>JAWHQI010000384.1:0-733493 GCA_033032865.1 Dactylorhiza incarnata
GTGAGCAAGTGATGATGAGGATAAGAGTTGAGAGGTTCCCTCAAGGAACTGCGAAAAAAACTAAATGTCAGACGAATGGATTCGTACACCGTAATACAAAAGATTAAGTCAAATACCACCACTGAGCTTCAGCCTTCTACCCAGTGGATAAACAACCTTCTACTTCGATATGTTAGAGTATAGTTGACATTGTGGGACATGACCTTCCATTAACACCAAACAGCCACGTTACACGATACATGGTCCATTGGAAGAGGAGGTTGACTATTGATGATGCAGGGATGTCATCGGAGGAGCTTGGCTCGCTTGCCCTTTGTCTTCATCAGAAGTATGATAATCTTCATTCAACGGAGATGAATGCTTTCAAGATGGGGGGAATTGACGAGGACCATTGTTCAAGGACAAACCAACCCTTGACAGAGCTCGTTCGAGTTTACACTCGTAGGAGTTAGGATGGTCGTATGGACGATCTGAGCTTGTAGTCATGTTCAGAGCATTGACGAGACATTTTTATGTATTTTCCATATTTTTCTGCACATTATTTACGCAGCTTTTGTGTATGTTTTGTATCGGTCAATCATAATCGTTCGTAATTTTTTTCCCTAGTCTATATATAGGATTTTGGAGTCCAAATTTAAGCATTGCAGAATTTTGAAGGAAATCTCACATTTTGTGATCTCTACAATGTTGAAGCCATAGAACCTAGGTGTCCAAGCTATCCCCGCTCCTCCCCTTGCAACCGTCGTCAAACACCCCCCTTCACTCCCCTCACCAAACCATTAGAAACCACCCCTCTTAGAGTAGTTCAGCCACCACTCCACTTCCCCAAACCCTAATTCCAATAATTACCTATAATTGCAAGTAACTACCTCGGAAACCCACCAAACTGCTCTCAATTGGTGTAACCACACACTACTTTGATGGTCATTGATTGTCACCATGCAAATTCAACCCCTAAGTGAATGCCCCTCCCTCCATTGGTTAATGAATGTGTTTCTTCTTTGTCCATTTTGGAACTAATATTTGATTTCCATTGTGAGTTGAGTTAGTGGCGTGGGTGTATAATGAGGGTCAATGAATTTGGTTTGCCTTTAGAGAGTTAGAGGCGGTGAGATTTTCGAATAGACCCTAAAACGTGGCATTAGAAAACGGGATTCCGAAAAATCTATGCAAACAAACACCTATTTATCAGCGTTGGCGGTTGGAATATAGTTTTTCCAGCCGCCAAAGTTGTCCCAAACGTAGCCAAAGAAGAAGCCAAGCAAATGAGTTTTTATACAGGGGTAGGTACTAAAGGACATATGGATCAATTTGCCAACCCGACGAGAGCAGCAAAGTGATACAAACAACCATTGATAGCAAGTATAAGAAAAAAGCTAGAGATGACACATGCTCGAATACTTCTAGGTGGGCATACGAGGGAGGCATTCCTTTCAATGTCGTGTATGCTACATCCTTCCAACATATGTTGCATGCAATTGGGCAATATGAACCAGAGATGAAGGGGCTAACCCCGTATGAGATGAGAGAAATTCTTGAAGATGGAGGTTCAACGGATGAAAGAGATGTTAAGTACATTCATTCCAACATATGTTGCGTGCATGGCTGCAGTATTCTTGCGGATGCATAGACAGATAGAAAAGGGAGAAGCATCATGAACATAGTGGTGCACACTATTCCTGGGGTGTCATTTGGACAAACCAAGAACGTATCCTCATCCACACATGATGGGAAATTTATTTTTTGCTTTTGTGGATGAGGCGATTGCCAGCCCAGATGGTCCAGGAGAGGAGAATATAATACAAGTTGTGACAGATAATGCACCCAATAACATGGCGGCATCATGGTTGATGGCTTTAAATAGGCCAAGACTCTTTTGGACTTCATGCACTGCACACACAATAAATTTGCTTCTTCAAGACATTGCTAGATTAAAGCAAATCAAGAATGCAATTGCAATGGGACGTCACTTGTCAGTGTTTATATATGGTCATACTATCTCCCTTGACATGTTTAGGGAGACTACAAAAGACTTGGAATCTCGTGCTCTTGTGCGTCCTGGACTGACCAGATTCACTACAACAATTTATTTCGTTACAAAGCATCCATGAGAAGAAGAGGCAGTTGCGGGAAATGTTTACATCAGCAAGGTGGGATACTACCAAATTATCTGGTAGTGATGCGGACAAACAGGTATCTTAGTAGTTCGTATCTAATATTCATGAGTAGTAATCTATTACCTATTGATCTATCATTAATCTATTATTTATCATCTATGTATTATCTTGAGTTGTATGCTACAACAACAATTTTGGGTGGGACTTTTTGGTTGAATGTTGAGCTTGAATTCTTGTATTTGTATATGAGAGTAAATATCTTTCCATATGGAAGTTGATAGATAGAAAAGTATAGACTAAGATGAGCAACCCTATATATATAACAAGCTATTTTCTGAATATCTTCTTCTACTACCCAAATAGGGAAGAGATATATAGTGACCCAAAGTTTATGGGAGAGTTTATTGACTACCTCACTAGAATGTACTCCCATGATCCTCCTATGCAAGATGTCATTACTGCTAAGGTTGAAGTTTATCAGTTAGAGCAAGGATTATTTGTCCGGGACATATCAAAGAGTACTCCCATGGTTTAATCCAGATACATTTTCAATAATATTTTTCACCAAACAATTATTGGATTGTTTTTTGTACTAAACTACTAATAATTTGTTATTTTTCTATAAGCTCGTTGGTGGAAGTTCTATTGAATTGAAACTCCAAATTTGAGAACTATGGTCATGAGAATCTTGAACTTGACAACTAGTTCCTCCGGTTGCGAAAAGAATTGGTGCACGTTTGTGATGGAAATTTACTTGTAAATATATATATATATATATATATATATATATTTAAGATAACATTTCTTAATGTTTCTATTATATTTAGATTCATTCCAAGAAGAGGAATAGACTAGAAAGCAAAGATTGAATGATCTTGTATTTGTGAAATTCAATTATAAGTTGAAGTCAAAATATTCTGATTCATCTCGAGACCCATTGTCTGCAAAGAGTATTGAAGAAGGAAAAGTTGTTGAGTGGTTAGTGTGTCATGTTGATGATGTTGTAGATGATGATGACGAAGTGTTTCTGGAGAGGGTTGACTTGGGCTCAGATTGGTGACATTATCGATGTTGATGTTGGTTTTAAGAGAAGTGCAAGGCCGGCTTTAAAACAGGCATGTACGGAAAAGAGAAAGGAAAACGGCATATGTCGGAGAGGGACGAGGATGAGAATTCTGAGGAGGACATTGCTGATGCACTGATGTTTCACACTTCCGAGGACTATCCAACAAATCAAGAATCATGATGTTATTTAGGTAAGTTGTATTAAGTTGATTCTTTTCGTCATGTTCATTAATCTTTAATATAGTTCTTACTCAAATGTTCGTTCATTAATTTCAGGAAAAAAAGATTCTTTTCGTCATGTTCATTAATCTTTAATATAGTTCTTACTCAAATGTTCGTTCATTAATTTCAGGAAAAAAATTATAGATTTATAATAGAGTAGCAAATTTTGTGGAGCACTCACATTTTGGAAATAAGATGAGGTAATTACTACATTTTCTAGTTTAATATGATTTTGTGATGTTGTATTACATGATTGAAACTTAAATGTATGTAAAATTTCTTATTTATTATAAATTGGTTAGACACTTGTTAGTGGTTTAATTTTCTCTTATGAATTTTAGTTTACACTTAATTAGATAAAATAATTATCATCTAATTAATAAATGAAAAATATTATGTTGATATGATGAAATATATATATATAATATTACAATCCGACATTTTGAAATGTTCCTGATATATCCCCCGCAATCCGACATCCGACATAACAAACCCAAACCGACATAAATCCGACATCTGCAACCTTGGTTTGGGGAATAATCGCAACACTACGTTCACCTTATCCAATGTCAACTAAGTAACTGGAACTTTAGACGATGCAAACAATAAGAGTATTGGCGGGGAAATTCTATCTAAACCTAGGATGATGCAAGCATGCGGGGGGATTCATCAAAATTAGCAAAATAATAATTAAAATGCATAAAAGTTAAGCAATTAACACAATAGACCACAAAAATTTGAAAAGAGCAAGCAACTTGGGTTCTCCTTCGATTAGACTGCTTTAAATGTAATGCTTAATAAGAATAGGTGATGCAAGCTATAATCAATCACGAAATAAATAACTAACATAGGTATATATTCATAATCATATAAAATATCTAATTCATATAACAATGATGAAAACAAGTAAGCCAGACTAAGAATTCACTAGTGTGGGGAGTCGTAGGAGGTGGAGAGGAGGATTCGGTGATCGTGGAGACATATGAGGGTTGTTAGAGGAGTAACACAGCTACAACGGGATGTATGGTGGCAGATTGGGGCAGTGTGAGGACTGGCTGTGGAATTACTATGGTTGTATTGTACTAAGGGTGTTGAAAAGAATTTAACGGGAGTGGTGGAGGGTCGGCCAGGTGTACGAGTGTGGGGAAGGGCTCGACCAGACCCTCGACTAGGCCTTGGTGGGTTGACTTGGGGAGATAAGGTTGTAGGGAGGTTCCTGGATGGTGTGCGACTATAGGAACAACCAGTGGAGTGTTTGATTTAGGCAAGGGGTGGTCACAGGCTAATGGGAGGGGATTTAGGCTCTGTTTGGGGGGACTTATTTTCACCGGTCAAGTGGTTACGACCGCATGAACCGGACCTTAATTAAGGTCCGGTTCATGCGATCATAACCGCTTGACCGGTAAAAATAAGTCCCCCCAAACAAAGCCTTAAAGGGAACGATGGTTGTGCTTTAGAGTTGGGAAGGGAATGGGGCAGAAGGAGGAGGGTCGAATAGAAGAAAAGGTGTGGGGGGCTAGAATTGGAAGGAAGTGCTGGGATTGGGGCTTTGGATGGGGGCCAAACTTGAATTGGTCAGAATGGACGGTTGGATGGACTGTTTAGGGTGGGTAAGTGGTGGAAACACAAGGAAACAAAGGAAAGGGGGAAAGGCAATACATATGAATCGACACCGGGAAATGACCGAAAGACCTTACGAAAGCCATCAAAATCTACGATAATCTCCAAATCAGTCCTTGCGCTTGTTTAAATAGATAAATGACTCTAGGGCAGACATCGGGAGCAACTTAGATTGCACGATCATGATGGTTAACCGATCTCTCAAGATAAAAATGTTCAAATAAATAAAAATACATAAAAATAGGTATGTCGCTCTACGACTACAGACTAAGATGATCCATCTAGTAATGTCAAATATGATAGGTGGCAAATTAGAACCGAGCAGACCTAGAAACATATGCTCTGGAACATCAGGTTGGTTGATCCCCATTATCAACTTTGTGAAACAAGCCATCTCAATAATAGTGAAACCAAATCAGAATCAATTATATAAAAATTCAAGTTTTAGCAAATGAAGAATAACAACATGATCTTAAAAGGTGTGTTCATATCCAATATATCATGCATTCATAGTATATGAGATTTCCAAGTTCATGCAGTCTATATGATCAAATGGTTAACTAAATTAAAGTCGTAGACATTCATTTGTTGCTGATACCACAGAAGGATCATGATTGCAGGGTTCTAATGGGACCACCGGGATACTACTTCATCGTTACTTGTTGTGTTCAATTCATGCAGTTACGTGTGATTTCATTAAGTTAATTTGATTTGGTTTAGTTGTAATGGGACTAGCCTAGGTTGGTGATGTGTTGGTTATTTGTAAAAATATCTATTTTACTTATAATAATATAATAATAATTACATATATATAATTGTTATTTACTAATTATTATAATATATAATTGCATATATTAATATTAGTTATAAGGTATATTACCAATAGTATACTATATATAATAGTAATATGGTATGGCATGGTTCTAATGGGATCGCCGGGATACTACTTCATCGTTACTTATTGTGTTCAATTCATGCAGTTACGTGTGATTTCATTAAGTTAATTTGATTTGGTTTAGTTGTAATGGGACTAGCCTAAGTTGGTGATGTGTTGGTTATTTGTAAAAGCTATCTATTTTACTTATAATAATATAATAATAATTACATATATATAATTGTTATTTACTAATTATTATAATATATAACTGCATATATTAATATCAGTTATAAGGTATATTACCAATAGTATACTATATATATAATAGTATTATGGTATGCATAGCCAATAATAGCTATTGTTACATATATATAGTACAATAATATATATTACACTATAATATTATACATTGCAGTATAGTAATATGTTATATTTATCATACTATGTATACATATATAATTATTATATATTTATACACATATTGTAATAGTATTATAACATCATAATTGTACAATCAATATAGTATGTATTACTATATAATGATAATAAATAGTATTATAATTACTATTACTATATATATAATATACTATATGTATAATAGCTTATACATATATGTATGACTATAATGGTACTATATGTATAATAGCTATATAATTATATATATTATAATATTAAATAGATATAATATTATGTATGATAGTAATATTACTATATGGACTGGTTGGCCCAAGGAGTTCAAGAAGTTTTCATCACTTTTCTTCATCTTTGTGAGAAGTCCCAAAGCTCCCCCTCAATTTTGGAAGGCTTCCATTCTAGCGCCATCGTTGAGGATCCACATCAGGCACCATAGAAGGCTCCTTCATTCTTACATAACATGAGTTAAACACGAAGTTCCCATAGAAGTACACCAAATTCTCTTCCATCTTCGACATTCTTCAATCTCAACAGTTATATGTGGTAGTAGCAAATGAAGAGCAAGTTGTTGGTACTGTAATTTGCATGATTATACATCTCACGCTGCATGGAGATACATTCATAACTGATTTCTTTGTCATTTCAGTGGTCGGATTTGATGTTGTCCTAAGGGTTCACTAGTTGGGCACATTGGGACCCATCGTTTGGAGTTCAAATATTTCACTATGACGTTTTGGTTGGAGCAACGACAAGTTTTATGGCATGAGGTATAACAGGAAAAGAGGCCTAGAATACATTCATATACCACAGTATGAGAAGTTGGAGAAATTATTGACTGACTATATTGATTTATTTGTAAATCTGACTAGTTTGCCCCCTCCCCGCTCTCCCTCTCTCGTCAAACCCACCGAATCCATCTCCTGTCTGACACAACCCTTGTAGTAGTGAGTTCATACTGTTATATCTTCATGCAAAAGGACGGCATTGGAAGACAATATGAAGAGATGTTCCGCCAAGGTAATTACTCGGTACAACCAGTCTGTATTTCCTTCACCAGTCCTCTTGGTCAAATAATAGGATGGTTCATGGCATCATTGTGTGGACTATCGAGAGCTCAATATAAATTATGAAGACAATTAAAGACAAATTTTAGATACAAATTATGGACGAGCTTCTAAGCGGATTGCATGGTGCGAGAATATTCCTTTTTCGGTGATGTCATTCGGGTTAACCTACAGACCATCAATGTTTCAGGGCTTTATGAATGTGGTATTACATTTTTTTTTCTTAAATTTGTACCAATTTTCGTCAACGATATTTTTATTTATAGCAAGAGGGGGGCACTTGCATTATGTTTAGCGAGTGTTGGATATAATGAGTGAAAGTGCAGAAGTAAAATCTAAATATTTCAAAAATGAAGAAAAGGGAAAGAAAACAACAACACTCAAGCATGTATCCCACCATAGTGGGGTGGAATATATGGATCCTTTTTCGCCATTGCACCCTATCTTTAATCATAATCTCACTAATGCCTAAGTATATCATGTTTTTCCTTATAGTTTCATTTCAAGTCTTTTTTGGTCTACCCCTCCACCGATTAACATGCCTAGTGGCTAAACTCTCACAACGCTTAACAGGTACCTCTAATGGTCTCCTTTGTATGTGTCCAAACCATCTTAATCGAGCTTCTCGCATCTTCTCGACAATTGATGTCACTTCAGTCTTATCCCTGATGCATTCATTCCTAATTTTATTCAGTCTCATGTGTCCACACATCCACCAAAGCATTCTCATCTCCGCAACTCCCATTTTTTGCTCATGTACACAATACACTGCACAACAGTCAGAACCGTAGAGCATTGTTGGTGTAATTGCAGTACAGTAAAATTTGTCTTGAAGTTTTAATGGTACTTTACGATCACATAGATCCCAGATGCGCCTCTCTACTTCAATCAACCTGCTTGGACTCTATGTATCACATCATTATCTACACCTCAAATTTTTTGAACTATCGATCCCAAATATTTAAAGCACTCATTGCGAGAAATATCTTGGTCACCTATCTTAATGACGGAGTCATCTGTCCTTCTTGCACTACTAAATTAAACTTTCATATACTCCTCTTTTGTCTTGCTCAACCTAAAACCCTTCTTTTCTAGAGTGTCTCCTCAAGATTCAAGTTTCACGTTTACACCCTCGCGCGTCTCCTCGACCAAAACAATATCGTCTGCAAACAATAAACATCAAGGTATTGCTTGTTGGATATGTCCAGTGAGCTCATCTCAGGCAAGGGTAAAGAGAAAAGGGCTTAAAGCTGACCTTGATGTAAGTCAACAGTGATGGAGAATTCATGTGTTAATCCTCCAGATGTCCTCACCCTCATCATTGAATTTGTATACATGTCTTTGATTACGTCAATGTATGAAACATGTAGACCTTTCCTTTCTAAGACTCTCCATAAGACCTCTCTTGGAACCCTATCATAAGCCTTCTCAAGATCGATAAACAGCATATGCAAATCTTGTTTTTCCCTGATAGTTGTCAATGAGTTACCTCAAAAGGTATAATAGCTTCCATGTTCGACCACCCTAGCATGAATCCAAATTGATTCTCTGAGATGCTACTCTCTCTTCTTACTCTTCTCTCTATTACTTGTTCTCATAATTGCATGGTATGACTCATTAATTTAATTCATATATAATTGACATAATTTTGTATATCTCATTTGTTCTTATACAAATGTACCAAGATATTTTTCCCTGATAGTTGTCATTGGTCCGACAACCTCTTTGTCTTCAGTATCTTACTGAAAAAACATGTAAGCCACAAAATCCCTTCCTTCCCTAGACATTTCTTACTTCGATGGGTATATCGTTTGACTCAACCGTCTTTCCATTTTTCCTCATCTTCAGAGCATCATTTACCTCTGATGCTTGAATTTTACGATAAAAAATTATGTTCTTATACTCCTCCGATTTACTTAACTTTTTCAAGCGCAGTTCATTGTATAAAAGTATAATTTTCATCGCTATTAAGGAGCGATAAAGTAGGTACTATTTTTCATCGCTCTTTAATAACGGTATCATCCGTCAAACCCGTATCTGTTTCATCCTTCATGCATTTAACTTGGCTTAAATCTCTTGTTTTCTTATATCTAGCTCGAGCAATTTCATATATATCACACTTTTCATCTTTGATATTTAGTCGCATGGAAAATTCTTTATAAGCTTGACTTCTTAATTTACATACTGTCTTTTTAGCTTCTTTCTTGGTAACTTTATACCTTGCGAAATTTCATGGTATGACTCTTCTCTCTATTACTCTTTCCCATAATTTAATGATACGACTCGTTAATTTAATTCATCTGTAATTGACATAATTTTGTATATCTCATTTATACGTATACAAATGTATCAAGATACATTCTCTACATTGATCCGACATCCTATTTGTCTTCAGTATTGTAGAAAAGAGCTGGACCTTGTATATTATTTCTCCAAGTATCAAATACAATGTATGAATACATATATATAGGAGGGGGAAAGAGAGAGGAATCTCTTATACACGGTGTGGGACTAAAGTAAAGAGAGAGAAACAAGAAACTAAAAGGGCTCATACATGGGCCTTTACATCAACTTTACATGGACTTTTCTAACACTCCCCCGCAAGCTGGAGCGTATAAGTCGTAAGCACCCAGCTTGGATAGACACTGATAAAATAGGATACTTGGTGGGGCCTTGGTGAGAATATCAGCAACTTGGTCAGTACCCGGAACATGTTTTAATTCTAGCTCCTTCATTTGAACTTTCTCCCGGATGAAGTGATAGTTTACTTCAATGTGTTACGTTCTTTCGTGGAAACCGGGTTCTTGGCTATGTGTATAGCGGCTTGACTGTCACATAGTAGGATAGATGGTGAGGGGAGTTTTATTCCTAAATCAGCGATGAGACTTTCAAGCCATGTGAGCTCAGAGACAACTGATGTCATTGACTCCGCTTCAGCTGAAGATCGAGCAACCACAGCTTGTTTCTTCCTACGCCAAGTAACAAGGTGACCTCCAAAGTAGGTACAAAATCCACTAGTAGAGCGTCGATCATCCAGGGAACCAGCATAATCTGCATAAGAATAAGCAACCAAAGTCGGAATAGAAGATGAGGTTTTGTATACCAGCCCTTGACCAGGGGTTGTTTTTAGATATCTTAGGATGCGTTCGATGACCTGAAGATGAGACATTCGAGGGGAATGCATAAACCTGCTGACAACCCCAACAGCAAAGGATATATCTGATCTCGTGACCGTTAGGTATATCAATTTTCCAATAAGTCGTCGATAGTATTCTGGATTTTGAAGAGGAAGATCAGCATCAGAGGTATGTGCACACAGCTTGTGATTGGCATCCATAGGAGTGTTGATCGGCTTGCATCCAGAGTAGCCAACATCCTGAAGAAGATCGAGACAGTACTTCCGTTGAGAGAGGATAAGTCCATCAGGACGTCTTGCAATCTCAAGACCAAGGAAGTATCGAAGGTTCCCTAAATCTTTTGTTTGAAATACGGAGCTAAGGTGTTGTTTGACTGCTTGTATTCCCATTGAATCATCTACAGTGATTAGGATGTCATCAACATATACCAACAGAAGAACAGTTCTTGTTGTTCGATGTCGAGTGAACAGAGAGAAGTCTGTCGAGCTCTGAGTAAAGCCAACTTCCCGAACAGCCTTACTGAACTTGTCAAACCATGTCCGTGGGGATTGTTTGAGACCATAGATTGACCTTTTAAGGTGACAAACTCGGAACTCCCCCGTGGTCTCAAACTCGGGAGGTTGTTGCATGTAGACGATTTCATGTAGGTCACCATTTAGAAAAGCATTCTTGATATCCAGTTGATGTAAGGGCCATTGGCAATGTACATCTACGGAGAGGACACGAACCGTGTTGAGCTCGGCCACTGGAGAAAATGTTTCCTCATAATCGAAACCTTGTTGCTGAGTAAAACCACAAGCCACTAGTCGGGCTTTCAGACGGTCAATTGTTCCATCAGGAGCATGCTTGATGACAAAGACTCATTTGCACCCAACAGTCGTCTGGGTGGGAGGGAGAGGGACCAAGTCTCAGGTCTGATTAGCCCAGAGAGCTATCATTTCTTCTTCAATGGCTGCTCGCCAGCCTGGATATTGGAGAGCCTCCTGCACAGAGTTAGGTATAGAAATAGAAGATAATGAAGTAGTAGAGGTTTGGAGTTGTAGGGAGAGGCGGTGTAAGGATACATAGTTCGCCAAGGGATGAGCGGTGGAAGCTGGTGCCGGATCAGCAGAGCGCAGAGTGTCAGAGGTCGAGGCGGACTGCATTGGGGTAACGGAGCGAGGAGGGCGACGGGTGTAAACATGGATAAGAGGGGGCTTGTGGAGAGCAAGAACCGAGTCAGGAGAGCGTATTGGTAGAGGAGTGGTAACGGGAACGACTGGTCTAGGGAAGGATTGTGGTGGAAGTGGTGGTGTTGGGGCGGAGAAGAAACGTTGGTCCTCCCGAAAATTAACATCAGCATAAATGCTTACTTTATGGGTAGCAGGAGAGTAGCAGACGTAGCCTTTCTGAGTACATGAATAGCCAACAAACATGTGCTTGGCCGCCCGGGGAGCCAACTTGTCTGTGGACGGACCCAGTAGGTGAACGTAGCAGGTACAACCAAAAATGCGAGGTGTGAGAGAGAATGTCAGAGTGGAGGGGAAAATGAGGCTAAACGGAGTAGCATTCTGAAGGACGGAGAAAGGTAGGCGATTAATGAGATAACATGTCGTGGACAGCACAAAGTTCCAATAGGCTTTGGGTACCTGCATGTGAATCATGAGAGATCGAGCAACATCGAGCAGATGCCTTTTTTTACGTTCAGCAACGTCGTTTTGATGGGGGGTATAGGCACACAAAGTTTGGTGAATGATCGCAAATTCAGAGCAGAGATTAGCAAATTCATGGCTAGTGTAGTCGCGAGCATTATCTGTCCTGAGGGTTTTTATATTTTCTGAAAACTGCGTGCGAATCTCAAGAACGAAAGCCCGAAATACACGATGAAGCTCGGAGCGATCACAAACTAGATACAACCACGTTGTGCGAGAATAATCATCTATAAAGGTGATAAAATAACGATAATCAGATATACTAGTAATTTTGTATGGGCCCCAAACATCGGAATGAACTAAAACAAAAGGAGTAGAACTCCGAGTACAATGAGAAGGAAAAGAGAAACGATGTTGTTTCCTCAAAATACATGAGTCACATTTAAAAACAGGAAGAGAGAAATCTGGAAGAGCATTCTGAAGGACAGGAAAAGGCGCATGCCCAAGACGCTGATGCCACTCACCGGAGGAGACTGGGGAGAGGATGGTAGGAGAAACATCAAGAAGGTAGAGCCTGTTTTGCAGTCGTCCCTTACCAATGATACTCTGCGTCCGTCGATCTTGCATCAGAAAAGAAGAAGAGGTGAATGTCACTAAGCAATCTAAATTGGCAGTGAGGCGACTGGCGGAAAGTAAATTAAACGAGGAGCCCGGGACATGAAGAGTCGAGCGGAGAGGGAGAGAAGAGTTGAGGAGGATATCAGCAGAGCCGGAGACAGGAACGATTGCGCCATTGGCCATTGTGATACACTTAGGATGCGGCGAATCCAAGTATTGATGTGGTTTTAGCGAAAAGATATGATGAGTAGCACCTGAATCCACTATCCAGCGTGGACTAGTGGAGAGACAAGTGATACCGTCCTTGGAGATGGAGGCAGCGAAGGCAACAGAGGCAGGTGGGCGGCTGAGCATGTCGTGGAGTTGCTGGAGCTGGAGGCGGACTTCTTCAAGATCACCACGAATGGCAGAAAGACTGTCGGCAGCAATAGAAACAATCGGACGGGGAGGCAGACCATGTTTGCGGTAGCAAGTCGTCTCAAGGTGTCCATCCCTACCACAGAAGGAACACTTAGGACATGGCCGGCCACCGCGACCCCTTCCCCGAGGCTCTGAACGTCCTCCATGAGCAGGAGGAGGGAGATATAGTAATGGCACAGAAGATTGTTGAAGGAGGGTCGGTGAGGGAGGTCTCGTAGTATCAGGAGGTGGTGATACCTTTAGCAGCATGGAGCACACATCAGAGAGTGAGGGAATAGCAGTAGACGAGAGGATCTGAGCTCGAAGGCTCTGAAGATAAGGCGGGACACGAGTCATCATCATGGCAATACAAACTGCTTCCTTCTGAGCACGTTGAGCAGCGAGATCCGTAGTAGCGGGCTGATGTCGAATTCAGGCTTCAACCAGTGTCTTAGCCTGAGCAACAAATGAGGTCAAGTCGGCAGCATCACCGGTGTCAAGAGTTTGAAGATCCGTGATGATGTCATATAGGTGTTGGAGACTGTCCTTGCCGGAGTAGAGAGAATGGAGCTCATCCCACATGGCCTTTGTCGTCTCGTGATACATGGTCATGCGATAGGGTTCGCCATCAAGGGAGTTGAGAAGCCAAGTCTGAACACGGCCATCATCTCGTAGCCAGTCATCTGTAAGTGCAGAAGGAGGATCCTTACTGAGATGATGCAGAAGTCCCTTAGATTGAAGGACCCTTCTGACAGAAAGCACCGATTCGACAAAGTTCTTCTTTCCAGCAAGGGAGATCGTGGTGATTCTCAACTCATCACGCACCTCCGAAGCAGGAGCCATGCGGACTGTAGGAGAAGATGTAGGCAGCTCTGAGGATTCCATCGAAGATCCCATGGAGTAACAGCGGTGAGAGAGGCGACTAGAGACCGCAGCGAGCAGGGAGACCGCTGAGAGGAGGGAGCTGGGACTGCAGGGACCGCGCGAGCAGGGATTGCAGCGATAAGGCAAAAAGGGACAGAGACCGCGCGAGCAGGGAGAGCAGCAAGAAGGCCAGAAGAGGCGGAGACCGCGAGAAGCTGCTGGGAGAAGAGGTCGCTGGGAGAGGAGGTAGCTGGCAGAAGAGGCCGCTGGAGAGGAGGCCGTTGGGAGATCGCACGAGTAGTTTGGCACGAGCAGAGGGAGACAGCGGCGAGAAGAAGCGAACAGCGAGAGCAAGACCACACGGGAGCGGAGCGATCAAGAGGAGGGGGCCCACTTGTCAGAAGGGAGGAGGCTATATAAGAGAGCCGATAAGAAGACGAAGCGGGACTGAGAGAAGAGCAGAGGAGCCCATAGGGGAGCTGCGGTCACAGAAATTGGAGACCGCAGGGACAAGGAGCTCGCAGAGAGCAGAGACCGCAGAAGAGGTGGGGTTAGAAAAAAAGAGACGGCAGGTTCGAACCTCGCTTTGATACCATGTAGAAAAGAGCTGGACCTTGTATATTATTTCTCCAAGTATCAAATACAATGTATGAATACATATATATAGGAGGGAGAAAGAGAGAGGAATCCCTTATACACGGTGTGGGACTAAAGTAAAGAGAGAAAAACAAGAAATTAAAAGGGCTCATACCTGGGCCTTTACATGGACTTTACATGGATTTTTCTAACAAGTATTTTACTGGGAAAATGATGCCGCACCACTTCCCCCACATGTGGATGACTTGGAGATGTTACAACACAAGGACTTTCGGCGCCCCGGAAGTCAACATTATAACCTCTGCCCGCGTCGCGCAAAGGATGCCTAATGCCCTTTTATTATCTTGCTTTAGTTTTATATTTATTTCCGTCGTTTTAAAATTGTAATATTTTAATTCCGGCATGTTTCTTATTTTGGGTGTGCTAATAGACATTTTATGTGGTGTGCATTTAACCATCCGGGTTGATGAGATTTCATCTCAATTTTGGATGGTTGGATGGTTGGATGGTGTTTGTAAACTCCTATTTAAAGGAGCCTTTTGATGAGAAATATAGAATAGATTTTGAACCCTAAAAACTCCCCCCTTAGGAGGAATTTCGGCCAAGGCCTTCTCCAAGCCGCCGCCCCCCCCCCCCCCTTGTCTCCCCTCTCTTCTCCACTTTCGGCCTCCCCCCTTCTTGGGTGTTTCCGGCGTGGTTTCTTGGTGCGACTCCAAGGAAGAAGGAAGGCAGCCCCTCGGTGTGACTCCGAAGGATCCATACGGTGCGATGCCGGTGGAAAGCGTGGAGAGAGTGATTCTCCCACAGTTATCAAGTGTGCTTTCATTTTCTGGGTTGGGTAATCTCTAAAATCTCAAAGAGCTTCTTTCTTTAGTTTGTGGAGGAAGAACCATCGTGCTCTCCGCGATTTTGAATATCGATCGTTTGTATTTTTCTGAACTTGAGATCGCTCTCCCGCGTTCTTCGTGTCCGGACCGTGTGGGTCTCGTTTGCTTGAACGGATCTTGGCCTATAGCCTTGGTTTTGTTCTCTAAAAGAGTAGCAATCTTTGTGTTGATTTGGGAACTATGTCGACTCTCTTTTGACCGCTGTTTTAGAGTCGATCGTTCTTCTTTTTTTGTTTGATATTGTGATGCGAATGGCAACGTATGTGAGCGATAGAATGCTTGTGTAAGTGCGGTAGTTTATCGTGTGATCGAGGCGAGTTGGAGTGAAATCCGTGTAGATCTCCTTTAGGAGACGCCGCTGCGTCAGAAAACATGTAAGCCATAAAATATATTCCTTCTCTAGGCATTTTCATACTTCGATGGGTACTGTCTTTCCATTTTTCATCTTCTTTAGAGCATCATTTACCTCTGATGCTTGAATTTTATGATAAAAAGTTACATTTCTATACTCGTCTGATTTATATTACTTTATAAACTCAGTTCATTGTTTTTTCTTCATTGTAGAGTTGATAAACTCATAAAAGTATATTTTGCATCGCTCCTTAATAGCCACATCATCCGTTAAAATCGTATTTGTTTCATCCTTCATGCATTTAACCTTGCTTAAATCTCTTGTCATCCTCTCTTTAGCTCAAGCAATTTCATATATATCACGCTCTCTATCTTTGGTATTTAGTCGCCTGTAAAATTCTTTATAAACTTGACTTCTTGTTTTACTTACTATTTTTTAGCTTCTTTCTTGGTGACTTTATACCTTGCCAAATTTTCGTTATTCTTACAAGGGTATAGTGTTTTATAGAGAGCCCTCTTTGCCCCACTTTATCTTGCATTTCCTCTTTCCACCACCAAGATTCTTTATATAGGAGTGCAAGGCTTTTTGACTCTTCAATTACATTGTTTTCATTTATTCTTAAATGTGAAGACATAACTTTCCATGTGACCTTAGGATCAACATAAAAATCATCAACTAATTATTCCATAGCAGCTGCCTTAAAAGCAATCTATATTTTCAACTTCAAGTTCCACCACCGAATTTTTTGTAACACTTTTATCCTTCTCTTGAATTTATTATATTTAATTTGCACATCCAACACCACTAGCATGTGTTGTGTTGTCAAACTTTCTCCTGGTATGACTTTGAAATTCTTACAAATCTTTCTACCCATTTTGTGAGTCATAAAATAATCAATTTGTAATTTGGTTTACTCTTAAACGTAGTTAAATGTTTGTCCATCTTCATAAAGAACATATTTATTACAATTAGCTCATGCGTTATAGCAGTTTAAAATGATTCTTCTTTCTTCAATTCTTTCTTCATACTCAAATCCTACATGAACGTTTGTATAATTCGTATTTTTCTTCATTATATGTCCATTTAAGTCTCCTTTCATGAAATTCCTCTCGTTTTGTGGGATTTCTATTACCAAATCAGCTAACACTTCCCAAAAATTCACTTAAACTTACTTGTGACACAAACATTAATCACATTAATAGTTTCCTTTCCAACGACTAATTTAAGAGCTAAAAATTTATCACATTTTCTACATACCCTTACAACTTCATCCCTACAACTTCATCCACAATAATACATATTTTATTGCTTGTTTAATTTTTTCATGTGTACCATAATTTAAAACCTAAATTGCCTAAAAGTTTAGCTTTCTCACTCACACATTTAGTCCATTGCAGATATAAAATATTTATTCTTCTCCTAATAATCGTATCCACTACTTTCATTCATGTTAGTGTACTTATATTCCAACTTCCAAACCTAAGTCAATCACAAATTCTACGATCTACTTTCCTAAGATGGCTAATATGTGAGGGCTCTTGCAAATTTAACAATACGACCAAGTCCCCATGGGGGTGCAACGGTTCTTGCCAAGACGTCGCATTCGGACCATACGACGAGGACTCTTGCATATTTAACACTACACCCAAGTCCTGGAGATGTAGCGGTCCTTGCCAAGCCGTCGCATTCGGACCAAATGACACGTTTCTAATAGGGAACAACCTAGTTTTTGCACAAATTCTCAAACGATCCATATTCATAAGAGTAACTAAATTTTTATGTTGGTCGTCTACCTAACGCAACCCTCACCATTTCTCATCCGGGCTTGGGACCGGCAAAGGCTGATTTAACAAAAAGTAAAGAGAAAAGAAAAGAAATTTAACTCGGTTCACATATACTTTATCACAGATGTGATTCAAAAAAAAAAGAATAAGATTTGAATCTTACAGATCACAACAGGATGAGGTGGAGGGTAAAAGGAGAAAAACTCAAAAGCACAAAAAAAGAACTTAAAAAATTACAGATCTAAGTTATAGAAGCATTCAACCAGACAACAAAAGAAGTTTTATACAGGTGTTACGGATCGGGTCGTCGCCAATCCTCGTTGGGGCAATATTTACCGACGTCGTGCACGGATGGAACTGGCGAACGAAGCGGAGACCAATCTCCATGGGGAGGACAGCAACCATCATCTTCACATTGACCAAAACAGCAGTCATGGTCGTCACATTGACCAAGACAGCAGTCATGATCTTCACGTAGACCAAGCTTGTTGATGGTGACCCTGTATGTAGGCCTTTTTATATTAAATTACCACTTGCATTAAGTTTTCTCTTTTAATTAATTTCACATTTGTTTAGCCTACATGGGGCATGCAACATATATATGCTTGGTATTACTCTTGCTCGGGTATGAAGAAAAAAATATCAAGATCACTTTTATCCCCTTCCTCCTCTTTTCTTCCCTTCACCTCCTTCCTCCCAAATCTTCCCTGCAGTTTTCTGCCAATCCACCTGGAGTGAGCTGCATCTTACCACCGACGCCCAGTCGAGCACCATTTCACCAACGGATCCTAAGAAGAGAACGAGGACCCTTCGCGGGACTTCACCCTCCGATGACCCATTACGCGTTCCCAGTTCGGAGCACGTAACAACTTGGTATTAGAGCCAGGTTCCGCAGCCCACCCCTCTCCAGAAGCCGGACTTCTTCCTCGACCCAACACCCCAACAGTGACACCCCTCTCCAACCATGGGCGACACAAACCTTAGCGCTCAATTAGTGGAACTCATGGCGTGAATAGAAGCCCGCATGGAGAAACAGGAGGCCATTAACTCAGAGCCCACATCGTGGATAGTTGTCCCACTTGCTCGTCACGTTCCCCACACCGCGCGCCACCATCTGAACTGCCGCATAATTTCGTCAGCCCACACAAGGAGAGCAGCTTGGCCTTCCGTCCCGACAACAGTATGTTGCGTTATACCAAAATGGATTTTCCCATTTACGACGGGCAGGACGGCCCGCTTCCATGGCTTACACGGTGCGAGATTTTTTTTCTAACCAGCACGCGACGTTGGACGAGCGTCGCAGGCTAGCTTACTTCCATCTCATGGGAGCCGCCCAACTTTGGTTCACACAATTCCGTCGGGAGCGATCTGACTTGCAATGGAAGATTTAAGCAGTGCCTGCACCCTCCGTTTTGGACCGTCCCTCCGCAGAAACCCCCTTGGGGACATGATCGCCCTGCGACAGTCGGACCCCCTCGACGACTACCTGGAGCGCTTCCAAATCCTCTTTAGCCCGCGCTCCGTCCGTCCACCCCGAGCAACAAGTTCCCTTCTTCAATGACGACTTACACGAGTGGCTTCGCTTGGATGTTGAGTTTCAGAAACCCCCAGACCTCACCACCGCAATGTACCTCGGGCGGGCTTACGAGCGACGGCTCCTCCTCAACCGACCCCACCTACCTTGCCGAGAATTACCCAACACTGCTCGCGGGGGCAACGCACATCCGCTCTCTTCCAAGGGGCAGGACACCACCAACCCCCTCCCTTGTAAGGGGAACGACCTTGCCCGGCCACCTTATTGTCGTCGGCTCTCATTGTCGGAAATGGTCGGCCGTCGGTCCAAGGGGCTATGTAGACGACGCATTCGGCCCATGGCATTACTGTAAACGCTCTTTTGGGATGAAGTTGACGATCTGTCCAACGACGACGTTGATGATGAGGATACGGAATCTCCGGAACTTTCCCTCCACGTTATTTCCACCCCACAGGATAGCCAAGGTTATACTATCCAGATGAACATCTTTAAAGAGCCAACCTTTTCTAGCACTCATGGACTCGGAGAGTAAGCATAACTTTATCAACAGCGTCGTCGCCTCACCTGCATCTCCACATCACGCCTCGCTGTCGCCTCCAGGTGGCGGTGGCTAATGGCCAAACAATGGCATGCCCTGGCATATGTCGGGCGGTTTCTCTTACAGTGGGCACCCACCAATTTTCAGTGGAGCTCCTTGTGGTGAATATCCAAGGTTTTGACGTGGTTTGGAGATTTGTTGGCTCCGCACTCTAGGACCATTAACTTGGGACTTCGACGCCCTCTACATGCAATGGTTTCACGGTGATCAGTTAGTGGAATGGCATAGACAACCATCGGCGCATTTGCAATCCTCCTTCGCCCTTCAAAGGCCGACTCTTCCAACAGGCCGACCATCCGAAGCACAACCGCTCGACCTTAACGCCATCCCGCAGGAATTTGCCGACACTTTTGTCATTGCAAGTGGTCTTTCGCCGGCCCGCCGCCATGATCATCGTATTTGTCTCCTATCGGGCACTTCCTCTGTTACCGTGCGCCCATACCGCTACCCATTCCTTCAAAAGGATGAGATCGAGCAGCAGTGTTCCACTATGCTACAACAAGGCGTCGACTACCGGTAATTGAACCTCAAAACTATCAAAGACAATTTTCCAATTCCGTTCCTGGAAGAACTTTTTGATGAATTGCATGGCGCCCTCTTCTTTTCAAAGAGGGATCTCTACTCCGGCTACCATCAAGTGCGCATGGCCCCACAGGACATTGAGAAAACAGCGTTCCGAACCCATCATGGCCATTTCGAATTTTTTGTAATGTCGTTCGGCTTTACCAACGCACCATCCACCTTCTAGGGGTTAATGAACGAGGTGTTTCAACCGCTACTTCGAAAAACCGTATTGTTTTTGATGATATCTTGATATACAGTAAATCATGGGCTGAACATTTATATCACCTCCGCGAAGTCTTCCAATTGGGGCGGCGTCATCAACTATATCTCAAGGTGTCTAAATGAGTGTTTGGCAAAGATAATGTCGCATATCTCGGACATATAGTGTACTCTCATGACGTCTCGGCGGACCCTGATAAATTGGAAGGTGTGGCCTCCTGGCCCATGCCACATACGGTCCACAACCTCCACGCATTCTTGGGACTTAAGGGCTACAACCACCGCATCATCCGCGACTATAGATCGAATGTCGAACCGCTCATCGCACTTCTCCGCAAAAATTCTTTTGCTTGGAGTGAAACCGCCTCCACCGCCTCTAAGAACCTTCAGCGAGCCCTCATCGCCGCCCCGGTGCTCCACCTCCCAGATTTTACCAAAGACTTTAATGTCGAGTGCGACGCGTTCGCTCAAGGCTATGGTGTTGTCCTCGAGCAAGACGGTCACCCCATCACATACATCAGTCGACAAACTACCAACCGCCACCAAAAGCTTTCCGGCATACAAGCAAGAACTCATCGGCCTTGCTAAGGCCAATCAGCATTGGAGGCCGTATTTGTGGGGACGCTCGTTTGTGATCCATACTGATCATTTCAGCCTCAAATATCTCTTGGAGTAGTGTCTTCTTACCACAGTGCCCCAACAGCGCTGGGTAAGTAAACTCCTCGGGTTCGATTTTTGCTTCTAATATAAGGCAGGAACATTAAACCGCGCCAGGACGTGCTCTCCCCCCGCAAGTCCACCGGCAGCCCTTCTTTTCCGTTGGGAACCTTATTTGCAATTTCGGGGCCCTCCGCCACTCTCATCGAGGACATTCGCCGTAAGATCCAACAATCGACCACCCTCATCGTATTTTTTCAACACATCCAAGAAGGCACCCCCACCACCTTGCTGGACCACTCATGCATGCCTCATTCTTTACAAGGGGCGGATATACCTCGAACCCACTCCAGCATAATTCCCCACATATTGGAAGACACCCACGACCGCAGTCATGAAGGCGTTCATAACACACTCCAATGTGTTCGTCGTGAATTCTTTTGAAAGGGACTTTGTCGGAGAGTCCAGGACCTCATCGCCCATTGCGTCACCTGCCAGCAACACAAAATAGACAACTTCCTGACAGCCGGACTTTTGCAACCACTACCTGTCCCCACTCAAATCTGGGTGGATATTTCCATGGATTTCGTGGAGGGACTGTCAGCATCCAAGGGTAAATCAAACCTCATGGTAGTTGTGGGACGCTTCTCAAAAGGGGCACACTTCACCGCGCTGGGCGGCCGCTTATCGCCGAACGCACACATATATGCTTCGCGGAGGTATTTCGTTTGCATGGCATGCCAGAATCTATAGTTTATGATTGGGGCAAGGTATTTACAAGCCATTTCTGGAAGGAATTGTTCCCACTCAGCGGAACTAAATTAGCTTTTTTTCTTGGCATACCACTCACAATCGGATGGCCAGGCCGAAGTGGTCAATCGTACGGTCGAGATGTACCTGCATTGACTCGCAGGTGACCAACCTAAGAGTTGGGTGCACTGTCTTCCTTTAATTGAATATGCTACAGAACTTCTTATCACACGGCACTCCAGACGACTCTGTTTCGACTCATCTACGGCCGCGAACCACCCGGTCTCATCACCTATAAATAAGGCTCCTCTCTGTCCACAGTGGATCAAGAACTCCAAGATCGTGATCAATTTTTGAAACTAGCGTGCGAACACATGCTCCAGGCCCAGCACCGGATGTAAATTCGCTACAACCGCGGTCATCGCGACCTCACCTTCACCACCGGCGATTGGGTATGGTTGAAGCATCGCCCTCACCATCAGTTATCCGTCTGCCAACCCTCCATCTCCGCGAAACTCGGCCCCCGCTTCCACGGGACCTTCAGGATCCTCCAAAGAATCGGCAACGTGGCATACCATCTTCGCCTTCCGGACACCACCCACATTCATGATGTTTTTTTTATGTCTCCCAGTTGAAACCATTCATTGGCGAACCTTCGACCACCCCAATCGTGTCGCTCCCTACCCAGCTTGCTGACAAGCTGTTTGTTAAAGAGGAAGGCTATGCTACGAATCAGGTCGTCACCAATCCTCGTTGGGGCAATATTTACCGATGTCGTGCACTAATGGAATCGGCGAACGAAGTGGAGACCAATCTCCATGTGGTGGACAGCAGCCATCATCTTCACATTGACCAAGACAGTAGCCATGATCTTCGCATTGACCAAGACAGCAGACATGATCTTCATGTGCACCATTCTTGTTGATGGTGACCTTGCATGCAGCCCTTTGTATATAAATTACCACTTGCATGAAGTTTTTTCTTTAAATTAATTACCACTTGCAACCTATATATGCTTGGTATGACTCTTGCTCGAGTATGAAGTAAAAGATATCAAGATTTCCTCTATCCCCTTCTTCCTCTTCACTCCCCTCTACCTCCTTCCTCCCAAATCCTCCATGCAGTTTTCCTCCAATCCCACATGGAGTGAGTTGCATCTTATCACTGACGCCCAATCGAGCACCGCTTCACCAACAGATCCCAAGAAGAAAAACGAGGACCCTTCGCGGGACTTCACCCTCCGTCGACCTGTTACGCGTTCCCAATATGGAGCACATAACAAAAGGTTCCTTGACATACAGGTAGTCCTCTCTTCCACGATGTGTGGGATGGCTCTGCTTCACCAAGGCGGCGAGTCTTTCCCTATGGAGACTCCAACCCAGTCATGAGTCTTTTCCACTAGAGGCTCAAAAACTCATTAGAGTCCTTTACATTGGAGACTCAGGAACCACTGCACAGATCTTTTGAAGGGAGTTGTTGCAATCCATTATAATAAATAAGAGAGAAAAGGAGGTTGGTAGTTGTGTATCAAGAGAAGAGAAACACAATTTACATTAGAGAGAAAGAGAGAGGGTAGAGAAGAGGTAGGTTGTTAAAGGCGCGCCTAAGGCTCAAGGCTCACCAGGCTCAGAGGTTTTCGCCTTCGTGAGCCTTTTTTGCGCCTTTGGAGCATAAAAGACACATCTATATGCAATTTCTATTGTAAATATTTTTTTCCAAAATAAAGAAAGAAATGATGTAAGAACTCAATATTTTTTTGCATGATTTGGTATTTGTGAAACATAATCGAGCGTTGAGACTTAGTTATGATGCAAGTGATCGCATTGATTCTATTTTTTAAGAGATATAAATGATAGTAATGAATTATTAATGAGTAGAATAGATGAAAAATCTGATTAAGAAGATGAATTGATGTTTGATGTTGATTATTTAAACCGAATATGGTTGCGCATTGCCTTCGTCAGGCGCGCGCCTGCGCCTTGAGCCTTGCGCCTAGGCTCCAAGACCCCTTTGCGCCTTAGTGCTCCTTGCGCCTTTAATAACTAAGGTAGAGAATTACGACGACAGAGCTAGGAGGTGAGAAGGAAGAGTGCTCCACATTCATGAGAAGTGAGAGTGCTCCACATTCATGAGAAGGGAGATTGCTCCACAAACAGAGTGTTGTCACTCTCTGCTTCGTTCCTCTTTTCCATTTCTTCATTCTTCTCTATGTCGTTTTGATATGCATTTTTTACGCTCTTTCACCTTCCCCACTCTGATCTTCAAGTTCTTGCTCTTCTTTAATAGCCGCCTTGGATTGCATAAAGTTCAAGGAGAAACCCACTTTTCCCTTGCCCGTCCAAGTCCTGATGAGATAAGAGCGCAGAAAACGACTTCAGGTTTTTGACTCTGCAACGGCTCTACGAGTCCCGACAAATCCTCAGTTCGGTCAATGACCATTGATCCTTGGTCGATCGGCAATTGCTGAGCTCTGGTCACCAATCGGCGAGTTCAGAATCTTCCTTTTTTCAGCGCTAATGAAAGGATGGCTCGGTCGGCGATCAGCTTCAGCTCTGGTCCACAAACAACGATCTATGACCGATTTGGGAACATTGCAGTTGAGAACAGCGGTCTGCGATCCATTCTCCGATCGGTGATCGGGTACTCGGTTAATGATTGAGTGCCTGATCGGCGAATGCCCGGTCAACGATCTCCAACAGCTTGAGGATGAGGTAGGCCACTTTTTCACTCTTCTCCTAGAGAGCTTCCTTCGCACTTCTACTTTCTGCTTCATGGTCGCTTCCTCTGAAGAAAGAACTGCTAACTATTCTTGTTTCTTTATCATAAATCAATTAAGGTTTTGTACCATCAAATCCAAGAGATTTTTTCCAATAATGAGAACACATTGACTATTCATAAACGTCAAAATGCACCAAATGGCCTATTGCGGACACATTTCATGGATCAAGTGCCTCAGGCACTCAAAATAAGCTCGGTGTCATGTTTGAATGCCCACAACCACAATCAGCTTCGAAATTTTTTGGGATTGATCGGCTATTGCGCCATATTTGTCCAGGGGTATAATGAGATCACAACAACATTAATAATTTATTAAATAAGAACTTTTTTGTTAGTCCTCGGAACTAGAAAAAGCTTTTATTGCCTTATCAGTAGCACCAGTACTACAGTAGCCAAAAAAATTTGTAGCCTTTCTATGTGGAAGAGGGTGCATCTGAAAAGGTAATTGGGATTGTGCTTCAACGGGAAGGACAATGAGTTGCTTTTTAGTAGCAATTGATCGTGCATCATATCAAACTACCATTGTTGGCCTTGTCAAGACTATTCTACATTGACGGCCATATTTGTGGGGATGGAAATTAATTATATCCACTGATCATTATAGTTTCAAAAATCTTTTGGAGCACAAACTCACTACAGCCCCACATCAGCATTGTATTAGTCGTTTCGTTGGGTTTTCCTTTGAAGTTGATTTTCGTTCGAATTCTCTAGATAAAGCTAGTGATGCTTTATCAGGATAAGAAGAAGAAGGGGTGCTTTTGTCCATTTTCACTACCGCACCTTAATATTTTTGATGTTATTCAGGAGGAAGTGATGAATACCTAACTTCTTAAAGGCGTGTAGGATAAGATTATTTTTGATTTCTTCGCCTCTCTTTCTATAAGCCCAGCTCCTTATGGACCATTCATTGCTAAGGAAGCTCATCGACTTATCCCTTTTTCGCTTCTTCGTCACTATAGAGAATGAGCTACTACGTACTCTGAGTGTCTCTTTCTATAATCTCACCTCCTATCTTGGACTATTTACTACTATCGCAGCTCATCGACTTACGCCCCCTCCGCCTATTTCTATAAGCTCACCGCCCTCACGGGTGGCCTTAGGCCTCTGAGTCTCTATCGCGACTCAGCGTCGGACCTCTTCGTCGATATCACGACTCAGCTACTATGTGTTAAAAGGAAGCAAGCTATCTTAGGCTCACCGGGTGGTGGCGACATCAAAATCTGTGGCTAAAAGGGTATTCATGTGAGCAAGAAGTCAAGGAAAGATTAAACCTAAAGGTGTGTTCTCTCATAACATGGTATCAGAGCGAGTTGTTCCTCGGCGTCGTCGACCTTAAGGCTCGGTTGTTCATCTCTCGCTGGTCTCCGCCTCTTCTCGTTCTCAAAGATCGCCTATCGGGATCATTTTCCCTCTCCGCCAAGCGTCGATGAGATCGTTCCCGTCTCCATTCCGCTCGGCGGTTCCAGTCGACGATCACGGCTGTCGTTCCAATAGTCATGTCGTCAGTGTCGGTCGATCCTCTTCTTGTTGTCGTTCCTGTCAACGATTCTGTTCGTGGCTGCTCTTCTATTTTTCGATCATGTTCCTGTCCAGCGGCTGTTCTATCGTTGTTTCTGCCTCGCTTCTTCCTGTCGTTGTTGGCTGCTCTTAAGGCTCGGTTGTTTCTGCCGATTCTTCTGGTTTCCCTACTTCCAGTTGGTGGCTCTTATTCCTTGGGGCCCTAATGGAGGACAAACTAAAGGGTGTGAATGTCCCTGAACGGGCTGCTGATCACTCTAGATATTATAGTGGAGGATGTTCCAACACGTATTTCACTCAGGGTGTGACGCACATCAAACTGAATGGGAGGAACTATCTCCTATGGGCTCAATCTATGCGGATATTCATTGGGAGACGTCGAAGACTTAGGTTTATCACCGGATCCAAACTGGACCCAAGCAAGACTGACCCCTCATATAAGGAATGGGAAGGTGAGAATTTTACTTTGATCAATTGTCTTGTCAACTCTATGGAACCCAAGATTGCAAGTCAATTCCTTTTATGCCAAACTGCTAAGGAAATGTTGGAGTTAATTGAATAGAATTACTCTAAAAAGGACTTGGCGATGATTTATTAACTTCAAACTTAACAAATACATATGGCGGGTATGAATGATTTTGAGAAATATTATAGTAAACTGACTCATAAGTGGGCAGAAATTGATCAATACTCTACTATTCAAACCATCGAAGACTACAAGATTGAACTTATGCAATGAAGGGTGTTTGAAATACTTTATGGGCTTCCTTCGAAGCTTGAATTCTAGAAAGTTCAAATGTTGGGAAGAGATTATGTTCCTGATCTGGAGATTGGTGCCTACTACAATAGCGGGAGGCGAGTCATATAAACTCTATTCACACTGATATTCATATTAGCCATGATAGATCTGCTCTTGTTGCTGAACAGAAGTGGCATTCTAGAAATATGAGATAAGAAGATAAGAGTAAGATTAAGTATTCATACTGCGGGAAGAAAGGACATGGGTAAGATAAGTGTTGGGACTTACATCCCAACCTGGTTCCACCTGGTTGGATTCGTGGTACTGATGGGAAGTATGTGAGATCCCAAACTGCTATGTATAGCAACTTGGAGAACACCGGTTATCTTCTGGCAGAAAATGAAACTTTAGCTAGAGAACTAAAGACTCTGAAGGTTAGTGTTAAAGGACCTCCTACTACAGGCCTATTTGGTACAGCTGCACGTGTCCAAACTACCTTTTTTATCTACCATGGAGCTATCTTCTCCCTGGATCATTGACTCTGGAGCCTCCAACCATATGATAGGATCTTCTAAGGGTATCACTTCTGTTTCTCCTGCGTCTGGCAGTGTTAAGATTTGCTGATGGATCTTTTGCTTCGGTGACTGGCAAAGGGAATATTCAAATCTCTCCTTCTATTTCCCTCAAGATCAGTTGTTGTTGTTCCTTCCTTTCCTACAAAACTACTTTCTGTGAGCAGTTTAACCAAACAACTTAATTGTGTTATCACATTTTACTCTTCACATTGTGCTTTTCAGGATCTGGCGAGTGGGAAGATGATTGGTGGTGGACATGAGTCAGATGGTGTTTATGTTATGGATACTGGTCCTGCTCTTTGTGCTCTTAAATCCTCAAGTACTAATCGTTTGATGTTGTGGCACGAGATTTGAGCATGCTAGCTTCAATACCTTAAAATCTGCTTTCTCTAGTTGTTTTGACGTTACCAAAACTAGTATTAAATGTCAATCTTGTGAATTTAGAAATATTGTAGAACCAACTATGCTCCCAGCAGGAGTCGGAGTGTGTGAGATGTTTTGATTTGATACATTCTGGTGTTTGGACATCTCATATCTGTTCTGTGAATGGATTTCATTATTTTGATGATTACTCATGATTTACTTGAGTTTATCTTATGAGAAAGAAAAATGAAATGTATGAAATATTTCGCTTATTTTATCACTATGTGTAGACCAGTTTGATGTTAAGATTAAAATTCTTAGGAGTGACAATGGAAGCGATTATACAGGTATGGAACTTCAGAGGTTCTTGGGAGATCATGACATCATTTTCCAAACATCCTGCCCAGGGACCCCTTAACTGAATGGTGTGGCGGAAAGGAAGAACCGTCATATCATTGAAACTACTCATTGTTTATTGCAAGAGATGCATGTCCCTAAGGGACTGTGGGATGAAGGTGTTATCACATCAGTCTTCCTAATTAATCGGATGGCATCTGATACTTTGGTGGAAAAGTATCCTCTAAAACTTCTTTGCCCAAATCTTTCTTTATTTAACCTTCCTCCTAAGGTTTTTGGATGTGTTGCTTTTTTTCATACTATGGGACCACACAAGGATAAGTTAAGTCCTCAAGCTATCAAATGTGTTCTTGTTGGATATGTTGTTAACCAAAAGGGGTATAAATGTTACTCTCCCTCATTGCGTAGAAGATTTATATCTAAAGATGTTACCTTCTTCGAGCACACTTCATATTACTCGAATGAAAACAAAAATGTTACTTGTCAAGAGTAATCTAAAGATGAGAGTGGTATGATGTCACCTCTACTTGCTCATGTGGATCTTCTCCCTACTAGTAGCTTGGATGTTCCTATTGAAAGAGAAGTGCCCACCAATGATCTACGGGTCTATAAAAGAAGAAAGAATCTTTAAGTCTACCAAAGAAGACAAATCAGAACTACTGGGCAAGAATGTCATACTCAGGCTCCACCACCCACCACCACTCCACCAGATCCGAACCCTGAGACTAGCCCTGCACAAAAGGCCCGGGCCCACTGGGCCGGCCCGAGCCCGGCCCGGGAAAAGCCCGGCAAGGCCCGGGCCCGGGCAAAGCCCGCCTGGGCCAGGCCGGGCTTAGGGGGCCTAACTGGGCCCCCATATTAGGCAAAAGCCCGGCCCGGTGCCCGGCCCGGTGCCCGGCCCGGGCCGGGCCGGGCAAAGCCCGGTTACCGGGCTCTTGAAAAGCCCGGTTTTTGCCATGGCAGCCATAAGGCCGGGCCTGGCCAGGGCCCGGGCCTGGCCAGGGCCCGGCCCTGGGGGCCTAGGCAGGCCCCCTTCCATGGGCAAAAGCACGGCCCGGCCCGGCCCGGCCCGGTTGCAAATAAAGCCCGGGCCGGGCCCGGTTGGCAAAAGCCCGGGCCCTTCAGGCCCGGTACCGGCCCGGCCCGGTCGGGCTTTTTGTGCAGGGCTACCTGAGACCACTCATGGAGCCTCATCTTCTCTCCAAATTCAAAGTGGTCATACCAGATATTTTATGGATAAAGATGTTGGCTATCACTCTCTCTCCACTAAAAACTTATCTTGCTTCAGTTTCCTCTAATTCTACTCCTAATAGTTTTTTAGAAGCTAGTTTGACTGAGGCTATGAAGGAGGAGATGCATGCTCTCCAACGTCAGAATATTTGGGAAATTATTCATATTCCGCATGGGTGTCATGTTGTCGGATGCAAATGGGTATATACTATTAAATATCTTCAATACAGCACTCTTAATAGATATAAAGCAAGACTGGTTGTTAAAAGCTTTACCCAGATTGATAGCGTTGACTTCCAGGAGACGTTTGCACCTATTGCTAAATTTAATTCTGTTAGAATTTTGCTATCGATTGT
Source organism: Dactylorhiza incarnata (assembly GCA_033032865.1). NCBI lineage: Eukaryota > Viridiplantae > Streptophyta > Magnoliopsida > Asparagales > Orchidaceae > Dactylorhiza > Dactylorhiza incarnata. The sequence goes on from JAWHQI010000384.1 coordinate 29,887, forward strand.
GGCCCACATGTCTTGTCCTTTGTATCAATTTGATGTAAAAAATGTCTTCCTCCACGGTGAATTAAAAGAAGAAATCTACATGCTTTATCCTTCGGGCATGGATGTTCCTAAAGGACTGGGGTGTCATATCAAAAAGGCCTTGTATGGCCTCAAACAATCACCCCGGGCATGGTTTGAGAAGTTTAGTGACAAATTCCTGGGTTTAGATTTTTCCCGTTGTAATTCTGATCGCTCTGTCTTTATCTACAGGAGGGAGGAGTTTATCACTATTCTTATTGTTTATGTGGATGATATCATTATCACAGGGACTGATGATCAGAACATTACTCTAGTTAAAAGGGAGTTGACCTCTGCCTTTGAAATCAAAGATTTAGGTCTTCTTCGATATTTTCTTGGTATTGAGATTGCCCGATTTGCCGGGAAAATTTTGATCTCCCAGCGCAAATACATCCTAGATCTTCTCAATGATATTGGATTTGGGAGTAAAACCTGTGGACAGTCCAGTGGATCCTAATTATGATATTCACAAAGATAATTCTCAGGATCTTGAGAGGAAGTTGGAATTTCAACGTATTGTGCGAAAATTGATTTATCTGACTATTACTAGACCCGATATATCATTTGTCGTTAAGTTAGTTAGCCAATTCATGCACAGTCCTAAAGTTCATCACTATCATGTTGTTCTTCGGATACTGAAATACTTAAGAAAGAACCCCGGAAAGGGCCTTATCTATCAAGATCATGGTCACCTTAAAGTTTACTGGTACTGTGATGATGATTGGGTTGGTTCCTCCTCTGACAGAAGGTCTACAAGTGGATATTTTACCATTGTGGATGGCAATCTTGTTTCCTAGAGGAGCAAAAAATAAAATGTTGTTGCTCGCTCCTCTACTGAAGTCGAATACCGTGTTATTGTCATTACTACTTGTGAATTGATTTGGGTTAAATCTATTTTGGGAGAAATGGGTTTTCCTGTCTTGGAGGCCATACACTTACATTGTGATAATCAAGATGCTATCCACATTGCCAGCAATCCCGTCTTCCATGAGAGGACTAAACATATTGAGATTGATTGTCATTTGTGCGGGAAAAAAATTAGGATCAAACCATTACTACGGTGTTTGTACCGCTTGGAGACCAACCGACTGATATGTTCACCAAGGCTGTTTTTGGTAAATCTCTTCAAACGTACTCTCTCAAGCTTGGAATGATGGGTGCTTATGGTGTTAGCTTGAGGTGGTGTTAAAAGGAAGCAAGTTATCTTAGGCTCACCAGGTGGTGACGACATCACAAGTTGTGGCTAAAAGGGTATTCCCATGAGCAAGAAGTCAAGGTACGATTAAACCTAAACGTGAGTTCTCTCATAACACTATGTACCCTTCGCCAATCGGTGAAGCTGAATCTATCGCATGTTCGCTACTATGCAACTTTGTTCAACCACGAAACTGAAAACATTGTCGCTACGCTACGGGTACAATAACGTTCCTTTCCTTCGTAGCATAGTAACATAACATGGTGAGCTTCTATTCAGTTTACGATAACCTATAAGATAGGGTGGTGATGGTTGAAGGCTTTGGAGCTGTAGTGTTATTGCACCCGGTGTTCACTCAAACTCCTTGTAGATGGGGATGGGTCTAAGCATACTCACTATTAAGTTCTTTGGGATCAAACTCTTCCTCCGCCACCTAGATTACATTAGCCAAACAAAGACAAAATAGGAAGGGGCCAATCACTGGTTGATGTACTCGCAGGGAGAAATTCCATCGATTGCCCATTGGATCGTGGCGGGGTAGAATATCATCGGGAATGAAGACAAGAGAGCAAGGGTAAAATATCAAACCTAAATATAATGATTCTTTATCCTTTGCACTGCTTAAAGAATCCCCCTATGCACGTTGATAGCATTTACATTGCCGAAAAGGTCGGGTGAAGGCGCTAGTCACTGCAACAGCTTCATTGAAAGATGAGGAAGTAATCAGGTGATGTTATGGCTCCATTGACAGTCTCCCTGCTTTCGGGAGTGAGATCGATGCGCATCGCACCAGTTTTCGCCAAATAATGGGTGAGCTAGTGTACTGTCAAAAAATTGAGTAGTGGCAAAGGAATGGAGCGTTCTTATTTGATTGAAAGATAGGAGGACTTGGCCTAAGCTGCGTTTCGTTCAATTGGCAATTCGGGAAAGAGCAATCAAAATTTCCTTCGATGAATGCACAGAGTATCAGGCAATTTGGATTTTCGGAAGAGAAAAGTGTTATCTCTCTAACATATGGTCCAACCTCGTTGGGCAGAAGTGATAGAACTAGCTCCCTGTGACTCATTACCATGGAGGCTCGAAGTCTAACCATCGATAGTTGTTTGCTATGTATGGAGTCGTGCCTTATGGTTCGATCTATATATAGCGGGTTTCTCTCTACATCGAGTTCAGAAAATGATGACCAGCGAAAATGAAGAAACAAGATTTTTTCATGTTCAAGAAGACATGAGATCTAATGCAAGAAGTCATGAACGTTTTTTTTAGTTAGGGAGAAAGAAAAGGTGTCAGGCCAAAAGTTGGGCTGCATACATAAGACCTTCCATAAGCACGAAGTCATAAAAGGCGTAGTTTTTCTAATGTGTCTTTAGAAAAAACAGTACGCCTCAAACCAAGTGCGGAGGCTTGAGCTTAGAGCCATCCATACTATATGCATGCTCTTGGTATGTCTCCCTATATCTAGACAAACAAGCATTCCATTTCAAAGGATATGGCAACGTAGAATTCAGTGGATTTATAGGATCCTCGGGAACCATTTCAAGTGAAAAAGTGCTAATAACCCCCCCCCCCCCCCCCCCCCCCCCCCCCCCCCCGCCCCCCTCCCACCCCACAGGAAGCCATGACAAGGTCCCCTCTATTACACACCATAGGGCAGTCTCGTGGTTGCCATTGAAGTAAGCACTCCAAATTTCCTTCCACCTCTGACATTCTTCCATCTCTGACCATCAACAAAATCCTACATAGAGACATGCAACAAATAACTCTAACCAGAATTAATGCACTTGGAAAAATCAAGATGAAAGAAGACGAAATTTCAAATAAAAAATAGTGAGCTTCAAGTTTAGTATGCATGTGCTGAAGCTTAATATGCTGAGTTCAGTTTGCAAATTAAATAAACAATTATTATCAATCTATGCTGACTAATGAATATATGAATATATCTGGGGCTTCAGATAATTTAGTGTAGCTTACAAGGAACATTTTGATGTCTGGCGGGCCCTAGTAAAAACTGGGTCAATGATCCAAATAAACAGTCATAAAAGCAAAAGCAAATCACTGATTAGGTTTTAAACCCCATACAGCAGGTGCAATTCACTCGGGCCAGTCAAATGGCCCCAATCATAATCTGATTAACAGGGAAAGTTTCTGGAGAATCATCCCTCATCCGCCTTCCACCAAAAGTTGAGTAAACCAGTTAAAACAAAATTCGGAAGCGGCAGGAATGAACCAAGTTTAGAAGAAGCAATAGCCTTTAGATGTACTGATAAAAAACACTTCCATATGCAGAGATAAGACAGTGAGCTTGCCTTCTTTAACATTTCATTCGCAAAATTTTGCAAGATAATTTTATCAAGGACATGCCCTCCAACTTTATGAATTTCTTGGCAGGCTTGGAAGAGGAAAGACATAATGTACTGTGAAGCCATAGAGGGAAGAGAGATTTGCATCTCTAAAGGACCCTCAGTGCCCTCTTGCTTGATCACAGTCACTTCCCAACCCTGCTTAAAGCACACTACAATCAAACATCTAACATAAAAAAACAAGCAAAAGTGAATACAGTCTTAGTATATAAACTGCTAAGAGAGGATTAATCATAGCACCAGTTGCAGCACAATCAGAAATGAGTAATTTATTATGCAAGTCAGAAATACAATAGTATCTAATATCTTCAGCACATATATATGTCCATTGTAGTATACATATCCATACACAACTGTAGGATATGTCTATTGTAATATAACACTGTATACATCTAACGCTGACAATACACTATGACCAATTAACAGAATCCCATATATTTATTTATAAATATGATACCATGACCTCTCCCCAACTCTCAGCTGGTCCCATTGCCTACATCGCCTGCCCCAAGAAAGCTCAGTCCAGTAAAACTCTGACGGATGCCAACTACTCATTGCTCACTAAAACAACTCGCGGTAACTTATCATTTGGTATTATTTTGTCAAATGAAATTACTTGAGCAACTCTGTAATAATGGAAAACATGTTTTGTCTTAAAGGAACGAAACAAAGCCTTGTACAAATTTTCTAGTTCTCATCTCCTCATCCATCTTCGGATACGACCTCGTGGACACGCGTCGTGTCTCCCTCAGTCCCTCTGCTTATGTAGCTCTAAGGGGCATTATCATAGTTTGTATGTCCCACTCCCCTATATAAGGGAGTGGTAGTGTCTCCTATTTTATATCTTGAGAACTTGTGAATGTGGGCTCACCTAGGTGAGAGAGGCTCTTAAGGGGAATCAGCCCTCAAGAATTCTATTCGAATTTGTCCCGACTATTGTATCAATCATTTGTGTTCAATCATCTAAATTTAATTTTTGATAGATTGCAACTATCAATTGGTCCGACATGCCGCACTTTTAGGGTTTTCGCCGAAACAATAATGGATCAGACTCCCTACTCCAGCTCGCACCACCCAGTTCCCTCGTTCGCTCCAGCGCCGCTCGATTCTGCGTGGTACGATCCTTCGCTCCAACGCCGCTCACCATCAACCACGGCAGAGCGTTAATTCCACGAACATCAACAGCACCGCTCCAGCAGCGAGTCCGCCTGGTTCGATCCTCTATAGCAACCCTACGACGCACCAGTGCGCATCGGCCCTCCAGCGTCTCTGGTCGGCCCGGGACATCTTCCTTCGTGAGGGCACCCGCCTCCCACCAGCGTCTCCTCCTGCTTCCAGCGGCCTTCAAGCTCATCCCTCCGCATTCCAAAGGCGCTCATGTGGCTTCTGCAGCCTTCCGGCGGACTTCCAACGCCTACTGCACTTCCTCCCGCACCCCTACAGCAGCATTCCGCTCAACACCGGTTGTTTCAGCTGCCTCGATAACGCTTCCTACGCTTAGTCGTCGACGAGGAAACCTCTGCCTCCGCGGATACCCATCGCCACAACCCATTCAGCCCCGTAGCCGTTGTCTCCCTTCGGCTCCGTCGTTCCATGCCCCTGACACGTTTAATGGCCCTCCACGTCGACGAAGACACGTCTGCCTCTGCCTCCGCGGATACTCATCGCTTGGATCAACTCGAAGCACGGCTTAAGGATCTCAATATCCTCCTTCGAGACCTCGTGGACGTAGCGGTAAACCGCCCACCGACCCCTCCGCTACCCCATCGGCCCGTCCCACACTACATGGGGTTTCTCCACCCCACTGCAGACATCCACCTGGCCGGATGGCCCATCTCCGTCGGATCGAGATCCCTATGTTTGACGGCACCGACCCCCTCGGTTGGATTGCCCACGCTGAATAGTTCTTTAACCTTCAGTCCAACCCCGCCAACCAGAAGGTTTCCCTAGCCACAATCGATATGGAGGGTCCGACGCTCTATTGGGTGCATTGGGCGCGCCAGTAGGTTCCTGACCTCTCTTGGTTCGCGTTGAAGGAGGATATTATCCTTCACTATGATGGATGTCAGGCGGGCAATGCCTACGAGCGCCTCAGCTTTGTGCACCAGCTTGACGCCAAATCCACCTACATTGACGAGTTCATCGAGGTCGCCATGCACATATCCGGCCTATCCCCCGACCATTACCTGGGGTACTTCCTTGGGGGTCTACACCCCACCTTCGGGCGCGCATCCAGGTCCACAGTACGACTACTCTTTTCTGCGCCATGAAGCAAGCTTGTTGCCTCGACGAAGAACTCTACACAGCCCAGCCATCCTTCTCGTCCCGCTTACCCCACCATCCGCTGCCACTGCCACATAAATCCTTGTTGACTCTTCCCCGTTTGGATCACCCTCCCCACATGGGCCCCCGCTGCTAGGCACGCCTTCGCTCCCGCCAGTTTCGCCAGCCGCACCCCCACCGGTGCCCCGACAACCCCACCGCCTATCTCACGAGAAACACCTAGAGCTTCGCCACAATGGTCTTTGCTTTCGATGTCAGCAGCCATACTCACCCACCCACATCTGCGCTTTCAAAGCCTTGCGTGTGCTGGTTGGATCTGAAGATGACGGTCCTGACTTCGGAGACTTGGATCCTCTGATGCTCGCAGATGACCCTTATGGACCTCAACCTTGAGGACAAGGCGATTTTTTGGGAGGGGAATGTTGATACAGATACAACCTCCTGGACACGCATTGTGTCTACCTCTGTAGCCCTAAGGAGCATTATCATAGTTTGTATGTGTCACTCCCCTATATAAGGGAGTGGTAGTGTCTCCTGTTTTGTATCTTGAGAACTTGTGATAGGATCTCCTAGATGAAAGAGACTCTTAGGGGTACCAGCCTGCAAGAGTTAGGGTCGAGCTTGTCTCGACAATTGTATCCCTTGTTTGTGTTCAATCATCTAAATCCAGTTCATGATAGTGTGCAACTATCATCTTCTAGGAGCATTTCTCTTGCTCGTAAAGAAATATGAGTTCTTCACCTCTTGCATGAAAATGATCTTAATGATTGGTCTAACCTTCAAACCATCTCCAACTAACAATGACACATAGTTCAAGTTTCAAAAAGTTTGGGAATGTCATTGTGCATCCCAATGATGCCACCACCTCATACTCCACCCAACATTCATTGTCATCGACGACCTCAACTGCATCTCCAACTCCCTCTCCTTTGTCATCAATGCCATGTTCTGCATTGACTCTAGCCTGGACTTGATCTACCACTGTAACAACACACTATCACCCTTGCCAACATTGCATCTCCTGGCCAAACTGCCAATGTACCCCTTCAATCCCAACACCATCCTTAGACCTCACTAACACAATACACATAAAAAATAACTGCTAACCCCGCCTCATTCTCCAAGGCTTACCCCATTTTAAATATTTGAACCCCACGATAGGATCTTCAAAGAAAACCCGTTCTCACGCCATCATTGCATCTCATGAACAAACCGCCAATTAAACCCCAAGCACAAAATCATCATTAACCTTACTACAGCAATATCTACTGAAACAACACTCATCAACCTCTCCCCATTCCTCGTAGCTTCATCTATCTTCAAACAATATAGTGGATTAATACGAACGAAAATACATGATATCAAGACAAGCTAGAAACGGTCTCTGAGAGAAGGATCCCTCTAAGAGCCTACTCTCTAAGAAAGACAAAATATTGTTAATCATTATGAGAATGTTAGTTGTTAAGAGTTATTAGTTGTCATTACTATCACGTAAGCTTATTTAAAGGTATGAGATGTGTTGAATGAAGCCAGTGTTGTAGATATCGGCCGACATGTCGGTTGATATATAGGTTTGACACCTAAAACGACACGTTACCGATTTATAAATAGGGCATTGCATATTTGTTTCGGTGTTGTATTATTATCCCGCGTTTGATTTCATTCCTCTCGTGCTTATTCCTCGACTCTCTCTTGCGTGTGCGCGTGCGGTGTGCTCTCTGATTATCTGGCGATCATCTCCCTGGTTTCTAGGGTTCTCAACTTGTTCTCACTGGTTCGACGATTCTCTCCCTGGTTTCTAAGGTTTCTTTGCTTCTTCTCCCTCACTCCTCAGTCTCCCGTTTCGTCGAAGGCACTGTAAGTTTTTTTCTACTCCCTCCTCCCTCCCTGATTTCTACGGCAATGTTGCATGCTAACCTGATTATGGTTACTTATCGGCCCTCTCCTCTCTTCTCTAGTTCTTTGTACTGTTATAATGTTTTTAAGCCCTAACTCTCGAATGTTCTCTCTTTTTGGCCCTCTCCTTTCTTCTCTAGTTCTAGGTCTCTGACATGCGTGCGATTGTGCTAACCTGATTATGACATTTTCTGGTTTGGTTTAGGATCAGCTCTCGGCACTCTCCTCTCTCTGTTGCTATCATATTCCTCTCTTCTATAGTTCTCTTAGTTGGTTAATTGATTAAAATATGTTGTTGTCAATCATATGATAGCACAAGCAGCAAATCTCATTTCTACGGGTTATGAATGATGATATTGGTGGCTCATAACTCCCGGCCCTCTCCTCTCTTCTCTCTTCTCTCTAGTCTGTGCTTCTCGGCCCTGTCCTCTTTCCTCACTTCTCTCTAGACATGCCCTCAAGTTCCCACCGAAGTTAAGGCGAAGGCTGAGTCGGCCCTCAATTCAAACTTGGAGAGGACGAGAGTGAAGAGTGCAAAGTTACAAGCAAGCTTGAATGAGGTGGTAGTTGGAGGAGCACAAGATGACGAAGTAGATGAGTCTGTTACTCATAGGAGATTATAGTCAGGCACATGGTCCAAGGGTCCAATGGACCAATTTGTTCAAGCTGTTGCGGAGTCAAGCAAGGGAAAAGATTCGCACCATAGTACAATTGAGAGCAAGTACAAAAAAATCAAATATGTTATGGCATTGTACATAGGTGGGCATATGAAAATAGAATCTCGTTCAATGCCATATGCAACTCCTCTTTCCAGCAGATGACACATGTTATTGGGTTTAATTTTCTCATTTGAATTTTAGTTTACACTTAATTAAACAAAATAATAATCATCTAATTAATAAATGAAAAATATTATGTTAATATTATGAAATATATATATATTTATAATATTATAATCCGACATTTTGAAATGTCACCGATATATCTCATGCAATCCGACATCCGACATATAAAACTCAAACCGACATGAGTCCGACATTCGACATCTGCAACCTTGACCGCAACAAACAACTCGCACCATACCAACCAACAACCCCCTTAATCATGCCCATAGGTCGAGACCCTCGCAAGAATCCAAAACGGTCGTGAGCAGGACCTCTCCCTCACCTGCGAAGAGATATTCAATGGCGTCCACTACAGAACCATCAATCCCTCCTCTTACTCGTCTTTGATCGTGAGGGTGACAACCCACCCAATCTTAAGCTCAACTTCCCTTTCAAACCCCCTTGAAGTCAAACCAACACCAAATACACAACTAAAAATCTCCCTCCAAGCTCTTATTTTCCACTCCTCACCTTGCACCGTCTACATAACCAACTCCATCAGCCACGCCAGTGTCTCGGTCAGTCATTGATGGAGGTTGTGCCCACAACTTCATTCAATCCTGCATCACCAAATGCCTTCTCCCCCCACATGACATCTTTATCTCTCAGATAAAGTACATCCTGGTGGAGCTGCTGAAAGATACATGAATGTTAGGACGTATGCCTATAGATTCTCCTATTGAGGCAAATCATAAAATTGGTAACGATGACGGTGACCTTATCCAAGATATTCCTAGCTACCAATGATGGTGGGTAAACTCATTTACCTCTCTCACAGTAGCTCTAATATCTCGTATGTTGTTGATATATTGAGTTAATTCATGCATAATCCTAGAAAATACATCATGATGCTGCAATTATAATTTTTGATACCTAAAGGCGGCCTTTAAGGAAAGAATTATGTTCTCTCCTAACAATAAGATGGGTAACTCTACTGCTAGTGATCCAATAGGAATATAAATTTGCACCGATGCAAATTGGGTTGGGTCTATGGTTGATAGACATTCCACCATGAGATACTGTAGTTTTGTGGGTGGAATTCTAGTAACATGGAGAATTAAGAAGCAACATGTGTCACTCGTTTAACTGCAAGAGTTGAATATATGACCATGGAGATTGAAATTTGTGAAGGTGTATGGATCAGGGCACTAATAATGGTTCTGGGAATGCTCTTAGTTGATCCTGTTCAGTTAATTTGTGACAACAAAGCTACTATTTCAATTGATCATAATCTAGTTCAACATGATATTACAAAGCATATAGAGATTGATAGAAATGTTATAAAGGAGAAGATAAACAATGGTTATATATAAATTCCATTTATTAAAACTGGATTTCAACTAGCAGGCATTTTTACAAAATGGTTGTGTCTGGATCTTTTCTTCTAATGTAATCAAGTTGGATATGACTAATCCTCGTACTCAACTTGAGGGGAAGTATTATAAGTAAAATATGTATTTATGTATAGTTGTAATAAAGTAAAGTTATTTTCTCCTTTATAAGGCTCCTTTGTAACCTAGCCTCATATATGAATGAGAAAAATGATATTCTACTACATTTTAAACCTGACAGGTTATTCTTGATATGGCAGCAATAATTTCAGAAACTTAAAGGGGTAAATAATAAAAAAGGAAGAAAATCAGGTTCTCCAATAGTCACTTATTCTACTGATCTCAACTATGACTTCCAAATATTTATCATTAAGGGCTAATGTACTATGCAACATTTAATTTATACTTTACATTTATCTGCTCTTATTGTGTCATGTACTAAGTTTGCATTTTAGATTTGGTAAATTAGAAGGCCTACACCACCAAAGCTATTTTTCCATTTCAACACTTTCGAAAAACTAAGGAAAACTGGAGAAAATTACCCTCCAGTTAGCCTATTACATCATAACAGCATTTCCTTCTGATTTTCGGAAGAGATATCACGGCAGTCAATATTATTTGCAAATAAATCTTACAACAAGACAAAAGTAACTAAATATCCCTTTAAGGGTTCTTCTTACAAGATTCTGATCTATACAAGGATGAGCAAAGATAAACATAATTTCAAAAAAGTAATAACATAAAAGGAATCAAAAGAAGAGTGTCAAACATCTAGCATTTGGAAAATGGATTTGCAAACATGAGATTCAGTAAGAGAAAGCATACATACCCGCAGAGGATTTGTCATAGAAAGTGCATCATCATGATTGAGATTCTTGGACAAAATGATAGATAGCTCATCGGAAACCCATGTAATCCATAATCTATGGGCTTTGATGCAAAGTTCTAGCAGTTTTTTACTCAACTCTTCATGCTTTAGGTCTGTGCTGTTATCAACTTTAAATAATGCAACAGCAGCCGAAAGCGCTTGCCTTCTAGGGGTTTCAAGAGAATGCCTTCCTGGACTTAATGGACTATCAAAAGTAGGTCTTCTAGAGGTGAAAAAAATGGGCGAGTTAATGGTTTCTTTGGATTGTTTAGATAAAGGTGGGATCAAGCTAGCATTTGCTGCACCTATCGTTTCCTTCACCCATTGCCGTGGAGAACCAAGTATAAGTGGGATGTGACTTGAATGGTTGTGTAATGCATACAAGAGACGGCCAAGAAAAAGAGATCTCTCAACAATTGTAGGAGGAGGCTGAGACCTTTCATCCACTCTATTGTTAACTAAAGACACAGAGAGGCTGTCAAGCTCCTCTTGGATCTCCCCCAAAAGGGCTGACATTGCCTTGTAGCATTGATCCTGGAAATGTGGTACCAATTCCTTTAATCTCAAGGTAGCATTATGTGATTCTACGAAGCACAACAGATCCTCCAAAATGATACAAAATCTCTTGTCTATAAGATCTCTAATTCGGTTAACCTCTGGTCCAAAATAAGCATTCAGACAGCTTCGGAAGTCATTGTCAGCAGCAGCTGATTTTAAATTCTGGGAAAATCCTGTTCTCCTTTGATTCAACTCTGAAAACCAAACTCCACCACCCATTGATGATTTCTTCAGGTATTCAAGAAAATCTATTGAACAGTTAGCAACTGACACAATTGCCTCAATTGAACTCTTAACACTAACCTCTTTTCTCAAATTTCCAAACCCAGATTGCACAATCTCTCTCATTCTCAGCAGGAATGCTTGCTCCATCTTATCCTCCAAGATATCCTTTCCATCTTTGAGAATAAGCCCACATATTTGCTTCCAAGATGATTTGATATTGGAGCCAAAGACACTTTTGAGCCACTCCTCCAAGCTCTGCTCCAGCCCCTCTGCCCCATCTAATGACTCCCTGACCATCTTCTCAGCAGCCATAAGCCCTTCACCAGTAGAAATGACACGGATAACCCCATTGCCGCTCGGCGAATCTGCAAATATTTCACAACAGCAATTGTGCAGCCATGAAGAACATGCCTGGCTGATAAAATCTGGTTCCAGCAGAACCATCACTGACTCCAGCTTCTCTCTGTGGGATTTCCAAAGCTTCACCTCCTGCTCCGGATTAGGGATTCCACCAAAAAGCTGGGTCCCTGGAGGTGAACCAAGCACCGTTTTGTAGAATAGCGGCATCTCATTTAATGCATGTCGTAGGAGCTGCCCGACCTGCCCTAATGTAGCCGTGATAATTCTAGAAACATCGCAGAGAATAGCAGTCGACGAATTAGGACCGTCATCCGACGCTATGTTGGCAAGCTTCTGTGAGATCCAGGACCGTCTCGACTCGAGGAAAATGTCAAGAACCTGTTTGGGGTTGAGATCGTCGATGGTAGCGGCGGCAGCGAGGGCGTCAGCATAGGCAGCGACTGTAAGTCCACGATCCATGAGGCGATCTCGGCTGAGTAGCGAGATCTGGGCCTTGAAGCTCTCGATGATCTGCCACTGATGCTGCAGCAGCGGGAAGCGGAAGAGGACATCGGGATCAGCGGCAGTGGAAATGAGGCCATGTACCACCTTGGCGCGGAGATATCGCCCGGTGGCCTCGAAAAGCATGGACTCGTCAAGGCAACCCCATATATTCTCTGGCGTGTCTACGAGGTACCTGACGCGGCATGCAATGCCGTACATCTTAGCGCGAGTCGGGTCGGCGGTGATGTGAGGGGAGTCGCTGGGGGTGATGGAGGAGACTGAAAGAGATCGGAGTGCTGCGTCGATGCGGGTGAGGTTGGAGAATATGGAGTCACAGGAGGTTTTCATCAGGATAATGGAGTCGGCTGAGTCGATTAGGCCGCGGTAGCTCTTGCCGACGAGCTGTCGAAGTTCCTCCTTCTTCTCCTCAATCTCGCGCCGCGTCGCCGCCTCGACGACTCGGATTTCAGGGATCGGCTTAGAGCGGAAGAGGGACTCGGCATCACGAAGCCCGGAAGCGGCGGCAGCCGGCGAATCCGCCGGCGGGCGGGTGGGGGTGCTCATGGCGCAGGGAAGCCGGTGGATCTGAAGCTGCTGGTTGGCTTCTCCCCACTAATTTATCTCGGAGAAGGTATTTAGGTTCGAAGCCAAAATCGTCACAGTAGGCTGCGAAATTTTTGGGACCGGCGTTCGTTTTTAAATTTAGGTCTGGTTTAACTACAGTGTGACGTGTGTTCATTTTAGGCTTTATTTGGCGGGCGGCAACTGCGGGTGAAAAGGGGGGTTGGGAACGGAGGGGAAGAGGCGGGGCTTGAAACGGAGGGGAAGAGCTCCATTCCTCAGGCGCGGCGGATGGAGACGTGGCAAACGCCGCCGTCATGCATTTGGTTACACGCCTTGCGGCGGCGTTTGCCGCAAACGCCGCCCGCCACCGCCGCACCAAATGAACCCTTACTCTCAAGCGATTCTCCGACGATAACTGTGAGGTGCTCTAACAAGATTCTGTTTTGTCGCCTTCCTCCAAAATCACTAGCATTCCTCTTCCTCAGATTATTTAGAGGTAAGTGCTATTTATGGTTTAGGATTTGTTCTTTTATGATTGTGAGTAAGCTGCGTCAGAGATCAAAATGATCTTCACATTGTAAGAGATCATTGTTAATCTCCTAGGAGTTCATTGCCGATCTCCTAGGAGATCACTTTGGATCTCCTAGGAGTTCCTTGCCGATCTCCTAGGAGATGTCAATCTTCCAGGAGTTCATTACCGATCTCCCGGGAGATCCTTTGTGATCTCCCGGGAGATTATTTTGAAACAGAAGGACCTGCAGTAGTAGAATATGGCATTGTCTCACATTATATTTAGGCGATGATTATATTTCAAGTTTGTTGGTTAAGTGGATTTTTTTTTTAAGAATAATAGGAGCTACATTAGTTGTTCATAGTTCTTTTTGGATATTTTTTGACTGTGTGTTTAAGCAACATTCATTGGCAACTAATAATGTACATTTTTTCTGAAAATTAACTCTTTGATTGTGTGCTTCAGTAGCATTTATCATCAGCAACTTTTTGGTTGTGTGCTTCAGCAGCTTCTTTTTCAAATTTTTCCATGCAGAGTTCGTAGGTATGGTTCTAAATCAATAGTTGTAACTTGGCAAATTCAAATTACATTTGTTGTTGTTTTTTCTTATTTGACCGACTAATAGAACAATGGAGAAAAGCAAGATTGAGATTAAACATTATCTCAACTCTGGATGTAATTTCTCAAACTTTATTGGCTAAGTTGCAAATATAGTTGAGTGAGTGGAGAAGAACAATAAAAAATCTTGAAGGATTTTCATGTTTGGTCCTTATTCATGCTCCCAAGGTCCCACAAAATATATTGTTAGTGCCAAAAATGTCACCAACATCCACATGCTCGGCGGCGGGACTTGAAGGCAATGGGGGAATCAATGACTACAAGCAATCAGTTACTAGACCTTACGGGTCAGGCGAACGGAGCAGAGAGATAACGAGCTCTTGGAGAATGGTCACACCATATGTAAGACCCCTTTTTTCTTCACAACCGGGTCTTATGCCCAGAACCGCCGCCTTACGGTGACTCCAACTACCAAGTTAGACGTCGTCACACGACGTCGATCCTGCCGGCTAAAATGATCACATCACAGTAGGCCAACAAAGGAAGACAAGTAATAGCACAAGTCCACTGATCACAACTCAAATATCAATATATATAAATGAGCAATAGTCCACAATGAGTACAAATTAAGAAAGAGAGTAAATGGGCTTATGCCCAGTACAAGCCCAAAATAAAACTAAACACACTCTCTCACTTTACATTTATGCTGAAGCTAATGAACTCTCATCAACATGTCGTCAGGCGGCGACGCTGTGCGGCGACTGTTCCTCAAGTCTTGTCATCACGCCGTACTGCTGCTCCAGCTTCTCGGGTCCTACAGTCACAACCGACCGTTAGTCATAAAGACTAAGCCAGTTTTGTCCTCGCCTCCCCCCGCGACTCCTAGGCACTGTGCGGGAGCGGAGGACAACAAGGGGTAAAAACAAAAGCAGGTGACATGGAACTAAACAGCAAGCATGTACATATGTAAACTTTTATAGAATAAGATCTATATCAGCAGTTCTATATAAATCTCAAACAGTAATAACATGAATGAGTAAAAGCAGCTACAAAAGTAACCTTAACTTATATGAATGGTCATACAAACTTATAAGCTTAGGGATCTGGCACTAAGGTAAACTCATCGTATAAAAGAGCTCATACTAATTTATATGATGAGGTCTTGTATATGAAATGATGTTATGCTATGTTGTGCAATGCAATGATGCAACTCACACACTTGAGTCTGTATGTACAGACCTTTTGTTAGTTCCCTCTGTTCGAGTGTGTCACCTCAGGTACCCGGTTGAGGCGCAGTGGATCGTGATTGTCCACTTCTAGGCTTATGTCCCAGCCTAGACCTTACGTATGCCCCTAAGAACACACATGGTATCCGCGTACTATCTGGTAAGCACCACCTCTATCCCGCTTTTCAAGTCTCCGCTTAGGTACACCCCATTGAGGAAAATGGGGGCAATGGATCAGGTCTTCCACTCCTAGGCCAGTATGATACCTCCCAACCTAGACCTTACGTACACCCCTGAAGAATACACTAGGATATCCGTGTACTATTGGGTGAACACCGCCTCTTAATTGTATTTCCCGAGCCTCCAGCTTGCCATACTATCCAGTCTCCTTAGATAACACAGAGTATACTGCTCGCTAGACTAACTCAGCCTTGTACCCATTCGTCCCATGTTTGGGATGAGGATTATCTTATCAAGTTCTCCTACTTAACTATCCTTGTCTATTGTTTAGTTGACCTTAGAAATTTACGGTTAATCATGGACTTCCCGAGGTCTACCATGTGAAGGGCTCGCAGTGGTACTAGGAGGTGTAACATCCCCCAAACAACTAGACCCCTAGAGTGGTTTTGTCATGACTAGGTCATGACAAAACCCTAGGAAGCTTGAAGAGACCATTTGGCCTTAGCCAAGAAGAAGAAAACAACGGTGGTCTGCAAATAGCAATTTCTAGTTACCAAGCTTAGGGTTGGACTTAAGGGCCCCACCTTGTCCCTTTGACCCCACCATAGCATACCTAACCCTTTAGGGGTCCCCTTAGAGCACCAAGGACTCATTGGGGTCAACCAAAGAGGCCAAATTAACCAAAGTCAATCATAACCCTAAATTGGTCAAAGTAGCTTAATTAGGGTCAATTGGCCTCCACCATGCCAAGTTGACCTTGTCACTACCCTAATTAGAGTCAATTGGTCGCCACCATGTCAAAGTAGCCAATTTGACTTAAATCAACTCTATCTCTATTTTTGTCAAATTGCCTTATTGTGGGTCAATTGGCCTCCACCTTGCCAAATTGACCCTACCTAGACCTTCCTAACACTTAAGGGAGACAATGGGTCACTACCCACCCATTGGGGTCAACCCAAATGGTCAAATTGACCAAAGTCAATTCCACCCCAAATTTAGGTCAAAATGACCCATTTTGACCTAATCAAGTCCAATCCACTTGGGCTAGACTCAATTGAGGTGGCCCGCCACCTAATGAGGTTGGGTGCTACTGAAATTGCCATTCAATTTCAAGAAATTCGGCCAGGAGAGAGAAAACACCATTTTCCCCAAAAATGGAGGAGAGAGAAAGAGAGGGAGTAATGACATTCATGGCAAAGGGAGGCCAATTGATCTCCCAATTGATGGGGATTCATCTCCCCTGGATGTTACAAGAAGTTTAGGAGTTTTTCCAGGCCATATGGTGGCTGAATTGATGAGATTTTAGTTTTCCAAAGAAGCCTTAATGGCCATGGCCGAAAATTTCCCCCTCAAATTCCCCCTACACAGCCCCCATTCTCAAATCCAACTCCACCATTAGCTTCAAAAGGTGGATGGCAGTCGAAATCATATATTGCATCGAAGATTTTAGTGGAGAATGGAGAGATCTGGCAAGCTCGTCGGAGAAGGGTAAAGCCATGGCCGACCACCGCCGCCATCGTCGTCGGGCTCCAATAAAGGTCCTCCCCTCCTCCTCTATCTCAGTGGATAAATCTTAGATCAAAATAAGAGAGAAATCAGACTCAATTGAGCCCGATCGAGTGAGCGAAAATCTGATATTTCCATGGATTTTCTTCCCGTGGGTTCGCCGAAATCGGCCCCTCTGGCGACCGTGCCGCCGCCCGGCGTTAGCCACCACCTCAACGGAGTTGGTGGTGGTGGTGGCCGGCCAGGAAGGTGGTCGGATGGTCGGGAAAATGGGCTGGAAGAGGCTACAGGATGGGCTCATCTGAGCCGTCGGCGCATTGGAGAAGACAACCGGATGCCGTTGATAATCTCCTTGCTGTACAGATTTTCATATTAATGTTTTATAATTCTGTTTTTTTGTATTATTACTGGCATCATGTAGAATTAATTATTAAAAATACTTAGGGCCCTCTACAGAAAGAGTGGTCAACACCAAAGTTGTAGCCCTTGGAGTCTACGTTAATTTAAAATTGATTTCAGTCCAAAAGGGCTCTGTAGCTCTATGTAGGTCCATTTTGGTGTGACTGGTCCTTAGGGTAGGACAACCACTAATTTTGGAATAACTTTTGATTGGGTCATGAGATTGACTTGAAAATTGAAACATAGGCTATTTGTACCTACGCCCTTAACATATCCAAAGATGGAAATTTCTGGGGAAAAAAATTATAAGGTTTTTGTAAAAATTTAATAATTCATATGTTAATTAATTATAGGGTATAATGACCTCCAATCCCCTCCAAATTTTGGTCGGTGCTTCTTAGGGTTATTATATGACCCTGGTAAAAATTTCAGCCCAATTGCGACTGATTTGGTTGGGTAATTAGTTAACCCAAGTTTGGTCAAACTAGGTCAAAAGTGCACATGATGGAATTATGTGGTCAAATCTCATCAAGGTGGTGTGAAACTTTGGCCACTGGTTTAGGATCACATAAGACACCCCCATGATTAATTTGGGGTGATGTGGGGTGGATATGCCCTAGGACCCTAGTTTTAACCTTAGGGTTGCACTTTAAGCCTTGTGAAGGACATAATGGCATATGTCCTTGGATGATCATGAAACTTGGTAGATTAGTTTATGGGGTGTAAATATTCCCTAGGAAATTTTAAGAGAATTTTAGGACCAATTATTCCCTCTGATTTAGGTTATAACCATTTTAGAGAACCTTTTTATAAGTGAAATTTATATGCTCAAATAATCTTGTATGGTGATGAAAACTTGGTGGTACCCTCATAATCATGTAATAGATCTTTGGTAATTTTTGGGCAATTATTTAATTAATTTATTTAGCACTTCATTCACAAGTCATCTATTTGGTTCTAAGAATATTATAAATAATTAAGGGCCAAATATCGTCTGGAAAATTATGAAACTTGGTGATATGACATTTTAGGGCATTAAAGAGCTCTGTGAATTTTTGTATAATTTTTGGAATTATTTATCAGTAGGTAACTTCATAATTTTCCCTAGTATAAGTTTACTTGGAATATTTATTTATGTGACTAATTTGTCTTAATAAATTCTAAAATTTGGTCAGTAGACTTTTCTGATTAATATAGAGGTCTGGTAATTTTTTCAGAATTTTTGGACAAGTAATTTTGGTGGTTCCTTCTTTAATTTCTAATTTTGGATAAATATTCAATATTATAATTAGAGGTTCATACCTTACTGTAAAATTGTGAGATTCTGAATGTACTGCTATTTTGACATCGTAGACTTTTCATAATTTTGTGGAGGACATATCATAGGAAGATTTTACACTTCATGTTCAATTTCATGCTTGGCAAATGTTGGAGGAATTATAATAAATGCCAAATAATTAAGGAAAAATATGATCCTCTGGATTTAGTCTTAGCATAACATGATAGACTCCTAATAATAATCTTGAGTCAGTTGGTTGAATATTTGGAGTACCTCCTCTTATGCAACTTATATATCTCATTTAGTCTGCGTATAGTAAAACTGTAAAATTGATTAAATTGAAGACCAGTAGGTGGGAATGGAAGGTAGTTGGTGTGCCTAGCCTAGCTAAAGGAATTGAAGGTTGCCAGAAAGAAGTTTAGGTGATGAGAGTGTGCTTGATGAGTTGGGTAAAGTTGTGCTCGAGATTGACGAAAGATCGTCTTTCTCTTAGCGGGTCATAAATGCTTAGAGACAATTCAAGTGAAACGATAAGAAGGGTATACTTATGGATAGTCACTAATAACATAAAATGCCTTGGAAGGGGAGCTTTGGGGTGTCATCCCATTATAGTTTATAGTACCGTAGCGAGCCCCTTACAGGGTAATCCTCGGGAAGTCCAAGATTAACATTAAATTGTAGGGATAAGTTGATGTACCAGATTAACTTAATAATACGCACACCCACACCCCGTAGTTACAGGAGGTTAGTTGGTTTGGTTGTACGAGCGGTAAGCTCGGTGGTTGTAGCAGCGGACTAGTTAGTCCGGTGAGTTTGTGACTCAGTAATGCTTGTTAGTACAGACGGGTCGGTCCGGCGGGCCGGTGGCTCGGGAGGTTATGATGACGGGCGGGTTAGCCCGGAGAGCTTATGGCTCGGAGGTAGATGGTAAACATGTTTGCATGTGCATAAAGGTGGTGGGTCTTGCACTTAGCCATGAAAGTCTGGTGATCCAGCAGTAAGAGTACGCAGATGCTCCGTGGTTTTGCGTTGAGGCGTACGATAGGTCTAGGTTAGGTAGTGTGAATACCAACCTAGAGGTGGGCGAGGTCCAACCCACCGCTTCCGTTTGCCACTACGGGAGTATCCTGGGAGTCTTGGTAGCTCCAAAAAGGGGGAACTAAAGGTCTGTGCGCATATAGTCGAAGTGTGTGAGTTGCACTTGCATGAACATATCATTAAACTGTATAACTCTGCATGTCATGGCATAAGCATTGCATTTCAACCCCTACCTCTGCCGTATAAATTGGTTATGGGACTTTTATACGATAGGCCCTGCTAAACGACCCAATGGTTTATAGGTTTGTAGGGGCATTCCTATAAATCAATGGTTACTTTAATATTATATACTTGTCTTTACTTACTGTTCTTTACTTGCCCTTTACAATGCTTTATTTATTGCTTCAAATGTATATATACACTGGAGCAGTGGTAGACATTTCCTGTAGACTAGATCCGTCGTCATCTGCTTTGTTTTATACCCCTTGCTGTCCTCCGGTTCATCCCTCTCGCACGGTGCCTAGGAGCCACTAGGGGATGGGTGGTGGGAAACTAGGCTTAGTCTTTTTGACTATCATTTTAGGGGATCGAGGAGACGCAACAGCTCCAGAGGCCGGTGCAGACGGAGGCGGACCAGTCTAGTACAGGTGCACCAGTTCCAGGATCAGTGAGTGATTAGTAGTTAGCTTCCGCGAGTGACCTTGTAGTGAGAACGTGATGTACTAGGCATGAGCCCTTTTGTTAATGTAACACCTTTGTTATTTCAGTTATACCATGCAGACATTTATATATATAGCATGTGATTTGTGAACTTGAACTTCTATTTGTTCATTTATTCTTTTCTTCTTCTATGATCGATATGGCCGGTAGGATCAGTGTTTTGTAGTGGCGACCTTCCCGAGTGATGGTGTCACCGCAAAGCAGCGGTTCTGGGCATAAGACCCCGGTTTTGAAAGGGAAAAAATGGGGTCTTACAAACTGGTATCAGAGCAAACCTCGATCCAAAGAAAAGAAGTCCACAAACCCTGGGACACCCCGCGCGAGTTTAAATTGACGACAAACTAAGCAGCAGAAGCAAGGGTGTGCCCATATGGGGAAATCACAAGTAAAAGTCCACTTTTAACTGAATCTTTTTAGCCAAATCTCTTTACGAGTGTTATGTTTTCTTTTGTTGCCTGCGACGAACCCTGCCCCCAGCAGGGAATACCTTTGGCTACAAAGATCTCTTTAGATAGTCCTTTAGTCAACGAGTTAAATTTAAACTCCACTAGGACACATGACTCACCATGACCATTTATACCAAGCCCTAGCCTAAAATAGACCGTAGGTATAAAGTTGATTAAGGTACGAGGATACCCCAAAGAGGCTAGAGAAAGAGGGATTCACGCATAAGCAGAATGGTATGGGACTCGTAGATCTAACCTTCGTACCAGTGATATGTTTACATTGAGACAACCAGCATGACAAACACCGAGGGTCGGATAAGAATTGAAGTTCAGAAGATACCCGTTTGGGATTGGGTCACATGTTTACCTTGATAAGGTTGTCACAGAGGGTAACTTTAAGAGTCTGAAGTATGGAGTGAATTAACAAGTTTCAAATAGAACCACAAGTCTAAGGTTGTATGCCCTAATGATTGTCTGCATACCTAGGACGAATATAACATAGTGACACCGAAGATACTTAGCCCAAAATAGGTAGTGGCTTATCTTTTGTTTATTGGGGCTTACCTTTTGTTTATTGGGAAATTATTGACTGACTTGGGTTTCCCTTAGACATAATTTAGAAAGTGTTGCGTCGTGGGCATAATGATTTTTAGGTTGATCATATTCGATGTTACTCAGGCGAAGATGAGATTGTGTAATAGTATGTTCGGAATGATGATCTGTGGTATTATTAGGATAATGGATAGACATCGTTGATCAAGCAACGACTTAACCTTAGTTGAATCATTGGAAATGTAAAGTCGCTAGGATTAATCACTTAGGGATGTCGATGTCCTATTCTAGATGTTGAGGACGAAAATTTGATCTTACAAGTTATAGTTGTATCCAAAAGTTCTTGGGGTTTGGGGCATGCGGAAGTGATCAACTTATGATTTGTTAAAAATCACACCCTATCATGGTAGAAAATTTTAACTACAATAATAACCCTCATAACTTGGGAGCTATGATGTCGAATAACTAGAGATCTTAGACGATGACTTATTGGAATTAGAATCTAGTGTTTGAGTTTACTAAGATAAGAACGATCTAAGTTTATCTTACTTTGGACCATTTGAAAGTGATCAAGACTAGCATATGTGAAAGTGATAGGAATTTGGTGAAATAAACGTGATAATATTTCCTTGATGAGACCGACTTGTGAAAAATCTTAGAGTTTTAAAAGATTTTACCTGTATACCTTATGAATCAAACTCCACATAGAAAATGATTGGGAGCCATCTTACAAACATTGATACTAATAATGATTGGTTAATATATACTAATAAAAGTTCACGAGGACACCCCCACTTAAATTCTGAGGATGATTGAGACGCTCGACGATCTGATCAGTTCCATCAGTGGTAAGAACTGGATAAGTTGTAGAATTGAGTTGATTGATTACTCGAACGTACATGAACGAATACGAATCTGGACGTGTAGAGAAAACTTTTTAGAGGCGTTGTCTACCCATACATACAAGAGCTTTAGTCACCAGAAAAATGGTGTTTCCCGGAACGTGTATTTCCCCGGAATGAAGAAAGACGTCATAAGTTTTATGATGCACGGTGAAGGCCAAGTGCAAAAGTCTTTGGAGAACAACCACAGTTACTGCCCAAGTTAGAGTGGAAGCTCGAGGATATAATTATGGATTTCATACACAGGTTACCCCATCACCACTCCGGGCACAAGTTTATTTGGAACATCGAGGATAGATTGACCAATGTAGCTAGGGTCACCTCGGGCCGGAAGGACGCTCCCGTGGGTGTGTGGTGGGATTTGATGAGATGTTTGTCCATTATCGTGGTGTACCCAGGACGATCGTGTTGGATCAGGATGAACGGTTTACAACCAAAAAGTGAAGATCAGTCTAGGCTTATCTGGGCTTTTGGTTGACGTTCAGCACAATTTTCCACCCTCAGAGGGGCAGAGGCGCATAATTCCACCATCTTGGACCCAGGATGAGGATTTAAAGAGACTCGACTCTGAATTTGTGAAGGACACAGATGCCTGGGTGTGACTGATTTGAGTTAGGATGCTGGAAGCCTAGAACACGCAGGCCAAGTATTACGATGTGTGGCATCGTGCAGTAGAGTTCTAGGTTGGATACCGGGTGTCCCTGAAGATATGTCTGATGCATGGAGTCTCGCGGGTACGCAGACGGAAGAAACTTAGTCTGATAAATGGGGCTCTACAGAATCCTGGAGTGGATTGGCCCGTTGGCTTATAGACTAGAGCTATCGCCGGAGTTAGCGGGATTGCACGATGTCTTCCATGTTTCCTCCTTTAGGAGAGCTTTACTACGGTCAGATCAGCGGATTTCTACTATAGACCGCCCGGTAGCCTCCGATTGATTGATTCACCTGGAACTGGTCCGGATAGACGATACGACTGTGTGAGTCTTGCGGCGCAAGAAGGTTCCGTAGGTAAAAGTCATGTGGTAAAATTATGGACAGGAGGAGCACACTTGAGAGCCACTAGAACTGGTGTGGCAGAGATTGTCGTTGCTCTTCGAGTCAGAAATAACTTCAATTCTTAGGGGATGTTACGTTCAGTCACTCCGAGTGAAAAGCCTACAAGCCTAACCTGAATTTCGGGGATGAAATTATTTTTTTGTTTATTGGGATTTGTAACATCCCCCAAACAACTAGACCCCTAGAGTGGTTTTGTCCTGACTAGGTCATGACAAAACCCTAGGAAGCTTGAAGAGACCATTTGGCCTTAGCCAAGAAGAAGGAAACCACAGTGGTCTGCAAATAGCAATTTCTAGTTACCAAGCTTAGGGTTGAACTTAAGGGCCCCACCTTGTCCTTTTGACCCCACCATAACATACCTAACACTTTAGGGGTCCCCTTAGAGCACCAAGGACCCATTGGGGTCAACCAAAGAGCCAAAATTTACCAAATTGACCACAATCAACCATAACCCTAAATTTGTCAAAGTAGCTTAATTAGGGTCAATTGGCCTCCACCATGCCAAATTGACCTTGCCACTACCCTTATAAGGATATTAGGGGCCCAATGGACTAAAAACTCCCATCATGGGGCCACCAATTTGGCCAATTTGACCTAAGTCAACTCTAGCTCTATTTTTGTCAAATTGCCTTATTGTGGGTCAATTGGCCTCCACCTCGCCAAATTGACCCTACCTAGACCTTCCTAACACTTAAGGGAGACCAATGGGTCACTACCCACCCATTGGGGTCAACCCAAATGGTCAAATTGACCAAAGTCAATTCCACCCTAAATTTAGGTCAAAATAACCCATTTTGACCTAATCGAGTCCAATCCACTTGTGCTAGACTCAATTGAGGTGGTCCACCACCTAATGGGGTTGGGTGCTACTGAAATTGCCATTCAATTTCAAGAAATTCGGCCAGGAGAGAGAAAACACAATTTCCCCCCAAAATGGAGGAGAGAAAGAGAGGGAGTAATGACATTCATGGCCAAGGGTGGCCAATTGATCTCCCAATTAGTGGGGATTCATCTCCCCTAGATGTTACAAGAAGTTTAGAAGTTTTTCCAGACCATATGGTGGCTGAATTGATGATATTTCAGTTTTCTAAAGAAGCCTT
Source organism: Dactylorhiza incarnata (assembly GCA_033032865.1). Lineage (NCBI taxonomy): Eukaryota > Viridiplantae > Streptophyta > Magnoliopsida > Asparagales > Orchidaceae > Dactylorhiza > Dactylorhiza incarnata. The sequence continues at coordinate 54,424 of JAWHQI010000384.1, forward strand.
AATGGTCATGGTCGAAAATTCCCCCCTCAAATTCCCCCTATACAGCCTCCCATTCTCAAATCCAACTCCACCATTAGCTTCAAAAGGTGGATGGCAGTCGAAATCATATATTGGATCGAAGGTTTTGGTGGTGAATGGAGAGAACGGGCAAGCTCGCCGGAGAAGGGAAAAGCCATGGCCGACCACCGCCGCCATCGTCGTCGGGCTCCAATAAAGGTCCTCCCCTCCTCCTCTATCTCAGTGGATAAATCTTAGATCAAAATAGGAGAGAAATCAGACTCAATTGAGCCCGATTCGGTGAGCGAAAAATCTGAAATTTCCATGGTTTTTATTCCCGTGGGTTCGCCGTAATTGGCCCCTCCGGCGGCCGTGCCGCCGCCCGGCATTAGCCACCACCTCAACGGAGGTGGTGGTGGCCGGCGAGGGAGGTGGACGGATGGCCGGGAAAATGGGCTGGAAGAGGCTACAGGACGGGCTCATCTAAGCCGCCGGTGCATTGGAGAAGAGAACCGGATGTCGTTGATAATCTCCTTGCTATACAGATTTTCATATTAATGTTTTATAATTTTGTTTTTTTTGTATTATTACTGGCAGCACTTAGAATTAATTATTAAAAATACTTAGGGCCCTCTACAGAAAAAGTGCTCAACACCAAAGTTATAGCCCTTGGAGTCTACTTGAATTTAAAATTAATTTCCGCCCAAAAGGAACTCTGTAGCTCCCTGTAGGTCTATTTTAGTGGGACTGGTCCTTAGGGTAGGACAAACACTAATTTTAGAATAACTTTTGATTGGATCATGAGATTGATTTGAAAATTGAAACATAGGCTATTTGTACCCATGCCCTTAACATATCCAAAGATGGGAATTTTTGGAAAACATTTTTCTAAAGTTTTTGTAAAAATTTAATAATTCACATGTTAAGTAATTATAGGGTCTCATGACCTGCAATCCCCTCCTAATTTTGGTGGGTGCTTCTTAGGGTTATTATATGACCCTGGTAAAAAGTTCAGCCCAATTGGGACTGATTTGGTTGGGTAATTAGTTAACCCAAGTTTGGTCAAACTAGGTCAAAAGTGCACATGATGGAATTATGTGGTCAAATCTCATCAAGGTGGTGTGAAACTTTGGCCACTGGTTTAGGATCACATAAGACACCCCCATGATTAATTTGGGGTGATGTGGGGTAGATATGCCCTAGGACCCTAGTTTTAACCATAGGGTTACACTTTAAGCCTTGTGAAGGACATAGGGGCATATGTCCTTGGATGGTCATGAAACTTGGTAAATTAGTTCATGGGGTGTAAATATTCCCTAGGAAATTTTAAGAGAATTTTAGGACCAATTATTCCCTCTGATTTAGGTTATAACAATTTTAAGGAACTTTTTTATAAGTGAAATTTATATGCTCAAATAATCTTGGATAGTGATGAAAATTGGGTGGTACCCTCATAATCATGTAATAGATCTCTGGTAATTTTTGGGAAATTATTTAATTAATTTATTTATTACTTCATTCACAAGTCATCTATTTGGTCCTAAGAATATAATAAATAATTAAGGGCCAAATATCCTCTGGAAAATTATGAAACTTTTTGGTAGGACATGTTAGGGCATTAAAGAGCTCTGTGAATTTTTGTATAATTTTTGGAATTATTTATCAGTAGGTTACTTCATAATGTTCCCTAGTGTGGGTTTACTTGAAATATTTATTTATATGACTAATTTGTTTTAATAAATTCTAAAATTAGGCCAGTAGAATTTTCTGATTAATATAGAGGTCTGGTAATTTTCCCATAATTGTTGGACAAGTAATTTTGGTAATTCCTTCTTTAATTTCTAATTTTGGATAAATATTCAATATTATAATTAGAGGTCAACACCTTACTGTAAAATTGTGAGATTCTAAATTTACTGCTATTTTGACATCATAGACTTTCCATAATTTTATGGGCGGCCATATCATAGGAATATCTTACACTCATGTTCAATTTCATGCTTGACCAATGTTGGAGGAATTATAATAAAAGCCAAATAATTAAGGAAAAATATGATCCTCTGAATTTATTCTTATAATAACATGATAGACTCCTAGTAATAATCTTGAGTCAGGTGGATGAATATTTGGAGTACCTCATCTTATGCAACTTATATATCTCATTTGGTCTGTGTATAGTAAAGCTGTAAAATTGATTAAATTGAAGACTAGTAGGTGGGAATGGAAGGTAGTTGGTGTGCCTAGCCTAGTTGAAGAGATTGAAGGTCACCAGAAAGGAGTTCAGGTGATGAGAGTGTGCTTGGTGAGTTAAGGGTAAAGTTGTGCTCGGGATTGACGAAAGATCGTCTTTCCCTTAGCGGGTAATAAAATGCTTAGGGATAATTCAAGTTAAATGATAAGAAGGGTATACTTATGGGTAGTCACTAATAACATTAAATGCCTTGGAAAGGGAGCTTTGGGGTGTCATCCCATTATAGTTCCTACCGTAGCGAGCCCCTTACATGGTAATCCTTGGGAAGTCCAAGATTAACATTAAATTGTAGATATAAGTTGATGTAAAAGATTAACTTAATAATACGCACACCCACACCCCGTAGTTATGGGAGGTTAGTTGGTTTGGTTATACGAGCGGTAGGCTCGATGGTTGTAGCGGCGGACTAGTTAGTCTGGTGAGTTTGTGACTCAGTAATGCTTATTAGTACGGACGGGTCGGTCCGGCGGGCCGGTGGCTCAGGAGGTTATGATGACGGGCGGGTTAGCCCGGGGAGCTTATGGCTCAGAGGTAGATGGTAAACATGTTCGCATGTGCATAAAGGTGGTGGGTCTTCGGTATTGGACGGTCGTTCGCACCGACGTCAATACGTTATCTCGGCAAGTGTGGAATTTGCACTTAGCCATAAAAGTCTGGTGGTCCAGCCAGTAAGAGTACGCAGATGCTTCGCGGTTTTGTGTTGAGGCATACGATAGGTCTAGGTTAGGTAGTGTGAATACCAACCTAGAGGTGGGCGAGGCCCAACCCATCGCTTCCGTTTGCCACTACGGGAGTATCCTAGGAGTCTTGCTAGCTCCAAAAATGGGGAACTAAAGGTCTGTGTGCATAGAGTCGAAGTGTGTGAGTTGCACTTGTATGAACATATCATTAAACTGCATAACTCTGCATGTCATGGCATAAGCATTGCATTTCAACCCCTACCTCTATCATATAAATTGGTTATGGGACTTTTTATACGATAGGCCCTGTTAAACGACCCCTTGGTCTATAGGTTTTTATGGGCATTCCTATAAATCAATGGTTACTTTTATATTATATACTTGTTTTTCCTTACTGTTCTTTACTTGCCCTTTACCATGCTTTATTTATTGCTTCAAATGTATATATACACTGGAGTAGTGGTAGACATTTCCTGTAGACTAGATCCGCCGTCATCTGCTTTGTTTTATACCCCTTGCTGTCCTCCGCTTCATCCCTCCCGCACGTTGCCTAGGAGCCACTGGGGGATGGGTGGTGGGAAACTAGGCTTAGACTTTTTCACTAACGGTCGGTGGACCATATCATTTTAGGGGATCGAGGAGACGCAGCAGATCTAGAGGCCGATGTAGACGGAGGCGGGCCAGTCTAGTACATGACATGATGTACTAGGCTTGAGCCCTTTTATTAATGTAATACCTTTGTTATTTCAGTTATACCATGTGGACATTTATATATATAACATGTGATTTGTGGACTTGAACTTCTATTTGTTCGTTTATTCTTTTCTTCTTCTGTGATCGATATGACCGGCAGGATCGACGTTTTGTAGTGGCGACCTTCCTGAGTGATGGTGTCACCGCAAAGCGGCGGTTCTGGGCATAAGACCCCAGTTTTGAAAGGAAAAAAAGGGGGTCTTACAAACTGGTATCAGAGCGAACCTCGATCCGATGAAAAGAAGTCCACAAACCCTGAGACACCCCGCGCGAGTTTAGTTTGAGCACAAACTAAGCAGCGGAAGCAAGGGTGTGCCCATATGGGGAAATCACAAGTAAAAGTCCACTTTTAACTGAATCTTTTTAGCCAAATCCCCTTACGAGTGTTATGTTTTCTTTTGTTGCCTGCGGCAAACCCTGCCCCCAACAGGGAATACCTCTGGCTACAAAGATCTCTTTAGATAGTCCTTTAGTCAACGAGTTAGATTTAAACTCCACTAGGACACATGACTCACCATGACAATTTATACCATGCCCTAGCCTAAAATAGACCGTAGGTATAAAGTTGATTAAGGTACGAGGATACCCCAAAGAGGCTAGAGAAAGAGGGATTGACACATAAGTAGAATGGTATGGGACTCGTAGATCTAACCTTCGTACCAGTGATATGTTTACATTGAGACAACCACCATGACAAACACCGAGGGTCGGATAAGAATTGAAGTTCAGGAGATACCCGTTTGGGATTGGGTCACATGTTGACCTTGATAAGGTTGTCGTAGAGGGTACCTTGAAGAGTCTGAAGTATGGAGTGACTTAACAAGTTTCAAATAGAACCCCAAGTCTAAGGTTGTATGCCCTAAGGATTGTCTGCATACCTAGGACGAATATAACATAGTGACACCGACGATACTTAGCCAAAAATAGATAGTGGCTTATCTTTTTTTTTATTGGGGCTTACCTTTTGTTTATTGGGCAAATTATTGACTGACTTGGGTTTCCCTTAGACATAATTTAGAAAGTGTTGCGTCGTGAGCATAGTGATTTTTAGGTTGATCATATTCGATGTTACTCGGGCGAAGATGAGATTGTGTAATAGTATGTTCGGAATGATGATCTGTGGTATTACTAGGACAATGGATAGACATCGTTGATCAAGCAACGACTTAACCTTAGTTGAATCATTGGAAATCTAAAGTCGCTAGGATTAATCACTTAGGGATGTCGATGTCCTATTCTAGAAGTTGAGGACGAAAATGTGATCTTACAAGTTATAGTTATATCCAGAAGTTCTTGAGGTTTGGGGCATTCGGAAGTGATCAACTTATGATTTGTTAAAAATCACACCCTATCATGGTAGAAAATTTTAACTACAATAATAGCCCTCATAACTTGGGAGCTATGATGTCGAATAACTAGAGATCTTAGACGATGACTTATTGGAATTAGAATCTAGTGTTTGAGTTTACTATGATAAGAACGATCTAAGTTTATCTTACTTTGGACCATTTGAAAGTGATCAAGACTAGCATATGTGAAAGTGATAGGAATTTGGTGAAATAAACGTGATCATATTTCCTTGATGAGACCGACTTGTGAAAAATCTTAGAGTTTTAAAAGATTTTACCTGTATACCTTATGAATCAAACTCCACATAGAAAATGATTGGGAGCCATCTTACAAACATTGATACTAATAATGATTGGTTAATATATACTAATAAAAGTTCACGAGGACACCCCCACTTAAATTCTGAGGATGATTGAGACGCTCGACGATCTGATCAGTTCCATTAGTGGTAAGAACTGGATAAGTTGTAGAATTGAGTTGATTGATTACTCGAACGTACATGAACGAATAAGAATCTGGACGTATAGAGAAAACCTTTTAGAGGCATTGCCTACCCATACATTCAAGAGCTTTAGTCACCAGAAAAATGGTGTATCCCGAACGTGTATTTCCCCGGAATGAAGAAAGACATCATAAGTTTTGTGATGCACGGTGAAGGCCAATTGCAAAAATCTTTGGAGAACAACCACATTTACTGCCCAGGTTAGAGTGGAAGCTCAAGGATATAATTATGGATTTAATACACAGGTTACCCCATCCTCACTCTGGGCACAAGTTTATTTGGAACATCGAGGATAGATTGACCAAGGTAGCTAGGGTCACCCCGGGCCGGAAGGACGCTCCCGTGGGTGTTTGGTGGGATCTGACGAGATGTTTGTCCATTATCATGGTGTACCCAGGACGATCGTGCCGGATCAGGATGAACGGTTTACGGCCAAAAAGTGAACATCAGTCCAGGCTTATCTGGGCTCGTGGTTGACGTTCAACACAACTTTCCACCCTCAGAGGGACAGAGGCGCAGAATTCCACCATCTTGGACCCATGATGATCATTTAAAGAGACTCGACTCTGAATTTATGAAGGACACAGATGCCCGGGTGCGACTGATTTGAGTTAGGATGCTGGAAGCCCAGAACAGGCAGACCATGTATTACGATGTGCGGCAACATGCAGTAGAGTTCCAGGTTGGATACTGGGTGTCCTTGAAGATATGTCTGATGCATGGAGTCTCGCGGGTATGCAGACGGAAGAAGCTTAGTCTAAGATAAATGGGGCTCTACAGAATCCTAGAGTGGATCGGCCAGTTGGCTTATAGACTAGAGCTACCGCCGGAGTTATCGGGGATTGCACGACGTCTTCCATGTCTCCTCCTTTAGGAGAGCTCTACTACGGTCGGAGCAGCGAATTTCTACTATAGACGGCCCGGTAGCCTCCGATTGATTGATTCACCTGGAGCTGGTCCAAATAGATGATACGACTGTGCGAGTCTTACGACGCAAGAAGGTTCCGTAGGTAAAAGTCATGTGGTAAAATTATGGACAGGAGGAGCACACCTGGTCCGAAATTATTTTTTTGTTTATTGGGATTTGTAACATCCCCCAAACAACTAGAACCCTAGAGTGGTTTTGTCATGACTGGGTCATGATAAACCCCTAGGAAGCTTGAAGAGACCATTTGGCCTTAGCCAAGCAGAAGGAAACCACAGTGGTCTGCAAATAGCAATTTCTAGTTACCAAGCTTAGAGTTGGACTTAAGGGCCCCAACTTGTCCCTTTGACCCCAACATAGCATACCTAACCCTTTAGGGGTCCCCTCAGAGCACCAAGGACCCATTGGGGTAAACCAAAGACGCCAAATTGACCAAAGTCAACCCTAACCCTAAATTGGTCAAAGTAGCATAATTAGGGTCAATTGGCCTCCACCATGCCAAATTGACCTTGCCACTACCCTTATAAGGATATTAGGGGCCAAATGGACTAAAAAATCCCATCATGGGGCCACCAATTTGGCCAATTTGACCTAAGTCAACTCTAGCTCTATTTTTGTCAAATTGCCTTATTGTGGGTCAATTGGCCTCCACCTTGCCAAATTGACCATACCTAGACCTTCCTAACACTTAAGGGAGACCAATGGGTCACTACCCACCCATTGGGGTCAACCCAAATGGTCAAATTGACCAAAGTCAATTCCACCCTAAATTTAGGACAAAATGACCCATTTTGACCTAATCAAGTCCAATCCACTTGTGCTAGACTCAATTGAGGTGGTCCACCACCTAATGAGGTTGGGTACTACTAAATTGCCATTCAATTTCAAGAAATTCGGCCAGGAGAGAGAAAACACAATTTCCCCCCAAAATGGAGGAGAGAGAAAGAGAGGGAGTAATGACATTCATGGCCAAGGGAGGCCAATTGATCTCCCAATTGATGGGGATTCATCTCCCCTAGATGTTACAAGAAGTTTAGGAGTTTTTCCAGTCCATATGGTGGCTGAATTGATGAGATTTCAGTTTTCCAAAGAAGCCTTAATGGTCATGGTCGAAAATTCCCCCCCAAATTCCCCCTATACAGCCCCCCATTCTTAAATCCAACTCCACCATTAGCTTTAAAAGGTGGATGGCAGTCGAAATCATATATTGGATCGAAGGTTTTGGTGGAGAATGGAGAGATCGGGCAAGCTCGCCGGAGAAGGGAAAAACCATGGCCGATCACCGCCGCCATCGTCGTCGGGCTCCAATAAAGGTCCTCCCCTCCTCCTCTATCTCAGTGGATAAATCTTAGATCAAAATAGGAGAGAAATCGGACTCAATTGAGCCCGATCCGGTGAGCGAAAATCTAAAATTTCCATGGTTTTTCTTCCCGTGGGTTCGCCGGAATCGGCCCCTCCGGCGGCCGGGCCGCCGCCCGACGTTATCCACCACCTCAACGGAGGTGGTGGTAGTCGGCCAGGGAGGTGGCCGGATGGCCGGGAATATGGGCTGGAAGAGGCTACAGGACGGGCTCATCTGAACCGTCGGCGCATTGGAGAAGACAACCAGATGTCGTTGATAATCTCCTTGTTGTACAGATTTTCTTATTAATGTTTTATAATTCTATTTTTTTGTATTATTACTGGAAGCACTTAGAATTAATTATTAAAAATACTTAGGACCCTCTACAGAAAAAGTGGTCAACACCAAAGTTGTAGCCCTTGGAGTCTACTTTAATTTAAAATTAATTTCAGCCCAAAAAGATCTCTGTAGCTTCATGTAGGTCTATTTTGGTGGGACTGGTCCTTAGGGTAGGACAACCACTAATTTTGGAATAACTTTTGATTGGGTAATGGGATTGACTTGAAAATTGAAACATAGGCTATTTGTACCTACACCCTTAACATATCCAAAGATGAGAATTTTTGGAAAAAAATTTCTAAAGTTTTTGTAAAAATTTAATTCATATGTTAATTAATTATAGGGTCTAATGACCTCCAATCCACTCCAAATTTTGTTGGGAGCTTCTTAGGGTTATTATATGACCCTGGTATAAATTTGGGTAATTAGTTAACCCAAGTTTGGTCAAATAAGGTCAAACTAGGTCAAAAGTGCACACGATGGAATTAAGTGGTCAAATCTCATCAAGGTGGTGTGAAACTTTGGCCACTGGTTTACGATCACATAAGACACCCCCATGATTAATTTGGGGTGATGTGGGGTGGATATGCCCTAGGACCCTAGTTTTAACCTTAGAGTTGCACTTTAAGCCTTATGAAGGACATATGATCATATTTCCTTGGATGGTCATGAAACTTGGTAGATAGTTCATGGGGTGTAAATATTCCCTAGGAAATTTTAAGAGAATTTTAGGACCAATTATTCCCTCTAATTTAGATTATAACCATTTTAGGGAACCTTTTTATAAGTGAAATTTATATGCTCAAATAATCTTGGATGGTGATGAAAATTTGGTGGTACCCTCATTATAAGATCTCTTTTCTCAAAACCCGTTCAGGTACATGAAAACTCGAACCTCTCCCGCATCGTACGGTTGAGGTGGATCTTCGCCCAGAATCGCTGCCTTGTGGTGTCACCAACACTCGGGTTGGCTAACACCGCTCAGCACCGACTCTGCCGGCTATACGATCATAAGTAAATATATGCCAAAAGTAAGTACATAGGTAAAGGCATGTCCACATGTCACAACATCATATAGATATATAATGAAACAGAAATGTCCAAAAAGAGACAGTACAAGCAAAAGGGCTTAAGCCTGATACATATCCAAAATAAGTACTCTCTCTCTCACTACAACATGCGGAAACTACAAACTCTCAAAGCTGAAATCTAATTATCTAGTCATCAACCTGTGGCGTCGTGGTAGTGTGCTGCATCCGCTGCTCAGGTCCTGCCATCTCGTCCAGCTGCGCGCAGGACAACTCCGTCTCCTCAGATTCCTGTTACGGCCACATCCGACCGTTAGTCATAAAGACTAAGTCGTTTTGTCCTCGCCTCCCTCCACGACTCCTAGGTACCGAGCGGGAGGAAGAAGCGGAGGACAACAAGGGGTAAACAAGGAAAGAGGTGACATGGCACTATTCAAGCAAGTATAGGTAAAGCGGTAAAACTAGCTGGCAGTATAGTGCAAATAAATGACAGTAAAGTAGAGCATGAAGTAAACCAGTAAAAAAAATGCGGTGCAGTAAGTAAAACTAATCTACCATCACAGATTCGTACCTTAACTTATATGAACGCCCATACGACATATAAGTTAAGATGTCCAGGTAACCCATCATATAAAAGAGCCGATACTAATTTATATGATGGGGTATGCTAATGTGTATGTTATGCTATGCTATGCTTATGATGATTTAATGTGTTTATGCAATGTGACTCACCCACACGACTCTATGTGCACAGACCTTTATAGTTCCCACTTTGTTAGAAAGGAAGCCAACCTTTCGGGTACCGACCGTCGTGGCTCACGGTGGTAGTGGATCGGGCACTCCACATCCTAGGCGGGTATGCTCACTACAGAGCCTAGACCTCACGTACGCCTCAACGCTAAGAACACAACAGCGGAGCCCCTGCGTACTCTTGCTGGAATCCACCAGACTTTAAGGTCGGGGTGGGTTATTAGGGATTGTCCTCCAGACCGCGGTACTCAATCTTACCGGCCCTCTAAACCTCACCCTAACCTGAGTCAACGTACTATCTTCGGTGACACGACTAGCCTAGTACCGAAGACTCGCCACTAATTGCATAAGTAACAGGTGTTATCAAGTCCACCCGAGCCTCCGGCTCAGGGACCAACACACAAGTTGTTCCAACCCATCTCCTTCCCGAAGGAGATCCATACTAGTTCGCTGACCTAATTAGGATACTCTCGCCTACAATTAAGTTAGTATTATATTTAGGGTGAATCTTGGACTTTCCGCGGTATACCCCGTAAAGGGGCCCCCAACGGTACTAAGGATTCAATGGGCTCAACCCCACTATCCTCTTTCACAAGACAATTACTTTAGTTGGTGATTAACAATTAGTTCACCCTTCATTATTTCATATAATTAAAGTGACTTAGCTCAACACCCGTTCCACCCAAGTGGGTTGGACGTACCTCCACACCTCAAACACTAGCCCTAGCACAATCTCAATGTTAACCCTAGGTTTGATCCTCCTTGAATCATTGTGAGCTATAACTCAAATAATGAATGGACATAACTTCTAAACACTACTTAGGGGTCTGAATTGTCTTAAAATCAAAATTCTGTTTTTACTAAACGCAGACCACTAAGTTGAACAAACCTCAAACCCTATAAGGGAATCCTTCTAAAAACTCATCACCAGGGTCTGGTATAATTATACTAGGCTCCCACTGACCTTAATAAGGTATGTTCTAATTTCCATAGTTTTCCATATTAATTTGGTATTTATTATTAATTAAAGTAGTTAAGGCCTTAAGTCAAATTACACAAGATCTATCCTCAAAATGCTTCTACATGCTACCTGAAAATTATCAGTAAGGTAATATTCCATAACAAGGTGGTTCACTGAGTTTCATGACCCTAGAATGTCTTGTGGCCTACTAAATCATCATAGTTGTATAATTACCAAAATGCCACTATAATTAGGAAAATAATATTTCACATCTGAAAATTCTATAAAAATTACCAATAGTGCAAATGGGGGTCTAGAGTCCTCTGCCAAATATTTATATCATTACCATATGATTTGACTAATTAAAATGATTTAACATCCAAGTGTAGTAAATACCAATTTCTACATGATGTCCATGAAATACAAATCCACAGGCTTCCAAATAATTATCATGGGCATATATCAACATAAAATGACAGATAACCAAGTTTCATAATTTTGCCCAGTGATTTGACATTTTTCATAATTAAATTCCTCTAAGCTAGTAAGCACTTAAAAATTCCTCCACAAGGAATAACACTTCAACAAATCATAATAAAATTACCATAGCCTATTTTCATCCCAATTCAGCCACCGTTAACATTTCGGAACCAGACAAGGTCATCTTACCATGCATTTTATTTATTTAAGGAAATAGTGGCTAATACATAAATGACTATAAATATTCCCATTAATTTATCTAAGCCTTTGCATGCTCCTAAAAACATGTCTACCAAGTTCTGGGCCAAGGCAAGGACATTTGGTCCTATGTCCTTCACAAACCCTAATTTGCAACCCTAAGGGTTTACCCTTAGGGTTTTAGGACACACCACCCTAATGGTTCCAAATGCTCCATTAGGGGGTGTCACATGTATCTATATATCATTACCTACAAAGTCATCATGATTGGAGGAGGCCAACTCACTCAACTCCTCAAAGTAGCCTAAACCCTAATTTGACCCTTAAGGGCCCTCATTAGGGTTTCCCATTTTCCATATCAAATCAACTCCAAATGGAGTGAAACTTTAGGCAGGCACTACTCGTGAACTAAAGAGCATGCCACCAAAATTTGGTGTCATTTGGACTTCATATGCTCCAAAAATCAACAATATTGAATTATCTTAATTACCACAAAAACTATAGGCAAAATTGCCCAGCAAATACTGATCTTTGGGCAGAGGGTACCCCTAGGGTATACCTAACTATGGTTAAAATCTCAACTTCCAAGCTTGAGAGATCTAGGCTAAATAAATGTTTTAGTGGGCTGTCCTAGTGTAGGACCAGTCCTAGAAAAACAGCCCCCCAGGGAGCTGTGGGTCACCAAATGACCTGAACTTAAGCCCAAATGAAAGCTAAGGTCAAGGCCTACAACTTTCATGTTGGGCACTTTTGCTGATTCAGTCATTAAGTACCTCTAATTAATTATAGAAAAAGGCTAAACAATAGAGGGATAATGATTCCAAAATATTAAATTAACTTATAAAAATAAAGGCGCGCACGAATCTTGACGCAGATCCCGTGGCCAGGGAGTCATCTTCCTCCTCCAGCCAACGGCTGAGATCGAGCCGTGCTGGGCGATGTCACGACCGTGATTGCTGGCGATCCAGCCACCACCACCGCCAGCCAACACCACCGACACCTTCGTGGTGGTCGGGGCTACTATTTACTGGCGACTGGCGGCCGGATGCGGCGGTTCCCGGTGATCCCAGGATTCCCATTTCGAGCGGAAAAACTTGGTTTTAAGGAATGGATTCGGGCTCAATTTAGCCCGATCCTTCTTCGTTTTGTTATAGAAAGCTAGCGTGAGGGGAGAGGAGGAGAAACGAACCGTGATAGGGGCGTGGCGGCGGCTCCGGCGGCGGTTCACCATGGTTTAGCTTTGCTCCGACAACCCTTCTCCCGAATTCGATTCTCCGGCTATGGCCTTTCTCCAGGTGTCATTCACGACTGCTCTCTCCCTTCTGAAGCTGATGGTGTTGCTGGAATGAGGTGGGGAGGCTTCTATTGCTGCTTTTGAATACAATCCTTCTCGGATTGCTCCTCGCTGCCACCCTCCTGCACCCCTATCCTTGATGGGCCTTCTGGTCTCATTCTGAGGCTTAGTAATCAAGGGTGGAGTGTTCAACACTGATTGGAGATGGAGTGTTAGAGGGGGTTTGCTTTAACCTTTATATTTTGCCTTTTTAATTACTTTTGGTCCCCCTCTCATTTGGTTAATCAAACCCATGGTTTGGGCTCAGTCCAAGGCTGATAAGGGCGTGTCCCAAGTCCATAAATAATTGATTAATTGATGGGTGTTGGGTTCCATTCAAATTAGGCTTAGAATTCACCTTAATGAGCTATGTTGACCATGGTTGACTTTGGTCAACAAGGTGAGTGGGTTGGCCCCACTTGGGGGTCATGGGTCCCTTGACATCACCCAACATTGGTTGGTCCATGGTGGGGCCCCAATTGGTTCAATTTAATCAAAGGGTGTAGATTTGACCAAAATTAGGTAAAGTTTAACTTTGGTCAATTTCATGCAATTGGGTCCCACCCAAGTGCAATTTCCATCCTATTGGTCTCCCTTAGTGGTTAGGGCAACATATGTGAGGTCAATTTGGACAATTGAGGGTCAATTGACCTAATTGAGGGGCTTAGGGCTAGGTTGCTTTTTGAGCTTTGGTGTGCACTTAGCCATTTCTACCCTAGCCTAAGGCCCTTGTGGCCACTCATCTCACCACTATGCCCTAACATTTCCAATGGGTCTAGTAGGATTGGGGATGTTACAAATCCTAATAAACAAAAAAATATTTCATCCCTGAAATTTAAGATCGGGCCTACGGGTTCTACGCAATATAAGGTAAAAAGGGATTTGCAAGGCGGTTTAGGTTGTACCTGAAGTGAAGAGTTCCGGGTAGCGTTGTTGCATGAGGTCCATGGGCTCCCATGTGTGCTCCTCTTGCCCGTGGTTGGACCACAACACCTTCACCAACGGTATACTCTTCCACCGCAGGACTCGGACCTCCGTATCGTCGATCTGGATGGGCTCTAGTAGGACTGACCGATCGGGCGCCACCGGGCCTGATGTAGATGTAACATGCTTCTCAGGACGAAGCAGGGCTCTCCGAAGTGAAGAGACGTGGAAGACGTCATGCAGGTTCTCCAACTCTGGCGGTAGCTCCAGCCTGTATGCCAAAGGACCGATCCGCTCCAGGATCAAATAAGGCCCCACGTACCGAGGACTGAGCTTCTTGTGCCCCCGCACTCGAGAAACCACGTGCATAGGCCGAATCTTCAAGAACACTCGCTCTCCCACCTAGAACTCCACCATACGATGCCTCGCATCATAGTACTTCGCCTGTCTGCTCTGGGCCTCCAGCATCCGCTCCCTGATCAGCCTCAACTGCACATCCGTCTCCTCAATATAATCTGAACCTAACGACCTCGGGTCCTCGTTCTAGATCCAGGAAAGTGGTGTGCGACACTTCCTCCTATACAATGCGGCATAAGGTGCCATCCCAATGCTAGCCTGGTGACTGTTGTTATAGGAAAACTCTATCAAGGGCAACAGTCTCTCCCAGGGCTTGCCGGTATCTAAAATGCACAAACGCAGTAGGTCCTCCATAGTCTGGTTGGTGCGCTCAGTCTGACCGTGAGTCTGTGGATGAAACGCTGTGCTGAATGTCAACCGGGATCCCAAGTAAGCCTGAACCGCCTTCCACTCCTTCGAAGTGAAGCGTCCGTCTCTATCTGAAACTATCGTCTTGGGCACCCCATGATATCTGACCACCTACTCCACAAACACCCTTACAAGGACACCGATCGACCCCTCCTTTCATACCGGAATAAACCGAGCTACCTTTGTCAGCCTGTCCACTATCACCCATATCGAGTCATTCCCAGAGCGGGAGCGAGGTAGACCATGCACGAAGTCCATTGATATGTCCTCAAACTTCCACTCAGGCACTAGTAATGGCTGTAACATTCCTCCCGGGCTCCTGCACTCCGCCTTCACGTGCTGACAGCCCTCGCAGTGCGTCACATACTGGACAATATCCCTCTTCATCCCCGACCAAAACACGACCTTCCGAAGGTCTGCTGCCATCTTCCTGATCCCTGGATGCACTGAATACTGGGAAAAATGAGCCTCCCTAAGCACCTCATCTCTAATACCTCCTCCAGCTGGGATGTAGACTCGGTCTCGATGGTGAATAAGATCCTCCCTCAATGAATAGTCCCCTGCCACGCCGTCCACCAACGATCTGAATACTGGCTCCAAGGCAGGGTCCTGCAACTATGCCTCCTGAATGCGGTCCCGAATATCGCAGACAATATTCAAGGACGCTAGATACTCCGTATATGTCTCGGCATCGGCCCTGAATACAACTGAAATGTGCATGTCCTCCAATGCCTGAGTCAGCACCATAGCCATCACACGGCTCTCTGCTCCTGGTGTACCTCCTCTCCTGCTCAAAGCATCCGCTACGGTGTTGGCCTTGCCTGGATGGTAATGCAATGTGTAACTGTAGTCGTACAAGAACTCTATCCACCTCCACTGACGTAGGTTCAATTCCTTCTGCGTATCAATATACTTGAGGTTCTTGTGGTCTGAGAAGATCTCACAATGAACCCCATATAGGTAGTGCCTCCAGGTCTTCAAGGCGAAGATGACCTCTCCGAGCTCGAGGTCATGCACTGAGTAGTTCCTATCATGTACCTTCAACTAACAGGAAGCGTACGCGACCACGTGACCATGCTGCATCAACACTGCTCCCAACCCGTGAAATGATGCGTCTGTGTAAACCTAAAATCCTTCCTTCCCAGATGGAAGGGCAAGGATGGGGGAAGAGGTGAGTCGGCCCTTCAGCTCCAAGTAGGCCGCCTCACACTGCGGAGACCAGACGAATGGGGCGTCATTCTTGGTCAAAGAAGTGAGCGGAAGGGCAATCTTGGAGAACCCTTCGACAAACTTTCGGTAATAGCCCGCCAATCCTAGAAAGCTCCGCACATCTGAAGCTGACTGCAGTCGAGGCCACTCCTGAACGGCCCGTACCTTGGCCGGATCCACTGCCAGTCCTTCTCCACTGATGATGTGTCCCAGAAAAGCCACCTCCCGTAGCCAAAACTGACACTTGGAGAACTTTGCATACATCTGGTGCTCTCTCAGCTTCCTCAATACCAGGGCTAGATGCCCAGCATGCTCCTCCTCCATCCTGGAATATACTAGGATGTCATCTATGAACACGATAACGAAGATGTCGAGAAAGGCCTCGAACACCCTGTTCATCATGCTCATGAATGCTGAGGGGGCTTTAGTGAGCCTGAAGGGCATCACTGTGAACTCATGCAATCCATACCTAGAACTGAAAGCTGTCTTCGGTATGTCCTCCTCTCGAATCCGTAGCTGATAGTATCCTGATATCAAGTCGAGCTTGGAGAACCAGTGAGCTACCTGCAACTGATCGAAGAGCTCGTCAATCCTCGGTAATGGATAGGTGTTCCGTACCGTCAACCTATTGAGCTCCCGGTAATCTATACATAATCTGAGCGTTCCATCCTTCTTCTTCACAAATAATATCGGCGCTCCCCAAGGTGAAGAGCTCGGCCTGACGAAACCCGCATCTACCAGCTCCTTCAACTGCACCTAAACACTGCCAGTTCCTTGGGTGCCATGCGGTACGGTGCCCGAGACACGGGTCTCGCTCATGGCACCAACTGAATCGGAAAATCTACCTCTCGATACAGTGGCAGTCCGAGCAACTTCTCCGGGAATACGTCGGAGAAGTCCTGTACTATGGCAATGTCTGATAAGGAGGCCTCCACCTCCGCCATCTCGAAGCATACAAGATATACCTCGTCGCCCTGCTCGTGGGCCTTGCCTACCTGAACAGATGATAAAGAAGAGCGGGAGATCGTTCCAATACCTTTGAATGTCGCGAAGGTGGTATCATACCGCAACACCACTCTCTTTGCTTGGCAGTCTATCTGGGCGTGGTTCCAAGTGAGCCACGTCATGCCCAAGATAAGGTCGAAGTCGGCAAGCTTTAGCACCGAAGCTGGAGCATCGAGCGTTAGGCCGTCGATGGTCACCTTCAAGGTGCACTTGGCCGTTGCCTCGATCTCTGATCCATTGGGGGAGGCGCACCCTCCTGGTGGGTCCCGTGTAATAATGGATTTGGTCCAAGCCCTTAACAAAGTCTTCGGAAACAAAGTTATGCGAGGCACCAGTATCGAATAGGGTGTGGGCGGGCTTGCCACACGCCACTATAATGCCAGGGGAAGGTGGATTGTTTGTTTAATTTCTAATCTAGAAGGTTGAAAATGCAGGTAAATTTAAGCAGTAATAAATTAAAGTACTGAAAGCATTAAATTACCTGCTATAACCTCCTCCGGGTTCCTCGGCTGTGCAAGATCCAAGGCGTAAACCTGCTCCTGCTGCCTACCTCTGCCGTGATACCCCCTGCCTCGGCCCCGTCCTCGGCCTCGGCCCCGCTGTGCTGGAGGGGCTATCAGAGGTGCTGGTGGTGGTGGAGGAGGAGGTGGAGGGAATCGTCGAGGGCAATGGGCCCTGATGTGACCTGGCTGGTTGCACTCGAAGCATACTGCTGGAGCGCGTCCCCGGTCGGCAAATCTCTGGGGCCCCAGGTACGTAGGGGCTATGGGGTAGTAAGGGCTGGGGCTGTTGTACTGGTGTAATCTGAGTGCGAGGACGTCACCCACCCCTCCGGTGCCTCATAAGTCTGCCTCGCTGCGAGCCTCTGCTTCTCTCCTCCTGGTACATGGCCTCAGCTGGCCTCTTCCCTCCGCCCTGCACTCTGATCTGATCTGCCTCTAGCTTCTTCGCCGTCTCGATAATCTGAGTTAGGCTGCCCTCAGAAACAAACAAGAGTGCCTGCCTCAACGGGTCTCGAAGCCCCTTGTAGAATTTCTTCGCAAGAGTGCGATCATCTGCGGCATGAGACCTCACAAATCTGGCTAAATGGGAGAACTCCCTCTGGTACTCAACCATTAAGCGTGTCCCCTGAGTGAGGTGTAGAAACCTCTCTTCCAGCTCATCCCTGTCCGTGCTGGATATGAAGTGCTCCAGGAAAGTGGCACTAAACTCGTCCCAAGAAATATCTGAGTACTCCCTATCTCTGTAAGTGGTCTCCAGCAGCGACTTCCACCACCTCTTGGCATGTGCATCAAGAGCTGACACTGCCAAAAATACTGCCCTGCCGACCAGCATCTTCTGAATGGTGTCCAACCACTCCTCAGTCTTCACTGCATCCTCTGACCCTCGGTAGGTCGGTGGGGAAAGACCTCTAAAGGTGCTCAACCAGTTCGCTCCCGGGTTTGGCAGTGGTGCCGGGATGGACTGGGCCCTGAAGGTCTCTAAAATGGCTACTAACGTCTGTCCCAACTCCGACTGCTGAAAAGTAGTGGTAGTCGGAGGGGGAGGGATACTGACCTGAGGCTCCCTGTCACTGGGGCCTACAAAAGATAGGGATTTAGTTAAAAAATTTGGTCTTACTTATTGATTATTGGACTGTTTTATGTGATTCCATACATGGGCACACCATAGCTTCCGCTGCCTAGTTTGTCCGTACACTAAGCTCGAGCGAGGTGACCCAGTATGTTGTGGACTGTTCTCTTATGATCGTTCATTCTGTGATACCATTTATAAGATCTCTTTTCTCAAAACCCATTCGGGTACATGAAAACTCGAACCTCTCCCGCATCGTACGGTTGAGGTGGATCTTCGCCCAGAATCGATGCCTTGCGGTGTCACCAACACTCGGGTTGGCTAACACCGCTCAGCACCGACTCTGTCGGCTATACGATCATAAGTAAATATATGCCAAAAGTAAGTACAGAGGTAAAGGCATGTCCACATGTCACAACATCATATAGATATATAAAGAAACAGAAATGTCCAAAAAGAGACAGTACAAGCAAAAGGGCTTAAGCCTGATACAAATCCAAAATGAGTACTCTCTCTCACTACAACATGCGGAAACTACAAACTCTCAAAGCTGAAATCTAACTATCTAGTCATCAACCTATGGCGTCGTGGTAGTGCGCTGCTTCCGCTGCTCAGGTCCTGCCATCTCGTCCAGCTGCGCGCGGGACAACTCCGTCTCCTCGGATTCCTGTTACGACCACATCCGACCGTTAGTCATAAAGACTAAGTCATTTTGTCCTCGCCTCCCTCCACGACTCCTAGGTATCGAGCGGGAGGAAGAAGCGGAGGACAACAAGGGGTAAACAAGGAAAGAGGTGACATGACACTATTTAAGCAAGTATAGGTAAAGCGGTAAAACTAGCTGGCAGTATAGTGCAAATAAATGACAGTAAAGTAGAGCATGAAGTAAACCAGTAAAAAAAATGCGGTGCAGTAAGTAAAACTAATCTACCATGACAGATTCGTTCCTTAACTTATATGAACGCCCATACGACATATAAGTTAAGATGTCCAGGTAACCCATCATATAAAAGAGCCCATACTAATTTATATGATGAGGTATGCTAATGTTGTTGGACATGTGTGTCACATCCCTTTGTTTGAGAATAACAAATCACATATTGTATTTGATATTGCTTGTAGTGTGTTTATAGTGTGCAGGAACTATAGGTGCAATACTCCACAGGTATAAAGTAGCTTGGAACAAACTTTTGAAAGGAGCAGAGCTACCGACAGCGCTATCACTAACGCCAGCGCTATCGCTAGCGCTACCGCTACCGCCAGCACTACCGCCAGCACTACCGCCAGCGCTGTCGCTACCGCCAGGCGCTATCTCGAGTTCGTGCGCAGCGACGGTTTCGCAACCGCTACCGCTACCGCTAACGCCAGCGCTATCTCCCGCTACCGCCAGCGCTATCGCTACCGCCAGGCGCTATCTCCAGTTCGTGCACAACGCCATGCCACCGACGGTTACGCAACCGCTCCACACGAACGCTACCGCAGGCGCTAGCCACTACCGCAGGCGCTAGCTCCAAGTTCTATAAATTGGAGCTCTGCTTCTCGTTTTGGCTAATCCATCCCGAGAGAGAGCTTGTGCCACAATTCTATATCAGTTATGCTGCCGAGGATGGATCTCCCACAAAAAGCTTAAGGAGAATTCTGGAGGAGGGCAACATCACGCTACATCCGAAGGACGATCGCTTCGACCTCACTCATGCTACAACGATCCTTCATCCTCGACTCCAGAGATCTCATATAGGGAGTTTTATTATTGTTTTTCATTATTTCCTTTCCATACTTTTGTAACCGTTTAGAGAATTCGCCTTGTGTTGGCGACTAGGTCTGGGTAGGACTTAGGGGGAAATTCGCCGCGTGAGTTGGCGACTAGGTCTAGGGGATTAGATCTAGGGGGTGCTCGAGGCCATATCCGGGGAAGGATAGGCTAAAGCCAACCAGTTTGTGGGGATACAAGTTGGTATAGAAAAAGGAAAAGAAATTCACTTTTGTACGCCTCCGATTTCTAGCGATATTGAAATAAAATTTTGTAAACACTCTTTTTATATAATGCAATCATGATTATATTTGTGTTTATTTGATTTCTCTCCTTTGGCGTTATCTTTAATATATTGGTTACAAAACTTTCAATTCAAATTACTTTAACTAAATTGTTTATTTCAATCTCTTAATCATAAAATAATTTAGTACTTATTTCTAAAGATGAAAATTATGATATTCTCACAAATTAGCTAAATTGTTATTTTGCCTTTCTCATATTATAAAACAGTTTAGTAATTTCCATAAAATTATAAAAAGAATTTTATTCCCTTATTCACCCCCCTCTAAGGGCGCCGTAAGATCCTACAAATGTGTATGTTATGCTATGCTATGCTTATGATGATTTAATGTGTTTATGTAATGTGACTCTCCCACACGACTCTATGCGCACAGACCTTTATAGTTCCCACTTTGTTAGAAAGGAAGCCAACCTTTCGGGTACCGACCATCGTGGCTCACGGTGGCAGTGGATCGGGAACTCCATATCCTAGGCGGGGGTATGCTCACTACCAAGCCTAGACCTCACGTACGCCTCAGCTAAGAACACAACCGCGGAGCCCCTGCGTACTCTTGCTGGAATCCACCAGACTTTAAGGTCGGGGTGGGTTATTAGGGATTGTCCTCCAGACCGCGGTACTCAATATTACCGGCCCTTTAAACCTCACCCTCACCTGAGTCAACGTACTATCGTCGGTGACACGACTAGCCTAGTACCGAAGACTCGCCACTAATTGCATAAGTAACAGGTGTTATCAAGTCCACCCGAGCCTCCGGCTCAGGGACCAACACACAAGTTGTTCCAACCCATCTCCTTCCCGAAGGTGATCCATACTAGTTCGCTGACCTAATTAGGCTACTCTTGCCTACAATTAAGTTAGTATTATATTTAGGGTGAATCTTGGACTTCCCGCGGTATACCCCGTAAAGGGCCCCCCAACGGTACTAAGGATTCAATGGGCTCAACCCCACTATCCTCTTTCACAAGACAATTACTTTAGTTGGTGATTAACAATTAGTTCACCCTTCATTATTTCATATAATTAAAGTGACTTAGCTCAACACCCGTCCCACCCAATTGGGTTGGACGTACCTCCACACCTCATACACTAACCCTAGCACAATCTCAATGTTAACCCTAGGTTTGACCCTCCTTGAATCATTGTGAGCTATAACTCAAATACTGAATGGACATAACTTCTAAACACTACTTAGGGGTCTGAATTGTCTTAAAATCAAAATTCTATTTTTACTAAACGCAGACCACTAAGTTGAACTAACCTCAAACCCCATAAGGGAATCCTTCTAAAAACTCATCACCAGGGTCTGGTATAATTATACTAGGCTCCCACTGACCTTAATAAGGTATGTTCTAATTTCCATAGTTTCCATATTAATTTGGTATTTATTATTAATTAAAGTAGTTAAGGCCTTAAGTCAAATTACACAATATCTATCCTCAAAATGCTTCTACATGCTACCTGAAAATTATCAGTAAGGTAATATTCCATAACAAGGTGGTTCACTGAGTTTCATGACCCTAGGATGTCTTGTGGCCTACTAAATCATCATAGTTGTATAATTACCAAAATGCCACTATAATTAGGAAAATAATATTTCACATCTAAAAATTCTATAAAAATTACCAATAGTGCAAATTGGGGTCTAGATACCTCTGCCAAATATTTATATCATTACCATATGATTTGACTAATTAAAATGATTTAACATCCAAGTGTAGTAACTACCAATTTCTACATGATGTACATGAAATACAAATCCACAGACTTCCACATAATTATCATGGGCATATATCAACATAAAATGACAGATAACCAAGTTTCATAATTTTGCCCATTGATTTGACATTTTTCATAATTAAATTCCTCTAAGCTAGTAAGCACTTAAAAATTCCTCCACAAGGAATAACACTTTAACAAATCATAATAAAATTACCATAGCCTATTTTCATCCCAATTCAGCCACCGTTAACATTTCAGAACCATACAAGGTCATCTGACCATGCATTTTATTTATTTAAGGAAATAGTGGCAATTTCATTTAATAAGAGTAAAATACATAAATGACTCTAAATATTCCCATTAATTTATCTAAGCCTTTGCATGCTCCTAAAAACATGTCTACCAAGTTCTGGGCCAAGGCAAGGACATTTGGTTGTATGTCCTTCACAAACCCTAATTTGCAACCCTAAGGGTTTACCCTTAGGGTTTTAGGACACACCACCCTAAAGGTTCCAAATGCTCCATTAGGGGGTGTCACATGTATCTATATATCATTACCTACAAAGTCATCATGATTGGAGGAGGCCAACTCACTCAACTCCTCAAAGTAGCCTAAACCCTAATTTGACCCTTAAGGGCCCTCATTAGGGTTTCCCATTTTCCATATCAAATCAACTCCAAATGGAGTGAAACTTTAGGCAGGCACTACTCGTGAACTAAAGAGCATGCCACCAAAATTTGGTGTCATTTGGACTTCATATGCTCCAAAAATCAACAATATTGAATTATCTTAATTACCACAAAAAGCATAGGCAAAATTGCCCAGCAAATATCGATCTTTGGGCAGAGGGTACCCCTAGGGTATACCTAACCATTGTTAAAATCTCAGCATCCACGCTTGAGAGATCTAGGCTAAATAAATGTTTTAGTGGGCTGCCCTAGTGTAGGACCAGTCCTAGAAAAACAGCCCCACAGGGAGCTGTGTATCCAAATGACCTGAACTCAAGCCCAAATGAAAGCTAAGGTCAAGGCCTACAACTTTCATGTTGGGCACTTTTGCTGATTCAGTCATTAAGTACCTCTAATTAATTATAGAAGGAGGCTGAACAATAGAGGGGTAATGATTCCAAAATATTAAATTAACTTATAAAAATAAAGGCGCGCACGAATCTTGACGCAGATCCCGCGGCCAGGGAGTCATCTTCCTCCTCTAGCCAACGGCTGAGATCGAGCCGTGCTTGGCGATGTCGCGACCGTGATTGCCGGCGATCCAGCCACCACCACCGCCGGCCAACACCACCGACACCTTCGTGGTGGTAGGGGATACCATTTACCGGCGACTGGCGGCCGGAGACGGCGGTTCCCGGCGATCCCAGGCTTCCCATTTTGAGCGGAAAAACTCGGTTTTAAGGAATGGATTCAGGCTCAATTGAGCCTGATCCTTCTTCGTTTTGTTATAGAAAGCTAGCGTGGGGGGATAGGAGGAGAAACGAACCGTGATAGGGGCGTGGAGGCGGCTCCGGCGGCGGTTCACCATGGTTTTGCTTTGCTCCGGCAACCCTTCTCCCGAATTCGATTCTCCGGCTATGGCCTTGCTCCAGGTGTCATTCCCGACTGCTCTCTCCCTTTTGAAGCTGATGGTGTCGCTGGAATGAGGTGGGGAGGCTTCTATTGCTGGTTTTGAATACAAGCCTTCTCGGATTGCTCCTCGCTGCCACCCTCCTGCACCCCTATCCTTGCTGAGCCTTCTGGTCTCCTTCTGAGGCTTTGTAATCAAGGGTGGAGTGTCTAACACTGATTGGAGATGGAGTGTTAGAGGGGGTTTGCTTTAACCTTTATCTTTTGACTTTTTAATTACTTTTGGTCGCCTTCTCATTTGGTTAATCAAACCCATGGTTTGGGCTCAGTCCAAGGCTGATAAGGGCGTGTCCTAAGTCCATAAATAATTGATTGTGTTGGGTTCCATTCAAATTAGGCTTAGAATTCACCTTAATGAGCTATGTTGACCATGGTTGACTTTGGTCAACAAGGTGAGTGGGTTGACCCCACTTGGGGGTATTGGGTCCCTTGACATCACCCAACATTGGTTGGTCTATGGTGGGGCCCCAATTGGTTCAATTTAATCAAAGGGTGTAGATTTGACCAAAATGAGGTAAAGTTTGACTTTGGTCAATTTCATGCAATTGGGTCCCACCCAAGTGCAATTTCCATCCTATTGGTCTGCCTTAGTGGTTATGGCAATATATGTGAGGTCAATTTGGACAATTGAGGGTCAATTGACCTAATCGAGGGGCTTAGGGCTAGGTTGGTTTTTGAGCTTTGGTGTGCACTTAACCATTTCTACCCTAGCCTAAGGCCCTTGTGGCCACTCATCTCACCACTATGCCCTAACATTTCCAATGGGTCTAGTAGGATTGGGGATGTTACACTCATAATCATGTAATAGATCTGTGGTAATTTTTGGGCAATTATTTAATTAATTTATTTAGCACTTCATTCACAAGTCATCTATTTGGTCCTAAGAATATAATAAATAATTAAGGGCCAAATATCCTCTGAAAAATTATGAAACTTGGTGGTAGAACATTTTAGGGCATTAAAGAGCTTTGTGAATTTTGGTATAATTTTTGGAATTATTTATCTGTAGGTTACTACATAATGTTCCCTAGTATGAGTTTACTTGGAATATTTATTTATGTGACTAATTTGTTTTAATAAATTTTAAAATTTGGCCAGTAGACTTTTCTGATTAATATAGAGGTCTGGTAATTTTCCCATAATTTTTGGACAAGTAATTTTGGCGGTTCCTTCTTTAATTTCTAATTTTGGATAAATATTCAATATTATAATTAGAGGTCAACACCTTACTGTAAAATTGTGAGATTTTGAATTTACTGCTATTTTGACATCATAGACTTTCCATAATTTTATGGGGGCCATATCATAGGAAGATCTTACACTTCATGTTTAATTTCATGATTGGCCAAGGTTGGAGGAATTATAATAAATGCCAAATAATTAAGGAAAAATATGATCCTCTGGATTTAATATTAGAATAACATGATTGACTCTCAGTAATAATCTTGAGTATGTTGGTTGAATATTCGGAGTACCTCCTCTTATGCAACTTATATATCACATTTTGTCTGCGTATAGTAAAACTGTAAAATTGATTAAATTGAAGACCAGTAGGTGAGAATGGAAGGTAGTTGGTGTGCCTAGCCTAGTTGAAGAGATTGAAGGTCCCCAGAAAGGAGTTTAGGTGATGAGAGTGTGTTTGGTGAGTTAAGGGTAAAGTTGTGCTCGGGATTGACGAAAGATCGACTTTCCCTTAGCGGGTCATAAAATGCTTAGGGATAATCAAGTGAAACGATAAGAAGGGTATACTTATGGGTAGTGACTAATAACATTATGGAAAGGGAGCTTTGGGGTGTCATCCCATTATAGTTCCTAGTACCGTAGCGAGCCCCTTACAGGGTAATCCTCGGGAAGTCCAAGATTAACATTAAATTATAGGGATAAGTTGATGTACAAGATTAGCTTAATAATAAACACGCCCACACCCCGTAGTTATGTGTGGTTAGTTGGTTTGGTTGTACGAGCGGTAGGCTCGGTGGTTGTAGCGGCGGACTATTTAGTCCGATGAGTTTGTGACTCAGTAATGCTTGTTAGTACGAACGGGTCGGTCTGGCGGGCCAGTGGCTCGGGAGGTTATGATGACGGACGGGTTAGCCCAGGGAGCTTATGGCTCGGAGGTAGATGGTAAACATGTTTGTATGTGCATAAAGGTGGTGGGTCTTCGGTATTGGATAGTCGTTCACACCGACGTCAATACGTTGATTCGGCAAGTATAGAATTTGCACTTGGCCATAAAAGTCTGGTGGTCCAGCCAGTAAGAGTCCGCAGATGCTCTGCAGTTTTGCGTTGAGGCGTACGATAGGTCTAGGTTAGGTAGTGTGAATACCAACCTAGAGGTGGGCGAGGCCCAACCCACCGGTTCCGTTTGCCACTACGAGAGAATCCTGGGAGTCTTGCTAGCTCCAAGAAGGGGGAACTAAAGGTCTATGCGCATAGAGTCGAAGTGTGTGAGTTGCACTTGTATGAACATATCATTAAACTGCATAACTCTGCATGTCATGACATAAGCATTGCATTTCAACCCCTACCCCTATCGTATAAATTGGTTATGGGACTTTTTGTACGATAGGCCATGCTAAATGACCCCTTGGTCTATAGGTTTGTATGGGCATTTCTATAAATCAATGGTTACTTTTTTATTATATACTTGTCTTTACTTACTGTTCTTTACTCGCCCTTTACCATGCTTTATTTATTGCTTCAAATGTATATATACACTGGAGTAGTGGTAGACATTTCCTGTAGACTAGATCCGCCGTCATCTGCTTTGTTTTATACCCCTTGTTGTCCTACGCTTCATCCCTCCCGCACGGTGCCTAGGAGACACTGGGGGATGGGTGGTGGGAAACTAAGATTAGTCTTTTTGTCTAACGGTCGGTGGACCATATCATTTTAGGGGATCGAGGAGACGCAGCAGCTCTGGAGGCCGGTGCAGACGGAGGCGGGCCAGTCTAGTACAGGAGAACCAGTTCCAGGATCAGTGAGTGATTAATAGTTAGTTTCCACGATTGACCTTGTAGTGAGGACATGATGTACTAGGCATGAGCCCTTTTATTAATGTAACACCTTTGTTATTTCAGTTATACCATGTGAGCATTTATATATATAGTATGTGATTTGTGGACTTGAACTTCTATTTGTTCATTTATTCTTTTCTTCTTCTGTGATCGATATGACCGACATAAGACCCCAGTTTTGAAAGAAAAAAAAATGGGGTCTTACAAACTGGTATCAGAGCGAATCTTGATCTGAAGAAAAGAAGTCCACAAAACCTGGGACACCCCGCGCGAGTTTAGTTTGAGGACAAACTAAGCAGATGAAGCAAGGGTGTGCCCATATGGGGAAATCACAAGTAAAAGTCCAATTTTAACTGAATCTTTTTAGCCAAATCCCCTTACGAGTGTTATGTTTTATTTTGTTGCCTGCGGTGAACCCTGCCCCCAGCAGGGAATACCTGTAATACCCCCCCCCCCTCCCTAAACTGAAGCCGGTTCAGGGAGGGGGGATCTTACTCCCCAAGGATGGCCACTTAGCGCTTCCAGGGTGGCAACGACCCACCCTCTCAAGCACTGAGTGGTCGCCTTGCCAGGCACAAGAATCACAACAACACATCAGAATCACATAGCGGAAGCGATAGAACAGGAAAACTAAACACACAACTTATATTTACATAAAGTGAAAAAAGGCCGAAGCCTATTGTTTAGTACATCTACCTCGGGGGCTACACATGACAATAACAAAATACTCTTAAGCTAGTCCTATACTCTAGGACTCACGTCGCGGAAGACAGGGGGCGAGGCTGGAGTATCTGATCGGGCCATCTCTATGGCCGGTAACTCGTCCTGCGGCGCGGGGGCTTCGTGCTGTCCCATCTCCTGCGATTGGTTATAAGAATAACCGTTAGTCACAGTGCTAAGCAGAAAACCCATTCCCTCCCCGGATCCATATCCTGGGGGCGGGCTAAAGTACAGGAATAAATAACCGAAGCAAGGTAAATGGTTAGCAACAGGCAAACATATATACGTATATATATCTATAGGGCCTACCAACCATAATATCCACGAGGTGACATAGACGCGCAGTACGTAATAAAAGAAATACTATCTTGTGCACACTCGCACCCAGGTATTCAAACATGCACACACAAAAACCCTGTGTCGGCCATATTACTCAGGCCCTCCCGTACAACTTGGTGTACTAACTGGATATGAGCGACATTCGGCGATTCTGAGATTTAGGAAGACCAGTGGAGGCAAAACTGTGGGTTCGTAGTGGTGATAACCCATAATGCACATCTCCCTGTCGCCATGAGTCGTCAACCCTCCCGTACCGGTACGAACGGTCTACGGGCGTGACCGACCCGCCACTTTAATAAACAATCTTCAAACAGCTTAACCAGAGAGTTAGCGCTTTAAGTCTTGACGCGACATTCTTAACTCAACCGGTCACTCGACTTTTGACCGGGAGGCTCGGCAGAAGGAGGGCTCCTTATTTGGGGCTAACTCGGGAGGAGGGACTCAACTCCAGGTTTTCCCCAACTAAGGCCTCACAGAAAGGAGGAGAAGCGCCGCTTGCCAGCGTAGGACTGCAGTTAACACTAAAATATATAAAGTGCAATATAAGCAGTAAGAAAGGCCATAAGCAGGGGCTGTAATATCAGGACCAGTACGAGACTGGAGAATTGAAAGTACAAAAAGGCAGTAAATAAAGGACCAGTGCGAGACTGGATCACTGAAAATACAGCAAGCAGTAAATAAAGGATCGGTGCGAGACTGGATAACTGAAAATACAGCAAACAGTAAATAAAGTACCAGTGCGAGACTGGATAACTGAAAATATAGCAAGCAGTAAATAAAGGACCAGTGCGAGACTGGATTACTGGAAATGAACGAACTGAAATATAAGTAAGGGGACCAGTGCGTGACTGGATTACTAAAAGCATAACCAGGAAGCAAAAGCAGGGGGACCAGTACGAGACTAGATTTAAAGAATAAATGCAGAAAGTAAATGCAGGACCAGTACGAGACTGGAGGGCATAATAAATAAAAGGGTTAGTAGTCTAATCACTCCATAACAGGAGGCTTCAATGTTGACACCGTTCTTAGGAGAAAATTCCATTCAATCCTCGTTCATAGAGGTCTTTTCTCCATTCATAGGAGCTTACTTATATTTTGTGAGATTACGTATATATCGCGTGCCTTGGGTTCACATTTTAGATATCTTGAGGTTATTGAATTTGCAGTGTCGCATCGCGTTTGTGATCCGAATTTCGCGTCAAAACTTTTGACTTAGTCGATTCCTTAGATCGATACGCATAATTTTATTACGTAATTAAAAATACGCGTCGCGAGTCCGCCAAATTATCCCACTTAATGTCGCTCACTTTCGGGCGTTTATTTTGCTCGTAAAAGACCTTTAAGGACCAAAAGAAAAGATCACACTTTCAAACTTTTATAGTAATTGCAAAATACCCTAAATTAGAGCCTATAATGTTGGAACATGGTCTTCCGCATCTCCTAGGTTTGAGAATAACAAATCCTATGTGTATTTGATCTTGTGTGTTCAAGTGTGCAGGTTAGCATAGTCCACATGACTCAAGGAGTACTCATGATGTCTGCCCCCAAAATTGAGGCCAAAATTCGAAGAGGCTCACTAGCACCGGCGTTAGCGCTAGCGCCCGGCGCTAGCATTGATATGCGCGATTCCGGCATCATTTTTAGAAGGAGCTAGCGCCCAGCGTTAGCAACAAGCGCTGGCGGTAGCATGGCGCACAAGAGGCATGGAGCAATATGTTGCCACGGATTGAAGATCCTGCCGCGCAAAACGTTTCCTAATCCGGGCTAGCGCCGGCGGTAGCGCTAGTGCTGGCGGTAGCGTAAAGGCTATAAATTGGATGCTTTGGCTCCGAATTCTTCATCCTCCTCCAATCCCAATCTCCAGAGCTTCATGCCACAGTAGAGAGAGGAAGATTCAGAGCGATACTCCCACAATTCCATAAAGCCTTAAGGAGATCCATGGAGAAGATTTCAACACGCGTCATCATCGTGATGAAAGGCCGCATCGACTACGATCATACTCTGCGGGCCTTCGTCCACTTCTCCAAGAGATCCACATAGAGGGAGTTTTTATATTATTGTCTTTTCATTTCATATCTTTTCTGTAAACGGTAGTGAAATCGCCTCGTGTTGGCGACTAGGTCTGGGGTAGGACTTAGGGCTGAAATTCGCCTCGTGTTGGCGACTAGATCTAGGCTAGGTCTAGGGGGTGCTCGAGGCCTTTCTGGGGATAGATTGGCTAGAGCGGCTTGAGGCCGTATCTGGGGAGAGATCGGCTAAAGCCAACCGGTTCGTGGGGATACGAGTCGGTATAGAAAACGAAAAAGAGTTTTTATTATTCGCCTCCGATCTCTAGCGCCATTGAGATCAAGTTTTGTAAAACTTAGTTAATATCAATAAAGCTTGTCTCTCTTATTGTTTTACTTGACTTCTCATTTTATTATTGCAATATTCCAAAGTTTTCTAAATATAATCTAAAGTTTTTGAAAACCCTTATTCACCCCCCCTCTAAGGGCGCCGACCGATCCAACAAGTGGTATCAGAGCTAGGTTTTATTCTAATCGGCTTAACAACCAGGAATAATGGCGTCTCATGATCTCGCTTCTACTAGTGGGGGAGATTTTTGTGAAGAGGAAAAATCACTTGCACCACCTTTATTTGAAGGAACAAATTATAAAGGATGGAAAATTTTAATGGAAAAATTTATTAAAACTTTAGACATCGAAGTATGGAACTTAGCAATTATAAGACGAGCGGATGAATCGAATAAAAAAGAACGTCAGCTAAATGCCAAAGCCAAACACTATTTATTTTGTGCACTATCTAATGAAATTTTCAAATTCATATATTGCTTTTCTAGTGCATACAAAATATGGCGCTTTCTTGAAGAAATGTATGATCTTCCTCTCGCAGGTGTGGAACAAACACAGGAGGAAAAGAACGTACAAGCATCCAGTATCATTCAAGAAGATCTCTCTCGGAGCGAAGCCATGCAGAATATTGAAATAGAAAAGGAGAACAATACACCAAGAGAAAAAGAAGAAGAAATCTTACTTTTGGAAGAGGAATGCCAAGAAGAAGACAAAGGAACAATATGTTCAAATCCTCCCTCATCCAAAAGCAATGTAAGGAAATCAAATTCTATCTTTTGTACTTCTATCTCTTCATTACAATTGTTGCAAAATACTAGGCGCAAAATTGAGAAATTAAAGAATGCTAATAAACTATTGCGCTTAGAAAATAAAAATTTAAAAGCAAAAGTTAAAGTAATATCAAAATCTGATCTATCTAGCTTTACTCATGTCACTTCAATTGAAAATACAAAACCTTGTCTTGATTGTAATGATATTAAAGAAAAATTTAAGGAACTTGAAAAAGAAATTATTTTCATAAGAGAACAAAATGAAAAATTATGTTTAGAAAATTCATCTTTAAAAATTAATTGTGCTAAGTGTAAGGACTATGAAATTGAAATAAAAGAGATGGATGAAACATTTGATGAGTATAGGGATAAATATGAAAAACATATTGACTCAATTATTACCACTCTCAAAAATAGCACAATAAATTATAATAAAGCTAGACATAATCTAAAAATCAAGAATGATGAACTAAAATCAAAAATCAACTTGCTCAAGGAAATCACTAAGAAAAACGCTCAAAACATTCATTCACAATCTCAAGGTATATCTAAAAGCAAGTTGAATTTAATTTCTCAAAATGTTGATAAATCCAACAAAGGAAATAAAGAATATCAAATGCTTGAAAATAAAATTCCAAATCATTATCATTTACAAAATAACCACTCTCCCAACATAAATTTAAAGATAAACAAATTTCCTATAAAGAATGTTTTGCAAAATCGTCATGGAAATTTGATAAATAAGAATAATATTAAACCAATGTTTGAATGGCGGCCAAAAGTTAAAGATGAAACACAAACTCAAATCAAAAGGGCCCATTCAATCACATCTCCCCAAAAGCAAACACGATGTATTTGGGTACCCAAAGGAACCGTCACTCCCGGTCCTCTTTGGATACCTAAATCTCTTATTCATTAGTATCCCATCATTTGCATGAAGTAGAAATCAATTAAAATGAAATACACAAATTTCTACTTCATGATGTGCTTTAATGTCTTTTCTATCTTTTTCTTTTTGTTTTCTTTTAAACTATCATGTCATGGTCATCCTATACAATATTGAAAATATGATTTTATCTCTTAAAAGCTTAATATGGTTTTATAAAACAAATTGATCAAAATTCAAAATCATATTTTGATGACCTATCTTTTATTCTTATATTCATTACTTCTAAATATCTTATATTATCCATATGAATCAAACTCTAAATTTGCTATAAGATATTTCAAATTAAATCCGGTTACTAGATTTTTAGCCTTCACCAACAAGTGGATAAAGTTTTGAATTTGCTATGAGATATTTATCTAAATTAAAAAAAAAACACATAAGACATATTGAAAGATTAATTGTCATAAATATTGATGCCATACGCATCACCATGATCTATTGATATCTTTTGCTAAAACTTTCTAAAATCATAATTCTCTATCACATTTTATATAATGACAATTGGTATAATAATTGCTTACTATGGTTGGTATATTATGTGTGTATTGTGATTTATTTCTAGTTTAGACCTTTGAATCATTTTGATATCAAATCAAATAGAATTGTCACTCCATTCTAGGTCTCTAAGTTGAAACACAATCAAAACTTGGTATAACATTAATCTCAAATGTATCATTCTAACATTGCCACCTAAAGAATATTTGTGTCTATGTTAGGCTTTATTTTGTTATACAAGCGGGGTATTCTCATCTAGGGCTTATCCATAGTATGATTGTGCATGAACATTATTGTTAATCTCTAAAATCATGCATATTTGATTTGTTCAAACATGATATCTTGGGTTTTCATTTCCTATTTTTTTCAAGTTATAAGCACAAGTCTTTAGAAAAGTCAAAATGAAAACATAAGTAAATATATCTCATGCAATGATTATTTTGTCAAGTATATAAGAAATCGCTAACGTTTCATGCAATTTGGACCATCCAAAACATCTCCTAAAAATCTGCAACTTCAGCATGGAACTACTATTGGGACACCTAATCAAGTTCAAGCATCAAAATTTTCAAAACCCTAAGAAATCACTTACTGTTTCCCGCGCTAGCGCTAGCGCCGACGCTAGCGTCGAGGTTCATTTTTCTGTATTTTTTAAATTTCTAAAAATCCCTTAAAATATATAAATCTATATTTTCTACTTAGTTTTGCACTTCTGTATTTCTTTATTTTTTGAAAAATCAAATACAAAACTACAAAAACCAAATTACAAAAAAATATGTTTTGTTTTTTCGCTTGTGTTGTTTCCTTTATTTAAAGTTCATCTTTATGCAAAAATCAAATATAAAAATTACAAAAGCAAAAATTACAAAAATATGCTTTTATTTGTAAAAATCAACTACAAAAATATAAAACAAAACAAAAACAAGTATCAAAATTATTCTTCTGAACTTAAATTTTCTATGTATCTTGCGAAAGGGTGATTTGGGCTATCATCCCATCATATCACTTAGTACCGGGCGAACCTCTCACAAGGTAGCCCTCGGGAAGTCCAAGATCAAATTTATAAGTTCAAACTTTAAATAAAAATTATTTTTCAAAAATATCTGTATGGACTTTATTGTAAAAATCAAGCATGATTTAATCTATTATTTAGAACTTCTATAATGTTGCAATTTATCTTTTCAAACTACTTTGAACATTGCCTTCATCATGCTTAGATATGTCTATTAATATGTGCATAAATTATATTGAAAAAGTTGTGTAGAACTATGCATAGAATGCCTCTAAGTATGAGTAATGTTTTATGTTTGATAATGATCGCAATTCACTCACTTATTTTGACATTGTCTACTTATGTGTTTAATCTAAGAATGTGTGTGTATGTTCTGTAATAGTACAATAAATTAAAATTGCACAAGTATCTTACCTACACATCCTTTATTTGCACTTTTAAAAGTTAAGAAAAGTGGTTATCTTTTTCATAAATTATATTGGTTTGCAAAACAAGTGTATTCAGAGAACTTTGTACAAAACAAGTGTATTCCCTACCCACTTTTGCTAATAACAAAGGGGGAGAACTAACATGATAAAATGCAAAAGGGGGAGAACTAACATGATAAATATAACCCGCTATCAAAAACCCAACATGACAAATTAAGATGATAGTTTACATATTAGGGGAGAATTCACTTAGGGGGAGCATGTATTTAGGGGGAGCAAGTCTAACATGCTAGAATAAATTATTATCCTAAGTCATCACTCTCTCACACACACAAGTATAGTTTCATCATGCTTATGTATTAATGCTTTGATTTATCATTAATGGATTTGTTATTATCAAAAGGGAGAGTTTGTTGGAACATGGTCTTCCGCATCTCCTAGGTTTGAGAATAACAAATCCTATGTGTATTTGATCTTGTGTGTTCAAGTGTGCAGGTTAGCATAGTCCACATGACTCAAGGAGTACTCATGATGTCTGCCCCCAAAATTGAGGCCAAAATTCGAAGAGGCTCACTAGCGCCGGCGGTAGCGCTAGCGCCCGGCGCTAGCGTTGATCTGCGCAATTCCGGCATCGTTTTTAGAAGGAGCTAGCGCCCGGCGTTAGCTACTAGCGCTGGCGGTAGCATGGCACACAAGAGGAATGGAGCAATATGTTGCCACGGATTGAAGATCCTGCCACGCAAAATGTTTCCTAATCCGGGCTAGCGCCGGCGGTAGCGCTAGCGCCGGCGGTAGCGCTAGCGCCGGCGGGAGCGTAAAGGCTATAAATTGGATGCTTTGGCTCCGAATTCTTCATCCTCCTCCAATCACAATCTCCAGAGCTTCGTGCCACAGTAGAGAGAGGAAGATTCAGAGCGATACTCCCACAATTCCATAAAGCCTTAAGGAGATCCGTGGAGAAGTTTTCAACATGCGTCATCATCGTGACGAAAGGCCGCATCGACTACAATCATACTCTGCGGGCCTTCGTCCACTTCTCCAAGAGATCCACATAGAGGGAGTTTTTATATTATTGTCTTTTCAATTCATATCTTTTCTGTAAACGGTAGTGAAATCGCCTCGTGTTGGCGACTAGGTTCTGGGTAGGACTTAGGGCTGAAATTCACCTCGTGTTGGCGACTAGATCTAGGCTAGGTCTAGGGGGTGCTCAAGGCCTTTCTGGGGATAGATTGGCTAGAGCGGCTTGAGGCCGTATCTGGGGAGAGATCGGCTAAAGCCAACCGGTTCGTGGGGATACGAGTCGGTATAGAAAACGAAAAAGAGTTTTTATTATTCGCTTCCGATCTCTAGCGCCATTGAGATCAAGTTTTGTAAAACTTAGTTAATATCAATAAAGCTTGTCTCTCTTATTGTTTTACTTGACTTCTCGTTTTATTATTGCAATATTCCAAAGTTTTCTAAATATAATCTAAAGTTTTTGAAAACCCTTATTCACCCCCCCTTTAAGGGCGCAGACCGATCCAACATATAATTTTTGGGGAATTTTCCCAACTCATTTGGGCCTTTAATTCTTTTAAATAAACCTTCTATAGGGGTTTTAAAATAGCAAAACTCCACCTAAAAATCTCAGAAAAATAGAGGAGGTGCCCCTCTGAGTGGGGAACATTTTCCATGTTGGGGGTTTTTGCCAAAAATGCCCCATTTACCCTCAGGAAATTAAATACGGAAGGGGGCTTTTGGGGTGCAGATAGAGGGAAGGAGAGGGGGCAGGGGGCGCTGCACCATGTGCCCTCCTGGGGTCCCCACAACAGATCAGCATCGGATCCGCTGTGGGGGGCATGTATGTTGAGGCGGGGGCAGGAGTTAAGAAAAAGGGAGTAGCTCGATTTCTTGGGGGAGATCGGGCGGCTCCCGTTATCTCAACGGGAGGCGACCGCAGCCAACGTCGAGCAGCGGTCGGCTGGGTCCAGCGCCGCCCCCGTTCCGTGCGCCGGGGGCCGGCGACCACTCCGGTGGTGGTCCGGCAGCCTGGCGCCGCCGGCCACCGCCGAAAATACAGAAGGAAGGGGCGGGGGCGGTGGCGCAACCTGCATGCGCCGTGTAGGCTTGCTGCGCCACCTCCCCCGCTGGGGGAGCCTCTCTTGCCTCCCCTGGCTGGGGTGTCGGGGAGGGGACAGTCCTCCGGTGGGGGTCCGGCAGCCTGGTGCCGCCGGCCGCCGCCGGGGGTGGGGTTTTTCCCATACAAGAAGCGCAGAGGGAGGGGGAAAGGGCGCGGGTGCCGCCGGAGGCGCATCCTCCAGCGGCCCTGCCGCCTCCTCCCGTCGGAGCTCGGGTCCCTAGGTGGGGACATGCTCCCCCAGCGCCACCACAGACACTAGGGGTGCAGGTTTACAGCTTGCCCCTCCCCACTCGAACCTGGGCAAGGTTCGGGGTGGGGCTGGCGGCGCTCCGACGATGGGTGGGGGGGGGGGGGGGGCGTCCTGCATGCCTCAGGGAGGTAGGAAGGAGGAGGAGGGTTTCTACCTGAGGAGGAAGGACTAGGGAGGTTGATGGGCAGCTAGCCATAGAGGGGGGAGCGACAGTGGCTGCTCGGCTGGGAAGGGTTCCGGAAGGGGGAGGGGGTGCTGGCCGGCATGGGAGGAAGAGGAGAAGGACGGGGGGGGGGGGGGGGGGGGGGGGGGGGGGGGGGGGTTGTGCGACCAGGGAAGGGGCTGAGCCCATCCTTTTATAGGGGAGGAGGGAGGCTTCCCCTCTCCCTCCCTTTATCCCCACTTGGGGTTAAAGGAGGGATGGGTTTGGGGAGATATTTTCTCCCCCCCTCTCTTCTTCCCCTGCCCGAATAGGGCTGCCTGTTCATGGGCAGCCCTCCCTCCCTTGAGGGAGGAGCCTCTCTCTCCTCCCACCTTTCTGTTCTTTTCCCAATAAATTTCATGTTGGGGAGGGGTGGGTTTGACCAAGGTCAACTTAGGGAAGGGTCCTCCATGGTCCCGGGGGTCCACCAAGACTTACTGGGGCCGGTTCCGAGTTCGCGCGCTCCGTATTTCGTGCGTTGTACCGAGGCGGTCTGCATAATCCAAAATGGGCATATTCTCCGTATGACCTTGGATCGAAATGGAATGAGTTCCATTACACTCGTATTGGTTATATGAGTCTAACGGGACTGACAGAAGTCAAATCGGAGTACATTTTGTCGCTGTACCCTAACGACTTAGTAGCGACGCACAATAATACCCCAAACGATCATTTTCTCCAAACGGCCTCAGATTGGAATGAAACGAGCTCCATTACACTCGTATCGATTATACAAGTCTAACGGAGCTGACGGAAGTCAGATCAGAGTACATTTGGTCACTGTACCCCCAACGACTTAGTTGCGGCGCACAATAATACTCAAAAGGTCATTTTCTCCAAACGACCTTGGATTGGAATGAAACGGGCTCCATTACACTCGTATCGATTATTCGAGTCTAACAGAGATGACGAAAGTCAGACCGGAGTACATTTGGTCACTGTACCCCAACGACTTAGTTGCGGTGCACAATAATACCAAAAAACATTCGTTTTCTCCAAACAACCTCAGATTGGAATGAAACGAGCTCCATTACACTCGTATTGATTATATGAGTCTAACGGAGATGACAGAAGTCATATCGGAGTACATTTGGTCACTGTACCCCAACGACTTAGTTGCGGCGCACAATAATACCCAAAACGGCCATTTTCTCCAAATGATCGACCTTGGATCGAGGTGCAACGAATTCCGTTGCACTCGTATTGGTCACACGAGTCTAACGGAACTGACGGAAGTCAGATCATAGTCCCCTAGTACACAATCCTATATCGGGTTATTTTCTACTGCTCGGGCCTACTTTTATTGGGCTCACTAGGGTCTAGTGACCCAATAAAAGTCGGGATGTTACAATCCAATAAAAATAAAGGGATTTTCGTCCTCGAAAATTGTCTAAAGTATGGGGTTTAAGAGACATACCTAGGGAAAGAGTGTCAGGTATTTCTCCCGAACAAGCGCCTCTGGTTCCCAGGTAAACTCCTCGCGTCCACAGTTTGACCATAAAATCTTGACCATTGTGATGGTTTTGTTCCCCAGTTCTTTGATCTTGGAATCCACTATCTTTACTGGTTCGAGTTGGACAGATCGGTCAGATTATACTAATGCTGGCGGCATGGAAAGATGTTGCTCCGGTTGGCGAAGGACACGTCTTAGTGAGGAGACGTGAAATACGTCGTGAAGATTCCCCAGTTCAATTGGCAGGGCTAGCCTATATGCAACATGGACAATCCTTTCTATGACTTGATATGGGCCTATGTAGCGGGGATCCAGCTTTATCTGCTTCTTTATTCGGGATATCCCATGCATTGGCTTAATCATCAAGAATACCATGTCTCCTACATTGAATTCCACCAGTCGATGACGTGCATCGTAATATTTGGCTTGACGGCTCTGTGCCTCCAACATTCGTTCTCAAATTAACCTAATAGCTGATGTGGTATCATCTATGTAGGTGACTCCTAAAGCTTTGGGGTCCTCATCCTGTGCCCATGATAATAGTGTTCGACAGCATCTTCCGTAGAGGGCCTCGTACGGTGCCATCTTGATGCTTGCCTGGAAGCTGTTATTGTATGAGAATTTTACCAAAGGCAGTACCTGTTCCCAAGGTTCATTGTGTTCTACTATACATAATCAGAGGAGGTCTTCCATTATCTGGTTCGTCCTTTCTGTTTGCCCGTCGGTCTGGGGGTGGAAGGCGGTGCTAAAAGCTAATCTGGTTCCCAGGTAAGCTTGTACTCTCCTCCATTCTTTCGAAGTAAAGCGCCCATCGCGGTCAGATACGATTGACTTGGGTACTCCATGGAATCAGACCACTTATTCTATAAATAGCTGGGCTAAAATATCGACGCTGTCGCCTTGTCGGTTTGGGATAAAATGGGCCACTTTGGTGAGGCGGTCTACAACGATGAATATTGAGTCATTTCTTGCACGAGATCGGGGTAAGCCATGAACGAAGTCCATGGAGATATCTTCGAACTTCCATTATGGTATGAGCAGGGGATGTAGCAAACCTCCTGGGCTACGACATTCTGCCTTGACCATTTGACAGGTCTGGTAGTGCGCCACATAATCGGCGATGTCCTGCTTCATTCCTGGCCAGTACAACGTTCTTCGTAGACCAGTATACAACTTTACTACTCCCGGGTGTAATGAATACCTTGATTGATGTGCTTCGCGGAGTATTTCTTCCCGAATTCCTTTGGTAGAGGGAATGAATATGCGGTGTTTGTACTGCAGGATGCCATCATATAGATTGTAGTCTTCCTCAGTGCCGCATTGTAGGGTCTGAATGATTGGGGCCGCTTCTATGTCGATCTTCTGTGCCTCTCGTATTCTGTCTCTGATGTTACACTGTATCTCCATCCAGTAAAGCTGGGCCTGGTAATCCATCGGTTTCCTGCGGGTGATGAGGATGATATCCAAGTCTGCCAGGGACTTGACTAATTCTTCTGGTATCATCTCTAGCCAATTCCCGACCATCGGAGGTTGCCGACTTAGGGCATCTGCAACCTTATTGGCTTTGCCGAGGTGGTATTGAAGGGCGAAGTCATAATCGCACAGGAACTCCAACCACCGGTGCTGTCGGAGATTTAGCTCTTTCTGGGTGAAGATGTATTTGAGGCTCTTGTGGTCGGAGAAGATCTCGCATCTTACTCCGTAGAGATAATGCCTCCAGACTATTAGTGCGAACACTACCGCACCCAGTTCCAGGTCATGGGTGACGTAGTTTAGTTCGTGAAGCTTTAGCTGACGTGAGGCGTAGGAGACTACCCTGCCATGCTGCATTAGTACGGCTCCCAACCCTTTCAGCGATGCGTCGACGTAGATTTGGAAGCCCTCAGTGCCTGAGGGGAGTGTCAGAATCGGAGCCGATATTAGTCGGTTCTTTAGTTCCACGAACGCTACCTCGCATTTGGGAGTCCATTGGAATGTTGTATCCTTTTTGGTGAGGGAGGTGAGGGGTAAGGCTATTTTAGAGAAACCTTCTACAAACTTGCGGTAGTAGCCGGCGAGGCCAAGGAAGCTCCTGATATCTGCTGCTGACTTAAGTGGCGGCCAGTCTCATACTACTTGTACTTTGGCTTGGTCTACCGCCACCCCGTTCTTGTTGACCGTATGCCCAAGGAAACCAACTTCCTCCATCTAGAATTCACACTTGCTAAACTTCACGAAGAGCTAGTGTTCCCTTAACTTGAGCAAAACCATTTGGAGGTGCCTGGAATGATCGGTCTTACTCTTTGAGTAGATGAGTATATCGTCTATAAAAATGATCACAAAGTGGTCTAGGAAGGGTTTAAACACTTTATTCATTAGAGCCATGAAGGCGGACGGGGCATTGGTCAGCCCAAACGGCATTACCATAAATTCGTAAAGTCCATAGCGGGAGCTGAAGGCTATTTTGGGAATGTCCTCCTCTCGTACTCGAAGTTGATAATAGCCGGACCTTAAATCCATTTTGGAGAAGATGGACGCGCTTTGTAATTAATCGAATAATTCATCTATCCTGGGTAGTGGATAGATATTTTGGATGGTGAGTTTGTTTAGTTCTCGGTAATCGATACACAGATGCAAGGATCCATCCTTCTTCTTGACGAATAGCACTGGAGCTCCCCAGGGCGAGGTACTCGAACGAACAAAACCTGCGTCAATTAGCTCTTGTAATTGTATCTTGAACTCGGCAAGTTCCCTTGGGGCCATTCAGTACGGTGCTCGGGACACTGGTCGAGCTCCATGAGCAAGTTCAATCTGGAATTCCACTTCCCGTTGCGGGGGCAACCTTGGAAGGGATTCTGGAAAGACGTCTGGGAAGTCTCGAATTACGGGTACTCTAGAAAGCACTTGCGTCTTGTCTTCCATCTCGAAGTAGATTAGGTACACCTCATCCTTTCGCCGGACCGCTTTGACTATTTGAGCGGACGTTAAGATAATGCGGGTGACAGAGGGTATACCTGCTAGTGTGATAGACTGCCCATTTGGGTTCCGGAGGTGGATCTCTCGAGTCGAACAATTGATTTGGGCGCTGTGCTCGACCAACCAATCCATTCCTAAAATGATGTCGAATTCGGTTATCGCTAGAATGGTTGCATTGTGATGGTTTAAAATTTAGAAGCTTTGCAAAACCTTTTCATGATGAGATTATAATTAAGCGGGCGTTTTCGAGAAGTTTCGCGAGTACTCCTACTTCGAGAAACTAACCGTTATCCTACTTCGATGAATAGAAGTAACGGTCTTTCCTTCTTTCGGAATACCGACGATTACGCCCCGGCTACGGCGCCGAATTCTCTAAATATGTAAATAGAAAAGGAGAGAGTTTTTGCAAGTTTTTGTAATTGTTTATCCAAACTAATCTTTCGACGAAGGCAAGCGCACCTTATCGCGTATAGTATAGGATATTTTTTTTTAGAAAATTACCAAGGTCGTTTTTTCCAAGGACGTGTTGATTATTTTTACTTTTTAAGAACGCGCTATTATTTTATCGATGAAATGAGTGATTAATTTTATAAAGTTAAAAGAGCGATGACGATGATAATTAAGCGACTATGTGCGTTAGCGAAAACAAAGAAACAATTATAAGGAAAAAGAGGTGCACACTAAATTAAAAACACACGCACTCTACAGAATTGAAATGACAAAAATTAAAGGACAGAAATTGCAATCTCTACCCGAACGGGTAGAGGAGAAGTAAATGCGTGAGCGAGTTCTACCCAAACGGGTAGAGGGGAAATAAATGCGGTGCAAGTTCTACCCAAACGAGTAGACGGGAAATAAAAGAAATCTCTACCCGAACGGGTAGAGAGGAAATAAATGCAGCACAATAATAAAAACTACGCTATTAAATTAAAATCTAAGTTAACAAAAACAAAAACAAAATTTATCCACCTACACACACACACACTTACAATAAATGAAAAACTAAATTAAAAACAAAAGCAATAAAATTTACTCTCATACACTCACACACACAACATGAACAAAAGAAGATCAAGAAGAACAAGAAGAACAAGAAGAGCAAGAACAAAAAGAACAAGTAGAACAAAAAAAAAACTTTCTTATATATATATTCATATTATAACTTTTTAAAGAAAGTCTAAACTTGGGGAGCTTAAATAAGGGCAAGGAAATACATAAAAAAAACTCACAAACACTCACAAAAATAAAACTCACTAGAACACTCAAGAAAAACTCACAAACTCTTACTTAGGTTCTAATTTTTATGAACCTTTTAAACAAGGGAGGAGCCCCCTTATTTATAGACAAGAAAATGGGCTGCAATTAGAAAAAAAATCAGATATTAAGGACCTAATGGGAAGCAGCTGGAGGTTCTAGAAGGAGTGTGCTGGACAAGCTTGCTGGAAGGAGAGCTGGAGGGTTGGGGTGCGAATAGCAGCTGGAAGCTGGCGGCCGCGGAGTGGTTGGCAAGTTTGACTTGAGCACTAGTCTGGTCTCAACGGGAAGGACTGTTCGTCGAACGCAATGGAGAGTTCGTCGAACACAGCACGGGGTTCGTCGAACGCAGCGCGGGGTTCGTCGAATGCAGCTTGGGGTGAGTTCATCGAACGCAGGTCGGGGAGAGTTCATCGAACGCAGCACGGGGTTCGTCGAACGTAGCGCGGGGTTCGTTGAACGCAGCTCGGGGAGAGTTCGTCGAACGCAGGGCGTGGAGGGTTCGTCGAACGCAGGGCGCAGAGAGTTCGTCGAACGCAGGGCGCCTTTCGTCGAACGCAGTTTGCCTTTCGTCGAACGCCTGCAGACATATATATATTATTATTTATTATATATACATATATGAATACATATATATTTCATTATATTTATAATATATACATTATTATTGCTATGTTATTATTATACTAAACTACTATATTATTATATATATATTCACAAAATTTTTATATTAGTACATATTCAATAACTTACTTAATTATATTCAATAAATATTTACATATATATTTAAATACTTTATATATATATATTTACATACTTAAATAGTTCCTTTTTATATATAAATATATAAATATAAAAATTAGCTAAAACAAACTATTTATTCAATAATTTATATGGAATATGTACAATATTACCCAAAATTATGCTAAAAACTATACTAAAAATATGCATAATTTACTATTCATCAAATTCCCCCATACTTAAGCTTTTGCTATTCCAGGGCAAAAGTACGAAAAATACTCTTAAGACATTAATAAAATTTCTAGTTCACTAAAACTTCAAATAAATCAAAAAGTAAGTTTGAAGTTAATTTTAGAGATTTAAAGAGGTAAATCCTAAGCTATGAAAATGAATTAAAAAGGGCAAAATATTTTAGCCAACAAAACCTTTTTAAGTTAGCTAAATGGCAAATAATATTGCAATTGTTAGTGACAAAATTAAACTAGAATTATAAAACTTTAACTTGTTATGAAATTTCTAAGGAAGAATAAAAACTACTAATATTGCTCTCCCAAAAATTTAATTTTTTTCTATGTTTCAATTATAATGGCTAAGGGGTAAGGGGAAAATTTGGTAGGAGAAGATGCTTTTGAATTTTATCCTCTCACCCCACTCAATTTTTTTTGGATTTGAGAGTGGCTAGGGAATGGAATCTTATTCCCATAATGAAAATTTTCAATCTTCAAAAATAACCCAATATATATGTTTAAGGAACAAAATTTTTATTCCCATGTCATAAATTATTTTAATAAAATTGGGTGCCTATGTTTATGGAATTAAATCTTATACCTATTGACATAAGATCTTTTAAATGATTACCAGGAAAAATGCTAAGTGGAAAGAGGGTTTAAAAAGAAATTTCTATATTTGAAATAAAAAATTTAAAGAGCAAGATAAAGTAGATACAATTTTCCAAAGCTTCCAAAAATTTGAAGTATGAATAATCTAGAGTTTAAGGTTTTTTTTTCTAACATAATACAACAAGTAGCGGTTTAAAACTAACGAGAAGTAGTGCTAAAAGAAATTCTCTAATTAAATTGAATTCATAGAGTGTTTTTTAAAACCAAATCTCTGCAAATTTAAATCTTACGAACTATGATAAAATGAACTAAAAGCATACCAAAGATAATGAAAGTGCTTAAAAATAAATCGACCAGCCCTTGAAAGTTACAAAAAGCCAAGTAGGTTTGTTTTCTATTTTTGGATTTTTATTTTATTTTTTATTTTTTTTTGGATAATTTTTTCATCATTTTTTTGAATTTTCATTATGATTTTTCTTTTGGAATTTTTTTTATTTTTTTATTTTTGTTGAAATATTATTATTATTATTTTATTATTATTATTTTTTCTTCATCAATTTTTTTTGAATTTTGGGGTTTTTTTTAGATTTTTTTTTGGATTTTCAAGTATGAAATATTTTTTTGGATTTTGGGGTTATTTAGAATTTTTTATGGATTTTTCTAATTTGTTTACAAAGTATGAAGTATTTTTTGGATTTTGGGGTTTTTAGAATTTTTTAGTTTTGGATTTTTGTTTGTTTGGAATATCGTAATGTTTGGAAAGAGCGGAAAAGTATGATATCCCCATACTTAAAACCCAACTTTGTCCCCAATGTTGTAATTTAAGTATGAAGAAGTAAAAAGAAGGAAGAAAGAAAATACAGTTTGTAAGAAAACCAGGAAATGCAAGAAACCCTGCAA
Source organism: Dactylorhiza incarnata (assembly GCA_033032865.1). Taxonomy (NCBI): domain Eukaryota; kingdom Viridiplantae; phylum Streptophyta; class Magnoliopsida; order Asparagales; family Orchidaceae; genus Dactylorhiza; species Dactylorhiza incarnata. Next base: position 98,993 of record JAWHQI010000384.1, read on the forward strand.
AAATAAAGTAGAGAAAAAAAGGTAAAAGTATTAGATAAATATGGGGTGCCTCCCACAAGCGCTTTGTTTACCATCGCGTAGCTTGACTGATTTGACGGTTAGATTCGGGGGTTCGGCTCCGTATTACCCGGCAAAGCTCCAAGTTGCCGCTCTGAGACCATCTTTGCAAGTTGTCCAACTTGATTTTCTAAGTTTTTTAGCGATCCGGTGATGTTCCGGATATTTGAGTCGTTAGACGCGACGTGTTTAGCAAAAGCTTCCTCGAGCGGAGAAGGTTTTGGAGGAGGCGGCGGATATTCCTGATGGAATCCGTGTGGAAATCCTTGCGGAAATCCTTGCGGATTCACATTTGGGGGCCGCTGCGCATTATTTGGATTACTCCAGGAGAAATTAGGGTGGTTCCTCCAACCCGGATTAAAATTACTACAATAAGGATTATTATTTGGGTTGAAGGGGGGCCGAACCGGATTACCGAGGTAATCCGCCGTCTCTTCAATTAAGTTATTATTATTATTATTATTATTATTATTATTATTATTATTATTATTAATACTATTATTATTATTATTAGCATTCGCCCACGCAGGAGTGGAGGAGGAAGCAGTCATCTCCGCCACTTGCTTGCTTAGCCGCTCTACCTGCGAGGCTAAGTAAGTAGTGGCATCCACTTCAAAATTACCAGCCGGTTTATTAGGACGCGACCTTGGCACGTTCCATTGGTACGCGTTCATGGCCATTTCTTCGATCAGATCTTGAACGGCCTCCAGGGTTTTGTTGTTTAACGTTCCCCCGGCGGTTGGATCGATCATCTGTCGCGTTGAGAAATTCAAGCCATTGTAGAACGTTTGTACCTGTAGCCAAGTTGGTAGCGCGTGATGAGGACACCTACACAAATATTCTTTAAAACGCTCCCAAGTCTCGTAAAGAGACTCGGAATCGAATTGTATAAAGGATGCGATATCGGTGCGTAATTTAGCGGTTTTTGACGGAGGAAAATACTTAGTTAGAAAATTTTTCATCAATTCGGCCCACGTGGTTATGGACCCTCTCAGAAGAGAAGTCAACCACGATTTAGCCTTTGTCCGCAGGGAAAAGGGAAATAAACGCAAGCGAATGGCGCCATCGCTGGCGCTATTAATTTTGAAGGTGTCGCAAATTTCTAGAAAGTTTGAAAGGTGTTGGTTTGGGTCCTCATCTGGCAAACCGTCGAACTGAATCGACTGTTGTACCATTTGGATTATGCTAGATTTTATTTCAAAATTATTATTAGCTATCGCGGGGCGAGTGACACTTGACCCAGTATCTTCCAAATTCGGCCTGGAATAGTAGGCCATGGTCCGTTGTGGGGCCGCATTTGGATTAGAATCTGCCATATTATCCGCTATAGTATCGCCGACTAACTCTTCGAGATTTAAGGGTTAATTTTGGTCACGAGATCGAATGCGCTCGTGAAAAGTGCGCTCGATTTTGGGATCAAAAGCAATTTCTGGATTATCCGAAGAGCTTCCCCGGGTCATATACTTTTATATAAAAAAGTTTTTCCTTTTTTTTATAAGTAAATTTTTTTTGATTTGATTTTTGGATTTTTGAAAAGAAATAAATACAAGAGAAAGAGAAAGAGAAAGGATTTTTATAGACAAAAATTTGTTTTGATTTTAGTTTTTTTTTGAGTTTTTTCTATTTTCTTTGGTTTTTTATTTTCTTATTTTGTTTAGAAAATATATGTACGAGAGAAAAAAGGGGAGGAAGAAGTAAAAGATAAAATTAATAGCGATTCTTTTTTCAAAATAACAACAAGTCCCCGACAACGACGCCAAAAACTTGATGGTTTAAAATTTAGAAGCTTTGCAAAACTTTTTCGTGATGAGATTAGAATTAAGCGGTCATTTTCGAGGAGTTTCGCGAGTACTCCTACTTCGAGAAACTAACCGTTATCCTACTTCGATGAATAGAAGTTACGGTCTTTCCTTCTTTCGGAATATCGACGATTACGCCCCCGGCTACGGCGCCGAATTCTCTAAATATGTAAATAGAAAAGGAGAGAGTTTTTGCAAGTTTTTGTAATTGTTTATCTAAACTAATCTTTCGACGAAGGCAAGCGCACCTTATCGCATATAGTATAGGATAATTTTTTTTAGAAAATTACCAAGGTCGTATTATTCCACGGACGTGTTGAATATTTTTACTTTGTAAGAACGCGCTATTATTTTATCGATGAAACGCGTGATTAATTTTATAAAGTTAAAAGAGCGATGACGATGATAATTAAGCGACTACGTGCGTTAGCGAAAACAAAGAAATAATTATAAGGAAAAAGAGGTGCACACTAAATTAAAAACACACGCACTCTACAGAATTAAAATGACAGAAATTAAAGGATAGAAATTGCAATCTCTACCCGAACGGGTAGAGGAAAAATAAATGCGTGAGCGAGTTCTACCCAAATGGGTAGAAAAGAAATAAATGCGGTGCAAGTTCTACCCAAATGAGTAGACGGGAAATAAAAGCAATCTCTACCCGAACGGGTAGAGGGGAAATAAATGCAGGACAATAATAAAAACTACGCTATTAAATTAAAATCTAAGTTTACAAAAACAAAAACAAAATTTATCCACCTACACACACACTTACAATAAATGAAAAACTAAATTAAAACAAAAGCAATATTTACTCTCATACACTCACACACATAACATGAACAAAAGAAGAATAAGAAGAACAAGAAGAGCAAGAACAAAAAGAACAAGTAGAACAAAAAAAACTTTCTTATATATATATATTCATATTACAACTTTTTAAAGAAAGTCTAAACTTGGGGAACTAAAACAAGAGCAAGGAAATACATAAAAAAAACTCACAAACACTCACAAAATAAAACTCACTAGAACACTCAAGAAAAACTCACAAACTCTTACTTAGGTTCTAATTTTTATGAACCTTTTAAACAAGGGAGGAGCCCCCTTATTTATAGACAAGAAGGTGGGCTGCAATTAGCAAAAAAAAATCAGATATTTAGGACCTAATGGGAAGCAGCTGGAGGTTCTAGAAGGAGTGTGCTGGACAAGCTTGCTGGAAGGAGAGCTGGCGGGTTGGGGTGCATATATATTTCATTATATTTATAATATATACATTATTATTACTATTTTATTATTATACTAAACTACTATATTATATATATATTCACAGAATTTTTATATTAATACATATTCAATAACTAACTTAATTATATTCAATAAATATTTACATATATATTTAAATACTTTATATATATTTACATACTTAAATAGTTCCTTTTTTACATATAAATATATAAATATAAAAATTAGCTAAAACAAATTATTTATTTAATAATTTATATGAAATATGTACAATATTACCCAAAATAATGTTAAAAACTATACTAAAAATATGCATAATTTACTATTCATCACGTTGATTTTGAATTCTACGCCTCCTAGCATTGCTTGGAAGGAGCACTTCTCTGTGGACGTCATGTCTGATCCATCCGGGAGTCATATTTGTATCGACATTCCAGATGAGCGTACGGTGTTTCCTTTGTCTGCGATGAAGTTCTGTGCGACGAAGGAATGTGTGACACCGATATCGAACAATGTTTTAGCGGGGTGACCTTCTACCAAAAGTAAACCTGATAATATATATATACTATGATCATATGCTCTTTACAGATATACATGAGTAGTAATCACACCAGCTAAACAAAAGACTACATCATATATTTCTACTATATCATCCTCTTAGGATATCGTGGCTAATGAAAATATATACCTATCACTACATCTGGTGCAGGCCCATGCTGGAGATCTAAAGCGTATGCCTCGAGCGGTGTTGCTCTGCCCTGTCTAACCTGGTCCCTCCTGCCTGCAGGACATCCTTTGTGTCCTCCTCGTCCTCGTCCTCTCTCTGCGGCTCCCTGTACTACTCCAAGGTCGGGCCTTCCTATAACCTGAGGGCAAAAAGCTTGTATATGCCCGGGCTGCTGGCAAAGGTAGCAGTTCCCTGCAATGGGGACATCTCGTCGTGCGGCTGGGGCGGGCTGAGGTGCTGGGGCTGGAGGTGCCGATCGGGGCTGTGGTGCCTGCCTATATGACTGGTGGCGCTGATGCTATCTCCTATCCCAGTCCTGTCTGCGAGGGCCTACTCCTCTCCCTCAGCCCTGAGCCCGGGGAACATCCATGGGTCCTCTTCGCTGCTGGGCCACCATCCTCTGATCCATCTCTAAAGATGCGGCGTGTGAGGCGATCGTGTGGAAGGTCGACTGAGAGATCATGATCAAAGCATGTTGAAGATCGTCTCGTAGTCCTCGATAGAATCTAGTCACTCTATCTCTGTCTATAACTGCCAAAGTCCCAGCGAAACGGCCCAAGTGGATGAACTCTCGCTGGTACAACGATACCGTCCTCTCTCCTTGCTGGATCTACAGGAAACGCTCCTGGAGTGCAATCCTATCCGCGTCTGAGATGAAGTGCTCTAGGAAGGCCTCTGAGAACTCTCCCTAGAGGATCGTGCTGAGTGGTCGCCCTCTAAATGTGGAGCGGATGGCTGACCTCCACCAATCTCGGGCATAGCCCTCTGGCAAGGTCACTACTAAAGAAACTGCGACCACGTCAGGGCACATCATCCCGACCAGGAGCTCCTCTACCCTCTCTACCCACTCTTCTGCCTGTATGGCAGACTCGGTGCCTTAGAAGGTGGGGGGCCTTAGCCCCCAGAACGTCGTCAGAAGTGTTGGAGTTGGGGAACACTTCTGGTCAGGGTTCGTCGAACGGTGTTTGACAAACGGAGAAGAGTTCGTCGAACTCCTCCTGTGCTTGAAGAAGGGTTCGTCGATTGGTGTTCGATGAACGGAGAAGGGTTCGTCGAACGGTGTTCGACGAATGGGCCCTTGCCTCAGCGGTTTGTGGAATGGGAGAGCCCTGCGCTCGACGCTCGACGCCTGCGCTTGACGCCCGCGTTCGATGCTCGACGCCCGCATTCGACGCTCGACGCCCGCATTCGACGCTCGACGCCTGCGCTCGACGCCTGCGTTCAACGCTCGATGCCTGATGTATATGCTGTCTCAGCTGGTTCCGTATCAGCGGATGTTATTGGACCGTCTCAGCGGTTGGTTGGTCTGAGCCCAGTCTGCCGCCCTATTTAAAGGGTGCATAACCCTGGTTTAGGGTTAGAAGAGAAGAGAAGTCCAAGAGAGTGCAATAGTTTTTGCCCTGTGTTCCTTGGCGGCGGTTCCTCTGTTCTTGTCTGAGAGGGTTGTGTGAGGTAGGATCAGATCTGATCCTTGTAACCTTGTAAGCTGTAATCCATCTTGTTGATTAAAGAGCAAGTGAAGAGGAAGGGGGAGAGGGGACGTAGCCCGGCTTGGGTGAACCTTTGTATATTTGTGTCTTCTGTGATTTTTTCTGTGTTTTGTTGTTTCGTTTGTTCTGTCAAATTTTCTCGTCTCGGCACACCCTGTTTCTTTACATTTGGTATCAGAGCGAGGTTCTTGATCCTGGAGATGGGTTCTGGAGGCATGCATATCGAGATCGAAAAGTTTGACGGAAGTCGATTCGATCTATGGAAGATGAAGATGGAAGATATGTTGATTGATCGAGATCTATGGTCTGCGATCGAAGATGATCCTCCCATTCCTAAGGTAGCAAAGAAGGATGCGAGCGCATTGAAGGGAAAATCTGCAGATGCGACTGCAGATGGTGCAGCAGAGGCGGCGGCCTGGACGAAAACTGATCGGAAGGCTAGGGGCCTGATCCGGTTATTCCTTGCAGATTCAATCTTGAATAATGTCATGGTGGAGACTTCGGCACGAAGTCTGTGGCGTAAGTTGGAATCCCTCTACCAGAGCAAGTCCCTGGTAAACAAATTGCTCTTGAGGAAGAAGTGGTATAAACTTCGGATGCGTGAGGGTGATTCTTTTTCAGAGCACCTAACTCAATTCAACACCATTGTGAGTCAGCTAATCTCTATTGGTGAGAAGATCTCGGATGAGGATAGAGCCATCACCTTATTGTGCTCTCTGCCAGATTCATGGGACAATCTGATTGTCGTGATTGGAGGGAGTGGAGACAAGGAACTGTCATACGATACTGTATGTGCAGCTCTTTTATCCGAGGAGACTAGGAGAGGAGGTTCTGAGGCGACGAGCAAAGGTGCTTTGAGTGTGTCTAGATCCCGTCCTCAATGAAGGGAGAGCAAGCAGGGTGGATATCGAGATAAGTCTCGAGGTAGATCCAAGAGCCAGGAGAGGGAGAAGAGTAAGAAGCCCGTTCGGTGCTGGAAGTGCAATGAGACTGGTCATGTGAAGTCTCAATGTCCGAACAAGGCCGTTCAGAACAAGGAGACACCGACAACTTCTGGTACGAAGAAGGAGGGCGATGGCGGTGACATGTACATCGCTGCTGTGTGCGTCGCACATCGAGATTCTGATTTGTGGTATGTAGACACAGGAGCATCATACCACATGACCCCTCATAGGCACTGGTTCTGTGAGTATGAGAGGTTTGACGGTGGAGATGTCATGCTGGGTGATGATTCTGCTGTGCAGATCATTGGGCGTGGCAAGGTGATGTTGAAGCTGTCTAATGGGACCACAAGGTCTATTCCAAATATGATGCACATTCCTGGGATGAGCAGGAACTTAATCTCGGTGGGCTCCATGGCGGATGCAGGAGTGCATTTCTGCTGTGACAAGCAAACTTGCAAGATGTCAAGGGGGGCAATGGTGATTGCCAATGGAGTAGGACATGGAACACTGTATACTCGGCTTGCTGATACAGTGGTTCCTAGTGGGGCTCTTATCTCTGAGAGCCAGGAGGTTGACCAGGAGGAGGTGTCCAGGCTGTGGCATCATCGGCTTGGGCATATAGTGAGAAGGGGATGTCGGCCATGACATCCGGTCATATGGTGGAAGGCGTGCCAGAGTGCCCCACAAGCCTTGGGTTCTTTGAACATTGCCTGCTTGGCAAACAGACCAGGGTAAGCTTTCGTGGGACGGGCACGAGGGCAACTGAAGTGCTGGAGCTGATACACAGTGATGTGTTTGGGCCAACTCCAGCTCCATCTCTAGGCGGCACAAGGTACTATGTGTCCTTTACTGATGACCACTCACGGTATTCCTGGATTTATTTTCTCAGGTCCAAGTCAGAAGTTCTGGACAGGTTCAAGGAGTTTAAGAACCTGGTGGAGAACCAGTTGGAGAGAAAGGTGAAGGTCCTCCGTTCTGATAATGGAGGGGAGTACTGCTCTGAGGCCTTTGAGCAGTACTGTACTGAGCAGGGGATTGCACGGAAGAAGACCACACCGTATACTCCAGAGCAGAATGGAGTGTCGGAGAGGCTGAACAGGACCTTGATGGAGAAGGCCAGGTGCATGCTCAGTTGGGCAGGTTTGGGGAAGGAGTTCTGGGCTGAAGCAGTGGCGACAGCAAATTACCTGAAGAACAGGTCCCCTACATCTGCTGTGGAGGGATGTACTCCCTTTGAAGTCATCTTCAAGAGAAAGCCAATCTTGGCCTATGCTCGTGTGTTTGGGTGTGATGCATATGTTCACATTCCAAAGGAGAAGAGGGGGAAGCTTGATGTCAAGTCTGAGAAGTGCATCTTTGTGGGTTACAAAGATGGCATTAAAGGCTACAAGCTTTGGAACCCTATGACCAAGACTGTTACATTCAGCAAGGATGTGGTGTTTCATGAAACCAGTCCTCAGGCAGTCGCACAAGCTGAGAAGGCCAAAGAAGCAAAGAAAGGGACAGTGGTGGTGGAAAAAAGCTTTGAGAAAGAAGCTACTACTGTTGGGGCTGAATCTGATTCTGAATCAGATGATTTGGAGGTGGTGAGAAGTGATGATGAGTCAGAAGATGAGGCTGAAGAAATTCCACTTTTGAGGAGATCGACAAGGGAAAGAAAGGCACCAGTCAGATATCCCCAATGTGCAGTGGCTGCACAGTGTTGCCTAAGTATGATTGGTGAAGATCCAATCTCTGCCAGAGATGCTAGATCAAGGGCTGATTCAAATCAATGGGAGCTAGCCATGGTGGATGAAATGGAGTCTCTGAGGAAGAATCATACTTGGTGTCTGTGTAAGCTTCCAAAGGGGAGGAAGGCCATTGGAAGTAAATGGGTCTTCAAGCAGAAGGTGAAGGGGGATGGCACTGTGGAGAAATACAAGGCAAGGTTGGTTGCAAAGGGATTCTCCCAGGTAGAATGTGTTGACTATGATGAGATCTTCTCACCTGTAGCCAAGATTACGTCGATCATATTGGTTCTCTCTATTGCGGCAGCGCATGATCTAGAGATTGAGCAGATGGATGTGAAGACGACGTTTCTTCACGGTGATCTGGAGGAGGAGATATACACGAAGCAGCCGGAAGGATTCGAAGCCAAGGGCAAGGAGGATCAGGTCTGCAGGTTGAAGAAGTCCTTGTATGGACTAAAGCAATCTCCGAGAATGTGGTACCAGAAATTCGACACCTATATGCTGGAGTTAGGTTTTGAAAGGTCAAATTCGGACCACTGTGTGTACATCCAGAGAAAGGGAGAGCAGTTCATCTTCCTGACACTCTATGTAGATGATATGCTACTGGTGGGCAATAGTGTCAGGATGATCCAACATGTGAAGAAGCTGCTCTCAGCCAAATTAGAGATGAAGGATTTGGGGCCAACAAGTGTCATCTTGGGAATGCAGATTTCCAGGGATCGAAGCAAGAAGAAGCTTTGGTTGGGACAATAGAGGTACATCGAGGAGATGTTGAAGAAGTTTAACATGACGGACTGCAAGACAGTGGGAGCACCAATGGCAGTTGGGTGCAAGTTATCTGCAGAGTTGAGCCCAAAGACACAAGATGAGGTCGAGGACATGACGAAGGTCCCTTATACTAGTGCAGTGGGAAGCTTGATGTACGCCATGGTCTGCACTCGCCCTGACATTGCTCAAGCAGTGGGAGTGTTGAGACGATATATGGCTACACCAGGAAAGGAACACTGGAACGCGGTGAAGCGTGTGTTCAGGTATCTCCGAGGCACTTCAAATTACTCCCTATGTTTTGAAGGAGCTGGTGAAGAAGGAGTCTTGGACGTGGTTGGGCATGTGGACTCAGATTGGGGAGGTGATCTGGATAGCAGGAGATCCACCAGTGGATACATGTTCACATTATTTGGAGGTGCTATTAGTTGGATGAGTCGGAGGCAATGCGTGGTGGCACTCTTGTCAACGGAGGCAGAGTACATGGCTATTACTCATGCGAGCAAGGAGGCCATATGGCTGCGAAGGCTATGTTTGGAGCTCGGGCTTGAGCAGGGGCCAGTGAAGCTGTGGTGTGACAGTCAAGGGACTATTCAGCTAGCCAAGAATCTTGCCTTCCATGACGTACCAAGCACATTGACATCCAGTACCATTTCATCCAGGAGAGGGTGGAGAAGAAGGTAGTTCAACTGGAGAAGGTGGACATGATGGAGAACAGCTTAGATTTTCTTACCAAGGCGGTTCCTGTTGGCAAATTTCAGTGGTGTGCAACGGCCGTAGGGTTGAAGAAGAAGGTTGGAGGAGCAGCTCTCATCGGAGGAAGATGTTCACCAAGTGGGAGAATGTTGGAGTTGGGAAACACTTCTGGTCAGGGTGCGTCGAACGCCGTTCGATGAATGGAAAAGAGTTCGTCGAACTCCGCCTGTGCTTGAAGAAGGGTTCGTCGATCGGTGTTCGACGAACGGAGAAGGGTTCGTCGAACCGTGTTCGATGAACGGGTCCTTGCCTCAGCGGTTCGTGGAACGGGAGAGCCCTGCGCTCGACGCTCGAAACCTGCACTCGATGCTTGTGCTCGATGCCCGCGTTCGATGCTCGACGCCTGCGCTCGACGCTTGCGCTCGACACCCGCGTTCGATGCTCGATGCCCGCGTTCGATGCTCAACGCATGCGTTCAACGATCAACGCCTGATGTACATGCTGTCTCAGCTGGTTCCGTCTTAGTGGATGTTATTGGACTGTCTCAGCGGTTGGTTGATCTGAGCCCGATCTGGCGCCCTATTTAAAGGGTGCATAACCCTAGTTTAGTGTTAGAAGAGAAGAGAAGTCCAAGAGAGTGCAATAGTTTTTGCGCGGTGTTCCTTGGCGGCGGTTCCTCTGTTCTTGTCTGAGAGGGTTGTGTGAGGTAGGATAAGATCTGATCCTTATAACCTTGTAAGCTGTAATCCGTCTTGTTGATTAAAGAGCAAGTGAAGAGGAAGGGGGAGAGGGGACGTAGCCCGGCTTGGGTGAACCTCTGTATATCTGTGTCTTCTGTGATTTTTTTTGTGTTTTGTTGTTTCTTTTGTTCTGTCGAATTTTCTCATCTCGGCACACCCTGTTTCTTTACAAGAAGGCCAGTAGGCACAGTGGTCTGCTGGGGTGGCCATAGGATGACCGTCTGAAAGGTGGCTAGCAGAGCTGTCAGTGCCCATCCTAGATCCGTATCAACAAACGGGACTGCAGCTGGGGCGGCCGGGGCTGGTGGTGGAGTGGTAGGATGGTACTGATCCCTAGAGGAGGACCTTCTGTTACTGGACTCAGGTATCTAGAGAAGTAACAGGCGAAAATCAGTATTTGCAAAAATAAGGGAATTTTGCAGAACTGACTGAAAGGAAGCGGAAAAACGTGTGGGTGTACTACTGTGCAGTCTAGGATCCTTAAACCTTAAACCTAAGGGTCCACCAGGCTTCTGCTGCGTGGTTCGTCCCGAACCAAGGAATGGAAACTGGGAAGGGAGGATCTAAAGACTGCCCCATGTGGTCGGATCGTGGAAGCTCTGATCCATTTGTAAGACCCCCCTACCCAAACTTAACCCGGTTCAGGGAGGGGGGATCTTACTGCCCAAGGATGGCCACTTAGCGCTTACCGGGTTGCAACGGCCCACCCTCTCAAGCACTGAGTGGTCGCCTTGTCAGGCACAAGAATCACAACAACACATCAAAATCACATAGCGGAAGCAATAAAACAGGAAAACTAAGCACACAACTTATATTTACATAAAGTGAAAAAGGATGAAGCCTATTGTTTAGTACATCTGCCTCGGGGGCTACACATGACTATAACAAAATGCTCTTAAGCTAGTCCTATACTATAGGACTCACGTGGCGGAAGACAGGGGGCGAGGCTGGAGTATCCAATAGGTCCATCTCAAAGGCCGGTAACTCATCCTGCGGCGCGGGGGCTTCGCGCTATCCCATATCCTGTGATTGGTTATAAGAATAACCGTTAGTCACAGAGCTAAGCAGAAAACCCATTCCCTCCCCGGATCCATATCCTGGGGGCGGGCTAAAGTATAGGAATAAATCGTCGAAGCAAGGTAAATGGTTAGCAGCAGGCAAACATATATACGTATATATATCTATAGGGCCAACCAACCATAATATCGACGAGGTGACATAGACGCGGAATACGTAATAAAAGCAATACTATCTTGCGCACACTCGCACCCAGGTATTCAAACCTGCACACACAAAAACCCTGTGTCGACACAACTTGGACCGCTTTGCTTCAAGCAGGGTTGCGAACCCCGCGGGCCTCACCGATGTGGCCGTCGGTGACAGTGGCCAGTCCTGCCACTTCTGAATGTAGTCGTACCCTATCACTCAGGCCCTCTCATACAACTTGGTGTACTAACTGGATGTGAGCGACATCCGGCGATTCTGAGATTTAGGCCGTCCAGCGGAGGCAAAACTGCGGGTTAGTAATGGTGATAACCCACAATGCACATCTCCCTGACGCCATGAGTCGTCAACCCTCCCGCACCGGTACGAATGGTCTGCAGGCGTGACCGACCCGCCACATTAACAAACAATCTTCAAACAGCTTAACCGGAGAGTAAGCGCTTTAAGTCTTGATGCGACATTCTTAACTCAACCGGTCACTCAACTTTTGACCGGGAGGCTCGGCGGTAGGAGGGATCCTTATTTGGGGCTAACTCGGGAGGAGGGACTCAACTCCGGGTTTTCCCCAACTAAGGCCTCACAGAAATGAGGAGAAGCACCGCTTGCCAACGTAGGACTGCGGTTAGCACTAAAATATATAAAGTGCAACATAAGCAGTAAGAAAGGCCAGAAGCAGGGGCCGTAATATCAGGACCAGTACGAGACTGGAGAATTGAAAGTACAAAAAGGCAGTAAATAAAGGACCAGTGCAAGACTAGATAACTGAAAATATAGCAAGCAGTAAATAAAGGACCAGTGCGAGACTGGATAACTGAAAAATACAGCAAGCAGTAAATAAAGGACCAGTGCGAGACTGGATTACTGGAAATGAACGAACTGAAATATAAGTAAGGGGACCAGTGCATGACTGGATTACTAAAAACATAAACTGGAAGCAAAAGGAGGGGGACCAGTGCGAGACTGGATTTAAAGAATAAATGCAGAAAGTAAATGCAGGACCAGTACGAGACTGGAGAGCATAATAAATAAAAGGGTTAGTAGTCCAATCACTCCATAACAGGAGGCTTCAATGTCGACTCCGTTCTTAGGAGGTAGTTCCGTTCAATCCTCGTTCATAGAGGTCTTTTCTCCGTTCATAGGAGCTTACTTATATTTTGTGAGATTACGTATATATCGCGTGCCTTGGGTTCACATTTTAGATATCTTGACATTATTTTCTATTTGCAGTGTCGCCTCGCGATTGTGATCCAAATTTCGTGTCGATACTTTTGACTTAGTTGATTTCTCAGATCGATACGCATAATTTTATTACGTAATTAAAAATACGCGTCGCGGTGTCCGCCAAATTATCCCACTTAATGTCGCTCACTTTCGAGCGTTTATTTTGCTCATAAAAGACCTTTAAGGACCAAAAGAAAATATCACACTTTAAAACTTTTATAGTAATTGCAAAATACCCTAAATTAGAGCCTTAATTTTTGGGGAATTTTCCAAACTCATTTGTGCCTTTAATTCTTTTAAATAAACCTTGTATATGGGTTTAAAAATAGCAAAACTTCACCTAAAAATCTCAGAAAAATACAGGAGGTGCCGCTCTGAGTGGGGAACATTTTCCATGTTGGGGGTTTTTGCCAAAAATGCCCCATTTACCCTCAGGAAATTAAATACGAAAGGGGGCATTTGGGGTGCAGATAGAGGGAAGGAGAGGGGGCAGGGGGCGCTGCACCGTGCGCCCTCCTGGGGTCTCCACAGCGGATCGGCAGTGGATCCGCTGTGGGGGGCACGTATGTGGAGGCGGGGGCGGGAGTTAAGAAAAGGGGAGCCGCCCGATTTCCTGGGGGAGATCGGGCGGCTTCCGTTATCTCAACGGGAGGCGAGCGCAGCCACCGTCGGGCAGCGGCCGGCTGGGGCCGGCACCACCCCCGGTCGGTGCGCCGGGGGCCGGCGACCACTCCGGTGGTGGTACGGTGGCCTGGCGCAGCCGGCCACCACCGAAAATACAGAAGGAAGGGGGGCAGGGGCGGTGGCGCAGCCTGCATTCGCCATGCAGGCTTGCTGCGACACCTCCCTCACCGGGGGATCCTCTCCTGCCACCCATGATTGGGGTGCCGGGAAGGGGACAGTCCTCCGGTGGGGGTTCGGCGGCCTGGCGCCGCCGGACGCTGCCGGGGGTGGGGTTTTTCCAGTACAGGAAGCACCGAGGGAGGCGAAAAGGGCGCGGGTGCCGCCGGAGGCGCGTCCCCCGGCGGTCCTACAGCTTCCTCCCATCGGAGCTCGGGTCCCTGTATGGGGACTTGCTCCTCCAGCGCCACCACCAGCACTGAGGGTGTAGGTTTACGGCTAGCCCCTCCCCACCCGAACCTAGGCAAGGTTCAGGGTGGGACTGGCGGTGCTCCGGGGCCGGGGGGGGGGGGGGGGGGCGGCATGCCTCAGGGAGGTAGGAAGGAGGAAGAGGGTTTCTACCTGAGGGGGAGGGACTCAGGAGGTTGAGGGGCGGCTGGCCATGAAGGGGGGAGCGGCGGTGGATGATCGGCTGGGAAGGGTTCCGGCAGGGGGAGGGGGTGCTGGCCGGCAGGGGAGGAGGAGGAGAAGGCTGGGGGGGTGTGCGACCAGGGAAGGGGATGGGCCCCTCCTTTTATAGGGGAGGAGGTAGGCTTCCCCTCTCCCTCCCTTTATCCCCATGTGGGGTTAAGGGAGGGATGGGTGGGGGGAGATATTTTCTCCCCCCGCCTCTCTTCTTCCCCTGTCCGAATAGGGCTGCTTGTTCATGGGCATCCCTCCCTCCCTTGAGGGAGGAGCCTCTTTCTCCTCCCCCCTTCTTTTATTTTCGCAAGAAATTTCATGCTTGGGGGGTGAGGGGTTTGACCAGGTTCAACTTAGGGCGGGGTCCTCCATGGTCCCGGGGGTCCACCAAGATTTACTGGGGCCGGTTCCGAGTTCGTGCGCTCTGTATTTCGTGCGTTGTGTCGAGGCGGACTGCATAATCCAAAATGGGCATATTCACCGAATGACCCCGGATCGAAATGGAACGAGTTCCATTACACTCATATCGGTTATACGAGTCTAACGGAACTGACGGAATTCAAATCGGAGTACATTTGGTCGTTGTACCCTAACGACTTAGTTGCGGCGCACAATAATACCAAAAACGGACATTTTCTCCAAACAACCTCGGATTGGAATGAAACGAGCTCTATTGCACTCGTATTGATTATACGAGTCTAACGGAGCTGACGGAAGTCAGATCGGAGTACATTTGGTCACTGTACCCCAACGACTTAGTTGAGGCGCACAATAATACTCAAAACGGTCCAAACGACCTCGGATTGGAATGAAACGAGCTCCATTACACTCGTATCGATTATACAAGTCTAATGGAGCTGACGGAAGTCAGATTAGATTACATTTGGTCACTGTACCCCAACGACTTAGTTGCGGCTCACAATAATACCCAAAATGGTCGTTTTCTCCAAATGACCTCAGATCGAGGTGCAACGAATTCCGTTGCACTCGTATTGGTCATACGAGTCTAACGGAACTGACGGAAGTCAGATCGTAGTCCCATAGTACACAATCCTATATAAAATTATTTTATACTGCTCGGGCCTACTTTTATTGGGCTCACTAGCGTCTAGTGACCCAATAAAAGTCGGGATGTTACAATACCTCCGACTACAAAGATCTCTTTAGATAGTCCTTTAGTCAACGAGTTAGATTTAAACTCCACTAGGACACATGACTCACCATGACAATTTATACCATGGCCTAAAATAGACCGTAGGTATAATGTTGATTAAGGTACGAGGATACCCCAAAGAGGCTAGAGAAAGAGGGATTGACACATAAGCAGAATGGTATGGGACTCGTAGATCTAACCTTCGTACCAGTGATATGTTTACATTGAGACAACCACCATGACAAACACCGAGGGTCAGATAAGAATTGAAGTTCAGAAGATACCCATTTGGGATCGGGTCACATGTTGACCTTGATAAGGTTGTCGCAGAGGGTACCTTGAAAAGTCTGAAGTATGGAGCGAAGTAACAAGTTTCAAATAGAACCCCAAGTCTAAGGTTGTATGCCCTAAGGATTGTCTGCATACCTAGGACGAATATAACATAGTGACACTGAAGATACTTAGCCCAAAATAGATAGTGGCTTATCTTTTGTTTATTGGGGATTACCTTTTGTTTATTGAGCAAATTATTGACTGACTTGGGTTTCCCTTAGACATAATTTAGAAAGTGTTGCGTCGTGAGCATAGTGATTTTTTGGTTTATCATATTCGATGTTACTCGGGCGAAGATGAGATTGTGTAATAGTATGTTCGGAATGATGATTTGTGGTATTACTAAGACAATGGATAGACATCGTTGATCAAGCAACGACTTAACCTTAGTTGAATCATTGGAAATGTAAAGTCGCTAGTATTAATCACTTAGGGATGTCGATGTCCAATTCTAGAAGTTGAGGACGAAAATTTGATCTGACAAGTTATAGTTATATCCAGAAGTTCTTGAGGTTTTGGGCATTCAGAAGTGATCAACTTATGATTTGTTAAAAATCACACCCTATCATGGTAGAAAATTTTAACTACAATAATAGCCCTTATACCTTGAGAGCTATGATGTCGAATAACCAGAGATCTTAGACGATGAATTATTGGAATTAAAATATAGTGTTTGAGTTTACTATGATAAGAACGATCTAAGTTTATCTTACTTTGGACCATTTGAAAGTGATCAAGACTAGCATATGTGGAAGTGATAGCAATTTGGTGAAATAAATGTGATGAAATTTCCTTGATGAAATCGACTTGTGAAAAATCTTAGGGTTTCAAAAGATTTTACCTGTATACCTTATGAATCAAACTCCATATAGAAAATGATTGGGAGCCATCTTACAAACATTGATACTTATAATGATTGGTTAACATATACTCATAAAAGTTCACGAGTACACCCCCACTTAAATTCTGAGGATGATTGAGACGCTCGACGATCTGTTTAGTTCCATCAGTGGTAAGAACTGGATAAGTTGTAGAATTGAGTTGTTTGACTACTCGAACGTACATGAACGAATAAGAATCTGGACGTGTAGAGAAAACTTTTTAGAGGCGTTGTCTACCCATATATTCAAGAGCTTTAGTCACCAGAAAAATGGTGTATCCCGGAACGTGTATTTCCTCGGAATGAAGAAAGACGTCATAAGTTTTGTGATGCACGGTGAAGGCCAAGTGCAAAAGTCTTTAGAGAACAACCATAGTCACTGCCCAGGTTATAGTGGAAGCTCGAGGATATAATTATGTATTTCATACATAGGTTACCCCATCCACACTATGGGCATAAGTTTATTTAGAACATCGAGGATATATTGACCAAGGTAGCTAGGGTCACCCCGGGCCGGAAGGACGCTCCCGTGGGTGTTTGGTGGGATTTGATGAGATGTTTGTCCATTATCATGGTGTACCCAGGACGATCGTGTCGGATCAGGATGAACGGATTACGACCAAAAAGTGAAGATCAGTCCAGGCTTATCTGGGCTCTTGGTTGACATTCATCACAACTTTCCACCCTTAGAGGGACAGAGGCGCATAATTCCACCATCTTGGACCCAGGATGAGGATTTAAAGTGAACCGGCTCTGAATTTGTGAAGGACACAGATGCCCGGGTGCGACTGATTTGAGTTAGGATGCTGGAAGCCCAGAACAGGCAGACCAAGTATTACGATGTGTGGCATCATGCAGTAGAGTTCCAGGTTGGATACTGGGTGTCCCTGAAGATATGTCTAATGCATGGAGTCTCGCGGGTACGCATATGGAAGAAGCTTAGTCTAAGATAAATGGGGCTCTACAGAATCCTGGAGTGGATCGGCCCGTTGGCTTATAGACTAGAGCTACCGCCGGAGTTAGCGAGATTGCACGACGTCTTCCATGTCTCCTCCTTTAGGAGAGCTCTACTATGGCCAGAGCAACGAATTTCTTCTATAGACGGACCGGTAGCCTCCGATTGATTGATTCACCTGGAGCTGGTCCGGATAGACGATACGAATGTGCGAGTCTTGTGGCGCAAGAAGGTTCTATAGGTAAAAGTCATGTGGCAAAGTTATGGACAGGAGGAGCACACTTGAGAGCCACTAGAATTTGTGTGTCAGAGAAAGTCGATTCTCTTCGAGTCAGAAATAACTTCAATTCTTAGGGGATGTTACGTTCAGTCACTCTCGGTGAAAACCCCGCAAGCCTAACCTGAATTTCGGGGACGAAATTATTTTTTTGTTTATTGGGATTTGTAACATCCCCCAAACAACTAGACCCGTAGAGTGGTTTTGTGATGACTAGGTCATGACAAAACCCTAGGAAGCTTGAAGAGACCATTTGGCCTTAGCCAAGAAGAAGGAAACCAGAGTGGTCTGCAAATAGCAATTTCTAGTTACCAAGCTTAGGGTTGGACTTAAGGGCCCACCTTGTCCCTTTGACCCCACCATAGCATACCTAACCATTTAGGGGTCCCCTTAGAGCACCAAGGACCCATTGGGGTCAACCAAAGAGGTCAAAGTAGCCTAATTAGGGTCAATTGGCCTCCACCATGCCAAATTGACCTTGCTACTACCTTTATAAGGATATTAGGGCCCAATGTACTAAAAACTCCCATTATGAGGCCACCAATTTGGCCAATTTTACCTAAGTCAACTCTAGCTCTATTTTAGTCAAATTGCCTTATTGTGGGTCAATTGTCCTCCACCTTGCCAAATTTACCCTACCTAGACCTTCCTAACACTTAAGGGAGACCAATGTGTCACTACCCACCCATTGGGGTCAACCCAAATGGTCAAATTGACCAAAGTCAATTCCACCCTAAATTTAGGTCAAAATGACCCATTTTGACCTAATCAAGTACAATCCACTTGGGCTAGACTCAATTGAGGCGGTCCACCACCTAATGGGGTTGGGTGCTACTGAAATTACCATTCAATTTCAAGAAATTCGGTCAGGAGAGAGAAAAAACCATTTTCCCCAAAAATGGAGGAGAGAGAAAGAGAGGGGGTAATGGCATTCATGGCAAAGGGAGGCCAATTGATTTCCCAATTGATGGGGATTCATCTCCCCTGGATGTTACAAGAAGTTTAGGAGTTTTTCCAGGCCATATGGTGGTTGAATTGATGAGATTTCAGTTTTCCAAAGAAGCCTTAATGGCCATGGCCGAAAATTTCCCACTCAAATTCCCCCTATACAGCTCCCATTCTCAAATCCAACTCCACCATTAGCTTCAAAAGGTGGATGGCAGTCGAAATCATATATTGGATCGAAGGTTTTGGTGGAGAATGGAGAGATCGGTCAAGCTCACCGGAGAAGGGAAAAGCCATGGCTGACCACCGCCGCCATCGTCGTCGGGCTCCAATAATGGTCCTCCCCTCCTCCTCTATCTCAGTGGATAAATATTACATCAAAATAGGAGAGAAATCAGACTCAATTGAGCCCGATCCGGCGAGCAAAAATCTAAAAATTCCATGGATTTTCTTCCCGTGGGTTCGTAGGAATCGGCCCCTCCGGCGGCCGTGCCGCCGCCCGGCGTTAGCCACCACCTCAACGGAGGTGGTGGTGGTGGTGGTCGGCCAGGGAGGTGGCCGGATGGCCGGGAAAATGGGCTTAAAGAGGCTACAAGATGGGCTCATCTGAGCCGTCGGCGCATTGGAGAAGACAACCAAATGCCATTGATAATCTCCTTGCTGTACAGATTTTCATAGAGGCCTTGTGAATGACATAGAGGCATATGTCCTTGGATGGTCATGAAACTTGGTAGATTAGTTCATGGGGTGTAAATATTCCCTAGGAAATTTTAAGAGAATTTTAGGACCAATTATTACCTCTGATTTAGGTTATAACCATTTTAGGGAACCTTTTTATAAGTGAAATTTATATGCTCAAATAATCTTGGATGGTGATGAAAATTTGGTGGTAACCTCATAATCATGTAATAGATCTCTCGTAATTTTTGGACAATTATTTAATTAATTTATTTAGCACTTCATTCACAAGTCATCTATTTGGTCTTAGGAATATAATAAATAATTAAGGGCCAAATATCCTCTGGAAAATTAGGAAACTTGGTGGTAGGAAATGTTAGGGCATTAAAGAACTCTGTGATTTTTTGGATAATTTATGGAATTATTTATCAGTAGGTTACTTCATAATTTTCCCTAGTATGAGTTTACTTAGAATATTTATTTATGTGACTAATTTGTTTTAATAAATTCAAAAATTTGGCCAGTAGACTTTTCTGATTAATATAGAAGTCTGGTAATTTTCTCATAATTTTTGGACAAGTAATTTTGGTGGTTCCTTCTTTAATTTCTAATTTTAAATAAATATTCAGTATTATCATTAGAGGTCAATACCTTACTGTAAAATTGTGAGATTTTGAATTTACTGCTATTTTGACATCATAGACTTTCCATAATTTTATGGGGGCCATATCATAGGAAGATCTTACACTTCATGTTCAATTTCATATTTGGCCAATGTTGGAGGAATTATAATAAATGCCAAATTATTAAGGAAAAATATGATCCTTTGGATTTAGTCTTAGAATAACATGATAGACTCCCAGTAATAATCTTGAGTCAGTTGGATGAATATTTGGAGTACCTCCTCTTATGCAACTTATATATCTCATTTGGTCTGCGTATAGTAAAACTGTAAAATTGATTAAATTGAAGACCAGTAGGTGGGAATGGAAGGTAGTTGGTGTTCCTAGCCTAGTTGAAGAAATTGAAGGTCACCAGAAAGGAGTTTAGGTGATGAGAGTGTGTTTAGTGAGTTTAGGGTAAAGTTGTGCTCGGGATTGACGAAAGATCGTCTTTCCCTTAGCGGGTCATAAAATGCTTAGGGATAATTCAAGTGAAATGATAAGAAGGGTATACTTATGGGTAGTCACTAATAATATTAAATGACTTGGAAATGGAGCTTTGGGGTGTCATCCCATTATAGTTCCTAGTACCGTAGCGAGCCCCTTACAGGGTAATCCTCGGGAAGTCCAAGATTAACATTAAATTGTAGGGATAAGTTGATGTAAAAGATTAACTTAATAATACACACACCCACACCCCGTAGGTACGGGAGGTTAGTTGGTTTGGTTGTGCGAGCGGTAAGCTCGGTGGTTGTAGCGGCGGACTAGTTAGTCCGGTGAGTTTGTGACTCAGTAATGCTTGTTAGTACGGACGGGTCGGTCCGGCGGGCCGGTGGCCCGGGAGGTTATGACGACGGACGGGTTAGCCCAGGGAGCTTATGGCTCAGAGGTAGATTGTAAACACATTTGCATGTGCATAAAGGTGGTGGGTCTTCGGTATTGGACGGTCGTTCACACCGACGTCAATACGTTGACTCGGCAAGTGTGGAATTTGCACTTAGCCATGAAAGTCTGGTGGTCCAGCCAGTAAGAGTACGCAGATGCTCCGCGGTTTTGCATTGAGGCGTACGATAGGTCTAGGTTAGGTAGTGTGAATACCAACCTAGAGGTGGGCGAGGCCCAACCCACCGCTTTCGTTTGCCACTACGGGAGTATCCTGGGAGACTTGCTAGCTCCAAATAGGGGGAACTAAAGGTCTGTGCGCATAGAGTCGAAGTGTGTGAGTTGCACTTGCATGAACATTTCATTAAACTGCATAACTCTACATGTCATGGCATAAGCATTGCATTTCAACCCCTACCCCTATCATATAAATTGGTTATGGGACTTTTTATATGATAGGCCCTGCTAAACGACCCCTTGGTCTATAGATTTGTATGGGCATTCCAATAAATCAATGGTTACTTTTATATTATATACTTGTCTTTACTTACTGTTCTTTACTTGCCCTTTACCATGCTTTATTTATTGCTTCAAATGTATATTTACACTGGAGTTGTGGTAGACATTTCCTGTAGACTCGATCCGCCGTCATCTGCTTTGTTTTATACCCCTTGCTGTCCTTCGCTTCATCCCTCCCGTATGGTGCATAGGAGCCACTGGGGGTGGGGGGTGGGAAACTAGGCTTAGTCTTTTTGACTAACGGTCGGTGGACCATATCATTTTAGGGGATCGAGGAGACGTTACAGCTCCAGAGGTCGGTGCAGACGGAGGCGGGCCAATCTAGTACAGGAGCACCAGTTCCAAGATCAATGAGTGATTTGTAGTTAGCTTCCGCGAGTGACCTTGTAGTGAGGACATGATGTACTAGGCATGAGCCCTTTTATTAATGTAACACCTTTGTTATTTCAGTTTTACCATATGGACATTTATATATATAGCATGTGATTTGTGGACTTGAACTTCTATTTGTTAGTTTATTCTTTTTTTCTTCTGTGATCGATATGGCCGACAGGATCGGCATTTTGTAGTGGCGACCTTCCGGAGTGATGGTGTCACCGCAAAACGGCAGTTTTGGGCATAAGACCCAGTTTTGAAAGAAAAAAATGGGGTCTTACAAACTGGTATCAGAGCGAACCTCGATCCGAAGAAAAGAAGTCCACAAACCCCGGGACACCCCGCGCGGGTTTAGTTTAAGGACAAACTAAGCAGCGGAAGCAAGGGTGTGCCCATTTGGGGAAATCACAAGTAAAAGTCCACTTTTAACTGAATCTTTTTAGTCAAATCCTCTTCCGAGTGTTATGTTTTCTTTTGTTGCCTGCGGCGAACCCTGCCCCCGGCAGGGAATACCTCCGGCTACAAAGATCTCTTTAGATATTCCTTTAGTCAATGAGTTAGATTTAAACTCCACTAGGACACATGACTCACCATGACAAATACCATGCCCTAGCCTAAAATAGACCGTAAGTATAAAGTTGATTAAGATACGAGGATACCCCAAAGAGGCTAGAGAAAGAGGGATTGACACATAAGAAGAATGGTATGGGACTCGTAGATCTAACCTTCGTACCAGTGATATGTTTACATTGAGACAACCACCATGAAAAAAACCGAGGGTCGGATAAGAATTGAAGTTCAAAAGATACCTGTCACAACCCGCATTTTCTCCGAATTTAGGAATATCAGAGTAAGAGAAAATATGCGTCATGATGCCACATCATGCAGGAGACAACTGCAGATGCTCAGGAGGGAGCCTATTACTTATTTAAATCAAACATGATTACATGATAATTCGTCATTTGAAATCATTTATTGGGGTTTGAAGTAAGAATCGTGTCTCTCAGTTCGTGGATCAACTAGTCCACCAAGAAAATATATGTAATTACAGCGGAAAATACTTGATTTAGTTCACTTAAGGTCCTAAATGCATGTGATGACAGGACATAAAGTAAATGATATGCACATATCTAGGTGTAGCATAAGTATAGGAAATACCTTTAGGCGACTTTAAAGATAAGGATTTCAGTAAAAAGGAATGCAATGAGGATGAAAGAAAAGCCATTTTATAACTATAATGCACATAGACATAAATCATTCCCAGAGAGAAAGATACACGAGATCTAAAAGTAGTGGCATTTAACTGACAAGTAAGTTATAAAGTATCAAAAGGGCACAATGGGTGTCAACAACCCGACACTAACCCATTGGCTCCAATCTAGCATGTCTCAAGAACAACACTAACAACAACTACCTCGCAGCAGTGGGTAAAATAGCAACTAAAACTCCCGAAGACTCCAGGCTACAATGCTAGCCGCTACGGCTCAGAACCTGAGGCATTCAATAAAACAAAGAACGCCTCAGCAAGGGAATTACAAGCGACAGAAAACAAAGAAAACAAAGTAAACAAGGTATAAGGGGTACCAACCCAAGCCCAACACTTACAGAAAAGGAAACTCCAAGCACAGAACTAAACAATGCACCATGTGCACCAAATACCAAATAGAGGAGCAAGCCTGGTTCATTTATCTTGTAAATTCTATTTAATGAGACTGATCAGCTCAGGTTAAGCGGGTGGCGGTCCTTTATCCTTTGCCACCCAAAGACTAAAACGGGTGGGGGTTTCTCTATCCCCAACCACCCAAATACGGTCCTCGGGACCACAGGCCAAGCCCGCGGTTCACCTCTAAAAAAGGCCAACGTGCAAGGCTACAACAAATCCCCACTGCCCCCCAAACACGACCCACCGTGCAAGGCTAAAGGCAATGGTCCATTTTAATTAATTTCTTCACTTATGGCACAGGACGAAGCCTGAGAAAACAATCACCAGGATACCCTAACGATATGGTCACAAATGACGTAAACACCGCTCAAGACAATTCATAAGGGAAACCTAGAAATTTGCATAACCATAGCAGGTATAAGAACTCAGGCAGGAGGTAATCATGATAAAGGGCACAGTACAGACATTGGCAACATCCCTGTACACTTTAGAAGACACAAGATTTCATGAGGGAGGAGGAGTCCAAGGCATAGGTCAAGGATTTGGAACTAGGACCTAGGATTTCTCGAGGAGGATAGGATTTCTTGAGAAATAACCAGGAGAGAGAGAAGCTGGGAAATTCTCGAGAAGGATAGGGTTTCTCGAGAACTAGTCTGGGATTTCTCGAGAAGGCTGATCCTTCTCGAGAACTGGGCTAAGGCTTCTCTAGAAGGCTGGTCCTTCTCGAGAACTAGGCTGAAACAAATTTCTCGAGAAGGCTGGTCCTTCTCGAGAACTAGGCTGAAACAGCTTCTCGAGAAGGCTGGTCCTTCTAGAGAACTAGGCTGAAACAACTTCTCGAGAAGGCTGGTCCTTCTCGAGAACTAGGCTGAAAATTTCTCGAGAAGACTGGTCCTTCTCGAGAACTGGACTTGACTTTTCTCGAGAAAGCTGGTCTTTCTCGAGAACTAGAAGGGGCGGCAGTCAGACACTTCTCGAGAAATTAGGACAAGAGAGAAGGAGGAGATGCCACTTGCCTTAAATCAAGGGCTAAACAACACGACAAGACCTCAAAGCAAGAAAACAATACTTCAATGACAAGAGAGAGGGAGGAGATGCCACTTGCCTTAACCTTGCGAAAACTCAAATTTCTCCGCTCCAAAAGCCAAGGAAATACTCGAGCACGAAAACCTGAAGCTTTTCGGATCAAAAAGGAGGAGTTAGGTCACTACCTTAACTCCAAAAATTCCACGAAAAGGGAAAAGCTCACCACTAGAACGAAGATCTCGCCGAGAGCTTTCCAAATCTACTCTCCAAACGCGAATCCGACTACAATATCCCTAGGAATCATCGGCCGGAAGCTCCGCGATGCTTCGTTCTCACTCTCTAGCTCGGCGGCTGGTTTGGATCGATGAAGGAAGAAGAAGAATAGGGAGAGAATTTTAGGTTTTATAATAAAAACCTAATTTAATATTTAATTATTTAAATAATACTCCCTTTCACTTAAACTGCGAGGGTGACTAGATCACCTCAGATTTCTACGGAATTCGCACCCCAACTGAAAACGACGCTACGAATCCAACGACGATGTCAAAATTCAATTCCGATGAGCCAAACTCGGGATAAAGCTTCCCGAAGTTAAAATCTTGATAGCTACCCAAACTAATCTCTTTAACCCAAAACGTCGCGAAATTTTGCACGCTTGATCCAAATTACATACTTTAACTAAGCTAAGGCCCAAAACTAACCCCGACGAGCTGACGTAACGCCCTTACGCCAAAATTACATCACAGCGGCTACGCAAAAAAATAATTAACGAAAATCAGGGGCGTTACAGTCACTCCCCCTAAACAGAAGTTTCGTCCCGAAACTTGAATGATCACGAGAGATACAGAAACAAACTCAAAGATTATCTGATCGAAGATTTATTTGGACTCTAAAAGAAGAGGCTAGGATAGGTCTTCCTCATGGCAGACTCCATCTCCCAAGTTGCGCTCTCGATGCCCCGATTCTTCCAAAGAACTTTAACCATCGGGATTGTCTTCTTCCACAACACACGCTCCTGAGTCTCCAAGATTCGGATAGGCTCTTCTACATAGGAAAGTTTGGGCTGCAATACGGACACCGAATCAAGAACAAGCCGACCACTATGCAAACACTTCCTCAGCTGGCTCACAAAAAATACATCGTGAACATTAATGAAGGAAGCATGCAAATCCAATCTATAAGCTGACGATCCGATGCGCTCAACAATCTGGAAAGGTCCCACATACCGGGGATCCAACTTGTGGTTCCTTCCAAATCTCTTAACACCCGACATCAGAGAAACTTTCAAGAACACTAAGTCTCTGATGGCAAACTCTAGATCCACCCTTCTCCGATTGGCATACTTCTCATACCGCTCCTGAGCAATACGAAGCTTCTCGCGGATATGAGTCACGACAACGCTCATCTCTTCCAAAGCCTCTGGGCCTAACAATGGACTCTCACCAACCTCGGCCCAAAACAAGGGAGTTCGACAATGCCTCCCATACAGAGCCTCAAAAGGGGCCATCTGCAGGCTTTCCTGATAACTGTTATTATAAGCGAACTCCATCAATCCAAGACCCTTGTCCCACGCTCCTCCATGATCTAGAATATATCACCTTATCATATCTTCCAAAATTTGATTCACTCTCTCCGTCTGACCATTTGTCTGAGGGTGGTAAGCGGTAGAGTATCTAAGGTCAGTACCAAAAGCTCCCTGCGAACTCCTCCAGAAGCGAGACATATATCTGGAATCCCGATCCGACACAATGTTCACGGGCACACCATGCAATCTAATGACTTCATTCAAATAAAGTTCTGCTATTTTCTCCATAGAGTAGACGATCTTAAAAGGCACAAAGTGAGCACACTTTGTCTATCTGTCAACTATGACCCATACCGAATCGTGTCCTCCGGGGGATCTCGGTAAACCGGTAATGAAGTCCATTGAAATACTCTCCCACTTCCAGCTTGGAATATCCAAAGGGTTTAGTTTACCTCCAGGCCTCTTATGATCTGCCTTAACACGCTGGCAGGTAAAACATTCAGAAACATATCTGGCTATATCATTCTTCATACTTGACCACCAAACGATCTGCTTCAGGTCTTTGTACATTTTTGTGGAACCAGGATGATAGGAAACACTTGAGTCATGCGCTTCACTACATATCTTCGCTCGAATATCTTCCGATGCGGGAATGCAATATCTACCTCGATACATCAGGGTATCTTTATCATCGATTGAAAAGTCTGGCAGTTCCCCTTTCTCAGTCCTACTCCGAAGATGCTGCAAGTCAGGATCTTCCTTCTGATGCAGTCTCGTAAGGGTAATCCAAGAAGGCTCTTCAGCTCCTAAACTTGAAGGTGTGGTACTACTACCGACTGAGATATCCATCAACATAAACTCCTCTACTAAGGACTGCATGAAAAGATTAAAGATTTGCGCGATCTTTCTACTCAGGGCATCAACCACTATATTAGCCTTACCCAGATGATAAAGGATGTCAACTTCATAATCCGCAACATACTCCAACCACCTGCGCTGGTGCAAATTCAGCTCTTTTTGGGTAAAGACATACTTCAGACTCTTGTGATCCATGAAAATATTGTATGTCACACCATATAACAGATGTCTCAAGAGCTTTAGGGCATAAATTACTGCAGCAAATTCTAAGTAATGCGTAGGGTAATTCTTTTCATGAACTTTCAGTTGTCTAGACCCATAAGCAATCACCTTTTCTTCTTGCATCAAGACACACCCTAGTCCAATGTGAGATGCATCCACATAAACATCATACTCTATTCCTTCGATCGGCAAGGCCAACGCAGGAGCACTGCATAAACGCCTTTTTAATTCCTGAAAGGCTTCTTCGCACTTATAGCTCCAAATAAAAGCGGTATTCTTCTAGGTAAGCTTAGTTAAAGGTGCCGACAGCACTGAGAATCCTTGAACAAATCTCCTGTAGTACCCAGCCAACCCTAAGAAACTCCTTATCTCCTTAGGCGTTGAAGGCGTCTTCCAATCCAACACAGCAGAAATCTTAGCTGGGTCTACAGTAATTCCGTCCTTGTTCACTACATGACCTAGAAAGGACACCT
This sequence comes from Dactylorhiza incarnata, assembly GCA_033032865.1. Lineage (NCBI taxonomy): Eukaryota > Viridiplantae > Streptophyta > Magnoliopsida > Asparagales > Orchidaceae > Dactylorhiza > Dactylorhiza incarnata. The sequence goes on from JAWHQI010000384.1 coordinate 126,356, forward strand.
GAGGAAGCCAGAACTCGCACTTACTCAGCTTCACATACAACTTGTGTTCTCTAAGAGTAGACAATACTAAGCGCAAATGCGTAGCATGCTCCTCAGCACTTCTGAAATATACCAACACATCATCGATGAATACCACTACAAAATGATCCAGAAAATCTCTGACACGCGGTTCATCATGTCCATAAGCGCAAATGGTGCATTTGTCAAGCCAAATGACATTACCAGGAATTCAAAATGACCATAACGGGATCGAAAGGCGGTTCGAGGGACGTCCGACTCATAGATCCTCAACTGATGGTAGCCTGATCGAAGGCCAATCTTTGAAAGCACCGAACTACCACGCAACTAATCAAACAGATCATCTATCCTCGGCAACGGATACCTGTTCTTGATGGTCACATTGTTTAACTCCCTATAATCTATGCACAACCTCATAGAACTATCCTTCTTTTTCACAAACAACACTGGAGCACCCTAGGGCGAAGAAATTGGTCTAATGAATCCATTTTGCAACAACTCATCCAACTGAGTCCGCAACTCTTCTAGCTCACGCGGGGCCATACGGTACGGTGCCTTAGCGATAGGACGAGTACCAAGCTCAAGATCAATAACGAACTCCACATCTCTATCAGGCGGAAGACCAGGAAGACTGACAGGGAAGACATCAGGAAACTCTCGCACCACCGGAACACCCTCGATACACGGCAAACCACTAACAGTTTCTAACACTGAAACAAGGTAAGCCAAGCAACCAGAATTCAACAGTTTCCGAACACATACCGCAGAAATTATCCGGGAGCACTGGCATGGAGATCCAAAAATGCTCATGGGATGACCGTTGTCCATCACAAAGTCCAGACGCTTTTCCTTGCATCGGATGACAACATCATAACTGGACAACCAGTCCATACCCAAAATCACGTCGAAGTCTTCTAGGTCCAACATCTTGAGATCAGCAACAACCAATAAATCTCCTAAGAGAACGGGGCAACTTCGGACGCACTGGTTCGAGGATACCAAATCACCAGAAGGGAACTTAATGAGGAACGAATTGTTGCCCAGCTCAGGGGTCAAACGGTGACGCTCGAAGAAAGTCCTTGCCACGAATGAATGGGTAGCACCAGAATAAAAAAGAACATGCGCCCAACGATTCTTTACCTTAAATCTCCCTATAAGCGTGAAAAAGAAACTAGTGTAATACAACGAAACTAAAAGGAATCAAGACTTAACAACTGTCTTAAGGTCTAACCTGCAATTACTTGGGTCGAACACTGCACTTGCTCCTAGGTTAACACGTTCAGCTTTCCTCTTCCTTTATCCTGATGCTGCGGCAGCGAGAAGGCTCGAAGAAGAACTGGCTGCAACTGGGGTTGAACTCGCGGACATTGAAACTTCATGTGCCCTTTCTGTCTGCACTGGAAGCAGACTTTCTCCTTGGTCCAACACTGGGCCACATCATGCCCCTTCTGCTTGCACAACGGGCAGAGCACCTCTCCCTTCGGAGCACCCTGAATTGCCAGCACTCACTGCTGCTTTTGAACCCCTTTCCTCTTGAAACACTTTTCAAACGGATGGCCAGAGCAGCCACATAAACTGCAGACCTCACCACCCCCTTTCTTCAAGACTGAGCCAGGTGCACCAGAATTCTCTTCTTCTCCGACCTTTCTCTTTCCCTTCTTCATTATTGATCCTCGATTCTTGGCATTATCAATTGCCCCAACCTTCAGCGCTGTCTTTACTACCTCGGCGTACTTCTCCGACCTGTACTTGCTGGCCAGCCACTGGATGAAGCTGCGGTGACCACCCAGAAATCTCTTCACCCTACCGTCTTCTGAGGCTACCAAGGCCAGAGCAAACCCGCTCAACTTGCAAAACTCTATTTCATACTCACTCACCGAGAGCTGCCTCTGTTTCAGATGCAGGAAATCATTCATTAACCGGTCTTGTTCCACCGACGGTAGGAACTTCCTTATCAACATCCCTGTAAGACCCCCTCCCCCTTACTAGGAGGGTTACCCGGGTCTTATGCACAGAACCGCCGCCTTAGGGATGACACCAACACACGGGTTAGTCGCCACCGCAAGACGCCAATTCTACCAGCTATTACGATCAATTAGCTTAGGCCAATAGAGAAAAGAAAGACAATAGAATAAACTAAGTCCACATCACAGCTTTATAAATATACAGAACATAGTCCAGCACAGAGCACAAAAGAGAGAAGGGCTTATGCCCGGTACATGTCCAAAATATAATAATAACTCTCTATCTCTCACTACACTACATGCAGAAGCTAAACACTTATCTCTCTCAGCACCTGTCTTGTAGCGGTAGTAATGCGCGGCATCTGCTCCTCAGTTCCTGTCTCCTCTTCCAGATGGGGCTCCAGCTCCTCAGTCACCTACGGTCACAACCGATCGTTAGTCATAAAGACTAAGCCGATTTTGTCCCCGCCTCCCCCCGCGACTCCTAGGAACCGAGCGGGGAGGAAGAAGCGGAGGACAACAAGTGGAGTAAACAAAAGCAGGTGACAGGGAAACCTAAGCTAGCAAGTGTATATATAAGCAAGCACTACTCTAGCAGTATAAACAAGTAAGAGAGCAGTAAAGAGTAGTAAATAGTAAAGCAGTGCGCGCAAGTATAACAAGTAAATAAATAATTCTGCACTACCATCACATGAGTACCTTAACTTATATGAATGCCCATACAAACTTATAAGTTAAGGTTTCCGGAAATATAACTTATCATATAAAAGAGCCCATACTAATTTATATGATAAGGGTCTGCAGTTATGTTCTAGGTTTACGTATGATATGATATGCATGCTATGTTATGATTCATACAAGTGCAACTCACCCACAAGACTCTGTGATCACAGACCTTTAGTTCCCGATTTTTGGAGCTAGCTTCACTCTCTGGTACCACCGTTGTGGCTATGACAGCAGTGGAGCGGGCAATTCCACTCCTAGGCGGGTATACACACTACCAGGCCTAGACTCCTCGTATGCCTCTGTACACGTCCTAGGTGCACTCTAGAGTCTTGCATACTCTTTGCTGATAACCATCAGTCTTTGAGGTCAAGTGTGCGTTTTCGGAGATCGTCCTACAGACCGCAGTATAAACAACCTACTGGCCCCTCAAACCATCACACACACCTAAGTCAAATTACTCCCGTCGGTGTGACGATCGGTCCATTACCGAAGACCCGCCACTAATTTGTTCTTATGCACATGCAATTTATCATCACCCGAGCCTTCAGCTCGAAGGACTAACCCGTCCTGATATTCAACCTCCCGAGCCTCCAGCTCACAGGACTAACTCGTCCTGATATACAACTTCCCATCCCTTAACTCAGGATGAAGTTTACCATATCTCTTATTCCTTCAGTTAGACTAGTCTTGTCTAATTATTGATTACTTAGAAGTTTAGGGTGAATCCTGGACTTCCCGAGGTTTACCCGGTGAAGGGCTCGCAGCGGTACTAGGGAATGCATTGGGCTGAAACCCAAATCCCCCATTCCAAGACATTTACTTTTATTAGTGGCTACCCCATTCTAAGACCCACTCTACTTATTACTCTTTATAACCTAGGTGCTTTATGACTCATCCTTCGCCTTAACCCTAAGAAAACGTTCTCTTGAACGGTGCTGACATTTAAAGACTCTCACCCTATAAGTGGTGTATATCTAGTGTAGGTTATGACACAATCTTTTTGATTTCCTATGCGGTCATGCTGGTCAAATCTCCTTATTAAGTTTTCACTATCCGCAGACCACGATGAAATTGACCTAGGTTTGACCCGATGATGCTTTCTCATCTATACCATGTCCATATGAGTTCTAACTTTTACCTTAGGTTCACAACGGAGAATTTAGGGTTTGACCACAATTTTGATATGCTCCATTTTGGTTTGACCTCAATTTCTATTTACCGTAAAAGGGTGTCATGATGACTTTACACATCAAGTACTGACTTCTTAAAATTCTGGTAAAATTACAGTGGCACTATATTGCCATAAAACACTAATTCCAAAAGATCATAATTTTCGAACAAATTTAAACCCACAATTTCTATTTATCATAAAAGGGGTGACAAAATGACTTTGTACATCAAGTACCGGATCTTTACTTCCTAAAATTCTGAGAAAATTACAGTGGCATTATAATAACATAAAAACACTAATTCCAGAAGATCATAATTTTCCAGCAAAGATAAACACATAATTTCTATTTATCATAAAAGGGGTGACCAAATGACTTTGTACATAAAGTACCAGATCTTGACTTCCTAAAATTTTGAGAAAATTACAGTGGCACTATAATAACATAAAAACTCAAATTCCAGAAGATCATAATTTTCCAGCAAAGATAAACCCATAATTTTTATTTATCATAAAAGGGTGACAAAATGAATAAAGGGTATTTCAACATGAATAAAGTCTCTAAAAATTCTATCAAAAATCCCAGAGATTTATAATTGTATTCCTAACTATCTTCCATAGTTTCACAATTTTCTCATGCATATAACTCAGGGAAATCCTATTATTTTGATTTGTGACCTAAGGGTAATTTTGTAATTTCCTGAAGGAAAAGCCTTTGAATTTTTCTACAAAAATTTACAGAGGTCCTGCATGTCATAACAATGAATTCTCCAGAGTTCTATAATTTTCTATAAGGTATTTAACATGAAAATTTCATGAATACCAATATGTGGCCTATTTCACATTAATCCAAAATATAGGATTTTTGATCCCAAAAATCCTAAGATTCCCTGAGGTGGTGTGTTTTGTCATAAGAAATATGTCACTAAAATTTCAGAGGCTAACTCCAAGCCATTTCATCTGAATTTACAAAATTGACTTTTGTCTATTGGCACACCATTGCCCTTTAAGGTAGAGACATGCATGGGTAAATTATCCTACATGCAGTGGTCCAAATGTTCTAAATTTTTAACCATAGACTAAGGTAGGTTAAACAAGCATGACACCCAAATTTGGGGTCATTTGGAGTTATATAACTACAATTATTGCATTTATTTATTTTTCCATGTTCTGAATAAAATTATAGAAAAATTTACTCCAAAAATTCTGATTTTTGGTCACAAGTTAGGTTTAGGTCACATGCATGCATGTACCAATTTTTAGCTTCATAGGTCCTATCACTAAAAAGATATACACATTTAAATTTCTGGTTTTTGTTTTGACCAGCCTCACTAAAGTGAGGACATTGGGCCCTACACTGATCCAAATGGTCTGATTCAACTTTCAAATGAAAGTAGACATCAATATCTACAATAGTTATCTCAGGCAGTTTTTCGTAAAAAGGCCTCTAAGGGCCTCAAATTCCAGCATGCATATTCACATGAAAGTGTATCAAATTCATTTAATTGAATAAATGTGGTCAGCATATAGCATATCAGCCTAAATCCGATGGCCCTCCTTCATCTTCTACCTTTAGCCAATGGTTGTGATCTGCCCGACCTGGACCACCTTCCACCTCCATTTCCTGGCCATCCACGACCCACCACTGCCGGCCACCACCTCCACCACCTCTGTTGAGGTGGTGGCTAACGCTAGGCGGCGACACGGCCGCCAGAGACAGCCTCTCCGGCGATCCCGAGCAAGGGGAAAAAGCTCGGAAAATCTCCCTCAAGCTCACATGGGATCAGGCTCAATTGAGCCCGACTTCTCCCCTAAATGGATCTAGATACTAACACAGAGGGAGAGGGGGAGAAACCGGACCTGTAAGAGGGCTTGTCGGCGAGTATTATGGCGGTGCGGCATGGCGATGGCGAGTTCCGGCGATCCTGCTCAATTCTTCGATCCTCCAGCAAAAGCTCCACTCTAGGTGGCTATTCCGACTGCTTGGGCCTCTCTGAAGCTGATGGTGTACTCGAATGAAGGAGAGGAGGGCTCTAAGTGCAAGCCCCACTAAAGCATGGCTTGGCCAAGCTTTGGTTGTTCCTCCAAGCTGCCAAGTTTCACTCAATCAACATAAAGACGGCTGGGAATTGATGGGGAGGTCAGGGATGGCTTTAGGCAGAGGAATGGAGGGCCACATGGAAAGCCCTCCCCGTTTTCTTCCTTGTCCTTAATGGAAAAGTGGGGAAAAGACCCTTTTACCCCTTTGCATGTCACTGCATGCTGGGAATAGGGGGCAAGGCTGGTCATTAGGTATAGGATCACTATATGCGATTAGGACTTAAGAAAATTCAAGTTTTTTGTGTTCGATGAATTTCCAGTCTGCGTTCGACGAACTCCTTCATGGGTTCGACGAACGACGTTCTTTAGCTCGACCACTCTGCGTTCGCCTAATTTCTAGTCTGCATTCGACGAATTCCTTCCTGGGTTCGACGAACGGCGTTCTTCAGCTCTACCAGTCTGCGTTCAACGAACGCCTTCCTAGGTTCGACGAACGACGTTCTTCAGCTCGACCAGTCTGCGTTCGACGAACGCCTTCCTGGGTTCGACGAACGACGTGCTTCAATTCGACCAGTATGCATTTGACGAATGCCTTTATGGGTTTGACGAATGGCGTTCTCAGCTCGCCCAGCCTGCGTTCGATGAACGCCTTCCTGGGTTCGACGAACTCCACGTTCAGTTTGACCTAAGTTGACTTGAATCCTATAGTAGACCACATGTGAGTTCATTCAACTCAATGTGTCCTAAGGTCACCACCTAGCCCAAACTCACATCACTCACCACTTGTCTCACCCTAGTTGGAGTTAAGGGGTCTAGTAGGAAATGGGATATTACAAATCCCAATAAACAAAAAAAGTAATTTCATCCCCAAAATTTAAGTTCGGGTCTACGGGTTCTTTGCACAACGTAAGTAAATAAATCTTGAGGGGGTTTAAGTTATACCTGAAGCGAAGAGTCCCGGGTACTGTTGCTGCATGAGATACATAGGTCCCCATGTGTGTTCCTCTTGTCCATGGTTGGACCACAACACCTTGACCAAGGGGACCTTCTTCTTCCGCAGAACTCGGACTGCTGTATCGTCAATCCGGACTGGCTCCAGACGGACTGATCTATCAGACTCCACTGGGCCCGAATGGGAAGTGATGTGCTCCTCCAACCTAAGTAGATCTCTCTATAGTGAAGAGACATGAAAGACGTTGTGCAAATTTGCCAACTCAAATGGCAGCTCCAGCCTGTAAGCCAAGGGGACGATCCACTCCAGGATCCTATAAGGTCCCATAAATCAAGGACTGAGCTTCTTGTGTCCTCGCACCCGCGAGACACCATGCACTGGACGTATCTTTAGATAAACCCTGTCACCTACTTGGAACTCTACTTTCCGATGCCTCGCATCATAATACTTGGCCTGCCTACTCTAAGCCTCCAACATCTTGTCCCTGATCATCCGAACTGTAGCGTCCGTGTCCTCAACGAATTCTGATCCAAGTGCCTTCTGGTCCTTGTCTTGGACCCAAGAAAGCGGTGTCCGACACTCCCTACCGTATAAAGCCTTATACGGTGCCATCCTAATGCTTGCCTGGTTGCTGTTGTTGTATGAAAACTCAATCATGGGCAACAACTTCACCCAGGGTTTTCCCGTATCCAAGATGCATAGGCGTAGCAGGTCCTCCAAAGTCCGGTTGGTCCGTTCCGTCTGCCCGTCGGTCTGTGGATGGAAAGCGGTACTGAATGTAAGCCGAGACCCCAAGTATGCCTGCACCGCTCTCCACTCCCTAGAAGTGAACTGACCGTCACGATCTGAGACAATCGTCCTAGGCACGCCGTGGTACCTGACGAACTGTTCCACAAACAATCTCATCAGAACTGCGACTGAATCATCCTTCCTGACTGGTATGAACCGAGCTACCTTGGTCAATCTATCCATGATCACCCAAATAGAATCGTGCCCATAGTGGGAGCGGGGCAATCCGTGTACGAAGTCCATGGCTATGTCCTCGAACTTCCACTCCGGCAGCGACAGCGACAATAGAAGTCCTGCTGGGCTCCTGCATTCTGCCTTTACTAGCTGGCAAGTTTCGCAGTGTGACACAAAGGACACGATCTCCTTCTTCATTCCTATCCTATACATGTCCTTCCGTAGATCCGCTGTCATCTTGGAGATCCCGGGGTGCACTGAGTACCTAGTGCAGTGTGCCTCCTTGAGTATGTCTTCCCGAATTCCTCCTACTGCGGGAATGTAGACACGGCCCTGGAAATGGATGATATCATCACGTAGAGAAAAATGCTCCGACTTGCCTTCTTCCAATGCTCTAAACACCGGCTCCAGTTCTGAATCCTGTCTCAACTGTGCCCTGATGCGGTCCCGTATATCACAGGTGATGCTCAGAGATGCCAGTACTCTCTGTGTGCTTCGGGCTCCGCCTTAGAAACTAAGGTAATGTGCATCTCTTCCAGCATCTTAACCAACTCCATGGCCATCATCTGGGGCTCCTGACCTAATGTGCCGGCTCTCTTGCTCAAGTCATCTGCTACCGTGTTCGTCTTCCCCGGATGGTAGTGCATGGTGTAGTCATAATCGCACAAGAACTCTAACCATCTTCACTGGTGTAGGTTCAGATCCTTCTGGGTGTCGATGTATTTGAGATTCTTGTGATCAGAGAAGATCTCACAATGAATCCCATACAGTTAATGCCTCCAAATCTTTAAGGCGAAGACCACCGCTCCGAGTTCTAAATCGTGTATCAGATAATTTTGTTCGTGCTTCTTTAACTGCCTCGAAGCATGCAATCACATGGCCATGCTGCATGAGAACTGCACCCATCCCCTGATAGGATGCGTCGGTGCAGATCTGGAATCCCTCCGTCCCAGAGGGAAGGGCAAGAATGGGGGATGTGGTGAGTCGGTTCTTTAGCTCCTGGAAAGCTGCCTCACACTTATCTGTCCAAGTGAAAACAGTGTCTCTCTTTGTCAAAGATGTGAGGGGAGGAGCAATCTTTGAGAATCCCTGCACGAACTTGCGGTAATATCCTTCTAACCCCAGGAAGCTACGAACATCTGAGACCGACTTCGGTCGTGGCCAGTCTCTCACCGCTCGCTCCTTGGCCGGGTTTACTGCCAACCCAGCCCCGATGATGACGTGTACCAGAAATGCCACTTCCTGTAGCCAAAATTGACATTTTGAAAACTTTGCGTACATCTGGTGCTGTCGCAGCTTACCCAGGACTTAAGCCAAATGTTGTGAGTGCTACTCCTTTGTCTTGGAATAAATCAAGATGTCGTCAATGAACACTATGCAGAATCTATCCAGATAGGGCTCGAATATACCGTTCATCAAACTCATGAATGCATAGGGAGCGTTCGTGAGTCCCAAGGGCATTACCATGAATTCATATAACCCGTAGAGGGAACTGAAGACTGTCTTTGGGATGTCCTCCTCCCGAATCCGCAGCTGATAATATACGGATCTCAAATCAAGCTTAGAGAACCAGAAGGCTCCCTGCAGCTGGTCAAATAATTCATCAATCCTGGGTAACGGATACGTGTTCCGCACCGTTAGTCGGTTCAACTCCCGGTAATCTATGCAGAGTCGTAGCGACCCATCCTTCTTCTTTACGAATAATACTGGTGCTCCCCAAGATGACGAGCTCGACCTGACAAATCCCGAGTCCACAAGCTCCTAGAGCTGGGTCGTGAACTCTGCGAGCTCCTTCAGTGCCATCCTGGATGGTGCCCGAGACACTGGTCTTGCTCTTGGCACCAACTGGGTCCGGAATTCTAGGTCTCTGGACGGTGGTAGCCCGGGTAATTTCTCTGGGAAGACATCTGAGTAGTCCCTAACTACCAAAATATCCGATATGGATACTTCCGTCTCCACCATCTCAAAACAAATTAGGTACACTTCATCCCCTTGCTCATGGGCTTTGACAACCTGTGCAGATGATAATAAAAGACGGGAGGTGGGTTTAGTACCTTCGATCACTATTTCCGAATCTTCATGCCGTAGAACAATTTTCTTTGCCTGGCAGTCAATCCTGGCATGGTTCCAGTATAACCAATTCATGCCCAAGATCAGATCGTAAGCCTTCATCTTCAAACACGTCGCCGGCGCCTCAAACATCTTTCCTTCAATTTCTACATTCATGTTGCATTTGGCGCACATTTCTATCTCTGATTCGTCAGCAAGTCGCACCTTCCTTTTGATGCCCTCGAAGTGTTGTACTTGGTCTAAGTCATCTACGAATTCATCTGAGACGAACGAGTAGGAGGCACCCGTATCGAATAGAGTGTATGCGTGCTTTTTGCAGACTAGTACTATTCCTGGGTGGTTTGTTGTTCGGGACATAAGTTAAAGTGCGACTAAAGTTGGAAAGTTACTAAATAAATGTAATGGAAAACAAACAGTAGAATACCTGTAATGACTTCTTCGGGGTTCCGAGGCTCTGCAAGATCTAGAGCATACATCTGCTCTGGTCGTCATCCTCTACCATGGGGTCCTAGGCCCCGACCTCGTCCTCGGCCTCGGCCCGACCCTGTTGTGCTGGAGGGGCTGCTGGAGGGGGAGGAGGGGGAGGAAGAAATTGCTGAGGGCAGTTAGCTCTGATGTGCCCCGGTTGGTGGCACCCAAAGCATATCACCTGTTGGCGGCCTCGATCATCTTGCCTTCCCAACTCTCGGATCTGTAGCGGTGGAGGGGCCATTACTGCGGGAGGCTGCTGCTCTGGCTTGAAGTTGGGACGAGGATGTCCCCCACCTCTTTTATTACTCATCACCCTGCCCCGCTGCGGGCCCCTGCTGCTTTCTCCATGGTAAGATCCATCGACCGGTCTCTTTCCCCTGCTCTGCACCATCAGCTGGTCTGCCTCCAACTTTTTGGCCATCTCTATGATTTGGGTAGACGTGTCGTGCGATACGAAAAGTAGAGCCTGCCTCAATGAATCCCTGAGGCCTCGGTAGAATCTTTTGGCGTACTTCCTGTCATCCAAATCATGTACCCCCGCAAATCTGGCCAAGTGGGAGAACTCCCTTTGGTACTCAATCACTGTTCTGGTCCCCTGCCGGAGGTTTAAGAACCTCTCTTCTAGCTCATCCCTGTTCGTGGCCAAAACAAAGTGCTCTTGGAAGACGTCACTGAACTCATCCCATGAGATGCTTGACATCTCCCGATCTGCAAAAGTGGAGTCCAACACTGACTTCCACCATCTTTTGGCATGTGCATCCAAGGAAGACGTCGCCAAGGAGACAGCTCTGTTGACTGGACAGCTGATCCCTGCTAGCAGCTCCTGAATGGAGTCGAGCCACTCTTCTATCTTCACTGCGTTCTCGGTTCCATGATATACTGGAGGGGACAAACTCTTGAATGCATTTAGCCAGTCTGATCTGGGGTTCGGCTGTGCGGCCGGAACCTGCTGAGCTCTGAAGGCTTCCAAGATAGCCGTCAAAGTTTTCCCCATATCCGTCTGCAGAAAAGGGGTAACAGTCGGAGGGGGAGGGACAACATCTCGTGAATCAGCAAACTGCGGGGACTACACAAAAGTAAGGTTGTATTAGGGTTGGCTTAACTCAGTGCTAAATGGACTATTTTTTGTGATCTTTTACAAATGGGCACACCATAGCTTCCGCTGCTTAGTTTGTCCGCAAACTAAAGCTCGAGCGGGGTTGCCTAGTGTTGTGGACTTCTTTTTCTTATGATCGTTGTTCAAGTGATACCAGTTTGTAAGACCCCCCTCCCCCATACTAGGAGGGTTACCCGGGTCTTATGCCCAGAACTGCCGCCTTACGGATGACACCAACACACGGGTTAGTCGCCACCGCAAGACGCCAATTCTGCCGGCTATTATGATCAATTAGCTTAGGCCAATAGAGAAAAGAAAGACAATAGAATAAACTAAGTCCACATCACAACTTTATAAATGTACAGAACATAGCCTAGCACAGAGCACAAAAGAGAGAAGGGCTTATGCCCGGAACATGTCCAAAATATAATAATAACTCTCTCTCTCTCTCACTACACAACATGCGGAAGCTAAACACTCATCTATCTAAGCACCTGTCTTGTAGCGGTAGTAATGCGCAACATCTGCTCCTCAGTTCCTGTCTCCTCTTCTAGCTGGGGCTCTAGCTCCTCGGTCACCTACGGTCACAACCGACCGTTAGTCATAAAGACTAAGCCGATTTTGTCCATGCCTCCCTCCGCGACTCCTAGGCACCGAGCGGGGAGGAAGAAGCGGAGGACAACAAGTGGAGTAAACAAAAGCAGGTGACAGGGAAACCTAAGCTAGCAAGTGTATATATAAGGAAGCACTACTCTAGCAGTATAAACAAGTAAGAGAGCAGTAAAGAGTAGTAAATAGTAAAGCAGTGCGCGCAAGTATAACAAGTAAATAAATAATTCTACACTACCAACACATGAGTACCTTAACTTATAGGAATGCCCATACAAACTTATAAGTTAAGGTTTCCAGAAATATAACTTATCATATAAAAGAGCCCATACTAATTTATATGATAAAGGCCTGCAGTTATGTTCTAGGTTTACGTATGATATGATATGCATGCTATGTTATGATTCATACAAGTGCAACTCACCCACACGACTCTGTGATCACAGACCTTTAGTTCCCAATTTTTGGAGCTAGCTTCACTCTCTGGTACCACCATTATGGCTACGACAACAGTGGAGCGGGCAACTCCACTCCTAGGCGGGTATACACACTACCAGGCCTAGACTCCTCATACGCCTCTGTACACGCCCTAGGTGCACTCTAGAGTCTTGCATACTCTTTGCTGATAACCATCAGTCTTTGAGGTCAAGTGTGCATTTTCAGGGATCGCCCTCCAGATCGCAGTATAAACAACCTACTGGCCCCTCAAACCTTCACACCCACCTAAGTCAACGTACTGCCGTCGGTGTGACGACCTGTCTAGTATCGAAGACCCGCCACTAATTTGTTCTTATGCACATGCAATTTATCATCACCCGAGCCTTCAGCTCGCAGGACTAACCCGTCCTGATATTCAACCTCCCGAGCCTCCAGCTCGCAGGACTAACTCATCCTGATATACAAGTTCCCATCCCTTAACTCAGGATGAAGTTTACCATATCTCTTATTCCTTCAGTTAGACTAATCTTGTCTAATTATTGATTACTTAGAAGTTTGGGGTGAATCCAGGACTTCCCGAGGTTTACCCGGTGAAGGGCTCGCAGCGGTACTAGGGAATGCAATGGGATGAAACCCAAATCCCCCATTCCAATACATTTACTTTTATTGGTGGCTACCTCATTCTAAGACCCACTCTACTTATTACTCTTTATAACCTAGGTGCTTTATGACTCATCCTTCGCCTTAACCCTAAGCAAACATTTTCTTGAACTGTGCTGACATTTAAAGACTCTCACCCTATAAGTGGTGTATATCTAGTGTAGGTTATGACACAATCTTTCTGATTTCCTATGTGGTCATGCTGGTCAAATCTCCTTATTAAGTTTTCACTATCCGCAGACCACGATGAATTTGACCTAGGTTTGACCCCGATGATGCTCTCTCATCTATACCATGTCCATATGATTTCTAACTTTTACCTTAGGTTCACAACGGAGAATTTAGGGTTTGACCACAATTTTGATATGCTCAATTTTGGTTTGACCTCAATTTCTATTTACCGTAAAAGGGTGTCATGATGACTTTACACATCAAGTACTAGATTATGACTTCCTAAAATTCTGGGAAAATTACAGTGTCACTATAATGTCATAAAAACACTAATTCCAAAAGATCATAATTTTCCAACAAATTTAAACCCACAATTTCTATTTATCATAAAAGGGGTGGCAAAATGACTTTGTACAACAAGTACCAAATTTTACTTCCTAAATTATGAGAAAATTTCAGTGGCATTATAATAATATAAAAACACTAATTCCAGAAGATCATAATTTTCCAGCAAAAATAAACCCATAATTTCTATTTATCATAAAAGGGGTGACAAAATGACTTTGTACATCAAGTACCAGATCTCGACTTCCTAAAATTTTGAGAAAATTACAGTGGCACTATAATAACATAAAAACACTAATTCCAGAAGATCATAATTTTCCAGCAAAGATAAACCCATAATTTATATTTATCATAAAAGGGTGACAAAAATAAATAAAGGGTATTTCAACATGAATGAAGTCTATAAAAATTCTATCAAAAATCCTAGAGATTTATAATTATATTCCAAACAATCTTCCATAGTTTCACAATTTTCTCATGCATATAACTCAGGGAAATCCTATTATTCTGATTTGTGACCTAGGGGTAATTTTGTAATTTCCTGAGGGAAAATCCTTTGAAATTTTCTACAAAAATTTACAGAGGTCCTGCATGTCATAACAATGAATTCTCCAGAGTTCTATAATTTTCTATAAGGTATTTGACATGAAAATGTCATGAATACCAATATGTGGCCTAATTCACATTAATCCAAAATATTGGATTTTTGATCCCAAAAATCCTAAGATTCCATGAGGTGGTGTGTTTTGTCATAAGGAATATGTCACTAAAATTTCAGAGGCTAACTCCTAGCCATTTCATCTGAATTTACAAAATAGACTTTTGTCTTTTGGCACACCATTGCCCTTTTGGGTAGAGACATGCATGGGTAAATTATCCTACATGCAGAGGTCCCAATGTTCTAAATTTTTAACCATAGACTAATGTAGGTTAAACAAGCATGACACCCAAGTTTGGGGTCATTTGGAGTTATATAACTATAATTATTGCATTTATTTAGTTTTCCATGTTCTGAATAAAACTATAGAAAAATTTACTCCAAAAATTCTGATTTTTGGTCACAAGCTAGGTTTAGGTCACATGCATGCATGTACAAATTTTTAGCTTCATAGGTCCTATCACTAAAAAGATATACACATTTAAATTTCTGGTTTTTTGTTTTGACTAGCCTCACTAAAGTGAGGACTGTGGGTCCTACGGTGATCCAAATGGTCTGATTCAACTTTCAAATGAAAGTAGACATCAAGATCTAGAATAGTTATCTCAGGCAGTTTTTCCTAAAAAGGCTTATAAGGGCCTCAAATTCCAGCATGCATATTCACATGAAAGTGTGACAAATTCATTTAATTGAATAAATGTGGTCTGCATATAGCAGATCAGCCTAAATCCGATGGCCCTCTTTCATCTTCTACCTTTAGCCAATGACTGTGATCTGCCCGACCTGGACCACCTTCCACCTCCATTTCCCGGCCATCATGGCCCACCACTGCCGGCCACCACCTCCACCACCTCCGTTGAGGTGGTGGCTAACGCCAGGAGGCGACACGGTCGCCGGAGACAGCCTCTCCGACGATCCCGAGCAAGAAGAAAAGGCTCCTAAAATCTCCCTCAAGCTCACATGGGATCGGGCTCAATTGAGCCTGACTTCTCTCCTAAATGGACCTAGATACTAGCACAGAGGGAGAGGGGGAGGTACCGGACCTGTAAGAGGGCTTGTCGGCGAGTATTGTGGCGGTGCGGCATGACGGCGGCGAGTTTCGGCGATCCTGCTCAATTCTTCGATCCTCCAGCAAAAGCTCCACTCTAGGTGGCCATTCCGACTGCTTGGGCCTCTGTAAAGCTGATGGTGTACTCGAATGAAGGAGAGGAGGGCTCTAAGTGCAAGCCCTACTAAAGCATGGCTCGGCCAAGCCTTGGTTGTTCCTCCCAGCTGCCAAGTGGCACTCAATCAGCATAAAGACTGCTGGGAATTGATAGGGAGGTCATGGATGGCTTTGGGCAGAGGAATGGAGGGCCACATGGCAAGCCCTCCCTATTTTCTTCCTTGTCCTTAATGGAAAAGTGGGGAAAAGACGCTTTTACCCCTTTGCATGTCACTGCATGCTGGGAATAGGGGGCAAGGTTGGTCAGGTATAGGATCACTATCTGCGACTAGGACTTAAGAAAATTCAAGTTTTCTGTGTTCGACGAATTTCCAGTCTGCGTTCGACGAACTCCTTCCTGGGTTCGACGAACTGCGTTCTTCAGCTCGATCACTCTGCGTTCGACGAATTTCTAGTCTGCATTCGATGAACTCCTTCTTGGGTTCGACGAACGACGTTCTTCAGCTCGACCAGTCTGTGTTCGACGAACGCCTTCCTGGGTTCGACGAATGACGTTCTTCAGCTCGACCAGTCTGCGTTCGACGAACGCCTTCCTGGGTTCGACGAACGACGTGCTTCAGTTCGACCAGTCTACGTTCGACGAACGCCTTCCTGGGTTCGATGAACGACATTCTCAGCTCGCCCAGCCTACGTTCGACGAACGCCTTCCTGGGTTCGACGAACTCCACGTTTAGTTTGACCTAAGTTGACTTGAATTCTATAGTAGACCACATGTGAGTTCATTCAACTCAACGTGTCCTAAGGTCACTACCTAGACCAAAATCACATCACTCACTACTTGTCTCGCCCTAGTTGGAGTTAAGGGGTCTTGTAGGAAATGGGATATTACTATCCATTTGAAGGTTTCCCACGTACATCCTCCAGTATGGTCTTCCTTCTCTCTCAACCACCAGCTCTTTGCGAGACCCTTAAGCTGGTACGCGACAACCATCACCTTCCGATCCACGGTGATTCCTGAATACGAGAACATCTCCTTAATGGTTATAAGCCAATCATCCAAGGCCACAAATTCAGCTCGTCCATCATACGAGGGAGGTCCTAATCTCTGAAAGTGCGAAATGAAGTTCATTTCTGGTGGTATCGCTACTGGGGGTACCAGGGGAGTAGGAGGGGTAGGTAAGGTCTGCTATACTATGGGGGCCTGCACCGCGGCTTGCTGCCTTGCACCAGCAGACAACAACGCCTCAACTTGCGACTGCATCACAACCATTTGCCTCGTCAGAGCCTCATTGCTCTGGCGCAGACTCTCGATCAAAGCTTCACTCTGCGCTCCGGACGACTCGCCCTCCGACTAAGGAGTCGATCTAGTCGCGACTCGCTTACGCACCATTTCTGCTAAAATGCAAAAACCTACAATCAAAACTTAACCTTACATTAAAGCTACATTACCTGGTCCAGAACATACATTTACAGATACTTGCCATTGTTACCACCTTGCTCTGGAATTTTCATGATGCTATGCTAAATTTGGGGATGATACTACATCATCCCTCTTGACTCATGTGCAAGGGTCATGAATGCATGAATTTTCTTGCGTTCGTTTTGAAATCATGGGTGTATGTGTGTCATCATATAAGTCTTTAGCTTCGCACGTGTGCTTATGCAATGATATGTAATGTATGTCATGCTATGCATTCTAATAAAGGCCTTAATACATGTTATAAGCGGCGTACACATGAAATATTATGCATCCCATACTACATAATATTGCATGTAACGAAAAGGAAAAACGTGCTAATTAGCATCCATGCGATGATGGTTATGCATCCCATACTACATAACCATCACATGTTGCCACCTATGGTGGATCCATATACAAACACATTATGCATCCCATACTATATAATATGCCCCGTATACTTCTTATCATGTTATGGGTGTAGTGTTCATGCTTCAGCCAAGACGTACTGATGACACATCGGTGTGTGTATGCAATGAAACCAAACAACTATACTATATCAGAATTAGTCGCTCGACCAACTTGTCGAACAAACCTAGCTCTGATACCAACTGTCATAACCCGCATTTTCTCCGAATTTAGGAATATCAGAGTAAGAGAAAATACGCGTCATGATGTCACGTCATGCAGGAGACAACTACAGATGCTCAGGAGAGAGCCTATTAATTATTTAAATCAAACATGATTGCATGATAATTCGTCATTTGAAATCATTTATTGGGGTTTGAAGTAAGATTTGTGTCTCTCAGTTCGTGGATCAACTAGTCCACTGAGAAGATATATGTAATTGCAGCGGAAAATACTTGATTTAGTTCATTTAAGGTCCTAAATGCACGTTGTAACACCCCAAAACTTCGAAGCAGATTTGGGCTGCTGGGAGCTAGTGCGGGCGGTAGTGCTACCGCCTGGCGCTAGCCATCTCGACGGTTGCAAGCGTCGAGACGGAAGCCTTAAGCGTCGACAGCCGCTAGCGTCGAGACGAAAGCCTTAAGCATCGACAGCCGCTAGCATCAAGACGGGAGCTAGCGCGGGCGGTAGTGCTACCGCCTGGCGCTAGCCATCTCGACGGTTGCAAGCGTTGATACGGAAGCCTTAAGCGTCGACAACTGCTAGCGTCGAGACGGAATCTAGCGCAGGCGCTAGCGCTAGCGTCGGCGCTAGCGCGCGATACAGATCCGCGATTTGAAATCGTGGGCATTAATGGGACATTGACTTTGGGGCCTTGTTTTGGACAGAGTTAACCGGGATGTGGCCTTAGGAGGCCGAAAGGCTCTTGGATCCCTTTATTCTGTAAGGGTTTTAATTAAGAGAGAGGGAGAGCTTTGGAGAAGGAGATCAATAGTAAACCCTAGCCTAGACCTCATCTTTGGAGGAGCTCTACTACTCCGAAGTCGAAGGCGTTGGTGGCTACGCATAGAGGAGGGCTATACGCTCCTTTCCATTTGTGCAAAAAATCAAGCTATGGCCTCGAAGCGACGTCTAAGGGTAACGATCCTTTCTATCCTCTTTTGGACATGTGTTAGTCCATTTTCGTGCCCCTTTGAGGTCCCTACCCAAAAGGGTGAGGTCGTGACCTCCGACGGGTGGATTCGTGTTATCCCCGTCAGATCTTGCATATATGTAGAGTCCATGCGTGAAATGGACATAGGCGCGCTGTGTGAAGCCCATTCGAGATGGTTCGTCCGGATTGGTGATGCTTTTTGATATTATGCGTGCCGGGGAAAACTCCGTGTTGATATCCTGCTTCCTAGGACTAGAGGGTGCTACTGCATGCGCAACAACGCCTGGGGGTGTGCCCTGGGAAGCACCCGAAGTTAGAAACAGAAATGGAGTTTCTGTTCACTACTGCCGGCGTTAGCGTTATCGCCGGGCGGTAGCTCCCAGACTTGGTTCTGGTGATTTTGTGCGTTCTGAGGCAGTGGGAGTGCTACTGCATGTGCAGCAATGCCTGGGGGTGTGACCCGGGAAGCACCCACAGCTAGAAGCCAAAATGGGGTTTCGGTGCGCTATCGCCAGGCGTTAGCGTTAACGCCGACGATAGCTCCCAGACTGAGTTTTGGTGATGTTGTTGTGCCCACCTGTTGAGAGGACCTGAGGCCTGTGTGCCCGACCTGTGAGGGTGTCCTGGTGGATGACTTAGCGGCCCGTAGAGCCGGCTGATTGAGAATACCTGGGCTGAGGGGACGCCATACCCGCTTTTCGTGTTGTACAACGAGAGCTGTGAACAACGGGCATTTGGCGAACCTGAAACCGCACCATTGCAACACCTGATTAGTAAGTCTCGTACAGCATGTCAGGGAGCATTGGGAGAGAGTCTTCGGACTACGGGATGTTCACAATTAAAGCACGGGAGAGCCCTGGTATTCGGGCCACCGACTTTAGCCTCGAAGGGCAAAGCCATCAAGAGTGGATGGTGGTGGAAGGCGGAGTACACCAAAGAGTGCCTGAGTGCACGAGACGTGGAGGCCATTCCCACGTTTGTGATTGATGTATATGTATGAATTGTTGTGGTCCATGTCAGCCGCTTCATTCTGTTATATATATATATATGCTGTGATGCTCTTGCAGGGACGGGAAACTGCCACCCCTCGAAGGGGTGGGGTCGTTATAATTTGGTCAGCCGTTGCTGACCGTTGCCATGTTTTGCCACCGTTTTTGGTGGGCTTGTTGTACAGGTGCTGGACCGAACGGGAACATAGAGGGCTCATAGCGGGCTGAAGCCCTGCGCTGTTGCGGCCCTTGAAGGCTTTTTTGATGTTCTCTTGTTTTCATGTATGGCCGGCCTGCACGCCGATGTTGGTAATTTGTAAGGCCGTAGAGCCTAAATTTTGTTGTATAAAACATTTCATTCCAAGTAATAGAAGTGGACATACCCGGG
This sequence comes from Dactylorhiza incarnata, assembly GCA_033032865.1. Classification (NCBI taxonomy): domain Eukaryota; kingdom Viridiplantae; phylum Streptophyta; class Magnoliopsida; order Asparagales; family Orchidaceae; genus Dactylorhiza; species Dactylorhiza incarnata. The sequence continues at coordinate 146,267 of JAWHQI010000384.1, forward strand.
TTCGGGTTTTGTAGTTTATATTTCTTGTCTCTCTCTTTTGCTTCCGCATAGAATGCTCTGAGTTAGGTTCGTTGTTTAGAGTCGTTCGATATTTCAATTAAGTGACGTTCCCGTTTGTTTTGTAGTATATGTCGTGGGGCCCCGGCCGGACCTTCTGTTATATGCTCCCGAACGGATGGGGATGTTACACACGTGATGACAGGACATAAAGTAACTGATATGCACATATCTAGGCATAACATAAGTATAGGAAATACCTTTATGCGACTTAAGATAAGGATTTCGGTAAAAAGGAATGCAATGAGGATGAAAGAACAGTCATTTTATAACTATAATGCACCTAGACATAAATCATTCCCAGAGAGCAAGATACACGAGATCTAAAAGTAGTGGCATTTAACTGACAAGTAAGCTATAAAGTATCAAAAGGGCACAATGAGCGTCAACAACCTGACACTAACCCATTGGCTCCAATCTAGCATGTCTGAACACAAGAACAACACTAACAAAAACTACCTCGCAGCAGCGGGGTAAAACAACAACTAAAACTCCCGAAGACTCCGGGCTACACTGCTAGCCGCTATGGCTCAGAACCTGAGACATTCAATAAAACAAAGAACGCCTCAGCAAGGGAATTACAAGTGGCAGAAAACAAAGAAAAACAAAGTAAACAAGGCATAATGGGTACCAATCCAAGCCCAACACTTACAGAAAAGGAAACTCCAAGCACAAAACTAAATAATGCACCAAGTGCACCCAATACCAAATAGAGGAGCAAGCCTGGTTTATTTATCTTGTAAATTCTATTTAAAGAGTCTGATCAGCTCAGGTTAAGCGGGTGGTGGTCTGAAAGTGGAGGTTAGATCTTAAATTAACTCTAGGGGGGGGGTGAATAGAGTATTTAAACTTTTTATTAGTTTTATTGCGGAATTAAAATACTGATATATATATAGATATATATATGTAGCAGAGTGATGTATAAGAAACTGAAAATAAAACACAGCACAACACAAGCACAGAAAAGTAAAGCAATCACAGAGGACACAAGGAGCTATAGTAGTTCCCCAATAAACCTGGGTACGTCTACTCTTCTACCAACCTTGGTAGGAATCCACTAGGATTTTTGATCAGGTGTCCTAACACCAATGAGCTTTTGATAAGGTGCCCAAAAACCAAACAGGATTTTTTGATCAGGTGTCTTGCCACCAAGAGGTAAACTTTTGAAGGGAGTTTTAACCCTTTACAGAATGGGATAAAGAGGGGTTTAGATGTTCTTCTCTGTCAATATGCTGAGAGAAGACTCTAGTGGATGTTGATGTAGAAAAGCTCCTCTGTCTGATATGAATTTGTTTGACAGTTGATTGGCTGGAGCTTTCTCTTGAATCAAATGATCTTCCTGTAGCTGATGAATCTGAGAGAATAAATTCTTCAGATTATTTGTTGCTCTTTTGAAGATCTAAACTTGCAGCTGATGACTGAGAGAGTATTGTTGAAGTTAGTCTCAGAGAATGAGTGCTGCTATTGAGGAAGAGGAAGATCTGTTAGCTTTTGTTTTTCTTGTTCTTCCTGTAACCTTTTTCTCTTCTTTTTTCTCTGTACAGCTATATTGATATGTTCTGTATAATAATCCTGTCGTGAAACTATGGAAGTGATAATCTTGCTGTATATCTTCTTCCTTTTTCTCTTTTGAAATCTCTGACAGACATTAAATGCAAATCCCTTATATTAAGGAATATAATAATCTGAATAGATATTCTAGGAACTATAAATCTGCTGCGCCGTTTACCTTTTTCCTTTTCCATGGATACGCCCTTTTCCAAGAATATGTCAACGGCTTTAATCTTGAAACAATGAAAGGAAATATATTATCCTTACTTATCTGATATAATAGAGCCGTTGCTGTAGTCGATCTGAGTTCAGAGAATGAATAATATAATCTTCTGAAATAAATCTGCTGTATTGCAATTTTCGTCGATCTCAAGATTTTCGTCGAACATAATATTTAGTTGGTCGACCTCAAATGAATCTGGCTGGAAGAATTAAATTGTTGAGCTGAGAAGATATTTCGTCGATCTGAAGGTATTCGTCGAACGCAGACTGAGTTCATCGAACGCAAATTCATCGACCGCTGAACTGAGCAAAAACATCGTCCGCTGAGACTGGATAATTTTGTTGAGCGCTGAGACGCTGAGCCGCTGAGACTGAAGATCGTCGACCGCTGAGACGAGCTCAAAGCAAGTCGTTCGTCGAACGCAGAGTGTAAGCCGTTCATCGAACGCAGAGAGCAGTTCGTCGAACGCAGTATTGAGTTCGTCGAACGCAGAAACTGAATGATTTCTTGAGTTCTAACAACCTAAACTCTTGACCTATAGACTATACATTGGGGTCAACTTGATCCTAGTCAGCAGATAGTGATCCTAGCCCAAATCAGTAATAGAGTTGTTCCAACAATCTCCCCCTATTTGGGTTAGGACACTATTTTGACAAAAATTAAATAAAAAAAACAGAAACAACAGAGCATATATCTATCTGATATATTTTAAATAGTTCATCAGATATAAAATACATAATACTATGAGTTCTGAAACATTTCAATGAAAACAGAAATAATAAAAACCTTTTGACTTTTCTGAATCTGCTTTCTGAATTCTGAAATCTGATATTGTCTGAACTGATTTTTCTGAATTCTGAATTGTATCTGTTATATTTCAGCTTTCTGAATTGTTGATCTGAACTGAATCTTTATAATCTGAATTTAATATCTGCTCAAACTGAAATTATTTCTTAATCTGCTATAACATCTTCCTAAATCTGTCATAATCTGAATTTGTTTCTTCTTCTATATCAAAAACTGTATTCTGAATCTGCAATATATGAAGCTTCTTCATAAGTCATCTTGCCCTTTCTGAAAGCATCTCCCCCTGAAAGTATCTCACCCTGAGACTGGAGGTTCTTCAGCTTTCTCCCCTTGCCTAGTTCATAGAACATCTCCCCCTGAGCAACTGCATCAAATGGAGCTTGTTCATAGAACTTCTCCCCCTGCCTAGTTTCAGGAAGGCCTGAAGCTAGGCCCCTTGAAGAAGGGACATTTGATGGAGGTAGGGAAGGATGCAATCTGATTTCCAGAAATTTGATCTGATAATGTTTTTGCATTCTTTGTCTTAAGGGTGTGTACCCATTCCTTTATTATCATCTACTGGGGGTTTGATTCTGATACCTATTGAAAGGTAAGCTTTGATTTTGATACCAATTGAAAGTCCTGGTTTTCTGATATTGAACTTTCGATTTCATTTGCATTCTCTATCTTGAGAGTGTAAACCCTTTCTTTTATTTCTGCAACAATTGAATACCAATTGAAAGTGACCTCTGGTATCAGTTGAGGTCTCTGATATCAAAAGAAAAATGAGTTTGATCCTGGAGGTCAATGACTTCTTAAGTTGGTGTTCTTCAAACAGTTGAAGAATATCTTGGAAAAAATGACCTGAATGAGATAGTGATCCTGTACCTGCAAAATGTCTCTAGTAGAGGTGGTGTTCCTCTCCTCATTTAATAGGTTAGTTCCAACAATGCATGGACTCTTCTATTTTAAGAGAGGATTTGTTATAAACCCTATATACTTTATTAGAAGGAAAACATCCTAGATTTTGCTTTAATAGGATTCCAAGGAATTTTTTATGATAGAAATTTTTTATAGATTTGAATTGCTATGGCTGTTAATGGATTCTAAGGAATTTTAAGATAGAGAATTTTTTTTATTAGCTTTGAATTGTTATAGCTGTTAATGGATTCTAAGGAATTTTTATCTTCTCAAAAAATACATTGCCTGATACCTTCCTTCTTATAGAATTCTCTTATCAGAAGAGATTCAAAACTCAGTGCCATGATCATTTTTGATCAATGCAACTAGAGTAGAATACTCAAATCTTGATGATCCTGAGAAAGTCTGTAGGAACATGAAGTTATCTGACTTTGTTTTTAAGATAGAAAATTCACTTGAATCCTATAACTTTTTGTTGATTACAATTGGAGTTAAAAATATTTTCAATAGGTTTAAGCATTGCCTTATAGTTAATTATATTGGCCTTATCTGTTAAGGTATTACCAAATTGAAATTTCCTTTTACAGATTGAAAATTTGATTTCTGATACCAATTAAAATCTTTAAAATCTGATTTCTGATACCAATTAAAAGTTTTCTTTTATGATCATTAAAATATATGTTTGATACTAATTTAAATTTTTCTTGATAATCATTAAGATGTATGTTTGATAAACTATTCTGATTTTTTCGATCTTGAGTTGACAAAGTGCAGTGATTTCGTTGATCTCTGATTAAGAAATAGTTATATATATTCTCTGTGTTCAGAGTTTGTTGAATTCTGATTCGTTGAGCTCTGATTTTAAGAAAATTATGTTTATTTTCTGTGTTCAGCTTTCGTCGATCTACGTTCGACGAAGTCATTTGATTTCGTCGATCTCTGTTCGACGAATTTTGTTGAACACTCAAAATTTCAGTGATTTTTACCAAGTCTTATGCTACTTCTTTTTCCTTAGTATAGACAAATTTTATAGATGTAGTTGGACTAATTTTCTTTTGAATATGAGATATATTAGATGAATATCCTAAGCTATGTTTGCTGCCATTTAATCTGGCATTGTTAGTGCTTGTGATATTCATTATTTTGATATTTTTCTTATTAAGAGTTTGTTCAAAGATTTCAGCTTTAGTTGAATTATTTTTCAAAGAAATAATTTGATCTTCTGATGTTTTTAAAGTATTTTCAGAAGTTAAGTTGTTTATTTCTGTTAACTTTGGTCTAAAAGATGTGATTTCTTTCTCAGATTCAATTAAATCTAAGCAGAAAATTTTAAAATCATCTTTGAAATCAGTGGAATTAAAATCAAGGTTAGATACTACCTGATCTGCATCATTTTCAGATTCTGATTCTTCAGAATTATTTCCTAAGGCATTGATAGCCATCATGCAAAAGGTTCTTTCATCTGCATCATCTTCATCATCACTGGAACTGGATGAAGATGCATGATCTGAATCATTGTATGAGTCATATATAGCAATCAAGCACTGATCTTTGTCATTTGCATTATTTTCATCTTCAGATGAACTTGATGATGACTTTGACTCTTCAGCTGAACTCTTATTTTCATCAGATTCACATTCTGCATTTGAGTTGTGGTTTGACCCATATATGGCTATCATGCAGAATGCTATAGCTTTTTGTTGTTCTTCTTCTTCTTCACTTTGACTAGATGATGGTTCTGTATCATAAATACATAAAGTGGAAGAAGGTTTAACTACCATCCTTGTGAGGGAGTTCCAGATGCCTCTTGCTGAAGTGCAATCAGCAACTATTTGAAGAATGTCATTTGACATTGATTGAGCTAGTATGTCCATAGCTTTGGCATCAACACTTTTCAGCATCTTTTGAGCATCTATTGATGTTGATGAAGTTGAAGGTCCTGTCAAAACGACATTGAAAATATCTTCATCAATATCATTCATATATAATCTAATCCTTGCTTTCTATAGTGCAAACTTACTGAGATTGCACATAGGAGGTCTTGTGCTTGAATACTCTTTGTTTTGTGCCATGAGTTTTTAAACAAAAATAAATAAAATAAAAACTCTGAAAGAATTTAAGATCTAATTGATCTTTGTGATTCAGGTGTTAGCCTGTAAAGAATCAACTACCCTCTGATACCAATTGAAAGTGGAGGTTAGATCTTAAATTAACTCTAGAGGGGGGGGGGGGGGGTGAATAGAGTATTAAAACTTTTTATTAGTTTTATTGCGGAATTAAAATACTGATATATATATGTGTAGCAGAGTGATGTATAAGAAACTGAAAATAAAACACAGCACAACACAAGCACAGAAAAGTAAAGCAATCACAGAGGACACAAGGAGCTATAGTAGTTCCCCATTAAACATGAGTACGTCTACTCTTCTACCACCCTTGGTAGGAATCCACTAGGATTTTTATCAGGTGTCCTAACACCAATGAGCTTTTGATAAGGTGCCCAAAAACCAAACATGATTTTTTGATCAGCTGTCTTGCCACCAAGAGGTAAACTTTTGAAGGGAGTTTTAACCCTTTACAGAATGGGATAAAGAGGGGTTTATATGTTCTTCTCTGTCAATATCCTGAGAGAAGACTCTAGTGGATGTTGATGTAGAAAAGCTCCTCTGTCTGATATGAATTTGTTTGACAGTTGATTGGCTGGAGCTTTCTCTTGAATCAAATGATCTTCCTGTAGCTGATGAATCTGAGAGAATAAATTCTTCAGATTATTTGTTGCTCTTTTGAAGATCTAAACTTGCAGCTGATGACTGAGAGAGTATTGTTGAAGTTGTTCTCAGAGAATGAGTGCTGCTATTGAGGAAGAAGAAGATCTATTAGCTTTTGTTCTTCTTGTTCTTCCTGTAACCTTTTTCTCTTCTTTTTTCTCTGTACAGCTATATTGATATGTTCTGTATAATAATCCAGTCGTGAAACTATGGAAGTGATAATCTTGCTGTACATCTTCTTCCTTTTTCTCTTTTGAAATCTCAGACAGATATTAAATGCAAATCCCATATATTAAGGAATATAATAATCTGAATAGATATTCTGGGAACTGTAAATCTGCTGCGCCGTTTACCTTTTCTTTTTCCAAGAATATGTCAATGACTATAATCTTGAAACAATGAAAGGAAATATATTATCCTTACTTATCGGATATAATAGAGCCGTTGCTGTAGTCGATCTGAGTTCAGAGTATGAATAATATAATCTTCTGAAATAAATCTGCTGTATTGCAATTTTCATCGATCTTAAGATTTTCGTCGAACACAATATTTAGTTCGTCGACCTCAAATGAATCTGTCTAGAAGAATTAAATTTGTTGAGCTGAGAAGATATTTCGTCGATCTGAAGGTATTCGTCGAACGCAGACTGAGTTCGTCGAACGCAAATTCGTCGACCGCTGAACTCAGCAAAAATGTCGACCACTGAGATTGGATAATTTTGTCGAACGCTGAGACGCTGAGCCGCTGAGACTGAAGATCATCGACTGCTGAGACGAGCTTGAAGCAAGCCATTTGTCAAACGCAGAGTGTAAGCCGTTCGTCAAACGCAGAGAGCAGTTCGTTGAACGCAGTATTGAGTTCGTCGAACACAGAAACTGAATGATTTCTTGAGTTCTAACAACCTAAAATCTTGACCCATAGACTATACATTGGGGTCAGCTTGATCCTAGTCAGCAGATAGTGATCATAGCCCAAATCAGTAATAGGGTTGTTCCAACACAGTCCTTCATCCTCTGCCACCCAAAGCCTAAAACAGGCGGGGGTTTCTCTATCCACAACCACCCAAAATGGTCCTCGGGACCATAGGCCAAGCCCGCGGTTCACCTCTAAAAAAGGCCACCATGCAAGGCTACAACAAATCCCCACTGCCCCCCAAACACGGCCCACCGTGCAAGGCTAAAGGCAATGGTCCATTTTAATTAATTTCTTTACTTATGGCACATGACGAAGCCTGAGAAAACAATCACCAGGATACCTTAAGGATAGGGTCACAAATGACGTAAACACCGCTCAAGACAATTCATAAGGGAAACCTAGAAATTTGCATAACCATAGCATGTATAAGAACTCAGGCAGGAGGTAATCATGACCAAGGGCACAGTACAAACATTGGCAACATCCCTGTACACTTTAGAAGACACAAGATTTCCTGAGGGAGGAGGAGTCCAAGGCATAGGTCAAGGATTTGGAACTTGGACCTAGGATTTCTCGAGGAGGATAAGATTTCTTGAGAAATAACTAGGAGAGAGAGAAGCTGGGAAATTCTCGAGAAGGATAGGGTTTTTCGAGAACCAGTCTGGGATTTCTCGAGAAGGCTGATCCTTCTTGAGAACTGGGCTAAGGCTTCTCTAGAAGGCTGGTCCTTCTCGAGAACTGGGTTGAAACAAATTTCTCGAGAAGGCTGGTCCTTCTCGAGAACTAGGCTGAAACAACTTCTCGAGAAGGCTGGTCCTTCTACAGAACTAGGCTGAAACAACTTCTCGAGAAGGCTGGTCCTTCTCGAGAACTAGGTTGAAAATTTCTCGAGAAGACTGGTCCTTCTCGAGAACTAGACTTGACTTTTCTCGAGAAAGCTGGTCTTTCTCGAGAACTAGAAGGGGCGACAGTCAGACACTTCTCGAGAAATTAGGAAGGTTTTCTCGAGAAACTGCAGAAAATTATCTAAGGGAAAAAATTTAGACCTTAAGGGGAAGATCAAGGATTTCAAGAGTTTAATTAGCAAAGTAAAACGCTCAAATCAAGGGCTAAACAACACGACAAGACCTCAAAGAAAGAAAACAATACTTCAATGACAAGAGAGAAGGAGGAGATGCCACTTGCCTTAACCTTGCGAAAACTCGAATTTCTCCGCTCCAAAAGCCAAGGAAATACTCTAGCACGAAAACCTGAAGCTTTTCGGATCAAAAAGGAGGAGTTAGGTCACTACCTTAACTCCAAAAATTCCCCGAAATGGGAAAAGCTCACAACTAGAACGAAGATCTCGCCGAGAGCTTTCCAAATCTACTCTCTAAACGTGATTCCGACTATAATAGCCCTAGGAATCGTCGGCCGGAAGCTCCATGATGCTTCACGCTCGCTCTCTCGCTCGGCGGCTGGTTTGGATCGATGAAGGAAGAAGAAGAATATGGAGAGAATTTTAGGTTTTATAATAAAAACCTAATTTAATATTTAATTAATTAAATAATACTCCCTTTCACTTAAACTGCGAGGGTGACAAGATCACCTCAGATTTCTACAGAATTCATACCCCAACTGAAAAACGATGCTACGAATCCAACGGCGAAATCAGAATTCAATTCCGACGAGCCAAACTCGGGATAAAGCTTCCCGAAGTTAAAATCTTGATAGCTACCCAAACTAATCTCTTTAACCTGAAACGTCGCGAAATTTGGCACGCTCGATCCAAATTACATACTTTAACTAAGCTAAGGCCCAAAAATAACCCTGACGAGCTGACGTAACGCCCTTATGCCAAAATTACGTCACAGCGGCTACGCAAAAAATAATTAATGAAAAATCAGGAGCGTTACAATACCCGTTTGGGATTGGGTCACATGTTGACCTTTGTAAGGTTGTCGCAGAGGGTACCTTGAAGAGTCTGAAGTATATAGAGAATTAACAAGTTTCAAATAGAACCCCAAGTCTAAGGTTGTATGCCCTAAGGATTGTATGCATACCTAGGACGAATATAACATAGTGACAACGAAGATACTTAGCCCAAAATAGATAGTGGCTTATCTTTTGTTTATTGGGGCTTACCTTTTGTTTATTGGGCAAATTATTGACTGACTTGGGTTTCCCTTAGACATAATTTAGAAAGTGTTGCGTCGTGAGCATAATGATTTTTAGGTTGATCATATTTGATGTTACTCGGGCGAAGATGAGATTGTGTAATAGTATGTTCGGAATGATGATCTGTGGTATTACTAGGAGAATGGATAGACATAATTGGTCAAGTAACAACTTAACCTTAGTTGAATAATTGGAAATATAAAGTCGCTAGGATTAATCACTTAGGGATGTCGATGTCCTATTCTAGAGGTTGATGACGAAAATTAGATCTTACAAGTTATAGTTATATCCAGAAGTTCTTGAGGTTTGGGGCATTCAGAAGTGATCAACTTATGATTTGTTAAAAATCACACCCTATCATGGTAGAAAATTTTAACTACAATAATAGTCCTTATACCTTGGGAGCAATGATGTCGAATAACCAGAGATCTTAGACGATGACTTATTGGAATTAGAATCTAGTGTTTGAGTTTACTATGATAAAAATGATCTAAGTTTATCTTACTTTGGACCATTTGAAAGTGATCAAGACTAGCATATGTGGAAGTGATAGGAATTTGGTGAAATAAACGTGATGATATTTCCTTGATGAAATTGAGTTGTGAAAAATCATAAGGTTTCAAAATATTTTACCTTTATACCTTATGAATCAAACTCCACATAGAAAATGATTGGGAGCCATCTTACAAACATTGATACTAATAATGATTGGATAACATATACTCATAAAAGTTCACGAGTACACTCCCATTTAAATTCTGAGGATGATTGAGACACTAAACGATCTGATTAGTTCCATCAGTGGTAAGAACTGGATAAGTTGTAGAATTGAGTTGATTGATTTCTCGAATGTACATGAACGAATAAGAATCTGGACGTGTAAGGAAAACCTTTTAGAGGCGTTGTCTACCCAAACATTCAAGAGCTTTAGTCACCAGAAAAATGGTGTATCCTGGAACGTGTATTTCACCGGAATGAAGAAAGACATCATAAGTTTTGTTATGCACGGTGAAGGCCAAGTGCAAAAGTCTTTGTAGAACAACCACAGTCACTGCCCAGTTAGTGGAAGCTCGAGGATATAATTATGGATTTCATACATAGGTTACCCCATCCCCACTCCGGGCACAAGTTTATTTGGAACACTGAGGATAGATTGACCAAGGTAGCTAGGGTCACCCCGGGCCAGAAGGATGCTCCCGTGGGTGTTTGGTCAGATTTGACGAGATGTTTGTCAATTATCGTGGTGTACCCAGGATGATCGTGTCGAATCAGGATGAACAGTTTACAGCCAAAAAGTGTAGATCAGTCCAGGCTTATTTGGGCTCTTGGTTGACGTTAAACACAATTTTCCACCCTCAGAGGGACAGAGGCGCAGAATTCCACCATCTTGGATCCAAGATGAGGATTTAAAGAGACTCAGCTCTGAATTTGTGAAGGACACAGATACCCGGGTGTGACTGATTTGAGTTAGGATGCTGGAAGCCCAGAACATGCAGGCCAAGTATTACGATGTGTGACATCGTGCATTAGAGTTCCAGGTTGGATACCGGGTGTCCCTGAAGATATGTCTGATGCATAGAGTCTCGCGGGTATGCAGACAGAAGAAGCTTATTCTAAGATAAATGGGGCTCTACAGAATCTTGGAGTGGATCGGTCCATTGGCTTATAGACTAGAGCCGCCGGAGTTATCAGGATTGCATGATGTCTTCCATGTTTCCTCCTTTAGGAGAGCTCTACTACAGCTGGAGCAGCAGATTTCTACTATAGACGGCCCGGTAGCCTCCGATTGATTGATTCACCTGGAGCTGGTCCGGATAGACGATATGACTGTGCGAGTCTTGCGACACAAGAAGGTTCAGTAGGTAAAAGTCATGTGGTAAAATTATGGACTTGTGGAGGACACCTGAGAGCCACTAGAACTGGTGTGGCATAGATAGTTGGCGCTCTTCGAGTTAGAAATAACTTCAATTCTTAGGGGATGTTACGTTCAGTCACTCTCGGTGAAAACCCAGCAAGCCTAACCTGAATTTCAGGGACAAAATTATTTTTTTGTTAATTAGGATTTGTAACATACCCCAAACAACTAGACCCGTAGAGTTGTTTTGTCATGACTAGGTCATGACAAAACCCTAGGAAGCTTGAAGAGACCATTTGGCCTTAGCCAAGAAGAAGGAAACCACAGTGGTCTGCAAATAGCAATATCTAGTTACCAAGCTTAGGGTTGGATTTAAGGGCCCCACCTTGTCCCTTTGATCCCACCATAGCATACCTAACCCTTTAGTGGTCCCCTTAGAGCACCAAGGACCCATTGGGGTCAACTAAAGAGGCCAAATTAACAAAAGTCAACCCTAACCCTAAATTAGTCAAAGTAGCCTAATTAGGGTCAATTGGCCTCCACCATGCCAAATTGACCTTTCCACTACCCTTATAAGGATATTAGGGGCCCAATGGACTAAAAACTCCCATCATGGGGCCACCAATTTGGCCAATTTGACCTAAGTCAACTCTAGCTATATTTTTGTCAAATTGCCTTATTGTGGGTCAATTGGCCTCCACCTTGCCAAATTGACCCTACCTAGACCTTCCTAACACTTAAGGGAGACCAATGGGTCACTACCCACCCATTGGTGTCAACCCAAATGGTCAAATTGACCAAAGTCAATTCCACCCTAAATTTAGGTCAAAATGACCCATTTTGACCTAATCAAGTCCAATCCACTTGGGCTAGACTCAATTGATGTGGCACACCACCTAATGGGATTGGGTGCTACTGAAATTGCCATTCAATTTCAAGAAATTTGGCCAGGAGAGAGAAAACACCATTTCCCCCAAAAATGGAGAGAGAAAGAGAGGGAGTAATGACATTCATGGCCAAGGGAGGCCAATTGATCTCACAATTGATGGGGATTCATCTCCCCTGGATGTTACAAGAAGTTTAGGAGTTTTTCCAGGCCATATGGTGGCTGAATTGATGAGATTTCAGTTTTCCAAAGAAGCCTTAATGGCCATGACCAAAAATTTCCCCCTCAAATCCCCCTATACATCCCCCCATTCTCAAATCCAACTCCACCATTAGCTTCAAAAGGTGGATGACAGTCGAAATCTGAAAGTCAATTGATACCTCAGTTGAAGGTGATTGATATAATCAACCTGCTTTGATACCAATTGAAAGGAGTTTTAGTTCTTAAGTATTTTAAAGCTCGTGTTTAAGTTTATTTCAAAGTAATGATATATATAAATATATGTGCTGAGTGAGTAATAAAATCAAACACTAAGTAGGCATAATAATCACAACAAGAAATAAAACAAACAAGCAAAGCACACATCCAGATGACATAAGATATATTGTAGTTCCCCTCAACCTGGGTACATCTACTCTTCTACCCACTGGTAGGAATCCACTAGGAGGTTGTTGATCAGGTTCCCTCACACCAAGATGATTTTGTTCAGGTGTACACACACCATAGAGCTTTTGATCAGGTGCTCAAAACCAAGATGCAGGTTTTTTGCTAAGGTGGCCTGTCACCGAGAGTTAACTTTTGAAGGGAGTTATAACCCTTTACAAGATGGGAAGGAATAAAAGAAAACAGAAAAGGTTGAAGGTATTCTTCTCTTTCTAAGAAGACTCTTGATGATGACGTTGAAGAAAGCTCCCCCTGTCTGATTTAGATTAGATGACAACTTGTGAATGGAGCTTCTTCTCTTGAATACAAATACTCTTCTTCTTCTTCTTCTTCTTGCAGTTTAGATCCCTGAGCAAATGATATTGATTTGGTGTCTCAGGATGTATATGATCTGCAAAGAAGAGTTAGCAAAAACAAAACAAGATAGAATAATAATGTTGTTCTCTATTTTTGCTGCTGTTCTTCTTTTTCTCTTCTTCTTATTCTTCTCTCTTCTCTGTACAATAAATGTATTCTGTTATGTGTATGTTTTCTGTACAGCAATATGTTCTGTATATGTTATATCTATATAAGAATAATCTGTTGTATTAAAGAGTTGTCTCCTGCTGTCGTGTAAAAGATGTTGTCCTCTTTCCTGGGCTGATTTAATTTCTTGCCCAACAAGGAAAGAAGTAATGTCTCTTTCTTTTTCCAGAATCCTCGAGCAGGCAAGTTGCTATTTTTAGCTTTGCGCCGTATTTGGCTTTGCTGCAGCAGCTCTATCATTTAATGCTTCAACGGCTGTATTGTTAAATCAGCAATATATATAGAAATAATAAATATTGCTTTATAAAATCTGACAGCATATATAATAGTTTTAGTCGAACTGAGAATGATATAAAATAATGCTGCAGATATTTCGTCGTGCTCAGCTTCAAGTTCATCGACCTCATCATTTGATTCGTCGACCTGATCATTTAATTCATCATTCTGAACATCTGCTGAATATTCGTCGAACGCATCTTTTCGTCGAATGCAGAGACTGGCTGGATCGTCGACCGCTGAATATTGAGCTGTTCGTCGAACGTAGACTTGAGTTTGTCGAACGCAGGATTTCATCGACCGCTGAGACAGGGTCTGTTCGTCGACAGCTGAGACAATCTGTTCGTCGACCGCTGAGATGGTTGGATTTCGTCGAGCGCAGAATGAATACCATTCGTCGAGCGCAGAGCGCCGTTCGTCGAACGCAGGTGGTCGTTCATTGAACGCAGAAAACATATGTAAATTTTATCTTTCTCTTATTATTTTGACACCCCATGATTAATTTGGAGTGATGTGGGGTGGATATGCCCTAGAACCCTAGTTTTAACCTTAGGGTTGCACTTTAAGCCTTGTGAAGGACATATGGGCATATTTACTTGGATGGTCATGAAACTTGGTAGATTAGTTCATGGGGTGTAAATATTCCCTAGGAAATTTTAAGAGAATTTTAGGACCAATTATTCCCTCTGATTTAGGTTATAACCATTTTAGGAACCTTTTATAAGTGAAATTTATATGCACAAATAATCTTGTATGGTGATGAAAATTTGGTGGTACCCTCATAATCATGTAATAGATCTCTGGTAATTTTTGGGAAATTATTTAATTAATTTATTTAGCACTTCATTCATAAGTCATCTATTTGGTCCTAAGAATATAATAAAAAATTAAGGGCCAAATATCCTCTGAAAAATTATGGAATTCAATATGAAATTCGCAAGACTTACCTTTGATACTGCGGATTCTTTTGCAGAGCCCACCCCGAAGAAGGTGTATATGGAGTTGGACGCTTTGTGGAGGGAACTATGGGCCTCGCGGTTGCAGATAAGCAGCTTGGAGAAGGAGGTGGAGACCTTAAAGAAGAAGGTATCGATGCTTACCTCGAGGGCTCCCCCGTCAGGCGATCCGCAGACTGGTGCGCCAGCAGGGTCGCAACCACAACTGCCTCCAGAAGATACATTCATTAGATATGTTTCTAGGGTTAGGGAGGATGTGCAGGCTCTACATGCTTATGGTGTAAATCTACACAAGGCTTTTGCGACAACACATATTGCATCCTCCAAATTCACTAACGACTTCGCGCACCTAGGTGTAGAGCGGGCACCTCCCTGAGGAAACTAGGACGCGTGAGAGTAGTGAGGATGAGCATTTATTTTCCTTTGTAATAACTAGGAACATTTTGTCTGTACTTCACACAGTTATGCGCTTGATTGTCTTTATTATCCACACTTTCTGTACTTCACACCATCTTGTAACGTGACATGGCCTTTCAGTGGTGACGGTTACTGATGGGGTGGATGGGTGGGTGGGTGGGGGGGGGGGGGGGGGTAACTGCCTATACTTACGGCTGTCGACGTTTCAGCTTTCGAGGTGAATGAAGTACCACGCCATTATATAAATAGGGTCGGTCTTACCCTCATTTTTATTGATTGACCTATGTGAGATAATTGAAACAAGATGGTGCGGACACATGCGGTGGTCACTAAGCAAACTGATTACGCGGTGAACTTCATGAGCTACGAACCTTTTTTGAAAAAACCCATCTATTTTCTGACTTTGATTTCTCTTTTCATGTCGTGACAACATATAAATAAGAAATATATAGTTTGGTTACTAGAGGGCGAGGAGCGGTTTACAACCATCTTCAAGGATGAACTGATAGTCCCCTTCAATCACTTCATTGCGTATTGGACCTCCCCCATCTTTCCAGAGATAGTGGAAATCCTGAACTTCTAAGGGGTGGTGCCCACGTAGCTCCCACCGAATGAGATCGCCTCCATCATGTCCTACATTGTCTCTATGCGGACCGAGGGCATATTCTTCAACTTGGAGGTTTTCCGCTTCCTATTCCGCGTGCGAGCGCAGGAACATGGGTGGATGAACTTCGGTTCGGAGAAATTCTGAGTTCTTAATCTGGAGAATAAGATCCACTAATGGCAGTCGCGGTTCATCATAGTCAAAGATGACTTTAACGGTCTCCAAACAACGCCAGATCTGCGGGATGAGAATGCTTTCCGATCGCACATGCTTTCAACAATGGAGGAGTAGAAAGTTAAATTTCTTTATGGCACCCCGCTGGACGTCGCTCACTACGTCCACATTATGTGGGAGGTTAAGGACCTGCCTATAAATGAATGTAAGCATAAGTGGTTAGAAATTCATGCAACCACATGTACCTTTGGGCTCTGATGGTTTTTTTATTTTTGCAGTTGTGTTGATGGTACCGACATAAAAACCGTTCCAACCTACAGGAAATGTCCCGACCGCGACTAAAAGGCAGCATGCTCGGGACCTTAGGAGGGAGATGGGGCTTGCCCTAGGTGGGAGAGTACATCAAATAAGAGGTGCATGTCTTTGCTAATATCTGTAGATGCTGGAGGGGTGCCTTCCTTTGCGGCCAAAGGAGGACCTTCTCGATCTCTTAGGCAACCCGCTGATGCTGTGGGACCCTGAGGCGACAACCTTGATCGTTCACCTTCTCTCTTGAAAGGGGTTTGAGCAGATCTTACCGCATGCTCTGGCGGCCACCTCCACGGTGTTTAGGGGGATGGACTTGGAGGAGATGAGAAAGGTGTGCGTGGAGGACATCTCGAAGAAATCAGTTGCGGTGACCTTGATGGAAGTTACATTTAACGATGCCGCCCTAAGTGCTCTCGACGATTCGTTGAGTGTTAGCAACTGCCTGCGCGAAAAGCTAAATGTAATTCATAATTTTTTGAGTAAGAGTGATTATACGTACCTTCCCACGCTCACTAATTAATTTTTTGTCTTTCTTTTAGGTGAGCTTAACCGAAAACAAATCCGAAATTCCAAAGAGACACCCTCCAGATTTCGAAGCGGTCAGCGGAGGTTGCCCTTGATATCTTAAGGAGCAAGGCGTGCTGAAGGATGAGTTTGTGAATCTTGACTTCGCGACTCTTCACAGAGTTTGGTTATGTGAATGTCCCTGATTCATATCATGAGGAGGTCGCTGGGCAAGCCGCGAACACCGTGGAGGAGGTCATGGATCTCGAGGTGGAGGCAGAGGGGTTGTCTACACGTTCAAAGATTCCATCAAGTGGATATAGTCACTCTTCGGGGTCTCGTAGAAAGAAGTCCAAATCCGCAAAAGAGGAAGATGTTGCTGAGGAGTCCGAGTCGAAGTCTAAAGAATAATTGTATTTCCATTTTTCCGAGTGACCATGCGAATATCATTTTTAATCATGGCCTCTTTAATATTGTACTTTTTGAAAAGTAATAATAATAGTTAATTTTGTATGCGATCTCCTTTTGTGTGCTTGCGAATAAACATAGATTATGCATGTATCTGCACTTAATAATTTACTGTGTACCTTTGTCGAACGAATTGTACTGATACTGAAGTCGTGGATGTTGTATCAACAGTTGGTCTATTGCTCATTTGAATAATGTATACGCATGGTTATTAAATATTATCTGCGACTTACTAGCATACAAATTTCCAACCGGGGCAATAAGGTCGAACTGAAACAGAATGATCATCACGCGGTCACATCCGTTGGTGACCGCCCAATCCTATAGATATTGTCGAGGCTTAATATTTGACCGGAGAACCATGATGTAGTGATAACCTGACGCGGACACAAGACCTGTGCCCCCCCATTATAATTAATCAATAGTAATAATTAATGAGAATTCCAAAACTCAATACGATTGATAGTCCATGCGCCCGCAATGAAGGTAACTGAAAGAGCACAGTGTGCCTCTAAGAATCTTCTAGAGGGGGGTGGTGAATATAGATTTAAATATTTTTCTATCCTAACTGTATTCAATAATTTATTCTAAAGAGTTATACTTAACAATCCAGGCAGAATAAATAAAGCAGAAAATAAGTGCAGAATAAAAGAATGGGACAGCACAGAAAATCACAGCACAGACACAAAGAATTTTATAAAGGTTCCCCAAAATGTGGGTAGTCCTCTCTTCTACCACCTGGTAGGAATGCACCACCCGTGCCAGAGTCTTTTGATCAGGAGACTCTTAGAACCAATGATCTTTTGATAAGGAGATCATGAACCACCAGATCTTTTGATAAGGAGATCTTGAACCACTGAATCCTTTGAAGAGGGATTAATAAAAATCTTTTACATAATGAGAAAGAAGAAAGGAGAAGGTTGAATGAATTCTGTTCTCAAAATTCTTATGATAGCTGATTGAAGAACAACCAATGTGATGTCCCACAAAATCTGCTCTTGATTAGCATCTGCTTTTGATGGTGATAATATGCAGAGACTTTGTTTGTCAGATCCTTTTTGACTTGCTCTAACTCAGATCCTGCTGCTATATGATGGTGATGAGAAGCAACAGTTGGATCTTCTGGTCTATCAGATGAAGAACACCAATTCCTTCTATTCTGTTTCACAGCTCTGTGTTAGGGTTCCTGAGAGCGAGGAAGAAAAAGACATGAAACCCTAATTTGAGAAGAGACGGCTGATAGTGATTAATGTTGTATTCTTCTCTTCCTTCTTTATCCTTATATACCCTGTCTCTATTTTGAATTTGTTTCCTTGTTAGGTAAGACCTGAAAAGGTATATTTGATAGACATTCTCTTTCCTTCCTTAATTACTTCTCGACCCGTCCAACCAGAAGGTGTATACTTCCAAGAAAGCCTTTTTCTGCTTCTTTAATGTTTCCTTCTTCTTCAGGCAATTATTAAGCCGTTGGAGAACGGTCTGAAAGATGTAGGCTATGATAGAAGCATCAGAAAGATGGCTGTAAAGATTGAACTTTCACAGACTGTATTCGACGTAGCGTCGAATTAACTTCCTCACTAATCGACGCTGCTTCGAGTTCATCTAAGAGCTGCTTCGATTTCTTCTGTGCTCTGACTGAACTCAGCTAGTCTACGTTGCGTCGATTCCTTATCGACGTACCCGTCGAGTTGAATATCATGCACTCTGACTTCCATTAGCTGCGTCGAGATGAAGTAGAAGCTGCGTCGACTTCTCAAGTTCCTTCGACAAGTCTCTGGTCACCGCGTCGATATCTATTCGACGTAACGTCGACTAGTGTTACTTCGACAGTATAGTTGAACCACTTAGACTTCTAGTTGGAGTAGCGTCGATATGAACTCGATGTTGCGTCGAATTCTATTCGATGCGATTATTAACTTCTGCCATTTTTGCTTCCCTTGGTCTAGTGTTGACACTCTTGGTTGAGTGTGACATCCTAAGGCATCTAATGACCATATTACTCGCATTATACAATGGGTAATTTAATCCTAGTAGATAAAATCACTTTTAATTAATTTGTTAAGTTAAATCAAGGGTTTTTCCCAACAATCTCCCCCTATTTATCTTAACAAAATTTACATTTTATTCTAAGTGATTTTATACAATTTTTTATAACCAACAATACATTTCATACAAAATAATGCAGACTAAAAATTATGAATTGCATCACACTATTCTTATATACTTCCATTCAGGTGTCAGGCAATAAGAATTGTATCACACTGTTCTTCCCAATATATATACTTGTCTTCATAAGAAATAATTACATAATACCTCTTAATTAAGAGTCCTTCTCAGGAGTCCTTCTCTTCCTTGAGAACAATTTTGGAATTTTTCTTTGTTGGTTCAAATGCTCATCATCATCTGCTGCTCCTGCATCCTCTTTCTCTTTTGACAACTCCCCCTGATCATCAGCATTCTTGTCAGCTTCTTGGGGGGCTTCTTGAACAGCTGCTGTACTTACAACCTCCATTTCTTCATCCAGATTCCTCTGAATGTCTGTAGCTGGCTCCCCCTGATTCTGTGCAGTTTGCTCAGCTTCCTTTTCAGCATCCTGTGCAATCTTTGCTATTTCATCTATCATCTCCCGCTGCTTTTGAATACCTGGGAGCTCCCCTTGATCTGCTAGCTCCTACTGGTTCTGTGCTCCCTGAAAGGTAGTTACCTTGTCAGGGGAAGGCTCTTTATCAGCTTCTTCCTGAACTTCTCCCCCTAAGTTAGGACCCTCTTCCTCTAAGATATTCTCCCCCTTCTTGACCTTGCTGTCCAGGGAGGTTAAGAATTCTCTTGAAACCATAGAGGAAGAGACAAATTCCTTTAATCCCTGGAGGGATCCCTTGGTATCCAGCATCATAGCCTTTACCTGTGAATATTTCCTGTCAAACTTCCTGGCATGGTTGGCAACCATATCATCAAAGGTGGAGGAAGCAAGGGCTACAACTTTAGAGATGATTTGCTCAATGTCAATGGGAGGATGAGCTGGAGGTGGAGGAGGTGATGAAGGAAAGTTTTCTGGAATGGGAGAGAGAGGATAGTAGACATTAGGGGAAAAGTGTGTTGATGATGATGTTTGTGGAGGTGGAATAAATTCAAGGCCTGGTATGAAGGTGGATGGATGAAGAGATGGTTCAGGGATTGAAGTGGATTGGGATTGTTGTTGTTGTTGTTGTGAATGGAGGGCTGGAGTATCTTCTTGATGGGGCTCTGGAACACTGTCCATTGAGGGAAGATCATCTCTTGGGGGATCTGTAGTCTCCCTGTTTGGCTCTTGAGGAGGAGGAGATGGTGCAGCTTGGCCAGACTTCAAGATTTGCCTGGTCCATTTTGAGAATATTCCTATGTTTATTCTTTTACCAGGAGGAATGGGCACTCCCTTTGACTTGCAGATATTTGGATAATGTTTGAAGAGCACTTGACTCATTATCCTCATATAAGCATTCTCCTTGTGAGAATACTTGTAAGCTATTAGCTTTAATAGGCATCTGCCCCAATTGAGCTTCTTTTTCAAAACAAGAGCTCCCATTATTTGCAATTGCTGCCTGGGAATAACATCATGAGCTGATATCTTACACAGTATAACCTTCCCCACTATATCTGCCAAAAACCTATACTCTTCTGCCACATCAATCTTTTTAAGGTTGATTGGCTTCTCCTTCTTGAACTGCATTATTTCTAGGACATTCCTTATTTCTTCTCCTGACAGTTCATCTAGATCATTCCCAGTGGGAAGATCAAATGTTTGGGAGAGAAGCTCTTCAGTTATGCTAATATCTTGGCCATGAACTGTCCCTTGAAGGTGCCCCTCATCTGCAACATATACCTTGTCTTTGAACTCTATAAGTTCGACGTCTAGGATCTTACACCTTGTTGACATCAACTTAGTCAGGCCAGCCTCCTGAAATAGGCCAAGTATAGTTTTGAAGCTATCGACAGCCGCGCTGAACGAGTCGATATCTACATCAAATCCATAATTGACTTTAGGAGGTGCCATTGATTGGGAATGGATGTACCTGCAAAGACAGAGAGAACACGAGAGAGAAAGAATCACGAGAGAGCAGGAGAGCAAGAGAGAAAGAGACAGAGAGTTCGAAAGCATAAATGTTTCGACGCAGTAATTGTTTAAAAGCAGATGAATCGTCGCTACTTAGGGTTTAGGTCGACGTACCGTCGATAATGCTTTATTATTTGGCGCACAAAGCTGTGTCGAGAATGCTTCTACAAGCAGTTCTGTGCGCGCTGATGAATCGACGTTGCGTTGACTAGTATTCGATGTAGCTTCGAGACTATTCAATGACCCTAAGTTAAAGAAGTCTTGTTACATCGATTTCCAATCGACGTGACTTCGAATTTAATCAGCAAATATCAAGTCGACGTATGCGTCGATAGGAACTTGACGCTGCGTCGAAATCTATTCGAATTGTTTGCTCTGAGTGCTTCTCGACGCTGGTGTCGAGTAAAAGTCAATGGTACGTCAACTTCTATTCGACGCACCCCTTAATAAACATGTCTATTTCTTTACAAAGTCCTTGCTGTTTTTCCCAGCAATTTTGCTTATTGAAATTAGATGATAATATGATGTAATCAATACTAAGGAGGATTTCAGGTAGAGATTACACCCTTGAGTAGTTTTTGTTCCTCATTCATATCCTACATAATTCCCCCCACTCCATTTTCTCCTGAGTGGGGCCCTACCTACACCTGCACAGGTAACTCAAACATTAGAAGGGACCCAGTTACCTTGGGCCTTTTTCTTTTACCATTATAGGGTTCAATGAAAGAATAGGAGGGTCTTTCATGATACCCCTTGGGATGATAAGGAATGTATTTCCCAAACCTATTATTTTGATGTTGGGAATGACTATAGAATATATCAACATATAACAAGTCAGCAGAGTGTTTTATTATCCTAGGTTTTACTTTACCCTGTTGTTCTTTGCTATTTTGTTTTCCTATGTTGTTCTTACCTAAGGGTTTCACCTTATTAGTTTTACCCACTCTATCTGAATGGTTGTGATCCTTACTCTTTGATGGAGGATTCTTTTCACTGGGTAGATGATCACTGGGTCTAACAAAAGCCACTGGATTTTTCCAGGTAGGCTTCCTAGATGGTTCTATGCTAGTGGAGGGTTCTGCCCCTAGTCCTAGATGATTAAACCTCATGGAGAGATTTTCAGTGATGTCTTTGAGCTTTTGACTCCTCCCAATGAGTGAGTCCTCAAAGTCCTTAGCCTTTGCTAGCCCTTCTTTTAGTTTTGTGTTTTCCTCTCTAAGATGATCTATGCAGAAATCTTTAAAACATGATTTAAAATCATCTGAAGTAAAGTCAAATTCATCAAAGACAGATGATACCTGATCATCTTCATCATCTAATGACATTCCAAGTGCCTTCATGCAAGCTGCTACCGCTTCTTCTTCTTCATCACTCTCAGATGATGATGAGCTTGATTCTGCCTCAGAATCACTCCATGTTTCAGCAATAAAGCCCTTGGCTTTCTTCTTGTCCTTTCCTCTGTAGGACTTCTTCTTCTTCTTCTTCTTCTTCTTCTTCTTCTTCTTCTCCTCTTTGTTGCTAATTCTCATGTTCCTTTGCTCTTCTGGGCACTCAGAAGCAAAGTGCCCTGGTTTGTTGCAGGAGAAGCAGGTGGCCTCCTTCTTTGGAGTCTTATCATACCTGGTCCTTGAGTCCCTTTCTCTTCTCCTTGAGTCCTCAGTCTTTACCCACTTCTTGAATCTCTTTGCCAGCAGACTGAACAATTCATCCTCAGGAGTGGAGGACTCTCCTTTAGCAGCTTTGAGAGCAAGGGACCTTTGAACAGGAGCTGGAGAGGTCTCCCTTTCTTCAGTCTCAACCCTATTTTTCAGGAGCATCTCATAAGACTTAAGCTTTCCTAGCAAAGCTTCAGTTGAGATTTCTCTGTGGCATCTGAATTCTCTGATTGCCCAGATCCTTGAATCCCATGAGCTACGGAAGCACATGAGAATCTTATCATTAATTTCAGTCAAGGATATTTCCTTGTTTAAGCCTCTAAGCTCATTAATGATAAGACTGAATCTGTCATACATATTGGCAACAGATTCTTCAGCATTCTTTTGGAAATTCTCATACTGGGATATGAGAAGGGACTTTTTGTCCTTTCTTTCATCAGCACTTCCCTCAATCATTGTGGTGAGGGAATCCCAGATCTCTTTTGTTGATTGGCATTCAGCAACTTTCTAGAAAATGTCATCAGACATTGTTTATACTAGAATATTCATGGCCTTGGCATCACATGCCTTGACCTTCTTCTCAGCCTCTGTTCATTCCTTTCTTGGAACAACCTCAGTTGTTGAGGTTTCTCCTTCCTTTTGTCTGACTAGAGCAGGAGGACTTGTGAGAAGAACATCATAGATATCTTCATCAATGGAATTCATGTAAAGTTTTATTCTAGCCTTCTAGAGTGTGAACTTATTTAAGTTACAGACTGGAGGTCTTGTTGAAGCATAATCCTTAGAACTCATTTTCTTTATAAAGCATGTTTATAGAAAAGAAATAAGAGTAGGAGGTCTTTCTGATCAAGGTGTTAGCCTTTTATTGATCAACCTCCCTCTAATACCAATTGAAAGTGCACAACGTGCCTCTGAGAATCCTCTAGAGGGGGGGGGGGGGTGGTGAATAGAGATTTAAATCTTTTTCTATCCTAACTGTATTCAATAATTTATTTTAAAGAGTTATGCTTAACAATCCAGGCAGAATAAAAAAAGCAGAAAATAAATGCAGAATAAAAGAATGAGACAGCACAGAAAATCACAGCACATACACAAAGAATTTTATAGAGGTTCCCCAAAATGTGGGTAGTCCTCTCTTCTACCACCTGGTAGGAATGCACCACCTGTGCCTGAGTCTTTTAATCAGGAGACTCTTGGAACCAATGATCTTTTGATAAGGAGATCTTGAACCACTGAATCCTTTGAAGAGGGATTAATAAAACTCTTTTTCAGAACAAGAAAGAAGAAAGGAGAAGGTTGAATGAATTATGTTCTCAGAATTCTTATGATGGCTGATTGAATAACAACCAATGTGAAGTCCCACAGAATCTGCTCTTGATTAGCCTCTGCTTTTGATGGTGATGATATGCAGAGACTTTGTTTGTCAGATCCTTTTTGACTTGCTCTGACTCAGATCCTGCTGCTATATGATGGTGATGAGAAGTAGCAATTGGATCTTCTGGTCTATCAGATGAAGAACACCAGTTCCTTTTATTCTATTTCACATCTCTGTGTTAGGGTTCCTGAGAGTGAGGAAGAAGAAGACAGGAAACCCTAATTTGAGAAGAGACGGCTAATAGTGATTAATGCTGTATTCTTCTCTTCCTTCTTTATCCTTATATACCCTGTCTCTATTTTGAATTTGTTTCCTTGTTAGGTAAGTCCTGAAAAGGTATATTTAATCAACATTTTCTTTCCTTCCTTAATTACTTATCGACCCGTCCAACCAGAAGGTGTATACTTCCAAGAAAGCCTTTTTCTCCTTCTTTAATGTTTCCTTCTTCTTCAGGCAATTATTAAGCCATTGGAGAATGGCCTGAAAGATGTGGGCCATCATAGAAGCATCAGAAAGACAGCTGTAAAGATTGAACTTTCACAGACTGTATTCGACGTAGCGTCGAATTAACTTCCTCGCTAATTGACGCTGGTTCGAGTTCATCTAAGAGCTGCTTCGATTTCTTCTGTGCTCTGACTGAACTCAGCTAGTCGACGTTGCGTCGATTCTTTATCGACGCACCCATCGAGTTGAATAACATCCACTCTGACTTCCATTAGCTGCGTCGAGATGAAGTAGAAGCTGCGTCGACTTCTCAAGTTCCTTCGACAAGTCTCTGGTCACTGCGTCGATATCTACTTGACGTAACGTCGACTAGTGTTACTTCGACAGTAGAGTTAAACCACTTGGACTTCTAGTTGGAGTAGCGTCGATATGAACTCGATGTTGCGTCGAATTCCATTCGACGCGATTATTAATTTCTGCCATTTTTGCTTCCCTTGGTCTAGTGTTGACACTCTTGGTTGAGTGTGACATCCTAAGGCATCTAATGACCATATTACCCATACTATACAATGAGTAATGTTGGGTATTGTGTCCACAATCACCTAGATTTGAAGATGTCCCCTAGTGAACTAAAATGAATTGAGTATGTATTTGATGATTTCTGTTTAGATGTGTTATGACAGGTCTTAATGCTAAGTGCACACCAAAGTCAGGTTGCAATGGATCACCAAACACAGTTCTAGACAATGTAATCCCTCATTGTATAGAACAAAGTGTTGGTCCATGTGTAATCTCTCTCTTGGGGTGCAATTCATATACTCATAACTGAAGGCTTTCAAGGTTGAGGAGTGGAGCAGGTTTTCAGAAGAAAATAAAAAAATTCTGCTGAGTCAATTCGTCGAGATGACTCGGGTCATTCCGACGAATCCCGACGAATCCAGACAGAAGACCTTTGTCTTGGTTTAAAAGAAAAATCTGCAGCTAAGTCCATTCGTCAAGATGACTCGGGTCATTCCGACGAATCCCGACGAATGCTGACAGAGGTCATTTTGGCTGGGTTGTGAAGAAAATTCTGCAGCTAAGTCAATTCGTCGGATGTTCTCGTGAACTCCCGACGAATCCCGACGAATGATAACAGAAAGTGTTTTTCACGGGTTGTTCAGTGTTTCCCTGTGGCCAAGTCAATTCGTCGGATGTTCACGTGAAGTCTCGACGAATGACGGACAGACGGATTTCAAATCTTCGTTTCGTTTTCAAAAATTAGGGTTAGCCACCATGAACAGTACACATGTCGCCTCTCCCTTCATTGTCGCACGAGCCGTTGAAGTCCTCCCTATAAATAAATCCTTATTTTAGGGCAAGGGCATCATTCTTAAAAATTCGATCTAAAAAATCTCTCTTCAGCCGACAGTTCAGAAAAGATAAAGCTAAAAGTCGATCTCCTTTCTCTTTTGCTGAACAAGAATTCTGAGACCTAACTTTGCTGCTCAAAGATCCTTTCTCTATTGTTGTTAGAGATTTCTCAGAAGAAGGCCTTTGATCTTATTGCTGCTCTCATTATTGAAGATTCTTTCAAGTAAGTCAAAGGGCCTATTCAGATCTGGTTAGCCAAGTCTTCTCTCTTCCACTTCTTTCAAGTGCCAAGCTTTCTTTCAAGGTTGAGAAGAAGACTCAGTATTCAAGATCTGAAGTTAATCTCTTCAGAGGTTAAGAAGAAGTATTTTTGTTTCAATATCTTTTCTTTTGTAGGAGTTTTCACTCCGAGATTATTTGTAGGAGTTGTTTACTCCGAGGTGTAGGAGTTGTTTACTCCGAGGTGTAGGAGTTGTTATACTCCGAGGTGTAGGAGTTGTTATACTCCGAGTTGTAGGAGTTTTGACTCCGAGGTGTAAGATTAGTTATAATCTGAGATTGGTGAAGTAGCCGAGTCTAGCCTCGAAGTGCTAGATAGGCGAGGCGGGAAAGAGGACTACCCACATCGGGGAACCTCTATAAAATCCTTGTGTCTGTGCTGTGTTTGATTGTTTGTTTTTTTCTGTGTTAAATTTTTAATTCCGCATAAAGACATAGAATCCACCTATTCACCCCCCTCTAGGTGATTTAGGCCGCAACTAGATACTTTCAATTGGTATCAGAGGTAGGTTGTTCGCTATAAGGCTAACACCTTGAACAAGACTCCTCATCTAGTTGCTAAAGCAAATATGTCTGGAATGGATAAGGCCAAGGATTCCATCAAGTTGCCAGTCTGCACCAAAGAGAACTTTCCTTTGTGGAAGGAAAGAGTAAGATTCTACATGGAAGTTGCTGACCCAAGAATCTTTCAGATCGTGGAAGAAGGTCCCCATATTCCGATGAAACCATCTTCAATAAACTCCACCATCATGATCCCGAATAAGATGTTGGAACTGAACAAAGATGAGATCGCTCTAGTGGCCATAGACAAGAAAGCAAAGAATATCATAGCAGGTGCAGTTGATGATTCAATGTTGCAAAATCTGCTTCACTGCAAATCTGCTAAAGAAATGTGGGATTCACTAGTCGTTCTGATGGAAGGGACCGAAGAAGTGAGGGATGATCGAAGATCGTTGCTGAATCAAGAATACGAAGCTTTCAAGCAAGATCCAAGAGACTCCATTTCTGACACCTACGAGAAGTTCTTCAAGATTGTAAATGGTCTTAGGAACTATGATCGAGAATTCACAACTGGCGAACTAAATGACAAATTCCTGAGATCCCTGACGAAAGAATGGGACACCAAGGTTATAGCCATCAGAGAATTCGGAAAGCTAGGAACCACGGAGCCACAAATGCTGTTTGGTAAGCTCTTGTCCCATGAGTTGAAGTTGAACTCCCGCAAAGCTGAAGAAGAGGGGATCAAGGCCTCTGGAAGGGAGAAGTCCTCCGCTCTGAAAGCTGAAAGCTCAAGAAAGAGCAAGACTCTCCCACCTGTTAGGAGATCATCTTCTGATGAGGATGAATCTGATGCCAGCCCCTCTGGCTCAGAGTTGTCTGATGGAGAATTTTCTCTGCTCTCCAAGCAATTCAAAAGACTTCTGAATAAAAGAAAGCAGAAGAGAGGCCAATCCACTGCATTTGATCACAGAAGATCAAGACGTGATGGTGATCATCACAAGAAGGACTACAATAATGACAGGTATAAATCTAAACCGAACAAATATGATTCCACTAATATTATTTGCTATTGCTGCAATAAGCCAGGACACGTGATAGCCGAGTGTCCATACAAAAAGAAAGAAGGATCAAAGAAGGAAGAAAAGAGAACCTTTAAGGGAAAGAAGAAGGAAAAGAGCCTCCTCGCCAAAAAGGCCAAGACTCTGAGCGACAGTGACTCTGATGCGTCAAGCTCAGATGAAGAAGCCTACTTTGGGCTAATGGCACATCTAGACGAAGAAATAGGCGACTCCTCTTATAAGGGGAAGGTAAACTCTCATACCCCTCTGTCTGCTTCTGAAGATGAGACTGCATCCATAGCAAATGAAGGCTACTCCTCAGAGGGGGACTCTAAGTTAATAACTCAGTATGAAGCCCTTGTGAAAGGATTTGACAAGTGCCGCAAGGTCGTCAAATCCAAGTCAAAAGAAATTGAATCTCTCAAAACAGTGGAATTAGCTTTGAGGGAGGAAGTTGAACAATTAACTCCTCTCAAAGATGAAATCCAACTCTTGAAAGACGAACTGAAAAGCTCCACTGAGTTGTTGAATCTAAAGGAGAAAACTATAAATGAACTAGAAGATAAGTTGAAGGCGGAAAGGAAGCTCGTAGAAAGCTTCTCGAAGCCTAAGACTATTCTTCCACTCATTGATAGGTTTTCTGCTCCTGCGAAGGGTAGTGGAATTGGTCATAAGGCCGAAAGTAGTAAGGCTGCTGAGAAAAGAGCCGTGAAAGGGAAGGGAACTGCTTATCAAAGTCAACCTTCATTCAGGAAGGTCATTTTTCCATCAAACCCGTTTGACCTTGATTCATCCTACGGTCATTTTGATAGACCAACACACGTTGAACCTAGTAATAAATATCAAGGATGGAGCTTTCCCCGAAACTTTGACGTCTCTCCATTCAAAGCTCCTCATGAAGAAATAATTCTCAAAGATCATGGTCCGTTTGTTCACGGATCAGCTCATAAGAAGGCACCAAAAATTAAAACGATTGCACCCAAATCTGTTGAGAAGAAGTTGGAGCCATGTGTGTGCTGTCACCATGAGGCCCCCACTTCTAAGAAAGCTCCTACTAAGAAAGTCACCCCTGTTGCACCTCACGTTCAAAAAGTAAAACAGGAGACAAAGAGAAGGTACAATCGGTTCGATTGTTGGTGTTGTGGCAAGGTTGGTCACTTTGCCATAGATTGTTGGTTTAATCCGAGAAATGTCACGACTCCACGGATTAACAATGCAAGAATGACCCCTCGCAATGTTAACATTCCAAGTGGCGGTCATCTAACAAGAAGCCAAGGACCCAAATCAGTTTGGGTTCCTAAGGGCAATTGATTGTTGATTCCAGGTATGCCCAAAGGCCAATACAAATCCAATATGGTACTTGGACAGTGGTTGTTCACGGCACATGACCGGAACAAGAAGCCTACTACAAGAGTATACCCCGGTGAAAGATGGTCCAAAAGTTATTTTTGGCGGATCTGATCGGGGAATCACAAAAGGCTACGGTATGATCACAAATGGTATAGTCTCTTTCACAGACG
Source organism: Dactylorhiza incarnata (assembly GCA_033032865.1). NCBI lineage: Eukaryota > Viridiplantae > Streptophyta > Magnoliopsida > Asparagales > Orchidaceae > Dactylorhiza > Dactylorhiza incarnata. The sequence continues at coordinate 175,557 of JAWHQI010000384.1, forward strand.
TGACTTATGTTAAAGGATTACAACATAATCTCATTAGCATAAGTCAACTTTGTGACAAAGGCTATATGGTAGAATTCTACAAGGACAAGTGCTTGATAAAGTCGTCTGATACGTCAGAAACTATTTTAACAGGCACTCAGAGTAAAAATATTTTTTGTTTAAATTTTCTATGTTTAGACTCTTCTACACCAGTGTGCTTTTTAGCAAAAGATAGTGCATCTCTTTGTGACCAGTGGCACAAGAGACTAGCACATATTAATTTCAAAACTATAAGTATGTTATTTTCTCAAAATTTAGTTCGCGATGCTCCTGATGTTAAGTGCATTAAAGAGAGACCGTGTCATGCATGCCAAATGGGTAAGCAGACTCGGGCAACCTTTAAAAGCATTATTGGCAAAGACTCTAACAGATGTTTATATCTGCTCCATATGGACTTGTTTGGTCCCATGCCAATCAGAAGTATAGGAGGTAAGTCTTATACGTTGGTTGTTGTTGATGACTACTCACGCTTTGCTTGGGTATTCTTTCTGAAACACAAGTCAGACACCTTTGCTTCTTTCACCACATTCGTCAAGCAAATCCAGAATGAATTAGAATGTTCTGTGGTCAAAATCAGAAGTGATCATGGTACAGAGTTCAAGTCTAGAGCTATGACTGAATTTTGTGAAAGCCTAGGTATCTTTCATGAGTTTTCCTCTCCCCGTACTCCACAACAGAATGGAGTAGCTGAAAGAAAGAATAGAATGCTCATAGAGGCCTGCAGAACAATGTTGAGTGATTCTTCACTACCAGAGTACTTCTGGGCTGAAGGCATCAACACTGCTTGCCACGTGCAAAACAGAGCACTAATCAACAAGAACCATCATAAGACTCCTTATGAACTTTTGAAGGGCAAGAAACCAACCCTGTCTTATTTTAGAATCTTTGGCAGTAAGTGTTTTGTACTTAATAACGGGAAATATTACAAAACTAAATTTAGTGAAAAATGTTTTGAAGGTATTTTTGTAGGTTATAGTAGCCATAGTAAGGCATATAGGATTTTCAACAAGAAAACCCTGGTTGTAGAAGAAACTTACAATGTCATATTTGATGAGATGAGTATGCTTCAAAGCAACTCTTCTAGTGTTTTTGTTGAAGATGTAGATGCAAGGTTCAAGGAACTACACCTAGAAGAAACTGTAAAGGAAGACGCTCCAAAAGCTATTGAAGTAAATGCTCCTTCTACATGTGAGGATGATGACCCTCAGGAAGATGAAGATGTACCTGAAGTGCAGGAACCTCATGGTCATCTAAATGTTGGAATGATCAGATATTTGAGAGATCATCCAGTTGATCAAATCATCGGAGATCCTTCAAGCAGAGTTCTAACTAGAAGAGGCACAACTAACAAAGTTTTACATTTAAGTTTTCTTTCACAGATTGAGCCGAAGAAGTTTGAAGAAGCAAACACCGATCCCTCTTGGATCCTTGCTATGCAAGAGGAGCTCAACCAATTCAAGAGATGTAAAGTTTGGAAGTTGGTACCTAGACCCAAAGGACAGAATGTGATTGGAACCAAATGGATTTACCGGAACAAGCTTGATGAAAAGGGCATCATCACCAAGAACAAAGCAAGACTGGTTGCTCAAGGATACAGGCAAGAAGAAGGGATTGACTTTGATCAGACCTTCGCACCAGTAGCAAGACTTGAAGCCATCAGATTATTTCTGGCTTATGCTGCATATAAGGGCTTTAAGGTTTTCCAGATGGATGTAAAGTCCGCCTTTCTGAATGGAGACCTTAAAGAGGAAGTTTATGTAGCTCAGCCTCCAGGTTTTGTAGATCTTAACTTTTCTGATCATGTATATTATTTACATAAAGCCTTGTATGGTCTCAAACAGGCACCTCGTGCCTGGTATGAGACATTGTCTAAGTTTCTCCTTGAGAACAAATTCACAAGAGGAACAATAGACAAGACATTGTTTCTTAGGGAAGTAAAAGGCGAGATTTTACTAGTGCAAATCTATGTCGACGATATTATATTTGGCTCTACTGATGACAAACTCTGCAAAAAGTTTTCTAACTTGATGCAAGGTAAGTTTGAAATGAGCAGTATGGGAGAGCTGAAATATTTCTTAGGACTCCAGGTGCACCAATCTGAAGATGGAATTTTCATCTCTCAGACGAAGTTCACCAAAGAGCTTCTTAAGAAATTTGGAATGGAGAGTGCAACCTCAATGAGGACTCCAATGGGCTCAAGTATGTCTCTGGACAAGGATGAGAAAGGGAAACCTTTTGATGAAACCAAGTACAGAAGCATAATTGGGTCCTTGCTCTATCTCACTGCTACTAGGCCTGATATAATGTTCTCAACATGTGTTTGTGCCAGGTATCAGGTAAACTGTAAGGAATCTCATTATGCCACTGCAAATAGGATTTTGAGATACCTTAAGGGCACACCGAATCTCGGCTTATGGTACCCAAGAAGCAATGATTTTGAACTAATTGGTTTTTCAGACGCTGATTTTGCAGGAAGCAAAGATGATAGGAAGAGCACTTCGGGAACTTGCCAGTTCTTAGGAAAGCAGCTCGTCTCCTAGAGCAGCAAGAAGCAAAATTGCGTTGCAATATCGACTGCTGAATCGGAGTATATCTCTGCCGGCAGTTGCTGTGCACAACTTTTGTGGATGAAAAATCAGCTTGAGGACTATAATTTAAAGCTCTCAGAAATCCCCATATTCTGTGACTCCTCAAGTGCTATTGCCATAGCAAATAGTCCCGTCTCTCACAGCAGAACGAAGCATATTGAGCTTCGCTACCACTTCATCCGGGAACATGTTGAGTGTAAGGACATAAATTTGTTATATGTTAATACTGACAAACAAATTGCAGATATTTTTACGAAGCCTCTGGACGAAACCAAATTCAATTTCTTCAATATGGAACTTGGAATGCTTAACAAGGAATCTTGAAGTTGGGACTGTTGAGATTTCACAAAATTGCACGAGATTTCACTTGTTAACTCAGAAAATTTCATGAAGTTTCACGGGTTTTCACGGGACAAATATTACTCTTTTCAATTCATCTCCCGTGGAATCATCTCCCTATTAAATACGGTTTTATCGTCCTACAGGTACGCACTCTACTTCAATTTATATATATATAAAAATCAAAGAAAACATCACGATTTCACGAGAACTTCCGTGAAACCCTACCCGACCGTTCGTCTCCTTCTATCGCGATTCCTCTGTTTCTCTTCCGCGGCTTCGACGACATCAATGGCGGCCAAAGCTTCTGGAGGTTTACATTCAGGGGGAGAGTTGGTAAGAGGCGCCTTCCGCTCAGCTTCAGATGAGTTTCGGAACGTGATTATGATGCTCGATGTCGCCGGGCTCAGTTTTGTCTTAGAAGAGCCGGCTAAAATCCTAGAACAGGACATTCTGGAGTTCCATCGCAATGCCAAAATCTCAAGTCAAGGTAAGAAGATCAAAAGCTCTATTAGGTCTTGCAAAATCATTTTGAAGGCTAGTGGTATCAACCGATTGTTGAGGATGCCTGAAGTTGAATTAGAAGAGTTGTTTGTTGAAGATATTTTCAGAGCCAGAAGATTCTGTGGCATTCTTGATCAAAGCTCCAAAATCAGAAGAAAGTTCATGAATGAAGGAGGTAAGCTTTTGTGTGATATTCTAGGAAAAGTATTATTATGCAAGGTAGGCTCTCATGACTACCTCTCTGAAGAAGCTTTCAAAATTCACACCGCTATAATATGTCGGAAGAATTTCAATTTTGGTGAAGTAATCTTTGAGAAGATTAAAGAAAGTTTTCTTGCTCCAAATTTTGGAAGAATTATCAGTCTGCTTCTGAATAGTAGTAATCCAGATTTTTTCAATCTTGGAAGAGGCACCCCCATCCACCACACAAAGAAGATCAACTCAACCATTTTCTCCAAATTGGAAAGGGTAATTCCCAAGGGCTTAGGGAATGCTGGAGTTAGGGCTGCTGTAAGTGATGATGAGGCCCCTCTGCTTGATGAGCATAGGTCTATTGAAGCAGGGCAATCCTCCAGGGGGAGTGGACTTAGTCCAGCTCCTGCACAGGGCAGAGATGCACACGTTGAGGGGGAGTTTCCAACTCCAAGAGACATTGATGCAGCAAGTGGTGCTGCAGAAGATGTTCCTCCAAGTGATGCTGATCATGTACCTCTTGATCCTGTTGATATTGTTGTCCCTGATGCTGATCTTGACTTGGAGGGCCCAGAGGATGCTGCTGATTTTGATGAGGCTCCTCAGCTGGAAGATTCAAGGAGATCACCTGCCATGGTTGATTCTCATTCTGAAGATCATGAAATCTTGCCAGACTCTCCTAATGAGCAATCTGAATCTGTGGAGAGGGGCAGCTTTAGTGCCAGGCTGGAGTTGGCTAAGGAGATGTCTCTACTTGAGGGGGAGAAAGACCAGGAAGATGTCTTCATGGCTGGATCTGTTCTTCCTGAAGTCTTTCCTTCTGTGCTGCTTTTGCCTCCTCCAGAAGTTCTTGTGGCTAGGAGCACTTCTCCAAGGGCAACTGTGCTTGACAAGCAAGCACAGTCCTCAAGTTTTGTAACTGATAGAATTTCTCCTGAAGAGGTTGAGACTGGTGATAGCTCTCACTCTTCTTTGCTGAAGTCCATAGCAGGGCTGCTAAAGGTTCAGACTGATCACTTTGATTAGTCTATCAAGCAAGTCTATAAGAAGATTGACTCTGTTGATAGTTCTCTGAAGCAGGAAATGGCTGAGATCAAGCATGAAATGGGAAGATTCAAGAGTGATCAAGAAGCCTGGATGCTAACTGCAGGGAAAGCTTTGAATCATACAAATAAAGCAGTTGGGCATGCTCTTACCAACTTGCATCTGGTTAGTGAAGATGTTCTTCATCTCACCTCTGCTCATAAAGTTCTTAATTCTGCTCATGATCAAGGGATCTCTTACTTGGATGATCAAGTTGAAACTCAGCTGAAGAAGTTATATACCCTCCTGCATGAAGATGTCATAAAGGGGGAGGAGAGTGTGGTATCCAGGTTAGAAGAAAGTGCAAGCAAAATGAATGATTTGAATGAAAGTGTAGCTACTCAAATGCAAGATCTCAAGGAAAACATCTTACAAAATGTTAAGGATGTGAATTGGTATACTTATGAAGCCCAAAGCTGGCTGTTCAAGGAAGTGGCTGGAATGCTTGGGTTTGCTGTTGTGGATAAAGGGTCAGATTTTCCCTCATCAAGTGCTCCAGGACCCAGGGCTCCTAGTTTCTCTCCAAATCCTGTTGAGGATTCTGTTTTTGCTGATGAAGTCATCCCTGCTTCATCTTATCAAGAATTTTAGGATGATCCATTCCCTGTTCAAGATCCTGACAGCTCCTATTTTGCTGAACCCTCTGAGAAGTCATTAAAAAGGAAGCTATTTGCTGATAAGCCATCTGCTAAGAGGTCTAATCCATATAAGAAGATCAGAGAATTTTATGATAGGCCTCCTCCTAGAAACTTCCAAGAAAGTTGGAGCCCCATCTCCAAAAGTATTGTTCTCTCTGTTTTTGATAGAGTCAGCAATCAGAATGAAAAAGTCAGTGACCATTATAGTTCAGACGAATGGAGCAAGTTTGAGAAGAGGACAACTGAAAGAAGAATTCACTTCAAGAATGGTGGATCTAAAGAGTCTGCTCCTGATAAATATTGGCCTAAGCCAAAGGCATTCTTTGAGAGAATGGATTCAGAACTGAAGAAGAAAGCTGAGGCAGTGGACAGAATGTTTGCAAAGAAGAAAGGCAAAGGTCATGAATAAGCTGTGCTTATCTGGAATCATGATGTTTTCTTTGCTTATATATATACACATTTCTTTTGTGTTAAGTTAAAACATTCAGTCCTATTCTGTTTTTCCTTATATATTACTGCCTGGGTTGTGCATTCTTATTTAGTATACTTTCTGTGCAATTCAAGTTAGTGCCTAGGGTTATGACATCTTCAAATAGGGGGAGATTGTTGGGTATTGTGTCCACAATCACCTAGATTTGAAGATGTCCCCTAGTGAACTAAAATGAATTGAGTATGTATTTGATGATTTCTGTTTAGATGTGTTATGACAGGTCTTAATGCTAAGTGCACACCAAAGTCAGGTTGCAATGGATCACCAAACACAGTTCTAGACAATGTAATCCCTCATTGTATAGAACAAAGTGTTGGTCCATGTGTAATCTCTCTCTTGGGGTGCACTTCATATACTCATAACTGAAGGCTTTCAAGGTTGAGGAGTGGAGCAGGTTTTCAGAAGAAAAGAAAAAAATTCTGCTGAGTCAATTCGTCGAGATGACTCGGGTCATTCCGACGAATCCCGACGAATCCAGACAGAAGACCTTTGTCTTGGTTTAGAAGAAAAATCTGCAGCTAAGTCCATTCGTCGAGATGACTCGGGTCATTCCGACGAATCCCGACGAATGCTGACAGAGGTCATTTTGGCTGGGTTGTGAAGAAAATTCTGCAGCTAAGTCAATTCGTCGAATGTTTTCGTGAACTCCCGACGAATCCCGATGAATGGTAACAGAAAGTGTTTTTCACGGGTTGTTCAGTGTTTCCCTGTGGCCAAGTCAATTCGTCGGATGTTCACGTGAAGTCTCGACGAATGACGGACAGACGGATTTCAAATCTTCGTTTCGTTTTTGAAAATTAGGGTTAGCCACCATGAACAGTACACGTGTCGCCTCTCCCTTCATTGTCGCATGAGCCGTTGAAGTCCTCCCTATAAATAAATCCTTATTTTAGGGCAAGGGCATCATTCTTAAAAAATCGATCTAAAAAATCTCTCTTCAGCCGACAGTTCAGAAAAGATAAAGCTAAAAGTCGATCTCCTTTCTCTTTTGCTGAACAAGAATTCTGAGACCTAACTTTGCTGCTCAAAGATCCTTTCTCTATTGTTGTTAGAGATTTCTCAGAAGAAGGCCTTTGATCTTATTGCTGCTCTCATTATTGAAGATTCTTTCAAGTAAGTCAAAGGGCCTATTCAGATCTGGTTAGCGAAGTCTTCTCTCTTCCACTTCTTTCAAGTGCCAAGCTTTCTTTCAAGGTTGAGAAGAAGACTCAGTATTCAAGATCTGAAGTTAATCTCTTTAGAGGTTAAGAAGAAGTATTTTTGTTTCAATATCTTTTCTTTTGTAGGAGTTTTCACTCTGAGATTATTTGTAGGAGTTGTTTACTCCGAGGTGTAGGAGTTGTTTACTCCGAGGTGTAGGAGTTGTTATACTCCGAGGTGTAGGAGTTGTTATACTCCGAGTTGTAGGAGTTTTGACTCCGAGGTGTAAGATTAGTTATAATCTGAGATTGGTGAAGTAGCCGAGTCTAGCCTCGAAGTGCTAGATAGGCAAGGCGGGAAAGAGGACTACCCACATCGGGGAACCTCTATAAAATCCTTGTGTCTGTGCTGTGTTTGATTGTTTGTTTTTTTCTATGTTAAATTTTTAATTCCGCATAAAGACATAGAATCCACCTATTCACCCCCCTCTAGGTGATTTAGGCCGCAACTAGATACTTTCAGGTAATTTAATCCTAGTAGATAAAATCACTTTTAATTAATTTGTTAAGTTAAATCAAGGGTTTTTCCCAACAGTAACGACACAGTAAAATTTATAGTAGTGTAGAGAATCGAAGGTATATGAGCTAGGAACATCCGATAGCCAGGACGGTCATTGTATAAGCATTTTTTGAAGGCCCCAAATTATGCATTAAATAGCACGTGATTGCCTGAGAAAGGTGAGACCACTACCTGAGTGCCTGCATGATATATAATTTTACTTAGCTTGAGAACTATAAAAGAAAATGTCAGCTTGGTGTGGTTGCCAATAATATAACCTCCCCACATTGTATAGTCCATAGAATGAGACTTAGATATCTCACTATACGTGAAACTATGCTAATAACTTTGCCAATCCCGACTTAAGTATTCAGAAGTTAGGGGCTTAGATCGATTGGCTGAAAAGAGACAATATTCCTGTGAAGCTTTCCTCCGTCAGGATCATCTAGTGGGATTATGGGTGTCAAATATAGAGTGCTCCTACGAAAAGACATCTTGTGCGGACAATTTCATCCACTACTCATTCTGAGGGGTCTACTGCCAGAGGTTAAGGTGGCAAGTTGGGTATATGGTGTCCATGGAGCTTTCCTCCGTAAGAGGCATTCATACAAGTCCGAGGGGGATAAGGAATTTGTAGTACGGAGCTTGTCCTCAAATTGACAACAAGAATGGTTCCGCCTCTGATGATGCACGCCCCACTATCATGTTCACTAAGATCTACAAGGACTACCACATATGCCAGTCATGAGAGGTTCCGATGAGGGCAATTTTAGTGAATTATGGGAGTGATAAGAGGACGCAATTTATGTCGGCAGAGAGGGTCAGAAACTTGAAGACCTCTGCAAGCCATGGATCTGTAAATTGTGAATGGAGGGGGTTCAAGAAAGCTTCAGTGACTACCCAAGGGGAGTAAAATAAAGGGGGCAAGATTAAAAGTCCTCCACTCGACGAGATGAACATCACAGGTCAAGGGGAAATATATAAGCCATAATATTAGAATCCAAGTTATTGTCTAATGCTCCGAGACAATTTAATAGACCTATCACAATAAAAATTAACATTTTAGAAGCAATCATAAAAGTATACTCATTGATCAAATAAGTAAAGATTTAAGGATATTAAGACAGAGGGTATACTGTGACCTAAGAGTCATATCTCTTCAGATCATTGCCGCTCCATGTGTTGGATATCTCCCCCCTCTCATTAGATTGCCGGTGATTGACACTATTCTTGAGCACTTCCTTGACAATAAAAGGGCATGCCCAGTTCGGGTTGAGCTTCTCCACCGAAGGCTCTCTACCCGACGCATTTAATTTTTTCATGACATGGTATCACACGATGAACTGCTTCACTCAGACATGCTTGTCGAAGTGTTTTTTCACCCTTCTTTTCATCTCTTCCCGCCTGATGACGGCTTGAACTCTTAGCTCTTCGATAAGGTTAAGGCTACACCTCATCTATTCATCGTTGTTCCCCACCTAACCTTTGTCATTTTTCTTTGTGAGAAGGACCCCCAAGATTATGACATCAAACTCTACAAGGATAAGGGCCTCGAAACCGTGTGACATCTTGAAAGGCGTCTCCCAGGTGGCTAAGGAAGTAGTGGTTCTCAACGTCCACAACACCGCGGGTAGCAGTTCCGCCCAATTACCACTGGTATTTTCCACCCTTTTCTTCAACAAATTGAGTATGTGCTTGTTGGCGTCTTCCACCTGCTCATTGCTTCGTGGTTGGTGGACCGACGTGAAGCATAACTCTATACTGACTTGTTCACAAAAACTAAACAAGTCAGAGTTGGCAAATTGAGGGTCATTATCAATGATGATGGCCATGAGGATTTCGTGTCGACACACGATTTCCCCTCATATAAAGTTGTTGATGGATTGGGTTATGGTTTTGGCCAAGTCCTTGACCTCTATCCACTTGCTGAAGTTGTCTATCATTATCAGGATGAAGTGTCTTGCCTGCTTGCCATAGGAAACGAGCCGACAAGATCCATTTCCAAAACAACAAACGGTCAAGGGGAGGAGATGGATCACAACAGTTGCGTGGGCTGGAGCTGTAGTGATGCAAACTTTTGGCATTTGAAGCATTTCTTCGCATAGTCGCTATAATCTTTCCCGAGGGTCGACCAAAAATAGCCCTGACGAAGAATCCTTTTCTTGAGCGTCCCGGTGCTCGAATTACTCCCACATTCCCTTGAGTGGACTTCATGTAGAACTTTGGCAACCTCTTTCTCTGGCACACAACTATCCAGGTTGTTGAAAAACTTGAGGTCCGGAGATGAAGTAAAAAATGTGGAATCACTTCACAAAACCTTTCACAAGTGTAGCACAACAGTGACAATGAGAAGACCGAATAGTGCTATGATATTAACTATCTCATTACAAACTGAGGTATACATGGCGAGACATGATTCATAAGAATTACGGAGGAGAAAAGCACAAAACACAAAGGTAAACAAGCTGCAGCGACCTGATAATTTGAGACCGCCAGACCGCGCGAACAAATAAGCTAGACGATAGCTCCTGAGACCGCGCGAACAGAGTATAAGCCACACCTACCAGACCGCAACCGCAGACCGCCGACCTGCTGCTTTATTCCTCTACTGAAAAACAAACAGTTTGCACTTCTTGATCACCCAGACCGCACGGTCTTGATCACAGAAGAAACCCGCGAACTCTGAACAAGAAAACTACTATCTGTGACAGACCGCAACTCAAGACCACCTGGCCAATTAAGACCGCCTGATCAACTGAGTCCGCTGCACCAGACAAAGAACACCTAAACACAGTCCGCCCAGACTGGTTTATTCATAGCTGGAAGAAGGGAGACAAGCTGACCGCGAACTGCTAGCCGCTAACCTGTTGAAAAACAAACCGGTCAGACAAAATCTCAGACCGCACGACCTCAGAATGAGACCGACACAATCAAGCCAACTTGAGTTCTTACAGTTCTCATTTTTAATGACGGGCCCTGCACCCTTATTTATAGGCGAGAAGACGGATGTTGTCACCGCACAAACCGGGATACAATTGTTGGAGTTTCTGAGATGATCTCAAAGCAATCAACAGTTAGTCTTGCTGCCAACGCAATATGAGCCTATAGGGTCGCACATAAAAGCGTTTGGAGAAATTGGAGAAAGGATTGTGTTGGCCTTACTCATATTGGATATGAGTGGAGGACCAATCCTGTGACTGCTTGGAATTAAGTTGAGAATGTCTCAACGGGAAATCGTTTAAAGGGTTTAAACGAATGGATTTATACATGACAAATTCGGCCAAAGGGTTTAACCGAATTATGTCAAATTCGGCTAATGTGATTAACCGAATTATGTTGATTCGACTAATGAAATTCGGCTAATATGATTAACCGAATTTATTACAGATTCGACTAAAGGGTTTAGCCGAATCCAGTCAGTTCGACGAAAGGGTTTCGCCGAATTTATATATAGCCGAATTCGGTTATAGTGATTAGTCGAATTCGGCGATTGTCATTAGTCGAATTCGGCGAATATCATTAGTCGAATTCGGCGAATGTAAATCTGGACAGATTTTTTCTGTTTTCCCCCCTGGTCTGCGGATAGTCGATTTTATGCCTTGCGTATAAAAGGACGTGTTTAGGGCTTCGAAATAGATGGGTTTTTTTTCCAGATCGAGCCTTTTACGAGAGAGAAACGACAGAAGTGTTCCAGCTGTTCTCGTTCCGTCCGCCGATCGACGTTCCGCCGCCGCTAGTCGCCGCCGCCGGTCGCCGCCTCCTCTGGATCGGACCTAGAAGTCCGTGAGGACGTTGGGAGCTTCCTTCTCCGACCTAGTTCTTGTGCGACAAGAAGCTAGGGATCTTCATTGCTTGTGTGGACTTCTGTAGAGGGATCGATCTATTTCGATCCTTGAAGAACTCAAAGCAGATTTCAGATTTCTCTTGGAGCACCTTGGTTGAGTATTGACTCAATCCCGTGAAGGTATATTGTATTTGCTTTCTTACTCTCTTGAATCATGAAAACCGCAAGATCCGTTGATCTCTTTTTGGGTTGTTCTTGTTCATTTCCGCTGCGCATATTTGATATGTCATCCCTTATGAAGGGGTACAGAAAACCCAACAACAATAACCGCCCATCAGATCGCGAGCGGTCTCGCAAAGCAGACCGCCCGAGCTCAGCATAGATCACAACTTCCTTATTAAACTTTGCGGTTACAACCAAACCGCTCGGTCACAGCGGTCTCAACAAAGGAGACCACCCGGTCTTCTTCCAAAAGAAGGCAGACCAAGAACATCTGGCCGACTTAGGACAAGTCACCAGACCAACCCGCGTAAGCCGCCCGGACAGATAACGGTCTCCCAGATCAGACCGCCTCAAACAAATCGCTGAGACAGAACCGACCAGAGAACCAGCACAGATCGCGCGGTCTCTGCGGTCTCCAACCTGCAGACCGCCCAACACCCTTCCACTTCCACTTCAAAAATTTAACACTCCCCCTTGAAGTGGGAAGTGGAAGTCATCCCAAGCAAACTCCGCAATCAACCAAATGGTCCCTTCTCCAGCGGCTTAGTAAATATGTCAGCAATGTTTTCCTTGCTCTGCACATGCTCAACAATCAGAGATCCCTCCAACACCTTCTCACGAAAGAAATGGTGATGAATCTCTATGTGCTTCGTACGTGTGTGACAAACTGGATTGATCACCATTTTGAGAGCACTCTCATTGTAACAACGTAGCAGAGTAGGACCTTGCACCTCCCTATGAATGTCCTCCACAAGCCTCCTAAGCCAGATGGCTTCCTGAGTCGCCAAAGCCGAAGCTTTGTACTCCGATTCCGTGGTAGAGACAGACACAGAATCCTACTTCTTGATGCACCATGATATAGCTGTGGAACCTGTCATAGAGACATATCCATACGTCGACCTCTGATCATCCGAATCTCCTCCATAATCAGCATCCATGTACCCGTGCAAGCAAAAGCCCGAATCTCTCCCATAGAAGAGACCCAAATTCGAGGTGGATTTAACATTCTTCAATATACTCCTAGCTGCCACAAGATGAGGCTTCCGAGGCTCTGCCATAAACCGACTCACCCTGCCAACTGCATAAGCAATATCTGGCCTCGTGATCGTCAAGTATATCAAGCTTCCGACCAAAGCCCAGAACCCCAAAGGATCGGTAAGAACCTTCCCTTCATCTCGCCGAAGATGAACTCCAACCTCCAGTGGAGTAGAGCTGCTCTTCCCCCCTTCCATGCCGAATCTCTTCACGATTCGATCCGCATAGCCTTTTTGGGAAACGAGCATACCGCTCTCTTTCCTCTCCACTTCGAGCCCAAAGAAATGGTGGAGCTCGCCCAAATCCTTCATCTCGAATCTGATAGCTAGCTCAGCACGAAGCCTAGATACCTCCACTTCAGAATTCCCGGTGACAATCATATCGTCAACGTACAACAACACCAAGACCTGAAACTCCCCCGTCTTCTTTACAAATAAGCTTGAATTAGAATCAGAAGCAAAATATCCGCAGAACTGGAGGTATTCTGCGATCTTCCCGTACCACGCCCGAGGCGTTTGCTTCAAGCCGTAAAGAGCCTTCTTGAGCTTGCAAACATATCTTGGGCGCTCTTCGGATACATAACTAGGTGGCTGATCCATGAAGATATCCTTGTCAATCTCGCCATATAAGAAAGCGTTCTTCATGTCGAGTTGTCAAATCATCCACCCATGGCAAGCTGCCAATGCGATCACCACCCAGACCGAAGTCATTTTGGCAACGGGGCTAAATGTCTCTTCATAATCTTCCCCATACTTCTGAGAGAAACCTCAAGCTACAAGGCAAGCCTTATACAACTCAATACTTCCATCAGCCTTCTTCTTCAGTTTGAAAACCCACTTGCAAGTCACCGGAGTAACTCCCTCAACCTTAGGCACCAAGTACCAAGTCTCATTCTTCCCGAGGGAAGCCATCTCTTCATCCATGGCTCCTTCCCACTCCTTGACTCCAATGGCATTTTCATAACAAGATGTCTCTCTCTCATCCAGGGGACCTGCGAAGAAACATGAGACAAAGCTCACCAAGTTCCCTCCCGTATACCGATCAGGTGGAATAATGGTCCTCTTGGACCTCCTCAGAGCTTGACTCTGAACAACCTCTTCCACTATAACTTCTGGACTAGCTCTCCTTTCAGGTAGGCATGGAGCATCACTCCCCCTGCTTCCAGAACCTGAAGCACCTAACCCAGATCTAGAAATACCTGGAGCACTTGGAGAAACATGCAACTCCACCAGAACTTCCCGTGCAGCTTCCACTGGTCTACCATCTACCCTGCTTCCTTGTAACTCAATAGAAGAGCTACCTTGGTATGACGTCAGCTCGTTGAATACCACATCCCTAGAAACCACATATCTCCGTGTCTCGGGATCCATACATCTCCACCCTTTCTTTCGGTCATCATAACCGATGAAGACTAGTTTCCTTGCCTTAGCATCTAGCTTCATTCGAAGGGCATCCAGAACATGCACATAGCAGGTTGAACCAAACACTCGAAAGTGTTCCACGCTTGGCTTCTCCTTGAACATTAACTCATGAAGGGTCTTCATGTTGATGGGACTTTGGGACAACCTTGCGGTTTTCTTCCAAAAGAAGGCAGACCAAGAACATCTGTCCGACTTAGGACAAGTCGCCAGACCAACCCGCGCAAGCCGCCCGGACAGATAATGGTCTCCCAGATCAGACCGCCTCAAACAAACCGCTGAGACAGAACCGACCAGAGAACCAACGCAGATCGCGCGGTCTCTGCGGTCTCCAACCTGCAGACTGCCCATCACCATTCCACTTCCACTTCAAAAATTTAACACAAATGTGATATGAATGTCTTTCGATAGAGAACTCTTGAGAGGAGGAAGTAGTGAGCGTCCTTGAGCCAAAACCTCCTTTTATTTGTTACCGAGGGGTGGATTCCTCCTGTTGCAAGCTAATAGCTGAAAGGGTCCATCCAGGATGGACGCTGGTTAATCTCCACGATCTCTGCTTCCTTGATTGCTGGGCGGAACAACTTCGTGAAGGTTCCTCCTGCATGGACTTCGTACTTTACTAACTCGCCAGCCTTAGTGTTTTCTTCATGTGGTATGTGCCGAATGCTGAAGGTGCGAAAACCGTTAATCCACTTCTTAGCCATAGTCTAGTATTTTTGGGGAAGAGATTCCCTATTTTCAAAGACCCCATTTACTTGTGACACAATTACTAGAGAATCTGTTCGTCCTTTAATATCTTCAATACCGAGCTCTTGAGCAAAGCTCAAACTAGCTAAAAGCGCTTTGTACTATGCTTGATTGTTGGTGGTAGGAAAATGAAACTTGATGACTTGGTCGGTTTTGACAACATTAGGATTGATTTGGATGACTCCTACGCCGATGGATCTTTTTCCCAAAGCGACATCTACAAAATAGCCTTGCACGATGGGGTAGGGATCTCCCGCCTTGTGGTGCTGCCTTCGACGAAGTCTGCTAGGACTTGGGCCTTGATGTCCATTCTTGGGACATATGAGATATCTAACTCACTGAGCTCAATTTCCCAATTGGCTAACCTAGCTGAGTGTTCAGGCTTTTCCAGGACAACTCTCAGCGGGTGGTCAGTGACTACTTGAATGGAAGGAGCTTGGAAGTAAGGGAGGAGTCTCTACACTGATACTAATAAGGACAAAGCCAACTTCTTTAGGATGGGATAACATGTCTCGACGCTCTTCTGTATGTGGCTAACATAATGAATGAGGAACTATTTATTCCCTTCTTCTCGAACCAAAACCGAGTTGATTGCTTCTGCACCAACTCCGAGACACATGAAAAGATCTTCAGACTAACGAGGGATCTGAAAGAGAGGGGTTGGCGTTAGCTGGCACTTTAACTCTTCAAATGCCCTATTGCATTCCTCAGTCCACTCAAACTTAGCTCCTCCGTTGAGAGTCTTGAAAAATGGGGCGCACTTGTCTCCTAAGCGAGAGATGAAACTGCTCAGACCAATGATCCTTCACGCTGGCTGTTGGACCTCCTTTGGAGTCTTAAGGGATGGCATGTACATAATTGCTTTTACATATGGATTGTGTTTGAGGCCCTAGGGGGTCAACAGGTGACCAAGTAATTGCCCTTGCTAGCTCTGAAGATACACTTGGTCGGGTTCAACCTCATGTCATACGTGCGGAGGGTGGTGAATGTCTCCACCAAGTCCCAAATATGATCTTCTAATCCATAACTCTTGATGAGGAGGTCATCGACATACGCTTCCAGGTGGCGACCTTTCTGGTGCTTGAATACATAATCCATCATCCTCTGATATGTGATGAGTCCTGATCTTATATACATTTATGGACTCATCCGGGCCGTTATTTTGTCAATATCACGCACTTTAGCCTTATTATAGTCTATATTTGATAACCCATGCTAGGTGCACATTTAGGCCCACTTTGGTGTGTTTTCGTGTGTATTATCTTTAGTAGTATTCATATGTTGTTAAGTGCCACTTTCAGTGGCTAGATCTGTGTTTGTGCTGGAATAGGAGGCGTGCAAGTGTTTTCGGTGCAATTCTGCACAGGAACACTGCGCACGATCACTTGTTCTAGTGCGCACGACCACCGGTCGTGCGCCACTAATCGTGCGCACTTAACCCTTTTTCACGAGTTCTGTCTGGTGCAGTGCGCACGACCATCGACTCCAGTGCGCACGACCATCGGTCGTGCGCCACTGCTCGTGCGCATTGACCATTAAATTTCTGAGTTCTGTTTGCTGTAGTGCGCACGACCATCAACTCCAGTGCGCACGACCACCGGTCGTGCGCCACTGGTCGTGCGAACATTGTATTTTATAATTTTGTCTCTTGCAGGTTCTGTCCAGGCAGTGCGCACGATCGCAGAATTCCAGTGCGCACGACCACTAGTCGTGCGCCAATGATCGTGCGCAGTATTCAATCCAGCGCCTATTTAATGACCTGATCGCGAATTAGGTCGGGGAGACGCAATTTGGCTCCGTTCCGTCCGCCGTTTTCGCCGTTTTCAGAGGGATTTCATCCCCTAGGCCTCCTCCATCATCCAAGGGCTTGAAAGAAGGGTTCCTACACTCACTTTGATCGCTAATGAAGAGGTTCTTCGCTTGAGACGTGGCCGGATGGTAAATCGCTGGAGAAGACGGGTTCATTGGGAGGTGTGACAGCCCTCCTCTACCCCGGACGCAGTTGGGACCGAGTTAGGACGCGGATTGACAACCTGGTGCTTCCTATCGTGAATCTACAACGAGACTCCGGATTCGGTCGTATCTCTCGCCCTTTTCCCTCTACTTATGTGGTTATAGTGTTGTATTCTCTTTATATCGATGATGAACGCTATGAATGATGTTTAAGATTGCTTATTTCATGATTATGAAATCATTTTGTTCATTTGTGTTAATGAGGTGCGCCCCGATTGATTTTCCGCTCCATTACCATGTCCGGTGCCGCACTAGCAATTGCTAGTGGCGTGCTTGTTGAAGAGGTGTTTGCGACCCTCAATTCGTTAGCCTTCTCGCCCATCCGCCCTTTCGACGCAGCGCGCTCAAGGCCTGCCTAGTCTCCATCCCGCCAATCGAAGCATTGCATAGCGGCATTGCATAGGAGTAGGCATAATATTTTATTTAATTACTTGCAAACCAAACCACCCACTCATTGTAGCACCGACTAAGGACTTCGATCTCAAGTCCTTCCTCGAAACCTAACTCCACCTTACTGTGTTCCTCAAGAGACCGACACTCGGGGATTTTCCCCATTATTATTACTTGCGCGACCGGTGCACTTGCCGAAACTATCGCATCAAGTTTTTGGCGCCGTTGCCGGGGAACACAGTCGTGTGAGTTTTCTGGAGAGGGAGAATCTGAGAGAGAAGCCCTTTCATTTGTAAATTGCATCCTTTAAATTTTATTTCTGTTCTTTTTATTCCGCTTTCTTATTTAATATTAGGTTGCTTTAGTAATTTCTATTTGGTATAGTGTCTGCATAATAGCATTCTTATCTTGAATCATATTATTTTTACACATGTGGGCACATCTCAATATTCGTTGCCGTTGGTGTAGAGATACTTCTCACTCTAGTGATGAATGCCCTACGGAGAATAGTAGGCATAGTTCCTGCAGCCCAGCATATGGAGCACCGACTTCATCTGGTACTTCATATGGTGCGCGTAAGTCTTATGGCTACTCTGCTGAGCCTTTACCGTCATACTTCTTTTCGGCTCCAGCCCCCGCTGTGCCAAAGAAGCCCGCTAGGCAGTGCCAGTTTTGTCGGAGCACAGATCATGCCCTGAAGGATTGTGCTGTTTTTCGTCGCCAATTGGATGAAGATGACGAGCCGGATATCCGGATCGTCCCGAATCCTAACTCTGGCGGCACACCTTCAACATCCGGTTTTGTGTCATTGCCACCTTCACATCTTGAAGGGTATGGCGTTGACACAGTCACCAGATGTGTGGCTGATTTGGGCACCGACATTGCTGAGTCTATTCTCCCAGTGCATCCACCACTTCTAGTGGATTCGATTCTTCCCGCTGTTGTGCACACTACACTCGTCTCCGACGACATTGTCGATGAGGTGTCACAAGAGGAGGCGGTTGATCAGAGTGTTGTGCCTATGCCTATGGAGGAGGACAACCTTCTAGGTGAAGAGGAGTCTCCCTTAGCACCGGTGGAGGAAGTCCAAATCCTAAGCTTGGCCACCGTTGATCCCGCCGAGCCTTGTAGCATTGATGACAATGCAAGCATTATTTTGCTTCCCCAACCTGATGGGAGTGAGACCGGGACCGCTCCCCCGATGTTTGATCATTTACGTCTTTCGTCTCTTTTATTTCCTGACCCCCTTTCGTCATCTGAGCCGGTGCAGGTTGAGTCTTCACAGGTGCTTCAGGAGGACTTGGAGCTGTTTGCTCAAGTCAATGATAAGAGCATCCTCTCATGTGAGGAGGTTTATTCCCCCTCCGTAGAGGAAGCTCCATTCATTGCCTTTTCCTCCTGCTACCTCCCTGTTGACGATACCTTGCTAGGCAAGGATGTGTTTCGTGAGATGAGCGAGGACCAGGCCTCCTCCTTTTCTTACGTCCTCTACCCTCTACCTGTGAGGAGCAGGTATCTTTATTTAAGTAGAGGGGTGACTGTTCTATCACCGTATCGGTACTCGTTACCGACACGCATATTAGAACAGTTACCTGTGCACTTCTCCTTCCATAGGCCCATTAGCTAGAACTTTTATATTTTCGAATAAGTCGTGCTGGGATGACATTAACCCCAGTAGTTATCCTTATTTTTCCTGAAACTTTATTTTGTTTGGTTTAGTTGAGTTTTTGTTAAGGCTATGAATGTCTCGCTGCGTGTGCTGACTCCTGTTTGTGCGTAAACTGCACGGTGAATGGAGTTTTTACTAAAATTTTGGCCGCTGAAAAATTCCTAAAGCGCACGATCACTGATCGCGCGCACTACTTATCGCGCACGACCACTGGTCGTGCGATCGGCCCAGATTTTTATAAAAAGCCCTTCCGCCCGAGCCTTTCGCGCACGATCTAGGGTTCTCGTTCGCCGACGTCCGTGCGCCGTTTCTGCCTGCTTGCCGCCGATCGTGCGCCTCCTTCCCTTCCGGTGAGCCCTTTCCCTATTTCTCCTCCTTCCTTTGCCCTCCTGCCGCCATGAGCTCCAGAGATCGTCAAAAGGTCTACCAACGCTCCGGCCGCTCTTCCGCCTCTCCTGCTCAGATCCTCGCTAGGATGGCGACTTTTTCTAAGGATTCGCATACGCGGCGATTCAATTCTCTTAAGGAGAAGCCATTCCTATCACAGCGTCTCGTGGATTGGAACGAGTTGAACTCTATCGGCGACAATGGGGAGTTGGGGGAGGCCGTCCGCCAGCGCTATTATTCGATCATTGGAGCGGGGTGTTCGAGTGCAATGACCTCGGCTACCGGGAGCTCACCTTGGAATTTCTTGCTACGTTTGAGTGGGAAGTGTTGCCCTCCGGTCAACGTCCGGGAAAGTGCTCTTTCCGAATTTTGGGCAAGGTTTTCACTCTCTCCTTATCCGAGTTGGCGGTGCACGCTGGATTTTACACCGAAGCCGAGGCCACGATGATCCCTTTTCTGGATTTGGATGTCTCCTTCCCTGATGGTGTTACCCCGCGTGCCGCGTGGTGTGCCCTCACGGGTCGTGATGAAGAATACGTGGCCAGAAAAAGCAAATCCACATGGATCGTCGCGCCTGCTCTCCGATACCTGCAGCACGTCCTTAGCCACTCTCTTGTCACCCGTGCCCTTAGTCAGAATGTAGTGGGGTGGCAGGATCTGATCTCCCTCTATAGTATGGAATTTCGGCAGCCCTTGCATCTCGGCTACATGTTGGCCTTCTTCTTCCATCACGAGGCTACCTACGGTCTCACAGGCGCCATTGGTGGTGCCTACTATATCACCCGCATTGCCAAAAGCTTGGGGATCTGGAGTCATCTGCCTCCGATGGTGCAGGTGACTGCACCCTCATTCATCACGCGGGCCACCATGGTGAGTTTCCATCTATTACGGGTCGTGGGGAAGAAGAGTAGTAGACACTTTGTGGTCGTGATGCCGGGAGATGCGCCTAGGGAGAGGCAAGGCGACGAGGAGCACGGAGAGCCGGCTGAGCCGCCAAATACTCACCGCGAGGTAGCCCTTCTGCAGCCGCGAAGGCATTCATTTCAGCAGGAGCGGAGAGCCAAGGAAGAGGGCAGTTCTTCTAGAGCGCCGGAGGTGCCAAGTTTCGATCGGCGCCTCTCCGATTTGGAGGCAAACCAGTACTGGCTTACGGATTTCGTCTATCAGCAGGCATTGCGGGGAGGGCTAAATATTCCCCCACCTCCGGGTCGGGCCGCATCATCTTCCAGACGGTCGCCGTCCGTTGTGGTGTTAGATAGCGACAGCGACGACGAGTGATCTTCCCCCCCTGCATGCGAGATATTCTAAGCCTTATTTTCTGTTTAGTTTCTTTTGTTGAGTCGTTTGAACTCCTTATCTTTTATTAATTGTAATAATAACATTTTGCTTGTGGAATGCTCTTCTGGGCATAGTTTATTTATTCAGCTTTTTCTGTTCCCTTATTTTGTGTGCGAGTGCTCAATATTAATGGCAGGAACAAGTTCACTCCCATGGGTGATAACTTAGATTTCTTGATTTTTTTTTCTTTTTGTGCTCTCACATGTTTAGTTCAGTTTTCACTATTTTTGTTGCTCTAGTGTATAACTTTCAAGTGGCCTTTGTTTCTCATGATGGCGGACGTTGCGGACTGTTCTTGATCTTAAACGCCAATCGTCTGGTATGCTCATTTCTGAGCATTGGGTAACACTTCCTCCCCTCTTTCAGCTTCAAATTTCTAGATATCGTGTTTAGCTTAAGTCTGGGGGAGCGGTTGTTATTATCCACTGTGCACGAGCTGCATTGCATACTAGAAGGTTGCTTTTTATTTTTCATTATCATTATCATTGTTGCATTCCTTACACACCACTTCACCCACTTGAGTGCGTGCTTATCTTTTTGTGTTGTTCCGTTTAAATTAGTTTGGTTGGAATGTGAAATAGTTTGTTAACATAGGAATTATTATTTGGAGCACGATGTCGACTCATGTAGTGTACTAGTCACGTCGCATGTTATGGTAGAATTTGAGTAGAACTAGATTTTCTTTATGCATCTAATTTATATTTAGTATTTCTGCGTAAATTTAGATTTAGTATACTCAAATGCTGAATTTGTATGAAATTGACGATAACCCGGTATTGTGTGTGCACGATTGCTAGTCGTGTGTTGCTCGAGTCGGGAGGAAGGTTTATCTTTCTCGTGGGCTAAGAACTTGCCCCAAGCGACTCTCGAAGCATTGGTGGGAGCGACTCGTCGAGTTAAAAATGACGTAGGCCACCATTTGGCTAGTTTGAGCTTTGTTGTTCCATGTCCATTTCATTCACCTTTGCGAGCCAAATTTGTACCTACCAATCCCTTGTTCAGCTCCTCTTCATCCACCAAAGCCTGAAGCCTATCCTTCACCCGCAACCAAATTGTTTTTAACTGCGCTCATAAGTCTCAATATGCGTGTCGTGTGGAATCATTTTGTTATGAAGGGAAAATATTGTCTATCCGCTGACTTTGAACCAACCGGAGGATACATAAAAGAAGAAAAAATATGTAAAAGAAAAAAAAAACAGTAGTTTGAAAAAAAAAGTCCTCCCGAGCTAAAAACAGAAAATCTGTTGGTGTTTGTGAAGTAGGCCGTGTGCACACCTGGTTTTCATGATAAGTCTGGGGGTGTGTCACACGAGCGTAGTTTGTGGTTTTGTGGGGTGCAGCGTTCCGATAGCTCACTTGGGTTGCGCAGCCATCGTGTTTAACTTTGAATATCATACCGTAACCTAAGCCTCGTTTTAATCCTATAAGTCCTACTGATTTGATTTGCGAGTTTGCTAGCGCCGTGGAGAGAGTGTGACCGGGCGAGCGTATGGTTCACGACGTTGATGGATTTCAGCGGAGTTATTCCTAAGCCCCAATCTTTTGCAACACCCGCCTCAGTGTCTCGTCACTTTCATACTGGGCATAATCGTCAAATTCTTCATAATTCACCAACTGAGTAGGACTAAATCTTTACTTACGCTTTAATACTTATGTAAATTAGTTAGCATAATTAGAATCTTCTTCTACTAGAATTTCTACTCGCATGCGTACGTTACTTCGCACCGTACTCCCTTGTGTAATTCTCTATGTTAGCTATCGTTTTCACATTCCACCGGATTCGTTTGCTCGGGACGCGCAAACAGTTAAGTCTGGGGGTGTGATGAGTCCTGATCTTATATACATTTATGGACTCATCCGGGCCGTTATTTTGTCAATATCACGCACTTTAGCCTTATTATAGTCTATATTTGATAACCCATGCTAGGTGCACATTTAGGCCCACTTTGGTGTGTTTTCGTGTGTATTATCTTTAGTAGTATTCATATGTTGTTAAGTGCCACTTTTGTTGGAGTTGCCATTGTGATCTAGAAGTGGTCAAACATGTAATCTCACTGCCAACGCGATATGAGCCTGCAGGGTCGCACATAAGAGCATGTGGAGAAGTTGGTAGATTGACTGTGTTGGTAAATGTTACCAATCACCATATATAGAATGGGGAAATCCAGCAGGTTGTTGCTGTCTGAATTCGTCGGGTTTACACGGATAGAATTCGTCGGATTCGTCGGGATTCGTCGGATTGTCCCGTGAACACTCGACGAATTATTACAGAAACCCTTCATTCGACAAAATGTTGTCGTCTGTCTGGATTCGTCGGGATTCGTCGGGATTCGTCGGGTTGTCCCGTGAAGACTCGACGAATTGTTACAGAGATCATTTTCTCGGCAAATGTTGCCGTCTGATCTGATTCGTCGGATTCGTCGGATTGTCCCGTGAAATCTCGACGAATGATCTTCCGTGGAATTCCGACGAATTGTAACAGAAGCCCTTATTCTGCTGTGTGGTCTGCGGATAGCGATTCTTCTAGAAGCTGTTTATCCTTTGGGTATAAATAGGACTTCGTTTTAGGGTTCTCATAACTAACGAAAAGAAAGGCCGACGGAAGTGTTCCGCTCTCGCCCGAACCCTAGACGGAAGGAGTTCCGTCGCTCGTTCGCCTCCGCCGACCTCCTCTCCGGCGATCGTCGCTGTGTGTGTTCTTCCTGGGGCGAACCTAGCAGTTCGTGGAAGTTCAAGGTGCAGTCATTCTTCTCCCGGCTCGTGTGGATCACTGTAGAGACGTAGATATTATTCTACGTGAGGACTCGCATAGCCGACGACAGGAATCAACTCGTGGAGCATCTAGGTTGGATTTGATCCAATCCCGCAAAGGTAATTTCATACCTAGCATTTTGTTAACTTCTTGATTCAACATTCATGGCCGATCCAAAGTCTTTTTGGGTTGTTTCTCTTCATTTCCGCTGCGCCTACATTTGATGTATGGTTCTAGAAAAACCCAACAACTTTCAGTGGCTAGATCTGTGTTTGTGCTGGAATAGGAGGCGTGCAAGTGTTTCCGGTGCAATTCTGCACAGGAACACTGCGCACGATCACTTGTTCTAGTGCGCATGACCACCGGTCGTGCGCCACTAATCGTGCGCACTTAACCCTTTTTCACGAGTTCTGTCTGGTGCAGTGCGCACGACCATCGACTCCAGTGCGCACAACCATCGGTCGTGCGCCACTGCTCGTGCGCATTGACCATTAAATTTCTGAGTTCTGTTTGCTGTAGTGCGCACGACCATCAACTCCAGTGCGCACGACCACCGGTCGTGCGCCACTGGTCGTGCGAACATTGTATTTTATAATTTCGTCTCTTGCAGGTTCTGTCCAGGCAGTGCGCACGATCGCAGAATTCCAGTGCGCACGACCACTGGTCGTGCGCCAATGATCGTGCGCAGTATTCAATCCAGCGCCTATTTAATGACCTGATCGCGAATTAGGTCGGGGAGACGCAATTTGGCTCCGTTCCGTCCGCCGTTTTCGCCGTTTTCAGAGGGATTTCATCCCCTAGGCCTCCTCCATCATCCAAGGGCTTGAAAGAAGGGTTCCTACACTCACTTTGATCGCTAATGAAGAGGTTCTTCGCTTGAGACGTGGCCGGATGGTAAATCGCTGGAGAAGACGGGTTCATTGGGAGGTGGGACGCGGATTGACAACCTGGTGCTTCCTACCGTGAATCTACAACGAGACTCCGGATTCGGTCGTATCTCTCGCCCTTTTCCCTCTACTTATGTGGTTATAGTGTTGTATTCTCTTTATATCGATGATGAACGCTATGAATGATGTTTAAGATTGCTTATTTCATGATTATGAAATCATTTTGTTCATTTGTGTTAATGAGGTGCGCCCCGATTGATTTTCCGCTCCATTACCATGTCCGGTGCCGCACTAGCAATTGCTAGTGGCGTGCTTGTTGAAGAGGTGTTTGCGACCCTCAATTCGTTAGCCTTCTCGCCCATCCGCCCTTTTGACGCAGCGCGCTCAAGGCCTGCCTAGTCTCCATCCCGCCAATCGAAGCATTGCATAGCGGCATTGCATAGGAGTAGGCATAATATTTTATTTAATTACTTGCAAACCAAACCACCCACTCATTGTAGCACCGACTAAGGACTTCGATCTCAAGTCCTTCCTCGAAACCTAACTCCACCTTACTGTGTTCCTCAAGAGACCGACACTCGGGGATTTTCCCCATTATTATTACTTGCGCGACCGGTGCACTTGCCGAAACTATCGCATCAATATGTTGAGCCAACGTTCTTCATATCAAAAGGCATGATGTGATAGTAGTAGCAACCGTCATTTGTGATAAATGATGTGTAAGGGACATCAGTAGTATGCATCCGTATTTGGTGATATCCAGAGAAGGTTGATATAGAAAAATATACTTCTTAGGGATTTGGAAATGAAAATGTGAAGAGATTGATGATGTTTTCCAAAACTATATCCGATGAAGGCAAGTGTACCTTATCGTCTATAATATAGGATATTTTAGAAATACCAAGGTTGTATTCCTCGGGGCACGTTGATTACTTCTACTTCGAGGAGGTTACTATTATCTTATGTAATGATTTTTAAGGTTTTGTTTTACTTAGCTAAAAGAGACAATTTGCAAACTAAAGAAGGTTTAAATGATGCTAAAAATGATTAGTGCTCAATCTAAAATCACCATGGAGTGAGAATAATCAAGAGAATGAAAAATAATTCAAATTCCATTTAAATAAATTACTTGACCGTGGAGGTTCCCGAAGCTTGAACATGCCTCTCTCGAGGTAAATGCCCAACTAAGTTTAGTAAAAATCAACCGAACTCTCATTCTATAATCGATTACCTAAAACTTGATTTACGTTGTGAACCCCACTATTGGATTTGATTCCAATCCGAGAGATTTACGTCATCCCATCTCGAGGGGTGCATGCAACCCTCTTTTCCCGTGAGTGATCGATTCATACTTTTAGCTTCTCGGCTAGCTAAGTATGAAAACTTAAGAGAAAACCATATATCGAAAATATGTTCTCACTAATTAAAAATCAAGGGTAAATCAAGTATTTACATAAATGGAAAAAGAGAGTTAAAAGATCATAATTTGATTATCTCATCCTCGGATCATTTCAATCGAGCACTAATGAGAATTAGTTAATTATGGTGGATGGGAAAAAGAGAGAAAAACAAGATTGCATGAAGAAAACCTAATTAAAGTAGAAAGAGAAGTGAAGAAAACAAAACTAATTTTTATTCAAAATCAAAGTGATTACAAGCCTTAAGGAAGATTACAAAGCTAGAAAAAATAAAGATTACAAGCTTAAGAAACTATTGTATGAAAGAAAACTAGGAGAACATTACTTGAAAAGGAGAAAGGAAGAGAAAATAAGGAAAGAAACATGAAAATAACACTAAGAGCTCTAGCAGCACCCCCCCCCCCCCTCTCAAAAATTTTGAACCCTGGACTCAAGGAGACCTCTAGAATTTATAGGAAAAATTTCCAAGTTACACGCCCCAGTCACAGGCGAGACTGGGGGGCATGCAAGTACAGTTCATCTCAGCTGGGATAGTAGCGTGGAGCTTGCGTGATGACACGGAGAAAATCAGACAATACACGCCCGTGTAACTTGGGTCACGGGCGTGTACTTGGGCAGCTCCATTTAATGCAGCGTGGGATTGATTGTGGCGTGATGGGGAGCAGGGATTATGCGGGGAAGTCACGGGCATGACATTGATCGACACGGGTGTGACTGGGGTCTTCTCGACGACATCTCCACTTCTCGATGATAGTGGCTTGGAGGATTATTTAAGCTCACACGCCCTCGATCACGGGCGTGGTTGAGGGGCATGTAATTGAACACAGGCGCGACTCATTGTGGATGAGCTCAAACTACATGGCATCAACTCTGGGCTGATATTAAGATTACACGGCCTTGGTCACGAGCGTGACCTAGGGCGTGTAATGCAAAATTTTCCCAACTTGTCTCAAAATTCTGCAAAAATACAAATGAGCTAAATTAGAATCAAATTTCATAAAAGAACTATTTATAAGCTAAAATTGACATGAAAATGAAGAATTCATATTAAATAATTACTAAAATTTATACTAAAAAGTCATATAAAAACTACTTATCAAATACCCCCATACTTAAGATTTGCCTATTCCAAAGCAAAAGTATGAGACATAATTCATAAGACATTCGTATAATTTTTTAATCTTAAACAAAAATTCATTTAGATCAAAAGTTAAGTTAAGAATAAATTCTATGAGGAATTAAGTCCTAAATTATGATGATGATTTGAAAAGAGGAGTAGTGTTTAGGCAGGGACTTCTCAAGATAATTAACTAGCAAATAAAAATTGTAGAAATTATAAAACTAAATTAGATTAAAATTATAAGAACTCTATCTTAAAAGAAACTTAAGGAAAAATAACTTACTAAATATTGCTCTCTCCATAATTTAAATTAAATCTAGATCAGTGATATTGGTCGGGGGGGGGGGGGGGGGGGGGTTCACAAAATTTGGCAAAATAAGAGATCTTTGAATGGAGGTGATGGATTTTATCCCCTCACCATACTATTTTTTTCCTAATTGTATATGTTTAAGAGTAATGAATTTTGTCCTCTTACTCCATGCCATATAATCTTTTAAAATTCTCTTTTAATAAAAACCACAAATGTATATGTTTAGGAGTAATGAATTTTATCCTCTTACTCCATGCCGTATAATCTTTTAAAAGATTTTGGGTGCATATGTTTAGGGAATAATGAATTTTATCCTCTTATTCCCATGACATATGATCTTTTAAAAATCTTTTTTTTATATGCCAACAAAGGGGAGGGTAGGAAAAGAAAAATTCTAGCTTATAAATTAAATTATATTGAGAGCAAATTCTAGTAAATTTAAATTTCCTAAGATCTAAAAAGTTAGAAGAAAATATAATAGAAATCTAAAGTGGTTTAGCAAATTTACTACAAAACGAAGCCATTTAAAAATAAAAAGAGAAGTCATGCTAAAAAAAAATTCTCTAATCAAGCTAAAATCAGAAAATGATTCTTAAAGCATGATTACCTAAAATGTAAATTTAACAAACTATAATAAACAAAATTTTGGCCAATTTTAAATATAAAAATGCTTATAAATAGTCTCAACTAGATTTCTTAAGAAATGACAAAAACAACAAGCAGGGGCTTTATAAAATTTTTTGTTTTTTTTTTGTTCTTAGTTTTTCATAATTTTTTTGGAATTTTTGATATTATCTTTTTTTGGATTTTAGTAATAAAAGAAAAGAAACTAGTTTTAATCCTAACATTTTTTTGTTAACTCTAGAATATCCCGAGGTATACCCCGTGGAGGGTTCTGAACGGTACTAGGAGTTGTGATGGGATGATAGCCTAAACGTCCCTTTCCAAGATTTAAATTTTCGATTATCTAATTTTTTTGAATTTTGGGGTTTTGAAAGTGCTTGATAAAAGAAGACATAAGAATTTTTTTTTTGAAAATTTTGTAATTTAAATACTACATTACACCCTCATACTTAAAGTTAAACATTGTCCCTAATATTTAAAACTAAGTATGAAGAAACAATAAGATGAAAAAGAAAACAAAGTGCGAGCTAAAACAAAAAGGAAGGAGAGGTTAAAATGGCTTCCCTGGTTATGGAGATGTGGGGGAAGCGGGGGTTACCATATTTTGCTAAAAATTTTGTGAATTGGCTATTGTAAAAATGGGTGCTGTACAACCCCGATGTTCTCCAGGAAGAGTCAGATGGTTCACACCCAAGAAGGCGAGCCAAGGTGGGTGAACCCCGGTGAGGCGAGTCGAGATGGGTGAACCCCGGCTCGCCGAGGCCAGACAAGCGAGCCCGCCTAGAGTAAGTGCAGATAGCAATTCGGGGGCTCGCCGAGGCCAGACAGGCGAGCCCGCCTAGAATAAGTGCGGATAGCAATTCTGGGGCTCGCCAACCCAGAGGCTCGCGAGCTCCACTCGCAAGGGAGGTGTAGTATAGGCGAGCGAGCCAGGTAATGTGCCAATAGTAATTCTGGGCTCGCCAACCCAGAGGCTCGCGAGCTCCACTCGCAAGGGAGGTCGCGAAGTGGGCTGACTCGCCCAGTAAAAGTCCAGGAGGGGATTTTTACCAGGAGGCCCCCGGTGGTCTGCGGTTAGCCTCTCCAAACAGCGGAGTTTGGCTGTTCGCAGACCAATCCGGTGTGCGGATAGTAAGAATAGACAGCGGGATTTGGCTATTGACAGACCACAAAACTAAAATCTATAAATAGACCTCAAAGGGCACCTTGGGGAGGGACCGGTTCAGAATCTTTGAGCCTTCTTATCTCCATAGGTCGCTTTGGTTTGGGCTCTCTAGCTCTCCAAGGTGCCCGAGTCTTAACTTTGGCTTGGGAGGGGAAGCGCTCAACGATCTTCCGGGTTAGTGGAGGGACCTCCTCGCTAAGACTAGGGTCTTTGTTCTTTGTCCGAGTTATTTTCCTACCTCTTCCGAGGGACCGGTAAGGGCTAGCTGCCCCTCGATTCGTTGAGGGCCCCGAGCTCCACAAGAGACCGAGAAATTGGTTTCAACATTTTGGTGCGGTGAGCGCGGAGTGTGGCTGGTTCAGGAAAGTTCCAGAGAAAGGTTATGGCGGGAGATGAAGAGCAAGGCGAGGAGTTCGGCGAGACACCTCAGGAGGCGATGGCCAGAATGCTCGCAGATTTCAGAAAGGAGGTGCTCGACACCTTGGGGTTCACGATCACAGCTCTGCGAAGCGAGTTTGCGACCCCAGCACCTCGGGAGACCCCTCCCCCTGCAACGGTCGGCGAGAATGCTCCATGGGGAAGGGCTGGAAAGGAAGTTGCCATCGGGTTAGGTCAGGACAGGGAAGGGCGTGTGCTGTTCGCCAGTCCGGCGAGCTCCATGCCGGCGAGCTCAATGCTGACGAGCTCCGTCCCAGCGAGCGCGGCGCAGGCGAGTGCGCGCCAAGAGGATGCGGCGACGGTCGGGGTGGTTTAGGCGAACACCGCCCTTGCGAGTGCAGTCCCGACGAGCTCAACTTTGGCGAGAGAGCTTGGGGGGGCGAGTGGAGCCAGAAAGAGTGACTGGAGGGGGAAGCCCCTTTTGCGAGCTGGTGCTTTCCGCACCCGTCCGGGGGGGGGGGGGTTGGAGAGTGGGACCGGGTGTACTACAACGGTAGGGATGACCCTGTCCAGCACCTGCAGAGTTTCGAAGACTCAGTCTCCATCAGGCCGATGTCAGATGCATTCAACTGTCGGCTCTTTGCCGTCACCCTCAAGGAGAAGGCCAGGGACTGGTTCCATCAGCTCCCTGCAGGGTCAATCTATGCGTTCGAGGATTTGCGCCGAAGTTTTTTGCTGAGGTTCTCGACCTCAAAAAAGAGGAAGAAGGACGCTGATTCCCTCTTCGCAGTGAAGCAGGAGCCCAGGGAGTCGCTGGCTCAATATGCCGATCGGTTCCAGGAAGAAGTGCAGCTCACTCAGGAGATGCCTGGGTTTGCACTCCAACTCGCCTTCACGGTCGGGTTGAAAGAGAGTTTCTTCAAGATGGCGTTGAAGAGAAAATCCCCCGTCTCCTATGAAGAGCTGATGGAGAGGGTGTCGGAGGAAGTCGCGAGTGAGGAAGCCAACCCGGAGCTCACCAAGAGGCTAGCAAAGCTCAGTGAGCCGGAGGTGAGGCAGCAGGAGGTCAGGAGAAGGGAAGAGCCCCGGGCCCCGGAGGGGGGATGGAGGCCGCAAGGTGGAGGAATGCAAGGGCAGGGAAGGGGTTATGGCCCAGGAAGGGGTAACCATATCGGAGGTCAATGGAGGCCCCCCCCAGTTAGGGTGGAGGCAGGGTCCGATGCAAATGCCTCCCCTCCCCAACATGCCACGGCAATTGGAAGGGGAAGAGGAAGAGGAAGAGGAAGAGGAAGGAGAGGAGAGGTGGAAATGGCAGCCGCTAGGAGGAGAAGGAATAGGGTGGCAGAGGCCGATGCATGGGAGGTGACGTTGCCATATTGTATCTTCCATGATGAGGAAGGTCACTCAACGGACACCTGCCCGGAGTTCCTGGAAGTGAAGAGGGGCAGAGCGCCCGCGCCATAGCAGCTGCAGCCGGTGAGGATTGTGGAGGTCGAACCTCGAGAGGAGGATGAGGAGAGGTGTGAGGATAGAGCCGATAGGGGGAATAGAGGAGGGATCGGGGTGATCCAGGGGGGGAGGAGTGGAGGCGACCCGCAAGGCTAGCCTCCATACCATCTACCGCCGGAGCGTGGCTTCAACCTCCACCGCTCCGCCCCCGGCTAAAAAAATCATTTTCACTCAGAAGGACATGCCGGGCTATGAGGACCCGTTCTACGACGCGCTGGTCATTCAGACGGCGATCGAGAACTTCACCGTCTCCCGAATCCTAGTGAACAACGGGAGTTCAATCAATGTCATCTTCAAAAAGGCATTTGACATGATGGAGGTGGAGCCCAGAAGGGTGTTGGCCTCGGATGGCCCTCTATTTGGATTCTCGGGGGAGAGGAAAGAAGTAGAAGGGGGAGTAGGACTTCATGTGACCCTGGGTGGGCAGTCCAGGAACTGCCGTTTTGTCATAGTGGACGCTCCAAGCAGCTACAACGCCATCTTCGGACGGCCACTCATCAGCGCGTTCCGTTGTGTCCCCTCCATCTTTCATCAATGCCTTAAGTTCAACGACGGAGGGGTTCAGGTGCGGATCAGGGGGGATCCCAAGGTGGCGAGGCAGTGCTACGTGACGGCTGTCAACACCATCTCCTGGATGGGAGAAGCGGAGGAGTGGGATAAGATGATGGAGGAGGCGGCCGAAGCCGGAGGTAAGGAGGTAGCCGAGGAGAAGTCAGAGGGAGATAAAGTCCATGCCCAGGAAGGGGTAGCTGAGGGACCCCGGGCGGAAAGAGAGGAAGAGGAAGAGAAGGCCCAGGAGGGAGGGGCAGAGGAGCTGATGGTGGTAGAGAAGGAGGTTGAGGAAGGAACCCAGGCTCTCGCTTGTGCCGAGGAGGAGAGGTCTTGGGGAGAGCAGTCCCGGATGGAGGCTATGGACGAGGTCATGGAGCTCGAGGTCACCACCCGGCTAGGGGTGGTAGAGAAGGTTCCGGTCAGCGGAGAACTCAACCGGAAGATCAAGCGGAGATCCTGGCGTGCGTGCAGAAGAACATAGATGTCTTCGCTTGGAGCGCCGCGGAAATGCCCGGGATCGACGCGGATGTGGCTTGCCATCGCCTCAACCTCGACCCCGACACCTGCCCTATCTGCCAGAAGAAAAGGGCCACCGCTGACAAGCTGGAAGGGCCCATCCGCGAGGAGGTGAGCAAACTCCTACAAGCAGGCTTTGTAACGGAGATCCAGTATCTAGGCTGGGTCTCCAACGTCGTTATGGTAAAGAAGGGAGGAGGTAAATGGAGGATGTGTATCGACTTTTCTTTACTTAATAAATCATGTCCTAAGGATTGTTACCCCCTGCCTAGGATCGACGCGCTGGTTGACTCAGCCGTCGGTTTTCCTGTGATGTCTTTCTTAGATGCTTTTTCAGGTTACCATCAAATCTACATGCATCCCCCGGACATCAAGGATGTCTCCTTCATCACGGGGGATGGATGCTACTGTTATAAGATGATGTCGTTCGGACTCAAGAATGCAGGTGCCACATACCAAAGGATGATGGACATAGTCTTCCACGAGCAGAAGGGAAGAAACTTAGAAGTTTATGTTGACGACCTCATGATAAAGAGCCGAGACCTTGGGTCTCACCTCCGGGACCTTGAGGAGACGTTCGGGACCCTGCGGCGCTACAAGATGAAACTCAATCCCTTGAAATGTGTCTTCGGGGCAAGACGAGGAAAGTTCCTGGGCCACTTACTCACCCCCGCAGGAGTGGAGCCTAACCCGGACAAGGTTAAGGCAGTAATGGAGTTGGGGTCGCCGAGGAATCCGAAGGAAGTTCAGAGCCTTACAGGGAAGTTGTCTGGGCTCAGCAGGTTCCTCTCCAAGGCAGGGGAAAAGTGTGCGCCTTTCTTCAAGGTGCTATGGGGGAACAAGAAGTTTGAGTGGACCCGGGAGTGCGAGGAGGCCTTCCAGGCTCTGAAGGAACAGCTCACCCGAACCCTTCTACTCCAGGGGTCAAGGCCGGGAGAAGACCTATCCCTGTACCTGGGGGTAGGGTCCGAAGCAGTAAGTTCTGTGTTGATCCGGGAGGAGAGGAAGAAATAGTTCCCTATCTACTACGTCAGCCGAGTGCTGAAGAAGGCAGAACTCCGGTACCCGATCCTGGAAAGGTTAGCCTTCGCATTGGTGGTGTTGGCCCGGAGGCTCCGACCTTACTTCCAAGCCCACTCAATCAAGGTAGTGATGGACTACCCGCTCCGTAAAATCATGGAGGGGGTGGAGCACTCGGGAAGGTTGGCAAAGTGGTCCGTAGAGTTAAGTGAATTCAATATCACGTTCGTGCCCAGGACGTCCATCAGGGCTCAGGCGGTGGCAGACTTCATGGCCGACTATGTGGCCGAGGTGGGGGAGCATGAGCCGCCTCCCCCAGAGGCATGGAAGATGTTGGTGGACGGAGCGTCGGGAAAATACTCCTATGTAGGGGGGATAGTCCTGGTAAGCCCTCAGGGGACTCGAATTGAGCAAGCCTTAAACATCCATTTCCCAATTACCAACATCCAGGCAGAATACGAGGCAGTGATAGCGGGCCTTCGGCTGGCCCAGGAACTAGGGGTGCAGGACGTGGAGGTCTCCACGGACTCCATGGTGGTAGCATGCCAAATCAAGGGGGAGTTTGAAGCGAAGGACCCGACCCTCCAGCTATACCTGGAGAAGGTTAAGGGGGTCATCAGGCAGTTCCGCACCTTCTCCATCAAGCACGTGCCGAGGGAGGAGAGCACCCAGGCGGACCTCTTAGCCAAGTTCGGTCCCCGAGCAGGAGGGACGGCTTCAGAACTCTTCCGGCCCTCCATCGAGGAAGGAGAATTGATGGAGGTGGATCAACGAGCCTCGTGGATGGATCCGTTCATCACCTTCCTATCGTCCGGGCAGTTCCCTGGAGAGGACGTGCATAAGAGGTGCTTCAGGTATAAGTCCGCTTATTACTCCTTGCATGCAGGAGGGCTATATAGGAAAACTCTCTCGGGACTCCTGGCCCGTTGTGTTTCCGAGGAGGAGGTTCCGAGAGTCTTGGAAGAAATCCACTCTTGGGAGTGCGGCAGTCACTCCGGGAGTCGGACCCTGGAGGGAAGGGTGTTGAGACAAGGCTACTTCTGGACCACTCTTAGTAAGGACGCGGCGGAGTTCGCAAGGAAGTGTCCGAAGTGTCAGCTCTATGCTCCGCTCCAACTCCTCCCAGCTCAAAGGCTCCGGACCATCACGACTCCCTGGCCCTTCGCCATATGGGGGTTAGACCTGGTCGGTCCCTTCCCCCAAGCCAGCAGCCAGAGGAAGTTCCAGCTGGTCATGGTCGACTACATCTCCAAGTGGGTAGAAGTGAAAGCACTCGCTAAGGTAACCTCTCAGGTGGTAAGGAATTTTGTGTGGGGAGAGATAATTTGCAGGCACGGGATACCTCTAGCTATAGTGACGGACAATGGGCCGCAGTTTGCTAGTGAAGAGTTTGTTGGCTTCTGCACTCAGCTCGGCATTGACCTCAGGTTCGCGTCGGTCCACCACCCGAGGAGCAATGGGCAGGTGGAGGCGGCGAACAAAATAATCGTTAACCTATTAAAAAAGAAAGTGGAGAACCTTTGGGGAAACTGGGCAGAACAGCTACCCTCTGTCCTCTGGGCCATGAGGACTACTCCGAACACCGCCACCGGGGAAACTCCATTCAAGCTCTCTCACAGGTCCGAGGCCGTTCTCCCCATAGAGTTTGAGGTAAAGACCCCCCGGGTGATCGCTGCAAGCGAGGGGGTTGAAGAATGGCTAGAAGATAACAATGCAGAGCAGAGGCTATCTTTGGACCTGGTGGAAGAACTCTGGGACTTGGCCACCATCATGCAGGAAGAGGTCAAACGACGGATGGCT
This sequence comes from Dactylorhiza incarnata, assembly GCA_033032865.1. NCBI lineage: Eukaryota > Viridiplantae > Streptophyta > Magnoliopsida > Asparagales > Orchidaceae > Dactylorhiza > Dactylorhiza incarnata. The sequence continues at coordinate 210,182 of JAWHQI010000384.1, forward strand.
CGATATTTTGACAAACATATCCGGATCAAGCACTTTCAGAAAGGAGACCTATTTCTGAAGAAGGTCGATGCGGCCGACAGAGGGGCCGCGATGGGTAAGCTTAACCCCAACTGGGAGGGTCCATTTATTGTAAGCGAGGTGCTCAAGTCGGGGGGTATCACCTCCAGGATGTGGAAGGGGTGCCCCTCGACCGAGCCCGGAGTGGGGATGATTTGAAATGATTTTACCCTTGAAAGCTTTATTATGTTGTTTAATGAATGTCTTACTCCTTTTTTATGATGCTTATAACTACTGCCGTGCCGGGGTGACGAAGGTTGGATATGTTGGTGCTGGAATGCCCCAGATCGATTCCGCTCCCGGGCTCTCACCTAGACGGGGGGTTTAGGTTGATCTCTGGAGAGGCTGGCAAGGTTGGATATGTTGGTGCTGGAATGCCCCAGATCGATTCCGCTCCCGGGCTCTCACCTAGATGGGGGGTTCAGGTTGATCTCTGGAGAGGCTGGCAAGGTTGGATATGTTGGCGCTGGAATGCCCCAGATCGATTCCTCTCCCGGGCTCTCACCTAGACGGGGGGTTCAGGTTGATCTCTGGAGAGGCTGGAAAAGGTTGTATACGTTTGTGCTGGAATGCCCCAGATCGATTCCGCTCCCGGGCTCTCACCTAGACGGGGGGTTCAGGTTGATCTCTGGAGAGGCTGGCAAGGTTGGATATGTTGGTGCTGGAATGCCCCAGATCGATTCCGCTCCCGGGCTCTCACCTAGACGGGGGGTTCAGGTTGATCTCTGGAGAGGCTGGCAAGGTTGGATCACGGTCAGAAGGTAGCAAGTTGAGGTGTTAGAGCTAGAAGGGCTTGGTTCGCAAAATTGAAAGGGTTGAGGCTGGTAAGGCCTAAGGTAGCGGGTTGAGATACTAGAGTCAGGGAGGTTTAGTTCGCAGGATGCCTATGTCTGAGTTCGCCAAGGTTGGGTTCGCCGGGCAGTATCCGCGGGCGGCGACAACCCGGGTTCGCAAAATCCATAAGAGGAGAATCTTGGCGAGGCGAGCCCAGACACACGCATTCGCGAGCCCCCCGGAAGCACTGCCGCATAATAACTAGTCATGAGAGTTCAAAAGAAAGAGATCAAGTGCGAGAGAAAAAAGAAACGCGAGCATGCGCATAGATACTAACGAAAAAATCATAACTATCATTCCCCAAGATTTTTTCTATGTTCGGCGGTGATCTCGCCAGCCCAAAAAGAATAATATACATTCGAAGGAAAGAGGGAGAAGGGGAGCTAAGGGGGTTCATTCTGGGGGGCCCTCGCCATTCTTGCGAGCCCCCAACCATGGCGCCAAGTCGAAGAGATCCGGGCAGACGTCTTCGGCTGTAAACTCCATCGCGTCTTCGGCTAGTAGACTCGCGTTCTTAAGGGTCGTGAAGATGAGGTTAGCAACCTCCTGTGCATCTCGCCATCTCTGTTCCTCGCTTTCGGCAACCCTCTGTTGAGACCCGGCTCGCCCAGGAGAAGGAGGTAGCACGCTGCGAACCAGCTCGTCCACCCGAGCCTTCAGCATGGTATTCTCCAACTCCAGCTCGCCGTTGCGAGCGAGAAGTTTGGTTGCTACGTCGGCATCCTGAGTTAAACATCAAATGAGTTAGACAAAGGTCGGGGGTCGCGAACAACAAAGAAAGGAGGCCCAGGGCCGCTTACCATCTTGCCATGCATCCCGGTGAGAAGGCTTTCCGACGCCTCCTCTCTCTCCTTAAGACTTTTGCTCCTCGCGAGCTCTCTTAAGCTCCTCCCTGTATGCGCGGATATCCCTATCCGCCTGCAGATAACGGCGCCCCGCCATGTGTGTGAGCTCCGTCGAGCAGAACTGGGCTCTCATTTCTTCGTAGACCAGTTGCCTTGGCCCCATCTCTTTATATGCGACGGCGTCCTCGCGGCCATATAAGCCGAAGGAGATAGAGAACGCCTCCTCCCCGGCCTTACCAAGCTCCACCCAGGAGGGGTGAAGGGTGGAGCAGGAAATCTGGTTGGCGTCAGGATGCCAAGCGAGCAGGGGCTCGCCGAGGATATCAGAAACCTTCTCACCTAGTCCGATGTTCTTATGGCACTTGGGTTGGGGGGTTCCGGAAGAGCTCCCAGCGCCCTGGCTCGCCAAGGGGTCCGGCTGTTTCGCAGGGGAAGGGGGCGAGCCATCGGTCTCTCTTAGATCAACGACCGCGCTTTTGTTTTTGACAGCGAGAGTTTTCCCCTTTGACTTCTTGGAAAAGGGTTGCGAACCAGGCTGACTCGCAGACAGAGGCCGTTTCTTGCCGGACCCAGTGGTAGGAAGATCGTGGCAAGCCTCTGCCGCCACGGTCGCGAGTGTGTCTGCCGTAAGCGTGGTTCCTTGCGCGTGCGGAGGATTAACGGGGATCTCGCGCTCGCCTGTAGAATAAGAGCATTACACAGCGAAGAAAAGAAAAGGGGGGTAGGGAGAGAGCGAGCCGTACCTTCCCCTTGAGGAACCGCGAGTAGCGAGTCGACGTTGCGCCTCAGATGGGCGACTTCAAAGTTTTTCCCAGAAAGGTAGTTGAGGAGTTTGGCGTCGGCGCCGCTCAGCGAGCTCGGAGGGCGGTAGGTGGCGTCATCCCGTTGAAGAGGAGTGAAGTGGAGGTTACCGAAAGGTCCCTTCACCAAAATGAATTTCTGAGTCCAGTAGTGACTCTTGTTCACCATCTCGCAGATGGTGACGTGCTGACTCGTGAAATAAGTAGTCCCGTCCCGGAAGGCGCGGAAAGAGAACACTTTGCGGAAGACGAGGAGGCTGAACTCGATCCCCTCCTCCCGCAGATAACTAGCGAACGCGACAATATCCGCGATCGCATTCGGGGTCAGCTGGCTCGGCAGCACCCCATAGTACCGTAGCACCTGCAAGGAACAGGGGATGAAAAAGTTGCGATAGCGAGCAGGGAGCGGCGAGAGGGCTAAGCAAAGTACCTGACGAATCTCAGGCCATAAGGGGAGTCGCAACCCATTCGCGAAGTGAGCAATGGGGATCGCGAGCTCGCCAGCCACGGTCTCGTTCAGTGTAGCTCTCTCGCTTGGACAGCGAGCCGAATAGCCCTCCGGGAGATAACGATCCACGGCGTATTTGTATTCCTCCGCCGTGAGGTTCGCACAGTAAAACTCGTGAGCTTGGAATGCTGAGGCGCATCTTGACCGTCCCTCGCTCTCGCCATCTACTCCCATTGAAGGACTTGTTCGCAGCGATCCAGGAAGAAGCGACCTGCAAATAGTGAAAGCGAGCACAAGCTTGCGAGAACGGAAAGGAGCGTAGAGGCGAGAGGACTTGAGAAATAAATGCGGCGGATTAAAAAGTGAATCCGAACTATTTATAGGAAAATAGGATTGGCACGGGAATCGAAGCGTCGAGAGTGCGGATAGTGAAAATAAAGCAGATTTCTACTTGATAAGACTACAGCCTTGCGAACCCGGGCTCGACACTGCGCGGTAACTGAGCCCCGCCTGAGGCTGGCCCGTAAGGAAAGGGGATTTGGGCGCAACGTCGCCCAGAAGTTCGCGAGCACTCCACGAGGGCAATCATATCAAACACGGCGAACGAGCAGAATAAGCCACAGGCGCACCACAGAAATAAGGGGCAAAACAAAAAATGATAAAGGGCGAGTCACGATGGACTCGTGAGTATTATCACACCACAGATATCGTTCAACAGAAGCATCATGAAATAAATGAAAACAAGGGGACAGTAAAAATAAACCCACGTCAGGCTCAGGGGTAAGGAAGCCATTTCCAGCGACCCCGGCCTCGCTTCCCCGCGCGCGGCGGCACTCTCGGATAGTGGTATTCGCGAAGTACTTTGAGCTCGCGCAAGATCAGGTGTGCTTGGTCCTCGCCCCGCGAGATGTGCACGCCAGGCGAGGTAGCGTCTGCGCGAGTTACCGGCCCTGCCTCGGCGAGCAAGCGCGCATTCGCGTCCTCCATTGCGGCGAATCTCTCGTCGAAGGAAGCTCGGTCCGCGTCATATCGCTCCTCCAGCTCGCGCAGCATCATACCATGCTTCTGAAGCACCTCTGACACCCGTCTCTTCATTCGCGCGGGGTCGCCCGGGTCGCCCAAAAAGTCTTCCATCTGGCTCGGCGAGGGAGGCGGTCACATCTCCACCCTCCCATGCTCTGACTCAGGCGTGGCTTCTGAAATTTCCGCGAAGGAAGAGCTAGTAGGATCAGGGGGCGAGCGAGAAAGTGAGCCCGCACAAATGTACTAACCTTGGGAGAAGGGGGACTCGCGACGTTGCTTGCGAGAGGACCCCGGTCGACCCGGGAAATTCACGCGGAACCCTCGGACGTGGGGTTTCCCCAGACCAGGGGGATACACCACCCTCTCCGCGACCTGGGCGCCGTCAAGAAGCGAGCTGCCTGGGCTTCGCCTTCCCACAATGTCGAAGCCCGGGGTCTCCACGTTAACCTTAGGCGGAATTGGCGAGCGCACCGGTGTGGAGCCTCTCTTCTCGGGGCTCGGCGGTGGGGTATCTGCATATGACATAAACGTATGGATATCGCACAGACTTAATAGGAGACAAAGGTACTTATGACTTACGGGGTTGCGAGAGAGGCGCCTGTTGGGTCGAGGTCCCAATCCCAGCACCTAGCGATCCCAGCCTCGCTGGGGAAGGAGCATGAGAAGAGGTCAGCGTAAGGCCCGCCATGCGTTCCTCGGGTGGAGGATTCTGTGAGGGGAGAAGGAATGAGTAGGGAGTCGATATAAAAAACCTAAACGAAGAATACCTGTTGCGCGAGCCCGGTATTCGGCGGCGGGGGCGAGGCAGGGGGTGACGACACGTCCTCCCCCTGCGACCTCCAAACCGTCTTGGCCTTCTTAGACTGGGGGGAAGGGGATGTGGCGGGGTTGACATCCAGGCGTTGCGCTCAGCGTCCTGGGCCTTCGCCACCTCTCTAGAAGCCTTCAGTCGATCCCGCGCGCTCGGCTTGGAAGACATTCTGGAGAAAGGTTGTTTTCAGCGAGGAAGAAGGGGAAGGAAAAGCTTGATCACTAGCCATGGTAGATGGTATTTATAGTTTTGGGCGTGGGACCCACCAAAAGATTCCCGCCACGTCAGCCGAATCGGCGAACACCAGGGGTTGGATGTTTCTTCGCGAGCTTAAGACAACCTCGCGAAGAGAGGGGATTGTGTACAACCTCGATGTTCGCCAGGAAGAGTCAGATGGTTCACACCCAAGAAGGCGAGCCAAGGTGGGCGAACTCCGGTGAGGCGAGCCGAGATGGGCGAACCCCGGCTCGCCGAGGCCAGACAAGCGAGCCCGCCTAGAGTAAGTGCGGATAGCAATTCGGGGGCTCGCCGAGGCCAGACAGGCGAGCCCGCCTAGAATAAGTGCGGATAGCAATTCTGGGGCTCGCCAACCCAGAGGCTCGCGAGCTCAACTCGCAAGGGAGGTGTAGTGTAAGCGAGCGAGCCAGGTAATGTGCCAATAGTAATTCTGGGGCTCGCCAACCCAGAGGCTCGCGAGCTCCACTCGCAAGGGAGGTCGCGAAGTGGGCTGACTTGCCCAGTAAAAGTCCAGTAGGGGATTTTTACCAGGAGGCCCCCGGTGGTCTGCGGTTAGCCTCTCCAAATAACGGAGTTTGGCTGTTCGCAGACCAATCCGGTGTGCGGATAGTAAGAATAGACAGCGAGATTTGGCTATTGACAGACCACAAAACTAAAATCTATAAATAGACCTCAAAGGGCACCTTGGGGAGGGACCGGTTCAGAATCTTTGAGCCTTCTTCTCTCCTTAGGTCACTTTGGTTTGGGCTCTCTAGCTCTCCAAGGTGCCCGAGTCTTAGCTTTGGCTTGGGAGGGGAAGCGCTCAACGATCTTCCGGGTTAGTGGAGGGACCTCCTCGCTAAGACTAGGGTCTTTGTTCTTTGTCCGAGTTATTTGCCTACCTCTTCCGAGGGACCGGTAAGGGCTAGCTGCCCCTCGATTAGTTGAGGGCCCCGAGCTCCACAAGAGACCGAGAAATCGGTTTCAACAGGTGCCCCGATCACTAACTATAGCGCGCGGTGTGCCAAATCGAGAGAATAATTTTTTAAAGAAATTTACCATGACTCTTGCATCGTTGGTGGGGAGAGCTAGCGCTTCTGCCCACCTTGACACGTAGTCGACCACAACAAGAATGTATTTGGTTGAATAAGAGGGAGGGAGAGGACCAACGAAATCGATACCCCAAAGGTCAAAAATTTCGCATTCTAAGAAAATATTTTGGGGCATCTCATCCCGACGGGAGATGTTCCCTGACCGCTGGCAGCTGTCGCAAGTTCTCACAAGGGTGTGAGCATCTTTAAAGAGCGTGGGCTAATAAAAGCCCGCCTCTAGCGCCTTCCTTGCGGTTCGGTTCGCTTGATAATGACCACCGGTTGGTCCCTCTTGGCAATGCCATAAAACTTTTAGACTACCTCACTCGAGACACATCTTCTCACTACATGGTCCGCGCAGACATGGAATAGAAAAGCGTCCTACCAAAAATCATTCTTTAAATCAGAAAAGAATTTCTTCTTTTGCCAACTGGAGAATTCTTTTGGCAGGACCCGGCTACTAGATAGTTAGCCAAATCCGTGAAACAGGGGTTGGAAGATGTCATTATATTTTTCGAGAGCAAGGAGGCGCTCTTCAGGGAATTTATCATTAATATTAGCTTCTACTAACACTTCCGTAGCAGGATTTTCAAATCGGGAAAGATGATCGGCCGCCAAGTTTTCAGCTCCCCTTTTGTCCCGGATCTCTAAATCAAATTCCTGCAAGAGGAGGATCCATTGCAAAAGATGGGTCTTGGCGTCCGATTTACTTAAAAGATATATAAGAGCAGAGTGAAATGTGAAAATGATTACTTTGGAGAGAGTGATGTGCGACCTAAACTTATTAAAAGCAAAAACGATTGCTAGAAACACCTTCTTGGTAATGGTGTAATTCACCTGTGCCGACATGAGTGTCTTGCTCGCATAATAAATTGGGTGTAAATACTTACTCACCCGTTGGCATAATATGACGCCTACCGCAATATCACTCGTGTTGCACATAATTTTGAAGGGTAGCAACCAATCCTGTGCGACTAGAATCAGAGAATTTATAAGCTTTTCTTCAATAAGTTTAAAAGCCAAATGACAATCGTCGTTTAAAAGGAAAGAAGACATTTTTTCGATAAGTTTTGAATAAAATGCCGATAAAACCCTACATGGCCTAGGAAACTTCTAATTGCTTTTACATTCGTTGGAGGGGGAGTTTTTCGATAACTTCAATCTTGGCCCTATCGAACTCGATCCGTTTGCCCGATATTTTATGGCCAAGGACTAATCCTTCTTTGATAATAAAATGACATTTCTCCCAATTAAGAGCTAGATTTGTTTCCTCACAATGTTGTAGCACAAGCTCGAGATTTTTTAAGCATTTTTGAAAAGAATTTCCGAAGACGGAGAAGTCATCCATGAAAACTTCCATCACTTCCTTGACTAACTCGTCGAATATCGCCAGCATGCATCTTTGGAATGTAGCCGGCACGTTACAAAGACCAAATGGCATCCTTTGATAAGTGAAGGTGCGAAAGCAACACGTGAATGTTGTTTTCTCTTGGTCGTCGGGCGAAATAGGGATTTGAAAATATCCCGACAAGCCATCGAGAAAACAATAGTAGAAGTGACCTGAAAGGCGTTCTAAGATTTGATCGATAAAGGGAAAAGGGAAGTGATCCTTACGGGTGGCATCATTTAGTTTTTGATAATCTATGCACATCCGCTAACACATAACGGTACGGGTTGGGATCAATTCATTGTTTTCGTTTGCTACTACCGTTACGCCGCCTTTCTTTGGAACGACTTGTACTGGGCTAATCCATGTACTATCCGAGATCGGGTAGATGATTCCCGCGTCTAAAAGTTCGATAACTTCAGCCTTAACGACTTCTTTCATATTCGGGTTTAGCCGTCATTGAGGCTGGACCATGTTGCGGGAATTATCTTCGAGGAAAATTTTGTGAGGACGGAAGGTCGGGTTAATACCCTTGATATCCAAAATTTGCCATGCAATTGCGTGACGGTGATTGCTTAAAACTAGAGTCAATTCAGAAATTTCTGAAACGCTCAGTTCGTATGATATAATAACGGGTAGCTTAGAATCTTTTTCTAGAAATAGATATTTGTGGTGAGGGGGGAGTTGTTTTTTCTCCAAAATGGGTGGATCTTCATATGAAATTTTAATTGTTAATTTTTTTTGAAGGCTCAGGTGGTGTGGAGTGAGAGACTTCTTCTAGACAAAAGAGCTCGGCGAGCTCGGAATATTTACTTGATGTGGAGACTAACTCGAGAAGTGTGTTGGGAATCTTGCCCACATGATTCCTGATTTGAAGAAGTCACCTAGTCAAGAATACTTCACTTTATATTTGATCACTTCTCTAGCTTATAAATCTCAGGAAATTAGAAGAACCAAATTTGTCGAACGCAGAAGGAAGTTCGTCGAACAAAGAATGGTGTTCGTCGACCGCTGAGACTTGGCGTGTTCGTCAACCGCTGAGACTTGGCGTGTTCGTCGAACGCTGAGACATGTCGAGTTAGTCGAACGCTGAGACTCGGCAAGATCGTTGAACGCAGAAGCAAGATCGTCGAACGCAGAAGCAAGTTCGTCGAACGCAGACTTGGCATGTTCGTCGAACGCTGGATGAAGTTTGTCTAACGCAGAGACGAGACAGAAGGATGAAGTTCATCGAACACAAAATGTTGTTCGTCGAACGAAGATTGTCGTTCGTCGAACGCAAAGAAGAATGAATACAAAGGATGAAAGGCCGTCAAGAAGATGCAGCATCGTCGACATCAACTAAGAAGCTTTGTCGCTGAAAAGGCTAAGTATGACTGATGGCGTAGGACATCGTCGAAAAGAAGGCATGTCGTCGTCGACATGTTATCACTCATGTCGTCAAGAAAGCAACGTGATTACGACGACAGTCTGCAAGAAAGAAGATCACGACGACACAGTCAGAGATAACATATCGTCGTATATGCAAAAGCGCCAGAATGTCTCGTATCATCGAGATACTAGCATCATAGGCAGAAGCAAGAAGAATTGAAGATCTACCAAGGCATAAGGCATTGACAAAGACCTATCGTCGAGATATCATCCATATCGTCGTAACATTGGAAATATTGTTGAGACAGATTCAAAAGTTGCGGATGCGCTGTCAGCATTTATTGCCGCCGCCTGATTGTCCAATCAGCGCGTGCTCTTATGGAATGGGCGTCTGACATTAAAGGACACAACATGTGACCGTTATGCGGCTCATCTGTCCTATATAAGGGAACAATGATGCCCTAGAAAAGTAGTGCTTCGAAGATAGAAAATAAAAAGAAAAAGAATCCCGCCGCTACACTTCAATAGAACAGTATTTTCGCGGCGGAGAAGAAGAGAAGAAGATCAAGTAGAGAACAAGCATCAAGTGTTCTCTGAAGTTTCAGTCATCTACATCGACTGACAAGAAGCCAATCCTCATCAGGCTAAGGAGGCTGAAGAAGATCTAGTGCTGAAACTCCAGATCAAGAAGCATCTTCTTCAACCTAAAGAAGCCGATCTTCAATAGGAAAAAGTTGTCGATCAAGTAACAGTCTTTTATTACTGTAATCTTTGTGAGGCTTGCGGGCCTATTTGTCTAGCTTGAGGGCTAGAGACCTGTGAGGCTTGAGGGCCAGGGCAGAGGCTAGACTTGCGGGTCTGGCTAGGTAAGGCTTGCGGGCCTGTTTGTCAAGCTTGAGGGCTTGAGACCTGTGAGGCTTGAGGGCCAGGGCAGCGGCTAGACTTGCGGGTCTGAGCTAGGTAGGGCATGAGGGCCTAAGTGTCGAGCTTGCGGGCTCGGGGGCAGTAGGGGCTTGCGGGCCTAGGCTGTTGGACTTGCGGGTCTGTGTTGTAAGGCTTGTGGGCCTAAAGTTTTTGGCGGCGTTTGCCGAGCCTAGCATACTGCTAGGTAGGCGCAGAGGGACAGAGGACTACTCAAGAAACCCAATCTTGAGGAACCTCTATATATCTTTGTGTGTTTTCTGTGTTATGTTTTATAACTTTTAGATCTACTAATCTGAAATCAAGAACACCAAAAAAAAAGGGGATAAGATAATTTGAAAAACCTATTCACTCCCCCTCTAGGTGATAAGTTGACACCCAATAAACAACAATTGGTATCAGAGCTAGGTTGTTCAAAGAGAAGCTTAACAGCTTGAACAGATCTGCTAGTGGGTGTCTAAGTTTCATAAGTACGGAGTCAAGAATAGTTATGTGCTCTAGAGAGAACTTTGCCCTTTGGAAAGTTAGAGCAAGAATATTCATGGAGGCAATGGATCCAAGAATGTTTTTGATCGTTCAAAAAGGTCCCTGATACGTTAAAATTATATTTTTTTTGTGTGAAGCCTTGCTTTCTTCTTTTATTAGAATTCGGCGGCGTTTTCGAAGAGTCCCGCGAGTAATCCTACTTCGAAGAATTACCCGTTATCCTATCGAAAGATAGAAGTAACGGCCTTTTCCTCTTTCGAAATATCGAAGATTACTCTTTGGCCGCGTCGCCAAAAGCTAAGTAGAAAAGATTGAAAAAGGGCTTTATGTTGAAATTAAAATTGAAAGCTTTTTGAAAATATTGTTGCAACAATTTTTTGAGTAGTTGCAACAATTCTTTAAGAGCGTTTTAAAGCTTCTTTTACCTTGAGCTAGTTGCAACAACCAAAGAGGTGTTGCAACAATTCTTTAATGTTTTTAAAAGAGAGTTTTAAAAAGTGCTTTAGAGAGAAAGCTTTTGGGTTTATGTAATTATCCGGACTAAAATCAATAAAGGCAAGTGGACCTTATCGATAGTAGTATAGGATATTTCTTTTGAAATATCAAGGTCGTATTTTTCCAAGGTCGTATCGATTATTTCTACTTCTTAGGAACGCGCTATTATTTTATCGAAAAGAGTTTGAAATTGATTTTTATGATTTTATAGAAAAGCTAGTGACGAAAATGATAACTATCGCGGGCTTGGTGTGCGTTTAGCAAAACCAAGAAAAGCGATGAAAAGAAAAAGAACGAAAACGTTAATTTAAAAAGTAGTTTTGCTAGAATTTTTTAGGGTTTTATAAAACGATAGTGATAACTACGGCGATAATAAGCGATTGAGCGGGTAGCGGAATTAAGCAAAAAGCAAATATATAAAAAAATAAAAGATGCACTAATTGAAAACTCACGCACTCTACAGAATTAAAATGAAAGCTGTAAATTGCAGAAATTGAAGAAATGCGATCCCTACCCAAATAGGTAGAGGGGAAATAAATGCGTGAGCAAGTCCTATCCAAACGGATAGGCGGGAAATAAATGCGTGAGCAAGTCCTATCCAAACGGATAGGCGGGAAATAAATGTGTGAGCAAGTCCTATCCAAACGGATAGGCGGGAAATAAATGCGTGAGCAAGTCCTATCCAAACGGATAGACGGGAAATAAATGCGTGACGGAAATGGAAACTATTCGATTACAAAAAAGGCACAAACTTTATACTCATACACACACCCACTCTACGTTAATGAAATCTAATTAAAATAAAATAAATCTAAACTCATACACTCACACACACAACAATAATGAAACTAAGTTAAAAAGAAAAGAAAATCTACTCTCATACACACACACACACTTACAAAAAAAACAAAAAGAAAGTAAAAAGAACAAATGAAAACAAAACAAAACAAAAGAACTAATTAACCTCCTACACTCACACACACTAATATGAAATCATCTAAAAATTACAACAAAACTAAAAACAAGAAAATTACACTCATACACACACACACACACCCAAATTAAAATGACAACTTAACAAAAATTACATAAAACTAAAAATAAAAAGAAAAAGAACAAAAAGAGAACACACACTTACTAAAACAAAGAGAGACAATAATTACAAAACAAGCTTAATTTATTTTCATCAAAAAAGGGGTTACAAAACTAGAGAGAGAAAGTGCAAAATTACAAAAATTACAAAACACCAAAAATCAGCAAAATGGAACAAAACCTTAAGAGAAGCTCCCAAACTTTTGAACCCTTGCACTCAGCTGAATCTGGCTATTTATAGAAAATTTTTTTGGATTACACGCCCTCGGACACGGGCGTGTCTGAGGGCGTGACACGGCTTGGGGTGCGAATAGCCAGAACAGCTGGATCCAGGCGGGCATCTGGAAGTCTTGACCGGCGACTTGGAAGTACACGGGCGTGTTCCAGGGAACACGAGCGTGTTCGATGTCGGCATTGTGCTGTCGGCTGCTGGGCGTGACGGGCGGCGTGTCCTTTGTTCTTCTGGAAGGAAATGAGGGTCACGGGCGTGTCTGCAATGTCACGGTCGTGACTTTGATTTTTTGGATGAAATGCTTCAAGTGGCTGGAATCTGGGATGGATATCCAACACGGGCGTGACCATGGTACACGGCCTCGGTCACGGGCGTGACCGAGGTACACGGCCTCGGTCATGGGCGTGACCGCGGTACACGGCCTCGGTCACGGGCGTGACCGAGGGCGTGACTTGATGTTTGAGTTGGAAAAAGAACAGAGAAAAGAAAATGTTAGGGATTAGTGAACACGCCCTTGGACACGGGCGTGACCTAGGGCGTGACTTAACAAAATTACAGAAACTTTACAAAATGAAAATTAAACTAAGTTAAAAAACAAAAATAACAAAAACAAACATTTTATTCATTAATTTACATATATTATTTAGAAATCTAATTAAAATTATACTAAAAATTATATAGAAAAATGCGTATATTTACTATTCATCAGTCCCTCCATGACAATGTTAAAAGATGAGACTCTTCTAGTCGGCTTAGACAAAGAAGCAAGAAACATTCTAGCTGGTGCAGTAGATCTGCAACACACCAGAAGCTGAGTCATTGCACAACAACAAAAGACATGTTGGACTCCTTAGAAGTCCTCATGGAAGGGTCAGAGGAAGATTTTGAAGAAGAAACCTCTCATGAAGAGGTATATATCAGAACACCACTGACCACTTCAGACAGTGAATCAGAAGATGAAGAATGCTCTGGAGCAGGAGAAAGAATAAGAGCACCCTTGACCCTCACAGACTGTGACTCTGAGGATGAGGAAGTCTGTGGGTTGATGGCTCTATCAGATGAAGAAAATCATGATGAATCACATCATGATCAGGTATGCACCACTCACATGCCTTTACTACCTGCTTCATTTAAGAAGACCAAGTGTGCATCAGGTGATTGTTCATCATCTGAAGATGATGCAGAAGACTGCTCATCTTGCAACAATAAGAATCATACTGATCTATTAGAGCAGTTTGGTGATCTCTTGGAGGCTCTGAGAAAGAGCAAAAGGCTTGTTAAGGAACAAGCTAGGGAGCTGGAATCTCTCAGACCTTTTAAGGTTGAATCAGATGGGAAACAAGGTATGTCCTATAGTAAGGACACCAATCCAAATGAGCTCAAGAAAATCATAGACAAGATTTATGATGAAAGAAGCCAATGGGAAGAACTTATCAAGAAACTTGAGAGTGATCTTCTTAAGGAAAGAAGCTTGGTGGCTCAATTCTCTAAGCCCAAAACTGTACTGCCCATCATTGACACCTTCTCCTCATATGGAAATAGGAGGGGATTGGGTTACAATGAAGGGGTAATAGATGCTGGGAATGGAGAAAGGGGCAAAACTAAAGCAGAGCCTCATACCACCTTTCAGAAGGTGGTGTTTTCCTCTAAAAGGTATGATCAGGACAGTGTCCATGGTCACTGGAGGAATGGAAACTCCATTAGTCATGGAAATGCCTCTAACTATGGAAAGAGAAAGGGCATGGGGATGAGTGCATTAAAGGCTCCCCATGAGGAAATCCAATGGCCCATCATGGACCATTTGTGTTTGGTGTCCCAGCCCCCACTCTCAAGGATAAAGGAGCAACATCTTCCCAATCTCTTCCAGATAAGAAGCAGACTGGTAGCCCCACTATAATCAATTCTCACTTGATCATATCTGATGCCATCAACACCATGTCGGCTACCAAGCTGACATCTGTTGCTGACAAACAGATAAAGTCAAGTAGAAACAATTATACTAGAGCAGCTAGTCAGCTCTTGGCTGAGAAAGATAGGAAGAATGCTGCTGCCTTCTCTATTGAACACACTTTAAAGACTGTTCAAAAAAGAAGGTACAACATCCATGAATGTTGGTGTTGTGGCAAAGTGGGACACTTTGCCATCGACTGTTGGCACAACCCTAGTGTGCCTAGAGCAAAGGTGAGACCTCCTGGATGGGTTGGGATGAGTAGAAGATTTCCCTATTATGCTAACAAGAACCTAGGACCCAAGTCACCTTGGGTTCCTAAGGGATACTAAAATTTGTTTTGCAGGGTAGTCCATTTAGCGAATAAAAGGCAAACAAGGCTAATGGACAATAAGTGCTCCAGGCTCAACTCTGGAGTAAGAAAAACTCACCACATGCAAAGGTGCACTAATTTAGGGTGAGCTAAAAGTAAAGATAAGTGGACATTCCATCGAGGGGGAGCCACTAGCTCAAGAAGACTTAAAGGCTAAAGTGAAGAGTGAACGAGTCGACAGTACTGAAATCCTCCTGGATCAAGCAAAAGATGGCGCCAAAGAAGGAACATTTTTTGTTCGAAGGAAGTGAAGTGGTGAGGAATGGATTCTCAGAAGGATCAGAAGAAATCCAGAGCACCATTAAGCTGCCCGAGGCCATCGGGCTCGAATTCGCCCTCTCTGAGCCAACGGTAATATTAAAAAGAGAAGTGCTGGTGTTCTACTCAAATGCCAAGGGTGGCTCGAAGGGAACGTCTGTGAGAGCGTAATCAACGAGATAAAGGCAGCATAGAAAAGGCCTACATTGCATCCACCAAGAGGATGGCTGAACATAAAACTGATCTCAAGGAAAGTCTAGATCACCACAATAAATGATCTAAGAAAGGAACTGTCTGCTGAAACGTCAACCCTAAGAAATGAGATGGTTGGTTAGAAAATCTCTCAGGAATTTGGATGAACTATGACCGAGCAAGGGGGAGCCTTGAACTATTGTCTACTAAAAGAAGAGCTCCAGAAAAGAAGTCAGAAAGGGGGAGAAAAGGCATCACATCAAATGCTCAAGACAAGATGCTCAAGAAAATACCACAAAGATAGGGGGAGAAAAGAAGTAGGGGGAGCCATAAAAGAAGAGACATCAAATCAAGGGGGAGCTACAAGCTTGATGTACTCAGAGAGTTCAGCAAAGATAAGTACAATCTTACATGCTCAAAAGTTAAGATTATAATATTTATTGTCAAGTGAAAGCAGTCTTGAATTGAGATTCCGACTTCTTCAAATAGGGGGAGATTGTTGGGAATCTTGCCCACATGATTCCTGATTTGAAGAAGTCACCAAGTCAAGAATACTTCACTTTGTATTTGCTCACTTCCCTAGTTTATAAATCTCAGGAAATTAGAAGAACAAAATTTGTCGAACGCAGAAGGAAGTTCATCGAACAAAGAATGGTGTTCGTCGACCGCTGAGACTTGACGTGTTCGTCGATCACTGAGACTTGGCATGTTCGTCGAACGCTGAGACTTGGCGAGTTAATCGAACGCTAAGACTCAGCAAGATCGTCGAACGCAGAAGCAAGATCGTCGAACGCAAAAGCAAGTTCGTCGAATGCAGACTTGGCGTGTTCGTCGAACCCTGGATGGAGTTCGTCTAACGCAGAGACGGGACAAAAGGATGAAGTTCATCTAACACAGAATGATGTTTGTCGAACGAAGATTGTCGTTCATCGAACGCAGAGAAGAATGAAGATAAAGAAAGAAATGTCGTCAAGAAGATGCAGCATCGTCGACATCAACTAAGAAGCCTTGTCGCTGAAAAGGATAAGTACGACTGATGGCGTAGGACATCGTCGAAAAGAAGAGATGTCATCGTCGACATATTATCACTCATGTTGTCAAGAAAGCAACGTGATTATGACGACAGTCTGCAAGAAAGAAGATCACGATGACACAGTCAAAGATAGCATATCATCGTATATGCAGAAGCGCTAGAATGTCTCGTATCATCGAGATACCAGCATCAGAGGCAGAAGCAAGAAGAATTGAAGATCTACCAAGGCATAAGGCATCGACAAAGACCTGTCGTCGAGATATCATTTATGCCGTCGTAACATTGGAAATATCGTCGAGACAGATTCAAAAGTTGCGGACGCGCTGTCAACATTTATTGCCGCCGCCTGATTGTCCAATCAGCATGTGCTCTTATGGAATGGGTGTCTGACATTAAAGGACATAACATGTGACCGTTATGTAGCTCATCTGTCCTATATAAGTGAACAGTGATGCCCTAGAAAAGTAGTGCTTCGAAGATAGAGAAAATAAAAAGAAAAAGAATCCCGCCGCTACACTTCAATAGAACAGTATTTTCTCGGCGGAGAAGAAAAGAAGAAGATCAAGTAGAGAACAAACATCAAGTGTTCTCTGAAGTTTTAGTCATCTCCATCGACTGACAAGAAGCCAATCCTCATCAGGCTAAGGAGGCTGAAGAAGATCCAGTGTTGAAACTCCAGATCAAGAAGCATCTTCTTCAACCTAAAGAAGTCGATCTTCAATAGGCTAAAGTTGTCGATCTTCATCCGGCAGAAGTAGCAGTCTTTTATTACTGTAATATTTGTAAGGCTTGCAGGCCTATTTGTCTAGCTTGAGGGATGGAGACCTGTGAGGCTTGAGGGCCAGGGCAGAGGCTAGACTTGCGGGTCTGGCTAGGTAAGGCTTGTGGGCCTGTTTGTCAAGCTTGAGGGCTTGATACCTGTGAGGCTTTAGGGCCAGGGCAGAGGATAGACTTGCGGGTCTGATCTAGGTAGGGCTTGAGGGCTTGAGGGCCTGAGTGTCGAGCTTGCGGGCTCGGGGGCAGTAGGGGCTTGCGGGCCTAGGCTGTTGGACGTGTGCGTCCGTGTTGTAAGGCTTGAGGGCCTGAAGTTTTTGGCGGCGTTTGACGAGCCTAGCATACTGCTAGGTAGGCGTAGAGGGACAGAGGACAACTCAATACACCCGGTCTTGAGGAACTTCTATATATCTTTATGTGTTTCCTTTGTTATGCTTTATAACTCTTAGATCTACTAATCAGAAATCAAGAACACCAAAAAAAGGGATAAGATAATTTGAAAAACCTATTCACCCCCCTAGGTGATAAGTTGACACCCAATAAACAACAAAGTGGATAAAAATCATTTTCAAAACTTTCTTCTAGGAAGAAACACGAATCATCATTCTCTAAGGTGTTTCACATCGAGGGATTTATACTAAAAGTGACTTCATCATCTCCAATCCATAGGAGGAGCTTTCCGTTACTTACGTCGATAATCACGCTGGATGTGGCAAGGAAGGGGCGGCTGAGTATGAGGGGTACTTCGGCATCCTCTTCGAGATCAAGAATGATAAAGTCCACCAGGAAAATAAACTTGTCAACCTTAACGAGTACATCCTCCACTATCCCTACTAGTTATTTTAATGAAAGATCTGCGAGTTGGATACTCATTCGGGTGGGGCTAGGATTTCTGCTGCGGAGGGTAATTGCGCTCTCCCTTGTATTTGGATCCGTATTTCCCGGTAGAGCTCCTTGTTGACGCTAGGAGAACATTTTTGCTAGCTGGCCCACTTGATTCTCTAAATTTTTGATCGATTCGGTGAGGTTCCAGATGTTCGATTCATTTGTCACAATATATTTTGCAAAGATATCTTCAAGTGGAGAGAGCTTTTGCTGTTGCGGTGGAAAAATGGGTGGATTAAAATTTATAGGGGGATTTTGATTATGAGGTTGATTCAGATTTAAAGGACGCTGAGCTTTTCCTTAGTTGCTCCATGAGAAATTCGGATGATTCCTATAACCCGCATTGTAGGCGTTGTTGTACGGAGCGGAGTTCGGGTTATAGGAAGGCCGATGCTGATTTCCCATATAGTCAACCTGCTCTTCAATTAAAACACTATTAGCCCAAGGAGGAGTGGCGGGGGAAGCAGACATCTCCGCCACTTGCTTTGTTAAGCTCTCAACTTGTAAAGTTAAATTAGAAGTAGCATCTATTTCAAAAATACCGGATGGCTTATTAGGCCGTGCTCAGGGAAAATTCCATTGATGAGCATTCATGGCCATTTCCTCAAAAAGCTCTTGAGCGGCCTCCGGGGTCTTTTTATTCAAAGTACCCCCGTCGGCTACATCAATCATCTGCCTTGTTTGGAAATTCAAGCGTGGTGAGGGCATCTACGCAAAAGCTCCTTGAAGCGCTCCCATGTGTCATAGAGAGTCTCCAAGTCGATTTGCATAAATGATGCAATATCTGTATGCATTTTATCGGTCTTTGCAGGCGGGAAATATTTAGTGAGAAATTTTTCCGCCATATAGGCCCATGTAGTGATGGACTCCCTAGGAAGGAAGACCAACCACTGTTTGGCCTTAGACCACAAAGAAAAAGGAAAAGGACGTATTCGAATGGCATCATTGGTGATGTCATTGATTTTAAACGTATCACAAATTTTGAGAAAATTAGAAATATGACAGTTTGGATCTTCGTCCGGCAGACCATCGAAGGTCGCCGATTGTTGCACCATTTGTATGATGCTAGACTTGATCTCAAAGTTATTGTTTGCTACCGCGGGGAGAACAATACTCGACTGTGTGCCTTCCAAATTCGACCTCGCATAATAGGACATGGTCCTTTGCTGGGCCTCATTAGGATTTGGCGTGTTAGGATTATGAGGATTAAGATTAGGATCCATATTTGTTGTGTTAGTGTCCCAGATCGACTTTTCAATTTCTAAGTGAGTATCCTGATCACGAGAACGACGGCGCCGAAAAAGGGTTCACTCGATCTCTAGATCAAAAGGAATATTCAAAGCGCTACCTCGGGTTATACACTATAAGGAAAGAAGGGGAAAGAAGAAAGAGAAAAGAGAAAAAAAAGAAAGAAAGAGAAAAACTTGATTGTTATATATATATATATATATATATATATATTTCTCTCTTAGGCGGATTAAGTTGGTCTTGGACTTCCCGAGGTATGCCCTATGAAGGGTTCTCAACGGTACTTGGAGATGAAATGGGATGATAGCCCAAGTATCCCTTTCCAAGATTTAAATTACACCTTTAAGATTTTTTTGAAATTAGAAAAAGTAAAATAAAACAAGAAGAAACATGATAAAATTAATAGCTATCCTCTTTTCAAAATATCTACGCAAAGTCCATGGCAACGGCGCCAAACTTGATATAGAATATTCGAAGCGTTTACCTCTTATTGGATCTTAGTGCAGGTGCTGGTGAGCCAAGTGGAAAGTAGTGGGCAGAAGCCATATGCTGTGTTGGCCCTTGAAGGCCAACCTCTCTTTTACTGCTTTCCTTATATTGCTGGTCTGCATGCCAAAGTATGTTTTGGGTTAAAGACATTGTATGAATGTAAGGCCTTAAGGCCGTAACTCTTTATTGTATCATTCCTGGGATAGTGGACAATTATGAAAGTAATGATATTTAATGCTTTCGCTTACGCTGTGATACTCTCATATAGTTCTTTTCTGTTATCATCTTACTAACATCTAGCTAGTGTGATCAATATGGCGTGGGGTCCCGGCCGGACCTACTGTTATATAGTTTATACTGGCAGGATGTTACAATTTGGTATCGGACTTTAGGAGTCGATCCGTAGTTTAGCGAATTCGAGGTCGAATTACTTTTAAGGGGTGGTGTGCACGTGATGTGCGTTCACCCAAAAAAATAAAAAAAAACTAATAAGAATGTCCACTTAGGAATGAAAAACATGCTTGTTTGCGGAACCTGAGCATTCCTTGCTTGTTTGTTGCTATGTTTTCGGTCACTAAATTGTGCATTGCACGATTATAGGTGACTAGGAGTGGTGAGGGGCAGTCTCGACCTCTTAACACTGCTGAAAGTAGTGCGTCCGCTGAGGTATCAACGACCTCTCCTTATGCTGAGATAATTAGATTAGTCACTGAAGCGGTCTTCGTGATGATTAATAATCAGCCAGGATGTGGTACACAGCCTACTACTCCTACTCCTGATGTGGCCCCGGTGCATGTTGCTGCTATGGAACAGAGAGCGGAACCCGCGGTAGATCCCAAGGTGGAACATAGAGTCGAGCACATAGCTACGAGATGAGCGCGTGACCAGCAATTGAAGCACTTTCTAAGCTTCAATCCTCCAACCTTCTCGAGGACCGAACCCTCAGCAGAAGCAGATGACTGGCTGTCAAGAGTAAAGAAAACTCTGAGGGCGACAACAACTGAAGAGGCAATGATGGTCACCTTAGCCACATTACTTCTGAATGGAGAGGTGACACTTTGGTGGGAAGAACTTGAAGCGCACAAGTTGGCTGGAAGAGATATCACTGACGTCTCGATGGAGGAGTTTTCTGAATTGTTCCTCCAGAGGTTTATCCCCTCTGCCCAGCGCATCGCATTACAAAATCAGTTCTTTCGGTTAACTCAAGGTGATCATTTAGTAGACGACTACATGCATGAGTTTACCAGACTGAGTCTCTGTGCATGGGATTTGGTGGAAGACGAGGAGGCAAAGACGAATAAGTTCTACGAAGGACTTCGAGATGAGTTAAGGTTGCTTCTAGCAGGCCCAATGACGGTTGGCTTTCATGTTCTGGTGCAAATGGCCAGATCATTGGAATTGGATATGCAGAGAGTATAACATGCAAAAGGCCTCAACGCAAAATAGCCAGAGTTTCACGCGCAGAACTCTCAATCAAAGCCTGAGGTTAGAAGAAATAAGAGGAAGTCTAGGTTCGCGAAACCAGCTCCCTCTAATGTATCGGGAGCAACTACTACACTGAGTAACTATACGTGGAGACTCTTTTATATTTTGTGGAAAGGTGGGACACAAAGCCTGAGCATGTCGAAGTGGTCCCCCGAAGGCGGAAAACTGAGCAGTGGACTATGGTCGTGTGGTGGGTTCATCTTATGCGGAGAAAGAAAAAGCTACGGAGTCTTTTGCTTCCCAGCAACCTCCGACCCAACCAAGAGTCTACTCGCTTGGCCAACAAGAAGCCATCAGACAAAATGATGTCGTCACAGGTATGAATTATAATTTAGCTTGTACAACTTAACGTGACTTATACTTCACGTGCGACTATACGTTTGTTGTTATGCAATTAGGCTTCATCCTAATTTTCAACTATCGGGCGAGAGCTCTTTTTGATAGTGAAGCATCAAACTCCTTCTTGTCTAAGGACTTTGCGGTGCGAATCAGAGTACCAACTACCCTGGTGAAGGATAGATTGAGAGATAGTGCTTCCCAATGGATCTCGCATGAGCGCGGATAGATTGAGTTGTGTAAAGGTGCGGATAGGGAATCAAGATTTTGACTTGGAAGCATCATTACCACCACTAGCTGAGTTTGACGTAATCTTTGGCATGGACTGGCTCTCGAAGCAGCGAGCATGCGTAGATTGCAATCGGAAGAAGATTACTCTGGGAAAGAACATCGAAGATGAAACCACGTTTGCTAGAATGTGAGGAGTAAGCAAGACACTGATGTCTGCCCTCCAGGTGGTTAAGGCGGTTGATGAATAGTAAAATATACCTATTTTCTATATAGTTTTTGTATAGTTTTATTAAAAATTTGTAATATTTCTTGTAAATTATTAAATAAATGATTTGTTTTAGTTAATTTACATATATATATATATATATTTATGTAAAAATGAATTATTTAAGTATATATTAAATAAAACTATATAATAAATATGTAAGTAATTATGTAAATATATACTTACTATATATGTAAATATTTATATAAGTAATTATGTAATTATATTTATATATTTAAAGTATACTAAACATTTATGTAAATGTATATGTAAAATATTTATCAAAATAAAGAATATATCTATATATATGTGTAAATATAAACTATAAATAAAGTTAAATAAATAAAAACTTAGTTTTTTTAAACTTTTTTTTAAATAAAGACAGTCCCATCGATCGGTATCCCTTCCGGTCGATCGACGGGACGGGATGTCGATCCCGTTGATTATCCTTTCCAGTCCCGTCGATCAGTATCCAATCCCGTTGATCTACGGGACGGGATATTGATCCCGTCGATTATCCTTGTTGGATCGATTGGCGCCCTTAGAGGGGGGGGGGGGGGGGTGAATAAGGGAATAAAATACTTTTTTAATTTTTAGATGATTTACTAAATTATTTAAAGTAAATTAGAACGAAATAACAATTTAGCTTAAAGGAAGAAACAATTGTAATTTGCAATTTTATAATTTATGCCAAATGAAAGAAATCAAGTAAACACAAATAGAGACATGATTATATTATATAAAAAGGTGTTTACATAAATTTGATTTCAATATCGCTAGAAATCGGAGGCGTACAAAGTAAAACAATTTTTCCTTTTCTATACCGACTCGTATCCCCACGAACCGGTTGGCTTTAGCCTATCCTTCCCCGGATATTGCCTCAAGCTGCTCTAGCCAATCCTTCCCCGGATATGGCATTGAGCACCCCCTAGATCTTATCTCGTAGACCTAGTCGCCAACTCATGCGGTGAATTAACCCCTAAGCCGCGCAAGGACCTAGTCACCAACACAAGGCGAATTCCACTACAAAAATTACAATAATGAAATAAAGCAAATATCAAAAACTCCCTCTATAAGATTTCTGAAGTTGAGGATGAAGGATCGCTATAGCACAAGCGAGGTTGAAGCTATCATTCTTTGGATGCAGCGTGGGGCCTTCCTTCTCCAGAAATCTTCTTTGGCTTTGAGTGGGAGATAAACTTTCGGCAGAGTAACAACTCAGGAAATTTGGCACAAGTAATCTCTCTGAAAGCTCTGACCAAAATGAGAGAGAACCCATCAATTTATAGACCTTGGAGATAATGCTTGCTGTAGCTCCTAGTGCTTGTTGTAGCTCCAAGCGCTTGTGGTAGCGTTCGTGTGGAGCGGTTGCAAAACCGTTGGCGGCGTGGCGCTGTGCACAAACTTGGGCTAGCACCAGGCGGTAGTGCTAGCGCTGGCGGTAGTGCTAGCGCTGGCGATAGTGCTAGCGCCTGCGTTAACCCCTAACACTGGCGGTAGTGCTTCAGCTCAGTTTGTTGGTTCCAAGCTGCTTTCTACCTGTGGAGTATTGCACCTATAGTTCCTGCACACTATAAACACACAACAAGCAAGATCAAATACAATTTGGGATTTATTATTCTCAAGCAAAGGGATGTGACACACATGTCCAATAATCTCCCCCTTTTGATAATAACAAATCCTCTTAGCAAGAAATCAACAAAGGTGTTTATGGTAAATGATAAGCGAGATAAAAGTGCAACTATAGTATATGATAAGAATGAGAATAGTGCAAACTCCCCCTATCTTAATGCCCCCCCTACATAAATGCAATATATGTTTTACTCCCCCTAAATTACAAGAATTAGTCTCCCATTAATCTTTCTGATTTCTCCTCTAGATTTCTTCAATTAATCTCCCCCTTTTAGTATTATCAAAAGAAGATGGGGTGAGGGTAGTAAGGAGGCACTCCTTATAAATGTTAAAGCATGATCGAGCTTTTGTAATATATATTATGATAAAGAGTTTAAGCATAGTATATATAAGAGATTTAAAATAAAAAGATAAGAGTTGAAAGCAAGTGGAAGATTATAAGAAACATCCTTTTGTAAGCATGAAGAGCATAAGTAAAAAATATGAGTTTAAGTTCAAAATTGAAAGATGTTTTAACCTTTTTGAAATCTCAAAGTTTTTCATAAAGATACCAAGCATGAAATGAACATATCAAAGAGAGATTATACTACAATGTTACTTAATTTCAAGTTTAAGAGATACCAAACATTGTAGAGATCATGCAAGGTTATCTAGTGCATTTCTTATATAAGGAGTAGTATAGATAAAGCATTCGAATCCAATTCTCATGAGAAGAAGTGTTATGAAAGATAATGATGTGCACATAAGTATATTTTGAGCAATGTTAACAATTGATTTAAATCACAAAATACAAGACATATGTAAAGTAAAGTGCACAATAAAACACAAGTATATTACTTTCACACACTTTTAATGCACTTAATTTTTAACAAAGTGGTGTAATAACCAAGGTTTGCACAAGACACTTTACTATTCTTTTCAAGGTGCTCAACCTCACAATGCTTATGAAGACTTATCAGGAGGTTCAAGTAGTGCTTGGTGGAGTTATATTTGTCTATTTTTATTCACTTTTGTGAGACAACATTCTCCGAATACACTTATTTTGCAAACCCAACAAAATTTTCAAATCCAACCACTTTTCTTAATTTTTAAGTGCAATTCAAATGTAGTGTAGATAATAAACTTATGCAAATTTTAATTCATTGTACAATTACAATACACAATCAAACATTTTTATATTTAAACACACATGTACATTACCAAACATAAGTGAGTGTAAAAGTATCATTATCAATCACAATACATTTACTTATACTTAGAGGCATGCTAAGCTTGGTTCTACAAATATTTTTAAATACAATTGATGCACTTAATTAGATATATCAAAGTATGATAAACACAATAGTGTTCATAGTAAAATGAAGAAACAAGTTTTAACATTGTAAATAATTCTAAATGATAGAATTCATATTCATGCTTGATATTAGCAATAAAGATCATACAGTTTTTTTTGTTTTAAAAATTTTAATGAAAGGAAAAACAGAAAACCACAAAAACCTATTTGTGTATTTTTGGATTTTAAAATTTTATAGTTGATTTTCCATAAAATAAATAAAACAAAAATAATAAAAGTCAGAAGTACAAAATTAAAGTAGTAAATATGAACTAAAATATTTTTGTAGATTTTTAGAAACTTTGAAAATCATAAAATTCAAACACTCACGCTAGCGCCGGCGCTAGCACTAGCGCTGGAAACAGTAAGTGAAATATTGAAGATTTTAAAATTCTGTTTTTTGATATTGATTAGGGGTCTTAAGAGTAGTCTTATGCAGAAATTTTGTAATTTTTAGAGATGTCTTGATTGCTCAAATTGCATAAAACATTAGCGTTTTACATGTTATTCATCCTAAGATGTCTAAGACTCCTAATTCCAACCTTAACATTTGAAACCTTGCATCAGGAAGAGGTTTAGTGAATATATCAGCAAGTTGAGAGTCCGTGCCAATTAAACTTATTCTAACATTTTCTTTCTTAATGTGATCCCTTATGAAATGATGACGTACATCTATATGTTTGGATCTAGAATGGTGTATCAGATTATTTGTAAGATCAATGGCACTCTTGTTGTCACATTTTAATTCAATATGTTTTATATGAAAACCAAAGTCCTCTAAAGTTTGGCTCATTCATAGTGCGTGTGCACAATAACTCCCTAGTGCAATGTATTCGGCCTTCGTGGTGGAGAGTGCAACTGAATTTTATTTCCTACTAGACCATGCAACTAATGAAGATCATAGAAAGTGGCAAGTATCGTTAGTGCTTTTTCTATCAAGTGAGCATCCGGCAATGTCCGAATCGGAATAGCCATGAAGTGTAAATGACTTATTGTGCGGGTACCATAATCTATATAAGGTTTGATCACTTGAAATTCCCGATTCATCTTTTCCTAATTTAAGTAATGTACTCATTAGTGTAGAAGCATGTTTAAGGTTTTCAAATCCAAAGCGTTTAAGCATATCATAGACATATTTGGTTTGACATATAAAAATACCATCATTTCTTTGTGATATTTGAAAACCAAGAAAATAAGAAAGTTCTCCTACTAGACTCATTTCAAATTCATTTTTATCACTTTAATAACTTCATTACACAACTCTTCATTAGTAGATCCAAAGATTATATCATCAACATATATTTGCAAAATAATTAATTCATCATTCTTATGCTTAATGAAGAGAGTACTATCGGCACTTCCTATAATATAACTGTTCTTTAATAAAAATGATGTAAGTCTTTCATACCATGCACAGGGCGCTTGTTTTAAACCATAAAGCGCTTTTTCTAGTTTATAAACATGATTGGGAAATTATTCATTAATAAAATGGGGGGTTGTTCAACATAAATTTCTTCTTTTACAAACCCATTGAGAAAAGCACTTTTTACATCCATTTGAAATAGTTTTATTCTTTTAAAGCTTGCAAATGCTAGAAAAATTCTAATGGATTTCAACCTAGCAACGGGTGCAAAAGTTTCATCAAAATATATCCCCTAGATTTGTGAATATCCTTGTGCTACTAAGCGTGTCTTATTCCTAGTGATTCTAGACTCACCATCTAATTTATTTTTAAAAATCCATTTTACACCTACAACCGGGTGATTAGATGATCTTTCTACTAATTTCAAAACATTATGTCACTCAAATTGTTCTAACTCTTCATTCATAGCCAAAAACCAAAATTCATCATTTAAAGCGGTAGAAATGGTTTTTGGTTCAATTTCAAAAAAAAAAAACAGATATTTGAATAAGATTCATGAAGAAAAGAGCGAGTTCTTACCCCGATGGATGGTTCACCAATTATTAATTCTCGTGGATGATCCTTTGTGAATTTCAAGGCACTTGGAGGTACATATTCATCTTCCTTGGCCTCCTCTTCTTCTTCTTTGAAAGGTTCCTCATCACCATGCTCCAAAGGATGTAAGAGGCCATCCTCGTTGCCTGCGGAAAGTTTTTCTACACAAGGAACAAACTCATCAAATTTCACATTTATTGACTCTTCAACTCTACTAGTTCTTTTAGTAAAAATTCTATAAGCTTTACTAGTTGAAGAGTACCCAAGAAAAGTTCCTTCATCACATTTTTCATCAAACTTTCCCAAGCTATCTTTTGTATTCAAAATAAAACATTTACAACCAAAAACTTTGAAATAAGATACATTAGTCTTCTTTTGAAAATAAAGTTCATATGGTGTGAGATTAAGAGATAGGCAGAGCATGATTCTATTCATAACATAACATGATGTATTTACGGCTTCAGCCCAAAAGGACTCGGGTAATTTATATTCACATAGCATAGTGCGTGCTAGTTCTTGAACTGTCCTATTCTTTCTTTCTACAATACCATTTTGTTGTGGTGTGTGTGGTGCTGAGAACTCATGTTTAATGCCAAACATATCACAAAAGGATGTAAATTTTTCATTTTCAAATTCTCCTCCATGATCCGAGTGAATGCATTTAATTTTTAAATCACTTTCATTTTGAATACGAGTACATAATTTTTGCAAATTCGCAAAACGCATCGAATTTGGAAGAGAGAAATAATGTCCAACAATATCTTGAAAAATCATCTATTAAAACATATGTATATAATCTACCACCAAGACTTGCAGTGCTAACGGGACCAACAAGATCCATATGAATTATTTGCAAGGGTCTTGTAGTAGAAATGTAATTTTTACTTTTGAAAGAGGATCTAGAAAATTTACCTTTTTGACATGGTGAACAAAGTGAAAGTAAAGTTCCATTTAACCTAGGCAATCCTCTAATTAAATTACTTTTGGCAAGTTTTACAATGAGCTTTGTGCTAGCATTCCCTAGTCTTCTATGCCAAAGTTCTAATTCATCATTTTTAGTGATAAAACATTTTATAGATGATTTAGAAAGATCATGAAAAGAAACTATATAGACATTATGTATTCTTGGTGCAGTTAGTAAAATATCTTTTGTAGTAGGATTAGATATTTTGCATAGATTAGTGGAAGATTCAAATAACACATCTAATCCTTTATCACATAATTGGCTAATAGAATTTAAATTGTGTTTTAATCCTTTCACATAAAGAACATTAGATATAGTAAAGGATTCATTTCCAACTGTACCAATTCCCATGATCCTTTCTTTTCCATTATCACCAAACATCACGATCCCTCCCTTCTTCTTCTCTAGGCTAAGGAACTTTGCTTTATTGCCCGTCATGTGCTTGGAGCATCCATAATCCAAGTACCACACGTCTTCATTATCCTTAACCTGCCTGCACATCTAGAAAGAAGATGAGAGTAAAGATCCGGATACCCAAGTGGTACCACCCATGGAATAAGTGGAAGCCTTAGGTACCCAGATTTGCTTTAAAGTGGTTTGTTTTATTTTCCTGCAAGAACTAGATGTGTGACCTAACCTATAACAGTTTGCACACGAAATAAAGGGGGTTGAGACCCTTTTCTGGAATATTTTCTTGCTGGAAGAAATTGGATTTATAGAAGAAAAACATTTTGAAAAAGAAAATTCATGCTTCTTATATGAGGTGCTAGCGGAGGCGTTAGTGGCTAGTCGCCGGGTGGTAGCCCTCACCTCGATATCCGAGCCCAAATTTTCCAAAACCATGGTACTGGTTCCCTAAAATCATTTCCAGTTATTTTTGGCCTATTCCTAATTTTTTAATGGCCATGTGAGTTCATGAACTTGTGCTTTAAGTGAAGAATTTTCTTTCATAAGCATGACACACCTATTTTCAAAACTTTATTATTATTATTTTTGATTTGCAAAAGAGAGGCTTCTAATTTCCTTTATAATTCCCCCTTCTCTTTTGTAAGAATTTTGGCATGAGAGAGGGTTTTGGAAAGTGACTCTTCAATATCTTTTGCTAATTTAGTGGAATGATCACACTCTTGGCAAGAAACCTTTCTCTTTTCTAAAATAATTAATTTTTGGGAAAGCTTTTGATTTTCTTTAATAAGAGATTCATTTTCTCGATTCAATAAAATACTATCTTTCATATTTTTATCAAAAGCATTGCAAGTTGTAAGAAATTCATTAAAGAGTTCATCATAAGTGGGAGGAGTTACCTCAGTATCGCTAAGAACATTGGAGTCGTCACCGTCTTTTCCATGTCCCATGAGGCACATGTTTGCTTCCTCATCTTCACTTGATGAAGACCCGCTTGATTCTTCAGAGGAGGAGGAGTCATCCCATGTTCTAGCTTTTAGCACCTTCCTCTTCTCCTTCCCTTTGTGCCGCTTGTCCTTCTTCTCCTTTAATAACTTTGGGCACTGGCTCCGAATGTGCCCGGTCTTCCAACAATGAAAGCATTCCGATGGAGGTCTTTATTCTTCATCGTCGCTCTCCTTTTCCTTCTTTGAAGATGACCCTTTCCATCTTGCATCCTTTTGGATAAATTTCTGGAAAGTGTTTCTTCTTTCCGGATTTCACATGAACTTTCGGAAGTTCTTCACCAAAAGGCTTTCTTCATCTTCATCCTCATCCTCTTGGCACTCCTTCTTTGACTTTAGTGCCAACGCCTTCTTCTTTTGCTCCTTGTTATATTCATCATATTGGATTTTGAGTTCTACCTCATGGGTTTTGAGATTCCCAATGAGGCTCTCAACTTGGAGCGTTCTTAGATTGTGCGATTTTGAAATGGCCGTCACCTTCGGGTTGAATTTTGGAGGAAGGGAACGAAGCATCTTTCAGACCAAGTCTCCGTTGGAGAAGGTCTTTACAAGAACTTTGGAGGCATTGACGATCTTCATGAAGCGCGTGTACATGGCATCAACATTTTCAGTTTCATCCATCCAGAATTTTTCATATTCTGACTCCAGTTGGAAACGCTTTGAATCTTTAACCTGCGATGTACCTTCATGAGTAACTTCCAAATGATTCCAAATTTCATATGATGTAGTACATGCGGAAATTCTATTAAATTCATTTATATCTAACGCATAAAATAAAGCATTCATGGCCTTGACGTTATTTTTGCATTTTAGCTTATCCCTATCATCCCATTTATCTTTTGGTTTTTCTAAAGTTATCTCTCCAACTACAATTGTAGTAGGAGAGTATTCCTCTTCTACCATATTCCATACCTCAATATCTAGGGTCATAAGAAAACATCTCATCCTATTTTTCCAATAATTATAATCTGACCCGGTAAATAGTGGAGGTCAACTAATTCCCTGACCCTCAGAAAAAGCGAGATCATAAGACGTCATTATTCCTGGTTTTTAAACCGTTTGGAATAACCTAGCTCTGATACCACTTGTTGGATCGATTGACGCCCTTAGAGGGGGGGGGGGGTGAATAAGGGAATAAAATACTTTTTAAAATTTTAGACGATTTACTAAATTGTTTAAAGTAAATTAGAACGAAATAACAATTTAGCTTAAAGGAAGAAACAATTGTAATTTGCAATTTCATAATTTATGCCAAATGAAAGAAATCACATAAACACAAATAGAGAAATGATTATATCATATAAAAAAGTGTTTACATAAATTTGATTTCAATATCGCTAGAAATCAGAGGCGTACAAAGTAAAATAGTTTTTCCTTTTCTATACCGACTCGTATCCCCACGAACCGGTTGGCTTTAGCCTATCCTTCTCTGGATATCGCCTCAAGCCGCTCTAGCCAATCCTTCCCTAGATATGGACTCGAGCACCGCCTAGATCTAATCTCCTAGACCTAGTCGCCAACTCACGTGGTGAATTACCCCCTAAGCTGTGCAAGGACCTAGTCGCCAACACAAGGCAAATTCCACTATAAAAAAACAATAATGAAATAAAGCAAATAACAAAAACTCCCTCTAAGAGATTTCTGAAGTTGAGGATGAAGGATCGATGTAGCACAAGCGAGATTGAAGCGATCGTTCTTCGGATGCAGCGTAGGGCCTTCCTTCTCCAGAAATTTTCTTTGGCTTTGAGTGGGAGATGAAATTACGGCAGAGTAACAGCTCTGGAAATTTGGCACAAGTAATCTCTCTGGAAGCTCTGACCAAAATGAAAGAGAACCCATCAATTTATAGACCTTGAAGATAGCGCCTACGGTAGCTCCTAGCGCCTGCAGTAGCGTTCGTGTGGAGCGGTTGAGAAACCGTCGGCGGCGTGGCGCTGTGCACAAACTTGAGCTAGCACTAGGCGGTAGCGCTAGCGCTGGCGGTAGCGCTAGCGCCTGCGTTAACCCCTAATGCTGGCGGTAGTGCTTCAGCTCAGTTTGTTGATTCCAAGCTGCTTTCTACCCGTGGAGTATTGCACCTATAGTTCCTGCACACTATAAACACACGACAAACAAGATCAAATACAATTTGGGATTTGTTATTCTCAAATAAAGGGATGTGACACACATGTCCAATAATCCTTTCTAGTCCCGTCGATAGGTATCCAATCCCGTCGATCGATGGGACGGGATGTCGATCCCGTCGAATATCCTTTCCAGTCCCGTCGAGTTAAACTTATGTTTTGGAAATCAGCTTCTGATCCCGTCGATCGACGGGTCATCGATCCCGTCGATTTTCCTTTCCCATCCAGTCAGTTAATGCTTATTATTCTAACTTATTATAATATAGTGTATATAAATGTTTCTGTGTTCAAACAGATGAGCGCGCTTGCTCCAGTGGACTTGGTTTGGCTAGCCTCCCTTGAGGTGGCAGTTTTGAAACAAGGGCAGCTCCATTTTTGCTGGATTAAATCCAGTTATTCGCACCCTAACTAGCAGCTGTCCCGCCGGCTTCCAGAACTTACAGCTGTCCCATCGATCTTTCAGAGCACCTTCTTGTCGATCTAGAACTCTTCCCGTCGATCGACCCAGTGTCCCGTCGATCGACGGTAAGCATTCCAGCCTGGCAGCTCAAGCCTTCCAGCACTCCAGCTCATCTCCTTCTAGTGCCATCCAGCTCACTTCTAGCAAGCTGCTACCTTCTATCTGCACACCAAAACTCCAGCTCACCTCCTTCTAGTGCCATCCAGCTCACCTCCAACCCATCACCTTCTAGAAAATTCTAAATGCACACCTATCCTCCCTCACTTATCCTCCCTCTTGGATTGCCCTTTTGGGTGATCTTCCACCATCCTTTTTCAGTATCTTTTTATGTCTTTTTATTTTGTATTTTTATTTTTGTAATTTCTTTGCGTATCTTCTTTTAAATATTGTAATGTTTTTATTTGTTGTAATTTTTATTTCTTATAAACTTTATTTCTTGTAACCTTTAATTCTTGTAACCCCTTTATTATGGCAATAAATAAGTTTAGTTTTCATTTCGTGTAATTTCAATTCTGTCAAGCATTTTAATTCGTAGCGTAGTTTTAATTATGCAATTTCATTTCTGCACTGCAATTTTATTCTTAGCTTAGCTTCAATTCCTGCATTTTCCGCATTTTTTTCTCGCTTTCGTAAGCAATATATTTATTGCCGTAATTTTGGTTTTCGTTTTAATTCAAATTTATTCATCTTCGTAACTTTCGCTCTTTTTCTTCCTTGGCACGGACTCAATGTAGCCAAATATTACGTTTCTGTTTATTTTTGCTTTAATTCGAATTTTGGTTACCTCTTTTTTCGCTTTGATTCGAATTTACTCGCCGTCATAATTTTTGTTCTTTTTCTTCCTTGTCGCGGTAGAGATTAGAGCGGAATATTATGTTTTTGTTTATTTTCGCTTCGAAGCAATTTTCATTCTCGTTATGTTACGTTCTCGCAATTTCCGCCTTCGTTGTTTTCCGTTTTTTCGCTTTCATTTTTTGTTAAAGTTTATGTTTTTGTTTATTTCTATTTTTGTTTTTTAATAGCTTATGCAATTTCCTTTCATAGCGTAGTATTTTGTTTTCATGCATTTATTTCCTGTCTACCCGTTTGGGTAGAACTTGTCATGCATTTATTTCCCGTCTACCCATTTGGGTAGAAATTGCTCTGCATTTATTTCCCGTCTACCAATTTGGGTA
Organism: Dactylorhiza incarnata; assembly: GCA_033032865.1. Classification (NCBI taxonomy): domain Eukaryota; kingdom Viridiplantae; phylum Streptophyta; class Magnoliopsida; order Asparagales; family Orchidaceae; genus Dactylorhiza; species Dactylorhiza incarnata. Next base: position 242,861 of record JAWHQI010000384.1, read on the forward strand.
GAACTCGCTCACGCATTTACTTCCCCTCTACCCGTTCAGGTAGAGATGGCATTTCTGTCTTTCATTTTCTATAATTTCAATTTATGTCTTTCAATTATGTAATTTTAATTTCTTTAAATCACATTATTTATCCGATAAAACAATAGCCGTATTCTCGAAGTAGCAGTACTCGACGAGATCTGTAGAAAAATACAACCTTGATAATTTTCTAAAAAATTAGCCTATACTATACGCGATAAGGTATACTTGCCTTTTTGAATGATTAGTTAGGATAATAACGATACAAAGACTCGCAAAACTCTCCATTTCTATAAAAAAAATTAATTGAAATCGGCGCCGCTGCCGCGGTGTGATCGTCGATATTCCGAAAGAAGGAAAGACCGTTACTTCTATCATCTCGACAGGTAGGATAAAGGTCAGTTCCTCGAAGTAGGACTACTCGCGAGATGCCTCGAACGCGCCCGCTGAATTCTAATATCCACACCCGGAAAGCTTTTGCGGCGCTCTTAAAATAAATTAATTTTAAACATCAAGTTTTTGGCGCCGTTGCCGGGGAGCTTTGTCGATATTTTGAAAAGAGAAAACGCTATTGATTTTATCCTTATCTTTTTCTTTTCCTTTAAAAAAAATTCAAAAACTCCTAAAATTACAAAAAAAATTCTATCCTATTTTTTATAGACCTTTTTCATAATAAAATTTTTTTCTTACAAAATCCAAAAAATATAATAACCCCTAAAATGAAAAAAAAATTATTTACCTTATTTTGTAAATAATATTTACATAATTAAAAAAAAACTTTAAAATAAAAAAAATCTAAAAATCTTTAAAAAAATCACCTTATTTTTGTACATAATGAAATATTTTATTTAATTAAAAAAATACCAAAATATAATATAAACTTACTTTGTAAATAAAAAAAACTTAGAAAAAACAATAAGTCCTTTTTGTTATCTAAAAAAGATTTAGGCAGCGTCGCCCGGGAGCTTCTTCCGATAATTTGAAAGAAGGAAAACCATTACTTCTATCATTTCGATAGGTAGAATAATGGTTAGTTCCTCGAAGTAAAATTACTCGCGAGACTCCTCGAAAATGCCCGCTTAAATCAAACCATTACCTGGGCTTAAGTAAAAATCTAAAAAACAAAAAAAATAATAAATTTTATTTTATCTCTCCTTTTTCCTTCTATAATTTTCTTTAAAAAAATCCAAAAAAAAAAATTATAAAAAAAAAAAAAAAAAATTATATATAAAAAAAACCCCCAAAAAATTTTATCTTGTATTTCTTTTCTCTTCTTTCTCCTTTTCCTTATTTTAAAAAATCCAAAAAAATTCTAAAAACACCAAAATCCAAAAAAATTAACAAAATTATACTTTGTAAATAAATAACTTAAAAAATAAAAAAAAAGTTTGATGACTTGAATACTTAGTTTATTTTGTACATAATAATACAATTTATTTTATAAACTTAAAAAACTTAGAAAAAAAATCTAAAAACCCCAAAATAAAAAAAATTCTCTTTCTTTTTCTTCCCCTTATTTATACTTCCATCCAAAAACAAAAAAAATATATATATATAATGACAAATTTTTCTTATATTTAAAACCATTTAAAAAAAATAATAATAATAAACATAAAAATAATAAACAACCCAAGAAGCTCTTCCACATTTTGATTTTCGTTTCCACATACTTAAAATACAACATTGAGGACAATGTTGGGTTTTAAGTATGGGGGTATTTTCTCCATTTCTCTATTCTCAAAAACATCAAAAATCCAAAAAAATTTAAAACCCCAAACCCCAAAAATCTAGTTATGTTGTACATAATTATTTTCAAAAAAATATATAGAAAAATCCAAAAAAAAATATTATATTTTTATTTTTATTTTTCTTATTATCTACTTCTTTCTTTCTTTTTTATTTCGTATTAATGTGTATATTTATAACAAAATAAAAAAAGGAAAAAAAAAATCATAAGTAAAAAACCAATTTTTTTTTTAAAACCCCTACTTAGCTTTTGTTATTTTCAAAGCTAGGTTGAGTTTATTTATAAGCATTTTCATTATTTTTGATTTGCTACATCTTTTATGTTTATCATAGTTTGTAAGGTTTAAATTTTTGGAATTTTAGTTGTAAAGAACACGTTATGATTTTAATTTAATTTGAGAACAAACTTTTTAGCACTACTTCGAGTTAACCCTAAATAGCTTCTTTTTATATTATATGGGCAAACCACTTTTAGATTTAATTATTCTTACTTCAAACTTGTGAAACTTTAGGAATATTATAAGCTACTAAATTTTTCTCTCTAAACTTTCTTAATTTATAAACTCTAGAAATATCTAGTTTACCCCTTATCCCATTTACTTGGTATTTTCATTTTAAAAGATCTTTTGTCAATGGGAATAAGATTTCATTCCGTAAACATAGGCACCCAATTTTATTAAAAGATTATATGGCATGAGAATAAGAATTTCGTTCTCTAAACATATATATTGGGTTATTTTTGAAGATTGAAAAAAATTCATTTTGGGAGTAATATTTCATTCCCTTAAACAAATCCAAAAGAAAAAATTGAGTGAGGTGAGAGGATAAAATCCATCACCACCAAATCAAGAATCATCTTCTCTTACCAAGTTTCCCCTACCCCTTAGCCAATAAAATTGGAACCTAGATATAAATTAAAATTTTTGGGAGAGCATAATTAGTAGGTTTTATACATTCTTAAAAAATATTTCTCCTAAAAGTTAAAGTTTTTATAATTCTATCAAATGAAGGCACTAGTGATTGCAATATTTGTTCGCTATTTAACTAACTTTAGAAGTCTTGTGGATAAAACCTTTTCGCTCTTTTTAATTCATTTTAACAATTTAGGACTTACCTATTTTATTCTCCAAAATTTATTTTGATCTTACTTTTGATTAAATAAATTTTTAGTAACTTATAAATTTTATTAACGTCTTATAGGTATCCCTTACATTTGCTCTAGAATAGCAAAAGCTTAAGTATGTGAGTATTTGATGAATAGTAAAATATACCTATTTTCTATATAGTTTTTTGTATAGTTTTATTAAAAATTTGTAATATTTCTTGTAAATTATTAAATAAATGATTTGTTTTAGTTAATTTATATATATATATATATATTTATATGTAAAAATGAATTATTTAAATATATAATAAATAAAAACTATATAATAAATATGTAAATATTTATGTAAGTAAATATGTAAATATATACTTACTATATATGTAAATATTTATATAAGTAATTATGTAATTATATTTATATATTTAAAGTATACTAAAAATTTATGCAAATGTATATGTAAAATATTTATCAAAATAAAGAATATATCTATATATATGTGTAAATATAAACTATAAATAAAGTTAAATAAATAAAAACTTAGTTTTTTTAAACTTATTTTTTTTTTGAAATAAAGACAGTCCCGTCGATCGGTATCCCTTCCCGTCGATCGACGGGACGGGATGTCGATCCCGCCGATTATCCTTTCCAGTCCCGTCAATCAGTATCCAATCCCATCGATCGACGAGATGAGAAGTCAATCCCATCGATTATCCTTTCTAGTCCCGTCGATCGGTATCCAGTCCCGTCGATCGGTATCCAATCCTGTCGATCGACGGGACGGGATGTCGATCCCGTCGATTATCCTTTCCAGTCCCGTCTAGTTAAACTTATGTTTTTGAAATCATCTTCTTATCCCGTCGATAGACAGGACGTCGATCCCGTCGATTTTCCTTTCCCGTCCAGTCTTTTTCTGCTTAAACAACAACGACACCCCTTCCCGTCGATCGACGGTACGAGATGTCGATTTTCCCTTCCCGTCTTTATAATGCTTATAATTCTAACTTATTATAATATAATATATATATAAATGTTTCTGTGTTCAAACAGATGAGCGTGCTTGCTCCAGTGGACTTAGTCTGGCTAGCCTCCCTTGAGGTGGCGGGTTCGAAACTAGGGCAGCTCCATTTTTGCTGGATTAAATCCAGTTATTCTCACCACAACTAGCAACTGTCCCGCCGGCTTCTAGAACTTGCAGCTATCCCATCGATCTTCTAGAGCACCTTCCTGTCGATCTAGACCTCTTCCCGTCGATCAACCCAGTGTCCCGCACTCCAGCCTTCCAGCACTCCAGCTCACCTCCTTCTAGTGCCATCCAGCTCACTTACAGCCAGCTGCTACCTTCTATCCGCACACCAAAACTCTAGTGCACCTCCTTCTAGTGCCATCCAGCTCACCTCCAACCCATCACCTTCTAGAAAATTCTAAATGCACACCTAGCTTCTTCAATAAGCTATGATTTCTCTATAAATACAAGCCTACCCCCCTCACTTATCCTTCCTCTTGGATTGCCCTTTTGGGCGATCTTCCACCATCCTTTTCCACCATCTTTTTATGTCTTTTTATTTTTGTATTTTTATTTTTGTAATTTCTTTGTGTACTTCTTTTAAATATTGTAATGTTTTTATTTGTTGTAAATTTTATTTCTTGTAAACTTTATTTCCTGTAATCTTTAATTCTTGTAACCCCTTTATTATGGCAATAAATAAGTTTAGTTTTCATTTCGTGTAATTTCAATTCTGTCCAGCATTATAATTCATAGCGTAGTTTCAATTATGTAATTTCTTTTCTGCACTGCAATTTTATTCTTAGCTTAGCTTCAATTCCTGCATTTTCCACATTTTTTCTCGCTTTCGTATGCAATTTATTTATTGTCGTAATTTTGGTTTTCGTTTTAATTCAAATTTATTCGTCTTCGTAACTTTCGTTCTTTTTCTTCCTTGACACGGAATCGATGGAGCCGAATATTACGTTTCCATTTATTTTCACATTAATTCGAATTTAGGTTACCTCTTTTTTCGCTTTGATTCGAATTTACTCGTCGTCATAATTTTTGCTCTTTTTCTTCCTTGACGCTGCAGAGATTAGAGCGGAATATTATGTTTTTATTTATTTTCGTTTCGAAGTAATTTTCGTTCTCGTTATGTTTCGTTCGCGCAATTTCCTCCTTCGTTGTTTTCCATTTTTCCGCTTTCATTTTTTTGTTAAAGTTTATGTTTTTGTTTATTTCTATTTTTGTTTTCTTAATAGCTTATGCAATTTCATTTCGTAGCGTAGTATTTTATTTTCATGCATTTATTTCCTGTCTACCCGTTTGGATACAACTTGTCATGCATTAATTTCCCATCTACCCGTTTGGGTAGAACTTGCTCTGCATTTATTTCCCGTCTACCTGTTTGGGTAGAACTTGCTCACGCATTTACTTCCCCTCTACCCGTTCGGGTAGATATTTCATTTCTGTCTTTCATTTTCTGTAATTTCAATTTCCTTCTTTCAATTATGTAATTTTAATATCTTTAAATCACATTTTTATCCGATAAAATAATAGTTGTATTCTCAAAGTAGCAGTACTCGACGAGATTCGTTGAAAAATACGACCTTGATAATTTTCTAAAAAATTAGCCTATACTATACGCGATAAGGTATACTTGCCTTTTTGAATGATTAGTTAGGATAATAACGATAGAAAAACTCGCAAAAACTCCCCATTTCTATAAAAAATATTTAATTGAATTCGGCGCCGCCGCCACAGCGTGATAATCGATATTCTGAAAGGAGGAAAGACCGTTACTTTTATCATATTGACTGGTAGGATAAAGGTTAGTTCCTCGAAGTAGGAGTACTCGCGAGACACCTCGAACGCGCGTGCCGAATTCTAATATCCGCACCCGGAAAGCTTTTGCGGCGCTCTCAAATAAATTAATTTTAAACATCAGCGGTGAGAAAAGGCGCGGAGTTGTTCTTCACGTTGTTGGAGACTTCAAAGCCTAAGCCCATTATAAGTGATGTCTTGATAGTGGCGGAGTACGTTGTCATGTTTCTTAATGAACTCCCTGGGGCTCCCCTCAGTGAGAGATTGATTTCTGTATTGAGTTTGTATCATGTGTCAAGCATGAATCATGCTCACCGTACTGGATAGCGCCAAAAGAATTGGCATAGTTACAAGCTCAGTTACAAGAACTACTAGAGCAAGGCTATGCACGTCCAAGTTCATCCCCCTGGAGTGCACTAGTTCTCTTTGTGAAAAAGAAGGACGGGAGCTTAAGTCTATGCATCGATTATAGAGAACTAAATATGCTGACAGAGAAAACCCGTTATCCAATTCTGAGAATCGATGACTTATTCGACCAATTGGTTGGGTCGACGGTGTATTCTAAGCTAAATTTGAGGTCCGGATACTATCAGCTGAGAATAAGGGAATGCGATATTCCAAAGACAGTGTTCAGTACCCACTTTGGGCACTAAGAGTTCACGGTCATGCCATTCGGTCTTTCTAACGCACCGTCGGTATTTATGGACTTGATGAATAGAACGTTCCGAGAGTGCTTGGACCGATTTGTGATCATCTTCATCGATGGCATCTTGGCATAATCTCAGTACAAAGAGGAGCATGCAGAGCATCTGCACGAAGTTTTGAGCACTTTAAGGAGGTGTCAGTTATATGCCAAGTTCTCCAAATGCGAGTTTTGGCTATCATCATTAGCATTCCTGGGTCATGTTGTTAGTGGTGAAGGAATCGCGGTCGATCCATTGAAGATAGTGGCTATCCGAGAGTGGTCTGTGTTGAAAAGTGTGGCGGAACTCCGAAGTTTCTTAGGACTTGCCGGCTACTGTAGGCACTTCGTGGAGAACTTCTTGAGAATTTCACTTCCTCTCACTAAATTGACTAGGAAAGATCAGAAGTCCATTTTGTCGCCCGAGTGCGCACGAGCTTTTGAGGAGCTAAAGAGCCGTCTGACCACGACGCCCATTTTATGCTCGCCATGTGGAACGGAAGGCTATAAAATATATAGCGATGCCTCAGGGAGTGGCTTGGGTTGCATCCTCGTGTAATTCGGGCAGGTAATTGCCTATGGATCCCGATAGTTGAAGGTACATGAGAGGAACTACCCGGTCCATGACTTGGAGTTAGCGGTAGTGGTATCGCCTCTTAAGTTATGGAGGCATTACTTATACGCCGTGAAGATCGACATCTTTACAGACCACAAAAGCCTCAAGTACCCGTTGGATCAAAAGGATTTGAATATGTGATAAAGGAGGTGGATGGAGTTCCTTGGGGACTACACCTTTGACATATGTTACACTCTCGGGAAGAGAAACGTTGTTGATGATGCGTTGAGTCATCGAGCTCCCTCGCAAGCAAATTGGATTTTGATGCATGATGAGCATCTAATCCGTGATCTATAGTCCATGGGGATCACTTGTGTCGATAGGAGAGCATCTACTTCAGCATGCTTGAACTAGACAGAGGTTCAATACGAACTTGCCAACCGAGTTCGACAAGCTTTGGAGCTGGATGAAAGCGTGAAATGTTACAAAGCGGAGACTGTGGTGTTGGACATGTGTGTCACATCCCTTTGTTTGAGAATAACAAATCCCAAATTATATTTGATCTTGCTTGTCGTGTGTTTATAGTGTGCGGGAACTATAGGTGCAATACTCCATAGGTAGAAAGCAGCTTAGAACCAACAAACTAAACTTAAGCACTACCGCCAATGCTAGGTGTTACCGCAGGTGCTAGCGCTACCACCAGCGCTAGCGCTACCACCTGGCGCTAGCTCCAGTTTGTGCCACAATGCCACGCCGCCGACGGTTTCGTAACTGCCTCCACACGAATGATACCGCAGGCGTTAGGAGCTACCGCAGGCGCTAGCGACAAAGTCAATAAATTGATGGCTTCTCTCTCATTTTGTTTAGAGCTTCTAGAGAGATTACTTGTGCCAACATTCCAGAGCTGTTACTCTGCCGAAAGTTCATCTCCCACTCAAAGCCAAAGAAGATTTATGGAAAAGGAAGCCCCCACACTGCATCCGAAGAACGATCGCTTCAACCTCTCTTATGCTACAACGACCCTTCATCCTTATCTTCAGAAATCTCATAGAGGGAGTTTTTGTTATTTACTTTATTTCTTTATTGTAATTTTTGTAGTAAAATTGCCTTGTGTTGGCGACTAGGTCCTTGCACAGCTTAGGGGGTAATTTGCCACGTGAGTTGGCGACTAGGTCTAGGAGATTAGATATAGGGGGTGCTCGAGGCCATATCCGGGGAAGGATTGGCGAAAGCGGCTTGAGGCCATATCCGGGGAAGGATTGGCTAAAACCAACCGGTTTGTGGGAATAGAAGTCGGTATAGAGAAGGAAAAGTTATTAAAATTTGTACGCCTTCGATTTCTAGCGATCTTGAAATCAAATTTATGTAAACACTTATTCATATAATACAATCATGTCTCTATTTGTGTTTACTTGATTTCTCTCATTTGGCGTAAATTTTATTATTGGAAATTACTTTTTGCTAAATTGTTATTTTGCTCTCTTGTTAACTTTAAAACAATATAGTAAATTGCTTAATATTACAAAAAGAATTTTTATTCCCTTATTCACCCCCTCTAAGGGCTCTTATCGATCCAACAAGTGGTATCAGAGCTAGGTTATTCCAAACGGTTTAAAAACCAGGAATAATGGCATCTTATGATCTCGCTTTTTCTGAGGGACAAGGAATTAGTAGACCTCCAATGTTTACTGGGTCAGATTATAATTACTGGAAAAATAGGATGCGATGTTTTCTTATGACCCTAGATATTGAGGTTTGGAATATGGTAGAAGAGGAATACTCTCCTCCTACAGTTGTAGTTGGAGAAGTAACATTAGAAAAACCTAAGGATAAGTGGGATGATAGGGATAAAGTTAAATGCAAAAATAATGCCAAGGCCATGAATGCTTTATTTTGTGCGTTAGATAGAAATGAATTTAATAGAATTTCTTCTTGTACTACTGCATATGATATTTGGAATCATTTAGAAATTACTCATGAAGGTACATCGTAGGTTAAAGATTCAAAGCTTTTCCAACTGGAGTCGGAATATGAAAAGTTCCGGAAGGATGAAAGTGAAGATATTGATGCCATGTACACGTGCTTCACCAAGATCGTCAATGCCTCCAAAGTTCTTGGAAAGACCTTCTTCAACGATTACTTGGTCCGAAAGATTCTTCGATCCCTTCCTCCAAAATTCAATCTAAAGGTAACGGCTATCTCGGAGTCGCACGATCTAAGAACGCTCCAAGTTGAGAGCCTCATTGGGAATCTCAAAACCCATAAGGTAGAACTCAAGATCCAACATGATGAATACAATAAGGAGACAAAGAAGAAGGCGTTGGTACTAAAATCAAAGAAGGAGTGCCAAGATGATGAGGATGAAGATGAAGAAAGCCTTTTGGTAAAGAACTTCTGAAATTTCATGAGAAATCCGGAAAGGAGAAACACCTTCCGTAAATATTTCCAAAAGGAAGGAAGATGGAAAGGGTCATCTTCAAAGAAGGAAAATGAGAGCGATGATGAAGAAGAAAGACCTCCACCAGAATGTTATCATTGCAGGAAGACCGTGCATATTCGGAGCCAGTGCCCAAAATTTTTGAAGGAGAAAAAGGAGAAACGACACAAAGGGAAGGAAAAGATGAAGGTGCTAAAAGCAAAAACATGGGATGACTCCTCTACCTCCAAAGAATCAAGCGGGTCTTCATCAAGCGAAGATGAGGAAGCAAACATGTGCCTCATAGGACATGGAAACGACGACGATGACGACGATGATGCCAGTGTTCTTAGCGACACTGAGGTAACTCCTCCCACTTATGATGAACTTTTCAATAAATTTCTTGAAACTTGCAAAGATTTTGATGAAAATATGAAAGATGGTATTTTATTAAATCGGGAAAATGAATCCTTAATTAAAGAAAATCAAAAGCTTTCCAAAAAATTAAATATTTTAGAAAAAAGAAAGGTCTCTTGCCAAAAGTGTGATCAATCCATTAAGATGGCAAAGGATATTGAAGATTCTCTTTCTAAAGCCCTCTCTCATGCAAAAATTCTTACAAAAGAGAAGGGGGAATTAGAAAGGAAATTAGAAGCCTCTCTTTTGCAAATCAAAAATAATAAAAAAAGGTTTTGAAAATAGGTGTGTCATGCTTGTGAAAGAAAACTTATCACTTAAAGCACGAGTTCATGATCTCACCATGGCCATTAAAAAATTTGGAATAGGCCAAAAATCACTGGAAATGATTTTAGGGAACCAGTGCCACGGGTTTAGAAAATTTGGTCTCAGATATCGAGGTGAGGGCTACCGCCCGACGCTAGCCACTAACGCCGGCGCTAGCACTTCATACAAGAAGCCTGAATTTTCTTTTTCAAAATGTTTTTCCTCTGCAAAATTGATTCCTTCCAACAAGAAAATATTGTAGAAAAGGGTCTCAACCCCCTTTATTACGTGTGCAAACTGTTATAGGTTTGGTCACACGTCTAATTCTTGCAGAAAATTAAAACAAACTACTTTAAAGCAAATCTGGTTACCTAAGGCTTCCACTTATTCTATGGATGGTACCACTTGGGTATCTGGATCTTTACTCTCATCTTCTTTCTAGATGTGCAGGCAGGCTAAGGAAAATAAAGACGTGTGGTACTTGGATTCTGGATGCTCCAAGCACATGACGGGCAACAAAGCAAAGTTCCTTAGCCTAGAAAAGAAGAAGGGAGGGATCGTGACATCTGGCGATAACGGAAAAGGAAGGATCATGGGTATTGGTACAGTTGGTAACGAATCCTTTACTATATCTAATGTTCTTTATGTGAAAGGGCTAAAATACAATCTAATTTCTATTAGCCAGTTATGCGATAAAGGATTAGATGTTTTATTTGAATCTTCCACTAATTTATGCAAAATATCCAATCTTACTACAAAAGATATTTTACTAACTGCACCAAGAATACATAATGTGTATATAGCTTCATTTCATGATCTTTTAAATCATCTTTAAAACGTTTTATCACAAAAAATGATGAACTAGAACTTTGGCTTAGAAGGCTAGGACATGCTAGCACAAAACTTATTGTAAAACTTGCCAAAAGAGATTTAATTAGAGGATTGCCTAGATTAAATGGGAATTTACCTTCACTATGTTCACCTTGTCAAAAAGGTAAAATTACAAAATCCTCTTTCAAAAGTAAAAATATTATTTCTACTTCAAGACCCTTGCAATTAATTCATATGGATCTTTTTGGTCCCGTTAGCACCGCAAGTCTTGGCAGTAGATTATATACATATGTTTTAATAGATGATTTTTCAAGATATTGTTGGACAATATTTCTCTCATCCAAATCCGATGCATTTAGCAAAATTTCAAAATTATGTATTCGTATTCAAAATGAAAGTGATTTAAAAATTAAATGCATTCACTCAGATGATGGAGGAGAATTTGAAAATGATAAATTCACATCTTTTTGTGATATGTTAGTCATAAAACATGAATTCTCCGCACCACGCACACCACAACAAAATGGTGTTGTAGAAAGAAAGAATAGGACACTTCAAGAACTACCACACACTATGTTATGTGAATATAAATTGCCTAAGTCCTTTTGGGCCGAAGCCGTAAATACATCATGTTATGTTATAAATTGAATCATGCTTCGCCCATCTCTTAATCTCACACCATATGAACTCTATTTTCAAAATAAGCCTAACATATCTTACTTCAAAATTTTTGGTTGTAAATGTTTCTTTTTAAATACTAAAGATAGGTTGGGAAAGTTTGATGAAAATGTGATGAAGGAAATTTTCTTAGATATTCTTCAAATAGTAAAGCTTTTAGAATTTTTAATAAAAGAACTAGAAAAGTTGAAGAATCAATTAATGTGAAATTTGATGAACTTGTTCCTTGTATAGAAAGACTTTCCATAGGCAAAGAAGATGATCACTTACCACCTTTGGAGCATGGTGACAAGGAACCTTCCAAAGAAGAAGAAGAAGAGGAGGCCAAGGAAGATGAATATGTACCTCCAAGTGCCTTGAAATTCACAAAGGATCATCCACGGGAATTGATAATTGGTGAACCATCCATCAGGGTAAGAACTCGCTCTTCTCTTCATGAATCTTATTCAAATATTTGTTTTGTTTCCGAAATTGAACCAAAAAATATTTCAACCGCTTTAAATGATGAATTTTGGTTTTTGGCTATGAATGAAGAGTTAGAACAATTTGAGCGACATAATGTTTGGAAATTAGTAGAAAGACCATCTAATCACCCAGTTGTAGGTGTAAAATGGATTTATAAAAATAAATTAGATGGTGAGTCTAGAATCATTAGAAATAAGGCACGCTTAGTAGCACAAGGATATTCACAAATAGAGGGGATAGATTTTGATGAATCTTTTGCACCCGTTGCTAGATTAGAGTCTATAAGAATTTTCTAGCATTTGCAAGCTTTAAAAGAATAAAACTATTTCAAATGGATGTGAAAAGTGCTTTTCTAAATGGGTTTGTAAAAGAAGAAGTTTATGTTGAACAACCACCCGTTTTTATTACTGAAAAATTTCCAAATCATGTTTATAAACTAGAAAAAGCGCTTTATGGTTTGAAACAAGTGCCCCGTGCATGGTATGAAAGACTTACATCATTTTTTATTAAAGCACGGTTATATTATAGGAAGTGCGGATAATACTCTCTTTATTAAGCACAACAATGATGATATGATTATTTTACAAATATATGTTGATGATATTATTTTTGGATCTACTAATGAAGAGTTGTGTAATGAAGTTATTTTAGTGATGAAAAATGAATTTGAAATGAGTCTAGTAGGAGAACTTTCTTATTTCCTTGGTTTTCAAATATCACAAAGAAATGATGGTATTTTTATATGTCAAACTAAATATTTCTTTGATATGCTTAAACGCTTTGGATTTGAAAACCTTAAAAAAGCTTCTACTCCTATGAGTGCATCACTAAAATTAGGAAAAGATGAATCGGGAATTTCTATAGATCAAACATTATATAGGGGTATGATAGGATCACTACTTTATCTAAGTGCAACTAGACTTGATATTATGATTGATGTATGCTTATGTGCTCGATTTCAAGCCAATCCAAAAGAATCTCATTTAAAAGCGGTAAAACGTATTTTTAGATATCTAATTGGGTCATCTAGATTAGGATTATGGTACCCGCACAATAATTCATTTACACTTTACGGCTACTCCGATTCGGACTACGCCAGATGCTCACTTGATAGAAAAAGCACTAGTGGTACTTGTCATTTTCTAGGACCTTCATTAGTTGTATGGTCTAGTCGGAAACAAAATTCGGTTGCACTCTCCACCACGGAGGCTGAATACATTGCATTAGGGAGTTATTGTGCACAAGCACTATGGATGAGCCAAACTTTAGAGGTCTTTGGTTTTCATCTAAAACATATTAAATTAAAATATGACAACAAAAGTGTCATTGATCTTACAAATAATCTGGTACATCATTCTAGATCCAAACATATAGATGTACGTCATCATTTCATAAGGGATCACATTAAAAAGGAAAATGTTAGGATAAGTTTCATTGGCACGGACTCTCAACTTACTGATATATTCACTAAACCACTTCCCGATGCAAGGTTTCAAATGTTAAGGTTGGAATTAAGAGTCTCAGACATTTTAGGATAAGTTATTTGAAAAATGCTAAAGTTGTATGCAATTTGAACAATCAAGATATCTCCATAAATTACAAAATTTCTGCATAAGACTACTCTAAGGACTCTTAATCAAGATAAAAAAAATGAAAATTTAAAATTCTCAAAAAATCACTTACTGTTTTCAGCGCCGGCGCTAGCGTGGGTATTTGGTTTTGTCTGTTTTTCAAAATTTCTAAAAATCTATAAAAATATGTTAGTTTATATGTACTACTTAGTTCTTGTATTTCTGACTTTTGTTATTTTTGTTTTATCTATATTATGAAAAATCAAATACAAAAGTTCAAAATTCAAAAATACAAAAATATGTTTTTGTGTTTTTTCTGTTTTTCTTTCATTAAAAATTTTTAAAACAACAAAAAAAACTGTATGATCTTTATTGTTAATATCAAGCATGTATGAATTCTATTATTTAGAATTATTTACAATGTTAAAACTTATTCCTTCAAATTACTATGAACATTGTTTTGTTTATCATGCTTTGATATATCTATTTAAAGTGCATCAATTGTATTTAAAAATATGTGTAGAACCAAGCTTAGCATGCCTCTAAGTATGAGTAAATGTATTGTGATTGATAATGATACTTTTACACTCACTTCTGTTTGGTAATGTATATGTGTGTTTAAATCTAAAATGCTTGCTTGTGTATTGCAATTGTACAATGAATTAAAATTTGCATAAGTTTATTATCTACACTACATTTGAATTGCACTTAAAAATTAAGAAAAGTGGTTTAAAAAATTTATTATGTTGGGTTTGCAAAACAAGTGTATTCGGAGAATGTTGTCTCACAAAAGTGAACAAAAAATAGACAAATATAACTCCACCAAGTACTACCTGAACCTCTTGATAAGTCTTCATAAGCATTGTGAGGTTGAGCACCTTGGAAAGAATAGTAAACTGTCTTGTGCAAACCCTGGTTATTACACCACTTTGTTAAAAATTATGTGTATTAAAGTGTGTGAAAGTTAATATACTTGTGTTTTATTGTGCACTTTACTCTACATATGTCTTGTATTTTGTGATTTAAATCATTTGTTAACATTGCTCAAAATACACTTATGTGCACTTAATTATCTTTCATAACACTTCTTCTCATGAGTATTGGATTCTAATGCTTTATCTATACTACTCTTTATATAAGAAATGCACTAGATAATCTAGCATGATCTCTACAATGTTTGGTATCTCTTAAACTTGAAATTAAGTAACATTGTAGTATAATCTCTTTTTGATATGTTCATTTCATGATTGGTATCTTTATGAAAAACTTTGAGATTTCAAAAAGGTTAAAACATCTTTACATTTTGAACTTAAACTCATATTTTTTACTTATGCTTTTCCTGCTTACAAAAAGATGTTTCTTATAATCTTCCGCATGCTTACAACTCTTATCTTTTTATTTGAAATCTCTTATATATACCATGCTTAAAATCTTTATCATTATCTATATTACAAAAGCTCGATCATGCTTTATCATTTATAAGGAGTGCCTCCTTACTACCCTCACCCCACCTTCTTTTGATAATACCAAAAGGGGGAGATTAATTATAGAAATCTAGAGGAGAAATCTAGAATATTAAGGGGAGACTAATTCTTCTAATTTAGGGGGAGTAAAACATAAATTGCATTTATGTAGAGGGCATTAAGATAGGGTGAGTATGCACTATTCTCATGCTTATCATATACTATAGTTGCACTTTTATCTCGCTTATCATATACCATAAACACCTTTGTTGATTTCTTGCTAAGAGGATTTGTTATTATCAAAAGGGGGAGATTGTTGGACATGTGTGTCACATCCCTTTATTTGAGAATAACAAATCCTAAATTATATTTGATCTTGCATGTCGTGTGTTTATAGTATGCAGGAACTATAGGTACAATACTCCACAGGTAGAAAGCAGCTTGGAACCAACAAACTAAACTTAAGCACTACCGCCAGCGCTAGGTGTTACCACAGGAGCTAGTGCTACCGCCAGTGCTAACACTACCGCCTGGCGCTAGCTCCAGTTCATTCCACAACGCCACCCCGCCGACAGTTTTGTAACTGCCTCCACACGATCGATACCGCAGGCATTAAGAGCTTCCGCAGGCACTAGTGACAAAGTCAACAAATTGATGGCTTCTCTCTCGTTTTGTTTAGAGCTTCTAGAGAGATTACTTGTGCCAAAATTCCAGAGCTGTTACTCTGCTGAAAGTTCATCTCCCACTCAAAGCCAAAGAAGATTTCTGGAGAAGGAAGCCCCCACGCTGCATCCGAAGAACGATCGCTTCAACCTCGCTTATGCTACAGCGATCCTTCATCCTAAGATTCAGAAATCTCATAGAGGGAGTTTTTGTTATTTACTTTATTTCTTTATTGTAATTTTTGTAGTAAAATCGCCTTGTGTTGGCGACTAGGTCCTTACGTGGCTTAGGGGGTAATTCGCCGCGTGAGTTGGCGACTAGGTCTAGGAGATTAGATCTAGGGGGTGCTCGAGGCCATATCCGGGGAAGGATTGGCTAGAGCGGCTTGAGGCCATATCCGGGGAAGGATTGGCTAAAGCCAACCGGTTTGTGGGGATACAAGTCGGTATAGAAAATGAAAAGTTATTAACATTTGTACACCTTCGATTTCTAGCGATATTGAAATCAAATTTATGTAAACACTTATTCATATAATACAATCATGTCTCTATTTGTGTTTACTTGATTTCTCTCATTTGGTGTAAATTTTATTATTGGAAATTACTTTTTGCTAAATTGTTATTTTGCTCTCTTGTTAACTTTAAAACAATATAGTAAATTGCTTAATATTACAAAAAGAATTTTTATTCCCTTATTCACCCTCCCCCACTCTATGGGCGCTTATCGATCCAACATGTGGATGGGTGTAACGATGAGTTCTCGTTCGACGATGGTCTTTTATGGAAAGATGTTAGATTGTGCGTCCCAAAAGTGGCCAATCTACGAGAAGAATTATTGTACGAGGCTCACTTTACCAAGTACTCAATTCACCCTAGGAGCATAAAGATGTATATGGATATGAAGAAACTGTTCTGGTGGCCAGGAATGAAGAAAGACCTTGCTCTCTATGTTACAAAGTGGAATACTTGCGCATTAGTGAAGGTTGAATGTCAAAGGCCTGGTGGGTTTCTCAAGTCTTTACCAATTCCATAATGGAAGTTTAACGATATTTCGATGGATTTCGCGCACGGATTGTCGAGATCACAGTATGGAAATGACGCCACTTGGGTGATCGTAGATCATTTAATGAAAGTATCGCACCTTATTCTGAATCAGAAAGATTATTCCGTAGAAAAGCTAGCAAAACTGTACGTTGATAATATAGTACGATTGCACGGAGTTCCTCGTAGCATCATGAGAGATCGTGATGGGCATTTCACATCTAATGACTGGAAGCTGATCCACCAACTATTGGGTACTCAGCTAAATTTTAGCATAACCTTCCACCCGCAGACATATGGACAGACTGAAAGGACCAATAGGACGATGGAAGACATGCTAAGGATGTGTACCTTAGATTTCAGAAAGAGGTGGGAGGACCATCTCTATATGATTGAGTTCGCCTACAACAACAGCTACCAGTCAAGTATTAATATGGCTCCGTTTGAAGACCTTTATGGTAGGAAGTGTCGTACGTTGTTGGCTTGGGCTGAAACAGGCGACACGAAGTTGTTGAAGCGCAAATATATGGATGAAGTGAATACGTCAATTTGGGCAATATGAGAGCGGCTGCTCATTGCCCAGGAAAGGCAGGCAAAGTACTACAATGCAAATCAACGGAACGTCAAGTTTGCCATTGGTGATTGGGTTTATTTGAAGATTAAGCCGTTCAAGGGAGTATCAAGGATCCGACGCTTGAAAACGTTGAGTCGAAGCTACGTAGGACCATTTGAGATCTTAGAACGCAATGGCAAAGCTGCCTGCAGGCTTGCTCTATCTGAGGAGTTAAGTAGTCTACACGATGTATTCCACATCTCGGTGTTGAGAAAGGCCATGAAAGAGCCGACTAATATTGTTGCGGTTGACAAAGTGCCGATTGATGGTGGGCTAGAGACGAAAGTCAAGCCCATACGCATCGAAGACACCAGGGTGAAGAAATTGCGGAACAAAGCCATCTGAATGGTAAAGGTCCGTTGGAACAATTGCAGGAGAGAGGAACTCTCTTGGGAAAGAGAGCAAACCATGCTTGCGGTGTACCCCGAGCTTTTCCTCTCAAGTATAATTTAAGTTCTCATACCTTACTGTTTTCATAATTTCGGGACGAAATTCTTTTAAGGGAGGTGGAGTTGTAACACCCCACTTTTCCTTAATTGGGTCTAAAAAGGAAGAACTGCCCAGATTCATCGAAAGGTATAGAGTGGTCTCAACGAATTAAACTTAGTCGAAAAGTGCATCGAATGAAATCGACGAATCGTCGAATGAACTCGATGAATCGTCGAGTGGTCATTCCATGTATCGACGAATACTATTTGAAGTCCTGTCTCGACTAATTGTTGAAGTGACTCGAGTGATCTTGACAAATCGTCGTAATGACTCTACGAATTCTGATGTATCGATGAATTTACATCATCACTCAACGAATGCATACAAAATGATGATTTTACCTATTTCGACTTTTGACGGAAACGTAAGTGTCGATCCTTCATCGCAGCTGTCCAAATCAACTTGAAATGTCGATCTGACGACTGTCATGATTTCGAAATCCTTTATAGAGGTTTGGGAGATAACTTTAGGTTTACTTCTACCTTTATATTCTATCTCCAAACCTGAGAAATCTGAGAGTCATGGAAGAAGAAGAAGACATCTTCCACCATTGACGGAGCTCCGAAGCTCCAAATCGCGAGACATTTCTAGATCTTCGGAGAGCACCCCGGTGTGGTTCTTTCCATCCGATTGAAATCTCAGATTCATGGCGCCGAAGAGAGCGGGAAGGGTAACGATCCTTCCTCCCGGTTTTAGGATGTGTTTGGTCCTTTCATTCTTTTTCTATGCATATTGAGGTTGTCTCTTTCACTAATTAGTGAAGTGCATGACTTCCTATAGTTCTTCGGAACTCCTGGTAGATTGTGTCCATCCCCGACATTATTTGCATGTAGAAATCTGATAGATGAACAGATTTAGGCATTTTGTGTGAAGCCTACCCGTAGTAGTTAGCCCGGATTGGTGATGCTTGATTATGGCATGCATTTATGTTAAGCCTAGAATGTGTGCCAGAGAATGACTCCATGAGAAATGGAATTGTATTGCGGGACTTGAGATTTAGGTGTCTTTCAGAGAGCCTAGCATAAGACCCATGCTTGGAATGTGGTTGAATGCAAACCTTCACCATGAGATTTTAAGTGGAACGGTCTTGCACCTCCTTCATTGGATATTTTGTGTGAATCCTAAGTACTCTCGAAAGGATTAGGTGCGTATCCATCGCTTTGTGTAGCACTTGAATATGTTAAACCCTTACGGGCCGAGGCGAAGCTGTACCCACATCGTGTAGTGAGATCACGATGACTAGAGAACATGCAAAGTTGAACCGAACCTACTTCTATGCAGATCGGTGAGAGGTTCCAACCTCTAGTACACTGCGTGATCATGGGAGAGGTCGTGGAAGGTGCTTACCTAGACTGGCCAAAAGCTCTTTTTCCCACCTAAGATCATGTTGCTTAGGGTGGAGTGTTTGTGCATTGATGTTGTGTTAGCCTCATGTAGTTGCTTAGGAGGTTGTGGGAATCCTCAGGGTGAACCCAACCAACATTATGTGCATACCTAGGTTCCCCTTACTTTGATGCTCAACCTAGAAGATTGATTGTGCTTGAAACCTCACCCTGTATAGTGTAGTTGCATTTTCTTCTTATGATTACACATTGCATGTACGAATTGCTTGTAGGATTAGCGGTTACATGCCCCTGAGCCGGCTAGATGGCCGGGGGTGGGATCGTTATGCGGTTTGTGATTAGCAGCTTATAGCTGACCCTCATTTACCTCTTATTGGATGTTGGTGCAGGTGCTGGTGAGCCAAGTGGAAAGTAGTGGGCAGAAGCCATATGCTGTGTTAGCCCTTAAAGGTCAACCTCTCTTTTACTGCTTTCCTTATATTGTAGGCATGCATGCCAAAGTATGTTTTGAGTTAAAGACATTGTATGAATGTAAGGCCTTAAGGTCGTAACTCTTTATTGTACCATTCCTGGATAGTGGACAATTGTGAAAGTAATGATATTTAATGCTTCTGCTTACACTTTGATACTCATGTGTAGTTCTTTTCTGTTATCATCTTACCAACGTCTAGCTAGTGTGATCAGTATGGCGTAAGGTCTCGACCGGACCTACTGTTATATAGTTTGTACTGGCAGGATGTTACATGATGTCAACTCATCTATGGAAGAGGAAGAAGAAAATGTCAAATGAACCTTATGTTCAAATCTTGCCACATCCGAAAGCATTATAAGAAAATCAAATTCTCTTTTTGTTTATAATTATATTTCTGCATTGCAATTGCTACAAATTACTTAGAGTAAAATTATGAAATTGAAAAATGCTAATTGCAAATTACGTTTAGAAAATAAAAGTTCAAAAGAAAAATTTAATGTAGAATCAATTATTAATCTATCTAGTTTTCCCCATGGATCTTTAGTTTAAAACATTACACCTGTATAGAATTTAATGAATTAAAAGAAAATTACAAGGAACCTGAAAATGAGCTTATTTTTGTAAAAGAACATAAAGAAAAAATGTCTTTAGAAAATTCATCCTTGAAAAGTAATTGTGTTATGTGTAAAAATTATAAAATTGAAATTAAGGAGATGGATGAAACATTTGAAGAATTAAGAAATAATTATAAAATTCATATTGATTCTATTGTTACCACTCTAAAAAATAGTACAATTGCGTATAATAAAGTTAGGCATAATCTTAAGATCAAGAGTAATGAATTAAAAACAAAAATCAACTTGCTTAAGGAAATTATGAATAAAAATTCACAACACATAAATTCACAACATCAAGCAATATTCAAAAGTAAGTTGAATATTTATATGAATATCTTGACTAGGCCTAATAATGGGAGTAAGAAACACAAAGTATTTGTAAATCAAAATCCAAATCACTATTATTTACAAAATCATTTTTCTCCCAACATAAAATTAAAAATGAACAAATTTCCTATCAACAATGTTTTAAGAAATCTTCAAGGAAATTTGAGTTATAAAAACATTAACCTAAGGTATGAATGGAGACCCATACTTTAGAATGACGCATTAATGTCAATTGAAAGGTTCCACTCATCCTTGTCTACCCAAAAGCCAACACATTGTATTTTGGGTACCCAATGGAACCATCCCACTTGGTCCTCTTTGGATACCTAAATCTCTTATTCATTAGGTATCATATAATTGCATGAAGTAGAAATAAATCAAAAATGAATACCATTACTCTACTTCATGATATTCTTAACTTTCTTTTTGTTTACTTGTTTTTTCTTTTGTCCTTTCTTGAGCCAACATGCTAAGGTCACTCTATATAACTTGTGATATGACTTTTCACACATTAAGCCTAAATTCATTAATAAATCAAATTGAATAAAATTAAATAAAAAGTCATATCATTTCTAAAGTGATATATATCTTTTTTTTATTCTTATCCTTCTAAATCCATTACCTATAAAAGTCTCTTATCATCATTATAAGTTAAATTCTAAATGTGTTATATGATGTTATTAAGACTAGTGAAATAATTGTCAAAATTTGATTTAAGAGAAGTATTAGGGGTCTTAGGCAAAAAGTATAAAAAGCACAATTTTTTGCTTATTTATTGAATATCCTTGTGTCATTTGATAGCCTCTATCATGTTTAACCATAATCATAAAAAATCAGAATTGAAAAATCACGAAAAAACATGTTTTAAATAAAAGAAAATTTCACTCTTTACTAGCACCTGACATTAGTTTCTAGCGCTGGCGGTAGCACAATTATATTAAAAATTTTGATTTATCTAAATATTAACTTCTGTAAAATTATATTACTACGTTAATTATCATTCTCTTCTACTTCAAAAAAAACTTATATATGTTTTGGTCATATTCACATAAAATCAAAAACAAAGAAAAAGTGCAATACTCTTTGCAAATGACCAATAACATCTTCACAATTAATTTTTTAATATAAATAATTAAAATAAATATGAATAATTTATCATATGATGAAGTAAAAGATAATATATCTATCTCATGTTTAAAGTTTTCAACTCATCATAAGAATTAATGATCTTATAAAAATTCTTATAATAAACACAACTGGAATTGATTCCATTGTTTTCATAACTTATTTTATGTATGAATTATATCTTGAATTTGCATGTATCTCATTCTTGTCTAGACCTTAGAATCAACCTTATACTTATTGAAAATAACTCACAATATTAAATCACATCATTCTAGGTCTATGGAAATTTAGGTTGAATCTCCATGTTGAATACATGCAAATAAATCATATGCTTGTAATCTTTACATAACATTGCACCTTGTTACCATAACTTTTCATTCGAGCATCATCACTTACTATAAGTAGAAATCAATTTCCATGTTAGTTATATCATGCCATGTTATGTTAAAGAAAAATAGAATAATGAAATTTGAAAGTCAAGAAAATTATATATATATATATGTTTTGTTTAATATTAAAAAATTCAAAGAGAAAATTTACAAAAACATTTCAAAATAACCAAAAATATTTTCTCATTATATTCACCATTTCACCTTTCAATCTTTCTATCATGTATTGTGTGTGCATTTATCTCACTTATTTATAGACCTTAGAATCGTCTTTATATCAATAAGAACAAATCAAATTGAATCATCACTTCATTCTAGGTCTAAAAATTGAAACATTATTTTTTTAAAAACATGCAACATTATCACAATTAATCATATGACATAACATTACATTCAAACTCATTGTTCTAGCATTATCAACTTATAAATATTATCACTCATGCTAGTTATCTCTTATTGCCACAATGAATTAATTATAAAAAGGGTAAAACAATTGAAAGATAAAATTCATAATAACTATGTGACTTTAAAATTAACTATAATTAGAAATCAATCTCGCATAAAAGCCATAGTTTATAAATTGATTCCACAGGACGAAATGCTTAGGATGTCCATGATCATTCACCCACATTATGCGTCTCACAATAGCGAGGGCGTAGGATTATATGCATTAGAAAACCTAACCTCTAAGTCATGTCTTGTCCTTAACCGGGGAGGGTTCCAGTAGGGTCTTGCGAGTCACTGGGGGGAAAGAGTGCTTGGTTGAGCGTTATCTAGTGTGTATATATATGATTAACACCCCAACCTACATGTGTGCAGCTCCTCATGCCCATCCGTCACTTAGTACAGGGCTAGTGTGTAGGCATATAGTGAGGGTATTATAATCTAGGACATACCTATATCATATATATTGCATGCACTCATTATGATTACACTCTTCATGCATTCTTGGTTTGATTGAACTTGCTTCCCTTGTGTTTCGCATATTTTATCATTTTTGGCATTAATGATCTTATGAAACACAAGTATTTGAAAACCCAATGAAAATATAAAAACCATTTTTAAACAAACAAAAACATGTTTAATGAGCCTCCTAATCGTCCCTAAAATGTCTGAAATTTCTACACTAAGAAGGCCTATATATATCCAATCTAAGCCAAAGAATTTTTTTTCCAAAACCTACGGAAATAATGGACTGTTTGGGCATTAAGAAGTCAATGCCAAACATTAGCTTCTTTGGTCCAATTTCCAATCTATTTTTTCTAAAATGCTTATGGTATTTTTCTCATGCATTCTTCTCTGTTTGTTTTCTCAGATTTGGATTTTTTTTCTTAGTTTGTTTTATTCCAAAATGCAATTTTTTTAATAATTTAAAATGTTGAAAAATATGTTTTTGTCATTTGTTTGTTCTAAATATTTACAAAATTATGGTTTGACTATATGACTTCACATGAGGAAACATCTTAGTCTTTTTTTATAACAAATGGTCAAAATTGATAAGGCATCCTCTTAAGGATTTTCTTCAATGTCTAATTTTCATTTCATGTTTCTTAAACATTGTTTTATCTTGTCATGCCTTGACCATAATCTTATTATGTGCAATGAAATGGTCTATAGAAAATTTTGTAAGATTGCCTAGCATACCTCTAAGTATGAGTAATGTTTTATGTTAAGCAATGCTTCATTCACTCACTATTTAGGTAATCTACATGTGCTCATAATCTTAGTCTTGCATGACTGTGTAGTGTAATAGTTTTAACATATTAAGTTGCATGTCTAAATTACCTGCACCTTCTTTCAAATAATAAATTTCTTGCACATATTGAAGTGTTATTTCAATATTGTTAATGTTTGCAAAAACAAGTGAATTCGGAGACCTTTGTCTCAAAATTAAAAAAAATGAAATAAAATGACAATGATAACTCCACCAAGCACTACTCACCCTCCCGATAAGTCTTAATGAGCATTGTGAGGATGAGCACCTTGGAAAGAATTATAAAGTGTCTTGTGCAAACACATTTTCTTTATCACTTCTATTTGTACACCGGATCACTCAAAATAAAATTTTTATGAAAATACTTATGTGATCCCCCAAGCAATACTTTGCTCCCTGATAATTTTTAATGAGCATTGTGTGGGAGAATCACCTTGGCAGATGTGCTATTTTATTGTGCTTTGAAATATTATTCAAAAATTGATGTGTGAAAGTGATTCTAAGATTACAATCTTAATATTGTTTTTGTAACACCCCCATCCGTTAAGAAGCATATGACAGAAGGTCCGTCCGGGGCCCCACGCCATATACAACAAAATGAACGGGATCATCACAATAAGGAATATCATTCAACTCTAAACAACGCACCTAACTCAGAGCATTCTATGCGGAAGCAAAAGAGGGAGACAAGAAATATAAACCACCAAAACTCGAACCCGGGTATGTCCACTTCTATTAATAGGAATAAAATGTTTTACACAACAAAAGAGGCACGATGGCCTTACAATTTACCAACATTGGTGCGCAGGCCGGCCATACATGAAAAGCAAAAGAACATCAAAAGGCCTTCAAGGGCCGCAGCAGCACAAGGGATTCAGCTCGCTATGTTCCCGCTCGGTCCAGCACCTGTACAACAAGCCCACCAAAAACGGTGGCAAAATAGGGCAACGGTCAGCTGAAGCTGACCAAATTATAACGACCCCACCAGGACACCCTCACAGGGCGGGCACACAGGCCTCAGGTCCTCTCAACAGGTGGGCACAAAAATATCACCAGAACTCAGTCTGGGAGCTATCGCCGGCGATAACGCTAACGCCAGCGGTAGTGAACAGAAACCCATTTCTGCTTCTAACTTTGGGTGCTTCCCAGGGCACACCCCCAGGCGTTGCTGCGCATGCAGTAGCACCCTCTAGTCCTACGAAGCAGGATATCAACACGGATTTTCCCCCGGCACGCATAATATCAAAAAGCATCACCAATCCGGACGAACCGTCTCGGATGGGCTTCACACAGCGCGCCTATGTCTATTTCACGCATGGACTCTACATGTATGCAAGATCTGACGGGGATAATACGAATCCACCCGTTGGAGGTCACGACCTCACCCTTTTGGGTAGGGACCTCAAAGATGCACGGAAATGGACTAACACATGTCCAAAAGAGGGTAGAAAGGATCGTTACCCTTAGACGCCGCTTCGAGTCCATGGCTTGATTTTTGGCACGGATGGAAAGGACCGCACCGGGCTGCTCTCCGTGGATCTGTAAATGGCTCACGAAACGGAGCTTCGGAGCTCCGTCAATGGTGGAAGTCAACTTCTTCTTCCTCCTTGGCTTTCCTCTTTCTCAAGCTTGAAGAGGGATAAGGCTTTAGAAAATAATGAAAATATCTCCTCTGGTCAAGGTTTAAGGAATCCCGGGATTAATCCCAGCCCTCGGATCCAAGAACATAAGGACTTGACGGCCACGATTTCAAATCACGGACCTGTATCGCGCGCTAGCGCCGGCGCTAGCGCTAGCGCCTGCGCTAGCTTCCGACTCGACGTAGCGTCTGTTGACGCTCAACATCCGTCTCGACGCCTGGCAACCGTCGAGAGGGCTAGCGCCAGGCGGTAGCACTACCGCCGGCGCAAGCTCCCATCTCGACGCCTTAGCGTCTGTCGACGCTCAACATCCATCTCGACGCCTGGCAACCGTCGAGAGGGCTAGCGCCAGGCGGTAGCACTACCGCCGGCGCTAGCTCCCGTCTCGACGCCTTAGCGTCTGACGACGCTTAATTATCATCTCGACGCTTAGCATCCGTCGAGATGGCTAGCGCCAGGCAGTAGCATTACCGCCGGTGCTAGCTCCCAGCAACACAGTTCTGCTTCAGAGTTTTGGGGTGTTACAACTCTCCCATTGAAACGAGGGTTTAGTTCTTATTTATCTTATTAAAAGATCTTGATTGAGTTTTGGTTTCAAAATAAATGATATGTATACAAATATATATATAGGATGTTTGTTGTAGGAGTAATAAGCACAAACAGTTAGAGTGCATAAATAAAATACAGCAAAAGAAATAAAGCAAAGCAAACAGGAAGCAAGCAATCCAGATGACACAAAATATATAGTAGTTCCCCTCAACTGGGTACATCTACTCTTCTAACCACTGGTAGGAATCCACTATGAGGTTGTTGATAAGGTGCCCTCACACCAGGTGAGCTGTTGATAAGGTGCTCTAACCAAACTGCAGGTTTTTGCTAAGGTGCCCTGTCACCGAGAGTTAACTTTTGAAGGGAGTTATAACCCTGTACAGGATGGGGTAAAGGAAGGAAAAGTAAAAGCAGAAATTATATTGTTCTTCTCTGTATAAGAAGACTCTTGAAGATCGTGGTTTGAAGTTGAATGGATCTGAATGTGATGTTGAAGAAGGCTCCCCCTGTCTAATTAGAGTTGATGATAGCTTGTGGATAGAGCTTCTCCTTTTAACTGCTTCTTCCTTCTCTTGCAGTGATGATCCTGAGCAAGTGATTGTGGTTTGTGTCTCCGGATATTTTGAATCTGCAGGAAGATGTTAGTACTGAAGAACAACAAAATAAGTTTTCTCTTTTCTGTCGTGTGTGTTCTCCTCCTTTTTTTGTGTGTACTGCTCTGTTTCTTGTATAATCTGAGAGCCTTTGCTCTTAATTTGAATTCTTCTCTTGGGAAGAAGGAAAGAGCTGAGGTCTCCATCAATGCTTTGACTCCTCGAGAGGATAACCTGCCGTTTCTTTTCATTAAAGTTGATCTGCAACGGCTATGATATTTATTGATCTGCAACGGCTAAGTTAAATATTATAAAGAAAGAAAGCAGAGACAAAATAATATTTGTCGAGCTCTGGCTAGAATTTGTCGAGCGCTAAACGGCATTTGTCGAGCGCCTTTCTGAGGGTTTGTCGACCTCTTCCACTATTTATCGAGCGGCGTTCAGAGAATAATTTGTTGACCGCTGAGACTGGCTGTCTGGTGAGTGGTTAATGAAATGACAGATTCGTCTAACGTCGTTCGACAAATGTCGAGCTCCGTTCGACGAAAGCAGAGAATAAATATTTTTGTTTATTTAATTTTCTCCGATTCGATCGCATTATATTTAATTGATGTTTTCTTAGTTTTCTTACTTAAGGAAATTGATCTAAGTTATGAGATGAATTATTGACCAAAGGGGGTGGATCCTAACTCAAATCAAAAGCTAAGGTTCCAACACCCCTCCTTAAAAAAATTTCATCCCGAAATTTGTAAAAATAGGCTTATATATATATCCAAAAAGATCTTTACAAAAAGGGGAAAAAGAGAGATAAACGTCACCGAAACAGCTCGGGGAACTCCTCCATCATGGTCTGCTCACGCTCCCATGAGAGTTCCTCGCGACCGCAGTTGTCCCAATGAACCTTTACCATACGGATCGCCCTGTTCCGCAACGGACGCACCTCAGCATCCTCGATGCTAACGGGCCTGACCGCCGTCTCAAGCCCACTATCCACGGGCACCTGATCCGCCGCGACCACATGCGTTGGCTCTAGCATTGCCTTTCGCAACATAGAGATGTGGAATACATCGTGTATCCTGCTCAGTTCCGCCGATAGTGCAAGCCTATAAGCCGCCTCGCCGACGCGCTCGGTGATCTCAAACGGTCCAAGGTATCTCGGACTCAGCTTTTTCAAGCGTCGAATCCTGGATACACCCTTGAACGGCCTGATCTTCAAGTAGACCCAATCGCCAACGGCGAACTGGACGTCACGGTGCTTCGCATTATAGTACTTCGCCTGCCTATCCTGCGCAACCAAAAGCCTCTCCCGGATCATAGGTACCGTCGAAGTCGCCTCTTCGACGTCTTTCCTCTTGAAGAGCTTCGTCTCGCCCATTTCCGCCCAAGCTAAGGGAGTGCGGTACTTCCTGCCATAGAGGGCCTCGAAAGGCGCCATCTGAATACTCGCCTGGTAGCTGTTGTTGTACGCGAACTCAATAAGAAAGAGGTGATCTTCCCACCCCTTGCCGAAATCCAGGACGCACATCCGGAGCATGTCCTCCATCGTCTTATTGGTACGCTCAGTTTGGCCATCCGTCTGAGGATGAAAGGCCGTGCTAAACTGCAGCTTCGTACCCAATAGACAGTTGAATAGCCTCCAGTCGCTCGAAGTAAAGCGTCCATCTCGATCACTGACGATGATACGGGGCACACCCTGCAGTCGTACTATTGTATCAACATACAGCTTCGCCAACTTCTCCACTGAGTCATCCCTCGGGTTGGGGATAAAGTGCGCCACCTTCGTCAGCCGGTCTACGACTACCCAGATGGCATCGTTCCCGCGCTGCGATCTCGGCAGGCCATGCATGAAATCCCTGGAAACGTCATCGAATTTCCACTCTGGAACCGGTAACGACTTCAAAAAGCCACCGGGCTTCTGACATTCCGCCTTCACTAGCGCACACGTGTGGCACTTGGCCACGTAGTGAGCGATGTCCCTCTTCATACCCGGCCACCAGAAAAGGACCTTCATGTCCTTGAACATCTTCGTGCTCCCTGGATGAACTGAATACCTGGTACGATGCGCCTCGTACATGAACTCATCGCGCAGCTCACCCACCTTGGGGACGCACAAAAGGTCGCCTCTCCACAGCAACCCATCACGCACCTGAAACTGGGCATCCGGCCCACCACTAGCCTCCTCTGCGTAGCGCTTTAAACTCGGATCGAGTTCCAAAGCCTGACGGACTCTATCTGCGAGGTCGTACTGCACCTCAGTCCAACTCAAACAGGCACCGGCACTGCTCCGCTTCTCTACGCAAGAAATACCCAAGGCCTTCAGGTCACGTATCAGGTGCTCATCATGCATTTGAATCCAGTTGGCCTGCGTTGGAGCCCTGCGACTGAGCGCATCTACGACAACATTCCCCTTCCCGGGAGTATAGTGGATCTCGAAGGTGTAGTCCCCAAGGAACTCCATCCACCTCTGCTGCCGCATATTCAGCCCCTTCTGCGTCAGAAGGTACTTCAGGCTCTTATGGTCCGTGAAGATGTCGATCTTCAAGCCATACACATAATGCCGCCAAAGCTTCAGGGCAAATATCACGGCCGCTAACTCCAAGTCGTGGACCGAATAGTTCCGCTCGTGCACCTTCAGCTGGCGAGAGCCGTACGCTATTACCTTGCCATGCTGCTGCAGAACACAGCCAAAGCCGCTCCCAAAAGCATCAGTGTAGATCTCATAGCCCTCTGTGCCGCAAGGCAGACATAAGATCGGAGCCGTGGTAAGCCGCCACTTCAACTCCTCGAAAGCCTGCGCACACGCGGGCGTCCAAATAAACTCCTGCATCTTCCGCGTCAGCGTCCTAAGAGGTAGCGCGATCCGTGAGAAGTTCTCCACGAAGCGCCTGTAATAGCCGGCCAGCCTGAGAAAGCTGCGGACCTCCGCTACAGAAGAAAGGACAGGCCACTCCCTGATGGCCGCAACCTTCACCGGATCTACCGCCACACCCGCTCCACTAACCACATGGCCTAAGAACGCCACGGAAGGTAGCCAGAACTCGCACTTTGAGAACTTGGCATACAGCTGGTTCCTCCTCAGAACCTCCAAGACTACTCGCAGGTGATCACCGTGCTCCTCCTCGGACTGAGAGTAGACCAGTATGTCGTCAAGGAAGACGACCACAAACCGGTCGAGGTACTCTCAGAAAGTCCGGTGCATCAAGTCCATAAACACCGAAGGCGCATTAGACAGCCTAAACCGCATCACGTTGAACTTATACTGCCCGTACCTTATACTGAAGGCAGTCTTCGGGATGTCGCACTCCCTGATCCGCACCTGATAATAGCCGGACTTCAAGTCCAGCTTCGAGTATACTGTCGAACCAATGAGCTGGTCGAACAAGTCGTCTATCCTCGGAAGAGGATACTTGTTCTTCTCGGTCAGCTTGTTCAGCTCCCGATAATCGATGCAAAGCCGCAGGCTACCATCCTTCTTTTTGACAAAGAGGACCGGTGCACTCCAAGGTGAAGAACTCGGACGCACGTAGCCCTGCTCAAGCAGCTTCTGCAACAGCAGCTTCAACTCTGCCAACTCCTTTGGAGCCATACGATACGGCGAGCGGGCCACAGGCTTAGCGCCTGGCACCAACTCAATCGTGAAATCTATCTCCCGCAGCGGTGGAGCACCAGGGAGATCGCTCGGGAACACATCGGGGAACTCTGAAACTACCGGAACATCCACTAGGCTGGGCCTCGGCGTTGAAGCCTCCACTAGAGCAAAGAATAACTCTGCTCCCTGTCGCATTGCCTTGGACACCTGGAGAGTAGACATCAGCATCTTGCTCGATCCACGCATGCCCGCAAAGACCGTCTCACGATCGGCACACTGCCCAAACCTCACCTCCTTGGTGGTGCAATCGATGCACGCACGCTGTTCCGCCAGCCAGTCCATACCGAAGATTACATCGAACTCAACCAGGGGGAGTAACGATGCTTTCAGGTCATACTCCTGACTTCCAACTAGAACTTTCACGCAACAACTCCTCTCCACATGCATCGAATATCTATTCGGCAGTAGGACCTCCAGTCCATCTGCAGAAGCAATCGACGGCGCACCAATACGTTGGACGAAGTCCGACGATAAGAAGGAGTGCGAAGCTCCAGTATCGTAAAGCGCTCTCGCAGGAACGCCTAAAACATTTACAAAGCCTACGCCGCCAAACAAGGTTAGCATGAACAATAAAACAGGTATATAAAACAGTAAGGACTGTATCTAAAATTATACCTGTCACGACGTCCTTGGCTTTGATAGCCTCCTGCTGACCAAGATTGAAGACTCTGGGCTGCGGGGGAGCCATACGGGAGGCAGTGGACTCAGCCGCCTTCCCCTTCTCAGAATAAGGTGGCCCTGTCTTCTTCTCTGACCTTGGAAGCCCACTGCGGCAATCCTGAGAGAAATGGCCAGGCTTGCCACAAGTAAAACAAATAAGAGGGCCACGTCCAGACGACGCGCCCGAAGCAGAGGGAGCTGGCCCAGATAATCGAGCCTTCTTCCAGCGATTCAACCTCCGCAACTTCGCCTCACTCGGCGCCTTGCCCTCCGGCACTGCCTCGACCACAACCACCTTGCCCTTCTCCCTGAGCATGTCCTGCTCAAGCCCTCGGGCTGAACCAACGAGGGTCGTGAAACCCTGCATCAACGGCCCTATCAAAAGGTACTGCAACTCACTACGCAAACCTCCGTAGAACCTGTTCACCCTTCTCCCCTCGTCGTCGAAAGAAGTTCCAACGTAATGCCCAAGGCGGGTGAACTCATACAGGTAGTCATCAACCAGTCTATCACCCTGCGTCAGAGCCAGAAACTGGTTCTCCATCGCGATCTGCTGCGACGGAGGCACATACCTTGCCAGGAAGATTCTCGAGAACTCTTCCATCGGCACATCAACCAGTCTCCTTCCCGCAAACTGGCGCCTCTCTACCTCATCCCACCACCGCCTGGCTTCCTTTTCCAACAAGAAAGTAGCGTAGGTCACTTTCTGCGCTTCATCCGACTGTGTCGCTGTCAAAATTCGCTCCATATGCGACAGCCAGTCCTCGGCCTCAGTTGGGGATTCAACCCCGGTAAACGGAAGAGGTCGAAATCCCAGGAAGTGCTTCAGCTGTTGCTCAGCAGCACGCCTCACGGGGACTTGCTCCACTCTTAGTGGCTCTGGGGCCACTTCCTGTACCGGCGGTTGACCTTGCCTTCCAGGCTGGCCATTCAACGCAGCTAGAACGGCTTCTGTAACTAGCCGAACCATCTCAGCAGATGGAGGTGTAGGAGCCTCAGTAGACCCGCTACTCTCAACCACGTCACGGGGATGCGACAGTCCCGCTGCACTTCGAGTGCCCTACACGAGTGCATCACACAGTTAGGCGACAGCACAGTCGCAACTAACAACAAAAGGAACACTCAGGTTCCAAAATCATGCAATAATTGTTGGTTTGTTGTTACATTTTATTCCTAAGTGGACATTTTTGGGTTTATTTTACGTCTCGATGGTAACGCACGCACGTGCTCACCACCCCTTAAAAGAATTCGTCTGCGAATTCCTAGAAGGACACGGAAACCTTAGATGCTGATACCAATTTTGTAACACCCGCATCCGTTAAGAAGCATATGACAGAAGGTCCGGCCGGGGCCCCACGTCATATACAACAAAACAAACGGGAACGTCACAATAAGGAATATCATTCAACTCTAAACAACGCACCTAACTCAGAGCATTCTATTCGGAAGCAAAAGAGGGAGACAAGAAATATAAACCACCAAAACCCGAACCCGGGTATGTCCACTTCTATTAATAGGAATAAAATGTTTTACACAACAAAAGAGGCACGACGGCCTTACAATTTACCAACATTGGCGCGCAGGCCGGCCATACATGAAAAGCAAAAGAACATTAAAAGGCCTTCAAGGGCCGCAGCAGCATAAGGGCTTCAGCCCGCTATGTTCCCGCTCGGTCCAGCACCTGTACAATAAGCCCACCAAAAATGGTGGCAAAACAGGGCAACGGTCAGCTAAAGCTGACCAAATTATAACGACCCCACCCCTTCGAGGGAGTGGCAGTTCTAACCATCCCTGCAAAACAACCTCAGCAGCATATATATATATATATATATAAGAGTGTGACTAGCAAAGCCCACAACAGTTCATACATATGCAACAATCACAAACGTGGGAATGGCCTCCACGTCTCGTGCTCTCAGGCACTCTTTGGTGTACTCCGCCTTCCACCACCATCCACTCTTGATGGCTTTGCCCTTCGAGGCTAAAGTCGGTGGCCCGAATACCAGGGCTCTCCCGTACTTTAATTGTGAACATCCCGTAGTCCGAAGACTCTTTCCCATTGCTTCCCGACATGCTGTACGAGCCTTACTAATCAGGTGTTGCAATGGTGCGGTTTCAGGTTCGGCAAATGCCCGTTCTTCACAGCTCTCATTGTACAACACGAAAAGCGGGTATGGCGTCCCCTCAGCCCAGGTATTCTCAATTATCCGGCTCTACGGGCCGCTAAGTCATCCACCAGGACACCCTCATAGGTCGGGCACACAGGCCTCAGGTCCTCTCAATAGGTGGGCACAACAACATCACCAGAACTCAGTCTGGGAGCTATCGCCGGCGATAACGCTAACGCCAGCGGTAGTGAACAGAAACCCATTTCTGCTTCTAACTTCGGGTGCTTCCCGGGGCACACCCCCAGGCGTTGTTGCGCATGCAGTAGCACCCTCTAGTCCTACGAAGCAGGATATCAACACGGAGTTTTCCCCCGGCACGCATAATATCAAAAAGCATCACCAATCCGGACGAACCATCTCGGATGGGATTCACACAGCGCGCCTACGTCCATTTCACGCATGGACTCTACATGTATGCAAGATCTGACGGGGATAATACGAATCCACCCGTTGGAGGTCACGACCTCACCCTTTTGAGTAGGGACCTCAAAGATGCACGGAAATGGACTAACACATGTCCAAAAGAGGGTAGAAAGGATCGTTACCCTTAGACGCCGCTTCGAGGCCATGGCTTGATTTTTGGCACGGATGGAAAGGACCGCACCGGGCTGCTCTTCGTGGATCTGTAAACAGCTCGCGAAACGGAGCTTTGGAGCTCCGTCAATGGTGGAAGACAACTTCTTCTTCCTCCTTGGCTTTCCTCTTTCTCAAGCTTGAAGAGGGATAAGGCTTTAGAAAATAATGAAAATATCTCCTCTGGTCAAGGTTTAAGGAATCCCGGGATTAATCCCAGCCCTCGGATCCAAGAACATAAGGACTTGACGGCCACGATTTCAAATCACGGACCTGTATCGCGCGCTAGCGCCGGCGCTAGCGCTAGCGCCTACGCTATCTTCCGACTCGACGTAGCATCTGTCGACGCTCAAGATCCGTCTCGACGCCTGGCAACCGTCGAGAGGGCTAGCGCCAGGCGGTAGCACTACAGCCGGCGCTAGCTCCCGTCTCGACGCCTTAGCGTCTGTCGACGCTCAACATCCGTCTCGATGCCTGGCAACGGTCGAGAGGGCTAGCGCCAGGCGGTAGCACTACCGCCGGCGCTAGCTCCCGTGTCGACGCCGTAGCGTCTGACGACGCTTAACAACCGTCTCGACGCATAGCATCCGTCAAGATGGCTAGCGTCAGGCGGTAGCATTACCGCCGGCGCTAGCTCCCAGCAGCACAGTTCTACTTCAGAGTTTTGGGGTGTTACAGTTTTTACTATTCCCTTACATATGTTATGTGTTTTAATTATGTCACTTGTATACTCTTATCAAAACACTATTTACACACATCATTGTTTTTCATAAAGCTTCTACTCATGAGAATTGGATCATAATGCATATTTACATAATTCTCTAGAAACTTAAGTTAAAGCACTAAATTGCAATGCATGATTTATGCAATGTTCTCTTCTTCACTTGTGTCTTTCAAACTCGTTGTAAGTGTTATCTTTCAAACTCTTTTGTTCATTATTTTCTAACAAGTGGTAGAATGGCTCAGTAAAATATATGAGATGTTTTACTTATGTTTATCATTTTTCTTTTTTTGCTGTGCTACTCTCTCTTAGCTCGATCATGACTTACTCTATTTTCAACAAAACTCTTAATCCTCTCTTAGTTGTCCCAACTTTCACCTCCTTATCCTAGTTTTGTTTCACTCCACCCACTTTAGCTAATAACAAAAGGGGGAGAATAAAATGATAAATCTTAATGATTAAGGAGTAGGATTCACTAAATTAAGGGGGAGCAGAAATCTAGTCTATGGGAGCATACACTAAGGGTGAGCACTTAAATAGGGGGAGCACGCATCTCTAAATATATTTTGATATTAAAACCTCTTTTTAGCATAGTTTCATATCTTTTTATAAAAGCACATATTTTATATCTGAATTTGATTTATCTTAATTGGATTTGTTATTATCAAATGGGGGAGATTGTTGGAACACGGTTTTCCGCATCCCATTGGTTTGAGAATAACAAATCCTACTCGTATTTGATCTAATTTGCCATTGTGTTTTTAGCATGCAGGTTTGAACAAAAATGAAACTAGGATGTTGTATTATTGGTCTGCATTTGCTCACAAGCTGAAAAGAAGAATGTGGTCTAATGCCTGGCGTTAGGACTTAACGCCGGCGTTGACTTTCGTTCCCGCCAAGATGAAAATGACATGGAGGGAAGCTGTCGTGATTCAGGAGTATTTTTGGGAATGATTTGACTTAACGCCATGCGTTAGCCTCAATGCCAGCGTTAGGGTTACCTAAAATGAATGTTTCTAAAGATGCAGAATCTCCTTCCTGTTTTGAAGATCTTAGCCATCAAATTATTTCTATACAGAGTTAACGCATGGTGTTAGCCTTAACACTAGCGTTAGCTTCCTATCCTATAAATAGGTGGCTTTCATTCTCTTCAATGTTGATCTCTAAGGAGCCCTATTCCAACACTTCAGAAGATCTGTGAGGGCTATATTTCTAGACCACCATCTCCCACATATTCAAGAGAAGAATTCGAAGGAGGATCGAATCAACGCTAACCCAACGCGAAGAATGCGCGCTTCGACTTCAATGATATTCATCGATTCTTCATCATCTCCTTCAGAATTCTTATAGGGAGTTTTTCTTTTATATTTTGTTGTAACTTTATCTCTTGTGATTGTTTAGTGAATTCAACGCGGTTGTTGGTGACTAGGTCCGTGTGCGGCATAAGGGGAATTCACCGCAGTTGTTGGCGACTAGCTCTAGGAGTTAGATCTAGGGGGTGCTCGAGGCCTTTATGTGGATAAAAGGGCTAGAGTGGCTTGAGGTCAGATCTGGGGATAGATCGGCTAGACCCAACCGGTTCGTAGTGGGAAGAGTCGATATAGAAAACCAAAGAGTCTTTTATATTCGCCTTTGATTTTTAGCGTCATAGAAATCTACTTTTGTAATCAATTTTATAAATTATAATCATGTCTTTTATTGTCTAGTAAAATTGATTTCTTGTTCTTTACTTTTGATTTAACTTATTTCATAGATAATATTAAAAAATTGTCTTAAAATCATAAACTTCTCAAAAACCCTTATTCACCCCCCCCCCCTCTAAGGGCGCCTAAAGATCTAACAGGGGGAACAACTATCTTAGAACCCCAATGAAAATGAAACCCGCGCCAAAATATGATGAAAATGTAGCTTTTTAATATTGCAGTATGTGTCGCGATGTGGTTAAACCTGGACCTTGATTGTGAAATGGAGCCTGGTCCAAAAAATTTTGCATCTTGGGGAGTCATTTTTGCTCTGATGGGTTTGCATAAAAAAGGACTGTCATAGAATATGTAAATTTAGGGATGTCTAATTACATAGGGGAGGGGGGGTAATAAGTGTTTAAGTCTTTTTCAACTACTAGAAAATATTCTGGCCTTTCCGCAATACGACTAGATATTTGGTCGAATCTTCTTGATGTCTAGTTGAATGCAGATTTTTTAGTCAAATTTTAACTCTGCATAACTTTAGTTAAAACCTTCTGCACAAATCTTCTTGATGACTCTTGTAGTATACAAGACGATATTTGACTACTTTTGTCTTCTAGCCGAATCTTCTGCACGAATCATCTGTGATGACTCTTGTAGTCTACAAGAAGATATTTGACTACTTTTGTCTTCTAGCCGAATCTTCAAATCATCTTTGATGACTCTTGTAGTCTACAAGATGATATTTGACTACTAGTTGAATGAAAAGCTTATCAGGTCAAATTCTATATTTAACATGATATCTATCTTTTATACTTCTAAAATGTCATGTTGGTTCCTCGACGTCATTCACTTGTTCTTCATGACAATTTACTTGAACTCGACGATAATTAAGATCACCTCTATGACAAATAACTTACCCAAATTCTTCCTTCAATAAAGTGCTTCCAAACATCTGTTGAACACTTCCAAGACGATATGAGTATAGTGGAACCTTGTCAAGATGGTATTGTCTTAGATAGTATATTACTAAGACGATATTTGGAGATTGACCTTGTTCTTCTAAACAAGATGATATGAGAATTGTTGAACCTTGTCAAGACGATGTCGTCTTAGATAGTATATTACCAAGACAATATTTGGAGATTGACCTTCTTCTAAACAAGACGATATGGGAATAGTTGAACCTTGTCAAAATGATATCGTCTTGGATAGTATATTACCAAGACAATATTTGGAGATTGACCTTCTTCTTCTAAACATGACAGTATGATAATAGTTGAGAGTTTACAAGACGATAACGTCTTGAAGCTTAAGGTTTTCAAGGCGATATCGAAACCTTTACACGATGATTTTTAGACTCTCCAAGATGATATTTTACTTAGTCAATTTCTGATCATTCTCAACTTAGATCCTTTGCTTTAGCTCATTTGCTAGACCTTTCTTTCTGATGATAATAAGTGAATGACAAGTCTAGTATAGTCTACAACATATTTCGACATGGTGTTTTGTAGAATGATGGATTACATTGGCAAAACTATGTCTGATGACATTAAGTCTAGCTCTATGTTAGACTTGCACTATCTAGTACCTTAAAGCAATATTCTAAAACAAATATGTCAAAACGAAATGTATTTATCTTTGACTTGAGGACTTCTTCAAATCAGGAACATTATAGGTAAGGTTGCCAACAGAATATATATTTGGCATGACAACGGTTATAACCGCTATCAAGAAAAAAATAATTTTTGAACATAAAAATGGATAGAGTTTTTAAGTGAGGTTGGGCATTAATGAACGATAGTTTATAAACACCATACCATGTTCGTGACTGCCACCATCGTGCTAAATATACACTATGTCATCCTAATTCCCAAGTTTTAAGATTTATACGACGATAAGTATATATATATATATATATATATATTAGCTATAACAATCTACACATGTGTGGCATGCAATCTAGATTTATTTATACTACTATTATTATTATTGGTCACTCAATGTTTATACAGATTGGTCTAGTTTGATAGTCATATCTCAAGAGTGAACCAAATGCCCAAACAGTCAAAAAGAGTTGACATCAAATTTTTTTACTTTGAAAACTCAAAAGGGAAAAAAACACAGAAGATGGTCTAGTTTGGACATATCACTAAATTATATTTAAATATATAGTTTCCTTAGCGAGGGTAACTAGTCACTTCTTTTATTACAATAGTTATTTGAGTCTTCTGCACGGGAGGATGCACTATGGTGAACTCTGTGCACGGGCGTGCTCCAGGGAGCTATGCTAACTGGACCACTCTAGAGAACTACACGAATAGGCATGCTCTGGGATACAATGCGCATAGGCATTGTTGGGAACAGTGCCCACAATGTTTCTAATTTGAAGAAGCCCTCACAATATAGATGAACACATATATATTTGATGCATATGCTTTCTTATCAAAGTGGTTTCAGGTACTTGACAGTGCAAGTCTAACATAAGGCTAGACTTAGTGTCATCAGATGTAGTTTTGCCAATGTAATCCCTTATTGTGAAAAACACCATGTCGACCTATGATCTAGACCATATTAGACTTGACATTAACTCTAAATCACCAAACATATAAATCTATCAAGTGAGCTGAAGCAAAGGGTTTGAGTGGAGAAGATCGGAAATTGACTAAGGCAAATATTGTCTTGGTAAGCTTCAATATTTTCGAGTGAAGATCTCGATATCGTCTTGAAGAATCTAAGCTCCAAGACGATATCGTCTTGTAAACTCGCAGCATTACTTTTATCATCTTGTCTAAGAAGAAGGAGGATATCCAAATATCGTATTGGCAAAATACTCTCCAAGATGATATCATCTTGATAAGACTCATATACCTTCATATCATCTTAATAGTGTGCTACTTATAGTCTGAAGGATTTATATGAAGAAGGAAATTGACTAAGTTAATTATCGTCTTGATCACTCGAAATGTAGTCGAGTAACCAAGATGGTATTTCTTGAATAACAAGACGATTCATTTAGAAGAGCTTAAATATCATCTTAAAGACCGCGAAGACATATATCAAGTCAAATCGTGTTGAAGATTCAACTAGAAGGCTGAAGAAACAAGATATTGTCTTGACAAGGTTCATATACCTTCTTATTATCTTCAAAGTGTGTTACTTATAGTATGAAGAATTTATGTGCAGGAAGAAATTGACAATGTCAATTATTGACCCAAAATATCGTCGAGGAACCAATGCGATATTTCATGAATACCAAGTCGATTCGTTTACAAGAACTCAAATATCATCTTAAAGAAGACTGAAGATATATCAAGACTAATCGTGTTGAATAATCGACTAAAAGATTGAAGGAATAAAATATCATCTTGAAGAAAGATCAAGTCGATTCATGAAGAAGAATAGTTTAGAAGGCAGAAAGAATGAATTATCATCTTGAAACAGAGATAGCAAAATGATTTGTGTAGATAAATCATATAGAAGAAATATGCATACAATATCGTCTTGTAGACTATCAATCACTAAGACGATTCATGTAGACAATTCGACCAACAGTGTACTCTATGACAAATCGTCTTACAGTTTAACAAAGCATCTAGACAAATCATGTAGAAGAACTGAAGTAAATCATTATGGTGCAGAATCATCTAGAAGAAGTAAAATCGACTGGACATTTAGTCGATTGGCTGAAAGGCGTGAATCGAAGTTAAATTGTGATTTTGGTATCACGTCATTTATTGTCACCACAGATTGAGCCAATGAAACACGCTGCTAAGGAAAGAGATCTCTAACATAATGTCAGTACTAGAATCGACCGTTAATTATACATTCGTGTCTTATAAAAGGGAATGCAATGTTGATGCAAACCTTAATTGACAATCTTATAATAAGAAAAACTTTTTTGTTGCAAATAACTCTGCTCCATTGAAAAGATTAAAGAAGGAGAAGACAAGCACAAAGCAAATCTTTAATCTTCTCCAAGAAGAAAGGTCGATCACTATTGCTAATTCAGATCAATGATCATTCAGCCAAAAGAAGAATCTTCATCTGTGTAGAAGGAATTTCACTACTTCATCTTCAACGTCTGCAAGAATATTTTGGACGAAGCCAATCTTCATCAAGGCTTCAAGAAGGCTCCAAATCTTTCAAGTATATTCATTTTGACTCTATAGAAAGTTTGTAACAAACTTATTAAACTGTAGAATCTTTTTGAGATTTGAGTTGTAGGGTTCCCTTGTGGAATCTGAGTTGTAGGGCTCTGTCTAGCCTGAGTGTAGGAGATGTTGTCTCTGAGGTAGGAATCCTGGTGTGCTTCTGAGTTGTAGGATCTTGAGGGATATAAGGTA
The DNA here is from genome assembly GCA_033032865.1 of Dactylorhiza incarnata. Classification (NCBI taxonomy): domain Eukaryota; kingdom Viridiplantae; phylum Streptophyta; class Magnoliopsida; order Asparagales; family Orchidaceae; genus Dactylorhiza; species Dactylorhiza incarnata. Next base: position 283,300 of record JAWHQI010000384.1, read on the forward strand.
GGAGACTTGGTCTCTGAGGTAGGTGTTGGATCTGTACGCGCCCTTAGAAGGCGGGGGGGGGGGGGGGGGGGGGGGGGGGGGGGGGGGTGAATAACGGTTTTATGAAATTTAAAAATTAATAGAACTATTATTATTAATAAAAGAAGTTTCAGAATGTTTTATAGAAGAATATATTTTAATATCTCAGACAAGATTATATTGAAGATTACTTTTAAAAGAGATAGGATATCAATTTTTCTTCACTACAACCGACGTTAGAAACTAACGCTCGACGTTAGCAATATAAATTGAATCCAAGAGTTTCTTTCTTATAAAAATGAACCTTCCAATATATTTTGCATTAAAGCTTTTGAAGAATGATATTCAAAACATTTTAGTGCATGGAAATAAAATCTAGATAATCAGACAAAGAGAAACATGATTTTATTTCTTTAGAGATTGAATACAAAAATGTTTGATTTTAATGACGCTTGAAATCAAGGCGAATAGAAAAATGCTTTTCGTTTTCTATACCGACCCTTCTCCCAAGGATCAGTTGGCTCTAGCATATCTCTCCCCATATGAGGCCTCGAACTGCCCCTAGATCTAACCCTAAACCTAGTCGCCACACCCACTTGGTGAATTATCCCTAGTCCTCGCAAGGCCCTAGTCGCCAACATGGGCGAATTTCTCTATCGATAAAAAGGATAAGAGTTACAAGATAAGATAAAAGAAAAACTTCCCTCTAAATAGAACCCTTGAAGCATATGTCATTTCGCTTGCAGGTTCGATCTTTGTGGGTTGAGAGTCTCCTCTTCGATGTTCCTTAGATCCTTTGATGTCTTTAATTGATTTGAATTTGTTGCAGCAGGAACACTCCATGTGTATGTTGAGAGAAAGCTTCTTGATCGCCATTTTGATAGCTTTCAATCCTTGTGCATGAAATACTTTTTGATCTCCTCTGAAGAACTCTCTCTTAGATGAGTGGGAAACACCCCTCACTTTTCTCTAACGGCTAGGGTTTTCATCCCTCGAACATTTCGTCAAAAATCATCAAGGGAAACTCATTTTTGGGCTATATTAAATAAAGTTTGTTGTGCAGGAAGTTATCATCGGCGGTAGTACTATAGCGGAGCGGTAGCGCGCAGTCTTAAATTTTCTTCCTCATCTTCTCTTCAATTTTGTGGATTTGGCATTTATCTTTGGAAATAAATTATTCCCCACAAAACTATGATATATTCTTGCCTTCACAATTATATTGGATGCTCCTTTTAGTTTCTCAATCAAATCATGATTGATTGGGGTTTCCTAAAGCTACCACTCAGCGATAGAGTTAATGTGTCGCAGTAGATTGTTTTATATGAGTCATGTCGATATTCCATTTTTGAGGATATTTCCAATTAAGCCATCGATACTGACAACGGTAGCATTAAAGCACCGCATTAATAGCAGAGCATCATAGTAACAGAGAATCATCATCTTTCTTTTTCGTACTTATGGGGGCTTGAGAGATAAATTTCCTGCATACTATAAACACATGGCAAGTATGATCAAATACAATGGGATTTGTTATTCTCAAACCAAGATGTATGGAAATCATGTTCCAACAAACTCCCCCTTTTGATAATAACAAATCCTGTTAGAAAGAAATCATACAAATATAAGAATTGTGTTTATAGAAAAAAGATAAGCGTGATAGAATGCATTTGCTCCCCCTATATAGATGCCCCCTATATACGTGCTCCCCTATATTAAAGCATCCTTTGTATTTTACTCCCCTTAAGTGTGAATTTCTTTCAAAGTTATTCTCCCCCTATTGGTATTATCAAAAGAGGGTGGGGAGAAAATATATCATTAAAGAGTTAATATAATTGCTTAATGTAGAGATAGAATTAGCATAACAATGATTTTCCACCTAGTGATACCACATGGTTAATGAGTAGAAGAAAGTTAATTTGAAAGAGTGAAGTATCAATAGTTTATTAAACAATAAACCACGTGTTGGTTAAGAAAATTATTCATGATCGAATGAACAAGTAGTAAGAATAGTGGAAAGAATGTTTCATGATTTTGTAAATAAACATCTTTATATGAGTTTTAAGCATAATAAATGAGTGAGAGTTGTAGTCTAGTAAAAAATAGATGTTTTATTAATTGAAGTCCAATATCACTTGTTAACAAAACATAATAACACTTGTTTAGAGAGTAAATAATCAAGATTGAGCATACAAGGCGTAGTGGAAATTAAGTTCTTCTTAAAAAATGTTAGTATTATCTATTTTATAAAGACAAGATAGAATGATACAATGTTTGAAATTCATAAAATATGTAAACTTATACATTATAGAGATCATGCAATGTTATCTAGTGCATCTACTAAAGATTGTATAAAAAGAAATATAGATATGCATTAGAGTCCAATACTCATGAGTAGATGTTTTATAAGAGATAATGATGAATACAAATAGTGCTTTTGATAAAAGTATATAAATGATTTAATCAAAATACATGACATATATAATGAAATAAACACAACATTATTGAGAATGCATTTAAGAATTACTTCGACCCACAAAGTTAAATTTGTTTTCAATGCACATGAAAAGTAGTACAACTACCAAGGTGCTCTACACACACAACACATATTAAGACCTATCAGAATGCAAAATAGTGCTTGGGGATCACGTTTATTATGTTTTCTTTGATTTAGATGTGATCCAGTGTACAAGAAGAAGTAGTGTATAAAAGAGTTTGCATAAGACACTTTACAATTCTCTCTAAGGTGCTCAACCTCATAATGCTCATTAAGACTTATTAGGAGGGTGAGTAGTGCTTGGTGGAGTTATCTTTGTCAATTATTCATTTGAATTTTAGCTTAATGACAAAGGTGTCCGAATTCACTTATTTTTGCAAACATATAGTTTTGAATGAACACACTTCTTCAAATATGGTGCATGCAAGAGATTTTTATTGTGTTGTACGTAAACTAATCACACATCCACCAATGTTAAGTTGTTATAGTACACAATCATGCAAGAGTAAGATTAAAAATTACATGTGTTGGATCTGTAGGCGCCCTTAGAGGGGGGTGAATAAGGATTCTAAAAACTTTTGAACTTAATTGATTTTATTCAAATGGGATGACAGTATTTTCAAGAATATCTCAATTTAAATACTGCAGTAGGTTTTTTATGAAAGTGGGTTGTATTTGGTACGACAGAAGAGAACACTATTACTACCGCCAGCGGTAGTGTTACCGCTCGTCGTTAGTGACAGAGAATACTTTTTCAATTATATTTCAAAGATCGGAGATTGCATAATGATAATAAAGAAAAACATACAGTATTATTGCTTTTAGAATCATTACAAAAATTTATCCCAATAACGCTTGAGATTGAGGCGAATGAGTAAAAACCTTTTTGGTTTTCTATACCGACCCTTCTCCCAAGGACCGGTTGGCTCTAGCCTATCTCTCCCCAGATGAGTCCTCGAGCTGCCCCTAGATCTAACCCTAGACCTAGTCGCCACACCCACGCGACGAATTCTCCCTAGTCCTCGCAATGCCCTAGTCGCCAACCACACAGTGAATTCTCCCTAAGCCACTCACGTCCTAGTCACCAACACAGGCAAATTTATCTATCGATACAAAGGTTAAGAGTTACAAGATAAAATAAACTAAAGACAAAAACTCCCTCTTAGTTTGAACTCGAAGAACTTGTCAAAGGCGCCAAAGTAATCTTGGATGTTGATGTGTACGACCTTTATGTAAGATAAGTGTGATCGATCCTTCTTCAAGTTCCTTGCATTTAAGAATGTTGATTGGAGTTGTCTTGGCTGCAAAGAGGAGTCTCTCACGAATATAGGAGTTATGGTTTTGATATCTTCTTCAATTAGCAAATCAAAATAGAGGCGGACCGCTCATTAATTAGGCTCAGATCCTAGCATTAGCGGTAGTGCTACCGTCGGGTGGTAGCCTCTTTAGGCAACATTCTAGCATGCGGATCGAGCTATTTTGGCATCCTTATCGCTCCAGAATTGTCATCCCCTCCTATCGCGCAGCGATAATGCTAACGCGCCGCATTAGCGATATATCTTTCCCAGCCGTCAGATCTCCTTCCTTTTCTGCTCCTCAATCAGCATCGTGATCGCGGGACTTCCATAAGTTACCGATGGGCGTTAGCCTTAATGCTCGGTGGTAAGAGTTGCCATATTCAATCTCGACGACCTTCCTTTCTCGACGAATGTTTCCTTTTCGACTAAGTTTCCAGATCTGCACAGCTACTGCCAGCAGTAGCGTTAGTGCACCACGCTAGCACCAAAGCATTGAACTGGTAGGAAATTCTTTATATTTCTTTCTCGTAGTCATAGAGGCTTGAAAGTAGAAGTCCCTGCACACTATAAACATATGGCAAGTATAATCAAATACAATGAGATTTGTTTCTCAAACTAAGAGATGTGGAAAGCATGTTCTAACAAACTCCCCCTTTTGATAATAACAAATCCTCCTTAGAAAGAAAGCATTTAACAATAAGAAATGTGTTTATAGCAAAGGATAGCACGAATATGCTCGTCCTATATAGATGTTCCCCCTATATGAGTGCTCCCGCTAAATTAAAGCATCCTATGTATTATTCTCTCCTTAAGTGTTAATTTCTTTCAAAGTTATTCTCCCCCTTTTGGTATTATCAAAAGAGGGTGGAGAGAAGGGATAGAGCGTGGCAATGATTTATGACTAAGTGATACTGTATGGAGAATGAGTAAAGGATGGAGTTTGAATTACTTAGATATTCTCCTCCTTTTGTAGGAAGTTTGTAGTAAGAATGAGTTTCAATAGATAAGGAGCCAATATTACTTGTTGGGTAATAAAAATATTCATGATCGAGCGTACAAGATAAAGGATAGTGGAAAGCATGATTTAAGATTAAAAAACATCTTTATGGGAGTTTCAATCATAGTAAAAGAGTAAGAGTTTTGTGTTAGTGGAAAATAGATGTTTTAGTAATTTAAGTCCAAGATCAAAATATCATTTGTTATAAAAATTCACTAGAACTTGTTTAAAGAGTAAATAGGCAAGAATGTGTATACAAGTGTGCAAACAAGGCGTAGCGGAAGATAAGTTCAAATATAATAAACACTTTTTGAAATAAACATCCTTTTTGAAATTTGCAAGTATAATAAATAGGAGTGTTAATGTTTGAAAGAAGATGTTTTGAGTTTGAAATCCAAGATATGTTTTTGGTATACAAAAATAATTCAAGCATGATTTTAATTTATCAAGACAAGATAGGAAACTACAATATTCTAAATTCACAATTCAAGTATACTTGTACATTGTAGAAATCATGCAAAGTAATCTAATGCATTTACTAAAAATTATAGAAAAGACATGTAAATATGATTTAAGGTCCAATACTCATGAGTAGAAGTTTTATAAGAGATAATGATGTTTACAAGTAGTGTTTTTGATAAGAGTATACAAATGATTTAATCAAAACACATGACATGTATAATGGAATAAACATAACATTATTGAAATGCATTTTTAGAATTACTTTCACCCATATAACTAGATTTTATTTCAATGCACATAAAAGTGGTATAACTCCCAAGGTGCTTTACACACACAATGTTCATTAAGACTTATCATGGTGCAAAGTAGTGCTTGGGGATCACATATATTTTATCTTTTCTTTGTGATCTGGTGTACAAGAAGAAGTTGTGTATAACAATAGTTTGCACAAGACACTTTACAATTCTCTCCAAGATGCTCAACCTCACAATGCTCTTTATGACTTATCAGGAGGGTGAGTAGCCCTTGGTGGAGTTATCTTTGTCAGGTATTCATTTGAATTTTAGTTTGTGACAAAGTTCTTTGAATTCACTTATTTTTTGCATACATAGAGTTTTTGGATTAAAAACATACTTCTTCAAAAATGGGTACATGAAAAAAGATTTTTATAAGGTGTAGGTAAACTAATCACACATCTAATAATGTTAAGTTGTTACACTACACAATCATGCAAGAGTAAGATTAAAATCATATGTAGATTATCAAAGAGGTGAGTGAAGAAATCATTATCAAATATAAAATATTTCTTATACTTAGAGGCATGTTAAGCAATTCTACACATGATTCCTATAATCAATTTCATTGCACATTTACAGATAATGTTCAAGGCATGACACAAAAAATATTGTTTTAAAATAGTAGAAATAGAGAATTTAACATTGTATTTTAATCTTGAAAAGATAAACCTAATCATCCTTGAAACATTTCAATGAATAGTAATCAGTTTTTATAATTTTTTAATAAAAAATATAAAATAGTAAACACCCATAAAGAAACAATAAGAAAAGCATATTTTTTCTTTGAAATTTTGTATATGGTTTTTAAATGGTCTATTTAAAAAAACTTGTTTTTGATTTATTTTGATTAGTTTTACGCAATTTTTGTTTTAATTATTTAAAGATTAACAGAATTAAACAGAAATACTTAACTATAAAAAATATGTTGAAGAAACTGGATTTTAGACTAACGCCATCAGTAACAAACTACCGTCGTGCGTTATTAACAGAACTTGTGATTTCCAGAAAAATGTATATTTTTGAAATTTTTCGCCAGATTATATTAGTTTAGAGTATAGCCTATGTGGTCAAGTGAAGAAATCAGATAGGAGCACACACAATATGCGTGTTTATCATTTTCTAAGATAAGAGACAATAAGTACCGTCAAAGAGTTTTGAGTAATAGTGTGAAAGATGTGGATAAAAGATTTTTGGCTTAAGGTGTCAAAATACTCTTTCAAGATACTTATGTTTTTCAAAATCATGAAAGTCCAAAGAATATATAGTATGAAAAAAAAACATAAGATAGCACGTTTGAGCAAAATATGCATGAGTGCAATGATCATAAAAAGCAAAATAATATTCATGCAATGTATATAATATGAGTATGTCTAAGATCAAGATACCCTAGATATATTGTCTACACTTTAGCCCCGTACTAAGTGATGGATGGGCATGAGGAGCTGCACACATGCCGTAGGTTGGGGTGTTAATCCCATATGGATACAAAAGAGGAGGCTCAACCTAGCACTCTTTCCCCCCAGTGCCTTGCAAGGCCCCACTAGAACCCTCCCCGATTAAGGACAAGACATGACTTAGAGGTTAAGTCGCTAATACACACAATCTTACGCCCTCGCTATTACGAGACATATAATGTGAGTGAATGATCATGGGCATACTATGCATTTAGTCCTAAATACCAATTTATAGACTATGGCTTTATTTTAGAAATTTTTGAAATGAGGGTAGTTGATTTAAAGCCAAAATAATTTTCATTACTTTCAAATTTCATTTTTCTATTATATTTTAACATAGCATGGCATGATATAATTAGCATAGACATTTATTTCTACTTAAAGTAAGAGACGATGCTAGAATGAAAAGATATGGTAACAAAATGGAATATTAAGTAAAGATTACAAACATATAATCGATTTGCATGTTGATGACTGTATTTTAGTCATCATTTTAGACTATAATATCTTATTAGATATTTAAATAAATTATCACATTTGTTTGTTGTTTTTATAAATTTTCGTAAAAATATTATTTTATGTCCAAATCTTATAGATATTTTTATTTTGTAGGATTACGACAGGCCTGGGGAGAATTCAGGTGCAATGTCCCGTTGTCGCGTCCAAGGTTCATATGAAAGTCAAATCCATTGACGTGGAGCTCGGCTGGATATTTTCTATATTGCTACGGCCACCACCATGCAGCGTCACCACCTTTGCATGCATGATGTGCTCGGCCACTTCCGCCTCCTCCAAAACCCCGAAAGCGCAATGCCATCGTCGCCACCTTTGAATATAACCACTCTCCTCCTCCAAGTAATTTTATGTTGCTTTCGTGCCCGTTCGAGCCTCTTACATGAAATCTATGCAAGCTCTTTGTTCAAATTTATTTATATAAATATATATATAAATATGCGAATCAAAGAACCACTGTCCACCACCCTACAGCATTTCCGGCCATCTCCACGCCAGCAATCCAGCCCGAGTCTCTCCTCCATGCTGCGTAATGCCTCCAACCAGAGCTCCTCCCGATGCCACCTCCACGCAAGCGGCCAACCTCTCCAAGCAGCCGAATACTACCACCTCCATGCAGCTGCTCTGCCTCCAATGGCTTACATCTCCTCCACGTCAGCAATCCATCCATTGGCTTGCAGCTCCTCCATGTCAGCGATCCACCCAATAACTTGCAACTCCTCCACAGCAACCCATGCTCCTCTTCAATGCTACCCTTTACAGTACCTGTGGATCCCGCCCAATTAATCAGCCACCAACGCTCCCGTCTGCGGTCGTTTCAACAATGACGCTGCCTATAAATATTATCATCGGGAAGGAGCAAAGGGAGGTTTTGTTTTTGAGAGAGAATAATTATTATTATTACTATTTTGAGAGAGATTGTTTTTTTATATTATTATTGTTGGATGAAAGTATTCTAGCAATTCGTTCCGAGTAGTCATTTTTGGTCATCACTTTAGTCTTTTTTTATTGTGCACTTCTACTTTTCCATTTAAAATTTTCGTGTAATCTCGCACTTTTACTTCTTGTAACCCCTTTTGTCTACTAGCAATAAAATTTCATTTCATTTCCATTTAAATTATTAGTCATAAATTGATTTTGTTAATTTTTGTTCTTCTACATGATGTCGTATTTTTATAATAATGATTCCCCTAATCTCCATGAGTAACTAATTTATATAGTGCTCGGTCACGATGATCCGAGGATGAGATAAGTTTTGTTATGATTTTTAGATTTGTTTTTCTCTAATTGTTGAACACTTACGATTTACCTTTGATCTAACAAATTATTATGAGGCTATATCATCAATATATAGTCTTCATATTGTTTTCGTTCTTTAGTTAGCCAAGAGGCTCGTAAGACGAATCGATCACTCATTGGTAAAATGAGTAGAATGCAACCTTCGAGAGAGGACGACGTCACTCTTCCGGATTGTATCAATAGCGAGGTTCACAACCTAAGGCAAGTATTAAGCGATTCGATTTGTGCACGAAAGTTCAGTTGATACACCTAAGCTTAGTTGAACCTAAACCTTGAAAGAGGGGTGTTCATGCTTTGGGAACCTCCATGGTTAAAGCCTCTTCAACAAAAGAATTGCATTCCATTCTCATTTCAATATTCTCTATTTTCGATGTGATTCAAAGATCGGGTGCTAGCTTTTAAACCATCAAATTAATTCTATTAAACCTTCTAGTTTTTACTATTCGCAACCCAACTCCAAATTTCTATTTGATAAGATAATAACAATTTTTCAAAGTAGAATTACTTGACCTCTCTGAGTCTAATACGACCATGGTCTCTTTAAACCTATTCTACACAACACAGTACACTTGTCGTTATCGTTTGCAGGCATAGTTTTGCGCATCACATGTTATCAACATAAAGTTTTAACCTAAATGTCCATTGACCTAGAATGACGTGATTTAACTTTATGAGTTATTTTTTAAAGAGTATAAGGTTGATTCTAAGGTCAAGACAAGAATGAGATACATGCAAACAAGAGTGAATCACATCATACACACACAATACACCAAATAAAGTAAGAGGCTATAATTCCAATAACCATCATATCATTCATAATTCCAAGTGTGATAGAAATATGTAATTTATGATTAATTAATGATGACTAATGATACATGATTAGAGTGAAGTTAAGTATAGGATATCAATTTAATCATAATAGATCATTGAGGTGTATGAGAAGTTCATATTTATCTTTTTTACTTTATTATAATGAAATCTTTTAATATGAATATGTTTTGGTGATTTTTTGAGTTGTTTTGTAAATTTGTTTTTGATTTTTAGAAATTAGCTAAAACATACACAAAAATATCTGAAAGTAGAAAATAGTGATTCTTAACACAGTAAAATAATTTTTCAGAAGGAGGTACTTTTGAGAAAATCAAGAATTTTTAGAAAATATAGATACTGCCGACGATAGTGTTAGCACTAGGAGGTAGCAAATAGAGATTCGAATTTTCATTTAAAACACATGGTTTTTGTGATTTTTCAATTCCGATTTCTGTTGATTATGATTTTACATTATAGGGGCTATCACATACAGCAACGACATTAGGGAAATAATCAAAAAGTTACGCATTTTAAATTTTAGCCTAAGACCCCTAAATAGCCTACTTAAATCCATTTTGAAAATATTAGTTTCGATAATATAACAAATTTAGTATTCAATTTATGATGATAAAATAACTTTTATTAGTAATGGATTTAGAAGGATATAATTAAAAAATAGAAAGGTCACTTGAGAAATGATATGACTTTTTGTTCAATTTTATTCAATTTGATTCATTAGTGAATTTAGGCTTAAAGTGTGAAAGTCGCACCACAAGCTATATAAAGTGACCATAACATGTTGGCTCAAAAAAAGACAAAAAAAAAATTAAGCATATCATAAAGTAGAGAATTGATATTTTATTTTTAATTGTTTCTACATCATACATAGTTTGGATACTAATGAATCAGAGAAGGTATCCAAAGGTGACCAAGTGGGATAGTTCCTTTGGGTACCCAAATACAACGTGTTGTCTTTTGGGGAGATAGAGATGAATGGGCCCATTCGATTGGAGTTAGTGTTTTATTTTTAACTTTGGTCCTCCATTCAAACCTTGGTTTAATGTTATTTTTATTTTTCAAATTTCTATAGTCCTTTACTTGAATCTTTGGATAAAAATGACTTTTAAATTTATATTGAAAGGAAATTTGTTTGCATTCAATTTTATGTTACGAGAAGATTGATGTTGTAAATGATAATGATGATAGTGTTTTGGAATTTCATTTACAAACTTTTGATGTTTTTCATTTCCTTTGTTTAGTTTAGTCAAATTATGAAAATTCATATTCAACTTGGTTTTGGATTTTGCTTGATATTGTGAATGTATATTTTGAGAATATTTCTTTATAATTTCCATAAGCAAGTTGACTTTAGTTTCCAATTCACTATTCTTAATTTTGATATTATGTCTAGCTTTATTGTAAGTGATTCTGCTATTCTTAAGAGTGGTAACAATTGAATCAATATGAGTTTTATAATTATTTCTTAATTATTCAAACATTTCATCCATCTCTTTAATTTCAATTTTATAATTTTTACACATAGCACAATTAGTTTTCAATGAATAATTTTCTAAAGACAATTTATCATTATGTTCTCTTACAAAAATAAGTTCTTTTTCAATTTCCTTGTATTTTTCATTTAATTCATTAAATTATATACAAGGTGTAATATTTTCAATTAAAGAGCCATGTGGAAAACTAGAAGAATCAAAATTTGATTCTACATTAAGTTTTGCTTTTCAACTTTGATTTTCTAAACGCAATTTGCAATTAGTATTTTTTTAATTTCTTAATTTTACGCTTGGTAATTTGTAGCAATTGTAATGTAGAAATAGAATTACAAACAAAAAGAGAATTTGATTTTCTTATAGTGCTTTTGGGTGAGGCAAGATTTGAACATAAAGTTCCTATGACATCATCTTCTTCCTCTTCCATTAATGATTTGCCATCTTCCCTTTTGCTTGATGTGCATTCCATGGATTCATCAGGAGAGGAGCTTTCTTGAATACTTATGCAAGCTTGCATATTATCCGGCTCTCGCGATTGTTCCATACCTATAAAAGGAGAATCATAAGTTCTTTCAAGAAAGTTCAAAATTTCATAAGCAGCAGCAGGTAAAGTATAAATAAATTTGAAAATATTTTGATCTAGCGCAAAAAATAGACTATTTATAGATTTTGCATTTAAAACAATTTTGTTTCTATTTAATACGCTTGATGCCTTTTCAATAGTAATATTCCAAACATTTTCATCTAAAGATTTAAGAAAATTTTTCATTAAAATTTTCTACCCTTTATAATTTTTTCCCATAAATAAAGGTGGTGATATTTTTTAGTTAATAAAAAATCATCCCCTCTATTGTATGCGAGATCATGAAGCGCCAGTATTCTCGGCTGTGAAGCCATTTTGGAATAACCATGCTCCGATACCACTTGTTGGATCTATAAGCGCCCTTAGAGAGGGGGGTGAATAAGGATTCTAAGAACTTTTGAACTTGATTGATTTTATTCAAATGGGTTGACAGTAGTTGCAAGAATATCTCAATTTAAATACTGCAGTAGGCTTTTTATGAAAGTGGGTTGTATTTTGTACGACAGAAGAGAACATTGTTACTACCGCCATTGATAGTGTTACCGCTCGGCGTTAGTGACAGAGAATACCTTATCGTTTAGATTTCAATGATCAAAGATTGCATAATTATAATAGTGAAAAATATATAGTAGTATTGCTTTTAGAATCATTACAAAAATTTATCCCAATAACGCTTGAGATTGAGGCGAATGCGTAAAAACCTTTTTGGTTTTCTATACCGACCCTTCTCCCAAGAACTGGTTGGCTCTAGCCTATCTCTCCCCAGATGAGGCCTCGAGCCTCCCTTAGATCTAACACTAGACCTAGTCGCCATACCCACGGGGCGAATTCTCCCTAATCCTCGCAAAGCCCTAGTCGCCAACCACACGGCGAATTCTCCCTAATCCACTCATGATCTAGGCAACAACACATGCGAATTTATCTACTGATTCAAAGGTTAAGAGTTACAAGATAAAATAAACTAAATACAAAAACTCCCTCTTAGGCTGAAATCGAAGAACTTGTCGAAGGCGCGCCAAATTAATCTATGATGTTTATGCGTACGAACTTCATGTAAGATAAGCGTGATCAATCCTTCTTCGAGTTCCTTGCATTTATGAACATTGATTGGAGTTTTCTTGGCTACAAATAGGAGGCTCTCACAAATATAGGAGTTGTGGCTTCGATATCTTCTTCAATCAGCAAATCAAAACAGAGGCGGACCGCTCTTTAAATAGGCTCGGATCTTAGCGTCAGCGGTAGTGCTATTGCCGGGTGGTAGCCTCTTTAGGCAACATTCTGGCACGCGGATCGAGCCATTTTTGGCATCCTTTTGGCACAAGAATTGGTATCCCCCTCCTATCGCACCGCGGTAATGCTAACGTGCCGCGTTAGCGATATATCTTTCCTAGCCATCAGATCTCCTTCCTTTTCTGCTCCTCAATCAGAATCGTGATCATGGGATTTCCATAAGTTACCATCGGGTGTTAGCCTTAACGCTCCACGGTAAAAGTTGCCATATTCAGTCTCGACGACCTCCTTTCTCGACGAATGTTTCCTTTTTGACGAAGTTTCCAAATATGCACAGCTACCACCAGCGGCAGCGTTAGCGCGCTGTGCTAGCACCAGAGCATTGGCCTGGTTGGGAATTCTTTGTCTTTCTTTCTCGTAGTCATAGAGGCTTGAAAGTAAAAGTTCCTGGACACTATAAACTCCTGGCAAGTATAATCAAATACAATTAGATTTGTTATTCTTAAACTAAGAGATGTGGAAAGCATGTTCCAACATGTATGTTATCAAAGATGTGAGTGTGTATATCATTATCAAGCATAAAACATTACTCATACTTAGAGACATACATACTAAGCATTTCTACCCATGATTTCTATTATCAATTTCATTGCACATAACAAGATAATTTTGAAGGCATGACAAATACAAAACAATGTTTTAAGATACCTGAAATTAGAATTTAACATTGTATTTTAATCTTTAAAAGATAAACCTAATCGTCCTTAAAACATTTCAATAAATAGCACTCAGTTTTTATAATTTTTGATTTTTTTTATAAAAATACAAAATAATAAACACACATAAAGAAACAATAAGAAATATATTTTTGTTCTTCAAAATTATTTTGTAATTTTGTATTGGATTTATTTTTTAATATTTTAAAATAAGTGGTTTTCTAAAAAAACATAGAAGTATATTAAGAACATATCAGTATAATGATCTTCTATGCTAGAGAAAAAAAATGCAAAAAGAAGGAAAAAATTGATTTTCTGCTACCGCCAGCGCTAGTACTATCACATGGCCCTAGCAACATAGATTTGGTATTTTGCTTAGAAAGCATGATTTTTGGTAATTTTTCATTCTGATTTTTCTTGATTCTTTTTTTCTAAGATAAGAGACACTAAGTACCACAAAGTCTTTTGAATAATAGTGTGAAAGATGTGGATAAAAGATTTTTGGCTTAAGGTGTCAAAATACTTTTTCAAAATACTTATGTTTTTCGAAATCATGAAAGCACAAAGTGTATATAGTGTGAAAAACATAAGATAACATGTTTGAAAAAAATATGCATGGGTGAAATGATCATAAAGATTGAAATAATATTCATGCAATGTATATAATATGAGTATGTCTAAGATCAAGATACCCTAATTACATGTCTACACTCTAGCCCCATACTAAGTGACGGATGGGCATGAAGAGCTACACACATGTCGTAGGTTGGGGTGTTAATCTCATATGCATACAAAAGATGATGCTCAACCTATCACTCTTTCCCCCAGTGCATCGCAACGCTCCACTAGAACTATTCCCCGGTTAAGGACAAGACATAACTTAGAGGTTAGGTCTCTAATGCACACAATCCTACGCTCTCGTCATTGTGAGACACATAATATGGGTGAATGATCATGGGCATACTAAGCGTTTAGTCCTAAATACCAATTTATAGACTACGGCTTTATTATTATGATTTTTTGAGATGAGGATAGTTGATTTAAAGCCAAAATAATTTTCATTACTTTCAAATTTCATTATTCTATTTTACTTTAACATAGCATGACATGATATAACTAACATAGACATTTATTTCTAGTTATAGTATTAAATGATGCTAGAATGACGAGTTATGGTAACAAGGTGCAATGTTATGTAAAGATTACAAATATATAATTGATTTTCATGTATTTAACATGGTGTTTCAATATAAATGTCCATAGACCTAAAGTGACATTTTATGAGTTATTTTCAATAAGTATAAGGTTGATTCTAAGGTCTAAACAAAAGAGTGAGATACATGCAAACTAGAGTGAAGCACATCACACACACACACAGTACACTAAAGAAAGTAAGAAACTATAATTCCAATAACCATCATATTATTCATAATTCCAAGTGTGATAGAAATATGCAATTTGGGATTAATTAATGATGGCTAATGATATATGATTAGAGCATAGGATATCATAATAAATCATTGTGGTGTATGTGAAGTTCATATTTATCCCTATTAATTTATAAAATCTTTTAATATGAATTTATTTTGGTGATTTTTGAAATGTTTTGTAAATTTTATTTTTAATTTTGATTTGTAGAAATTTGTTAAAACATTTAAACACTTTTTCTGAAGGTAAGACAATGATAATTAAAGTAGCAAAATAATCTTTTCGAGATTGAACATTTAGAGAAATCAAAATTTTCAGGAAATTGTGCTACTGTCAGCGTTAGAAACTAACGCTAGGCCTTAGAAACAAAGTTAAGATTTTTTTTGTTTAAGACACATGATTTTTGCAATTTTAGATTCCATTTTTGTATGATTATGAATAAACATGATAGGGGCTATCAACTAACGCAAAGATATTAAATAAAATAAGCAAAAACTTACGCCTTTTATACTTTAGCCTAAGACCCCTAATACTCAATTTAAGTCCATTTTTTACAATTATTTCATTAGTATTGATAATATCATATAACAAAATTAGTATTCAATTTATAATGATAATATAAGACTTTTATAGGTAATGGATTTAGAAGGATAAAAAAAAAATAGACCACTTGAAAAATGATATGACTTTCATTCAATTTCATTCGATTTGATTTATTAAAGAATTTAGGCTTAATGTGTGAAAGTCATATCACAAGTTATATAGAGTGACCATAGCATGTTGGCTCAAGAAAATACAAAAACACAAAGAAAAACAAAAAGGAAATTAAGCATAACATGAAGTAGAGTATTGGTTTTTCATTTTGATATCATTCTGCTTCATGCAATTTATGATACCTAATGAATAAGAGGTTTAGGTATCCAAAGAGGACCGGGTGTGGCGGTTCCTTTGGGTACCTAAATACATTGTGTTGACTTTTGGGGAGATAGTGATGAATGAGGCCATTCGAGTGGAGTTAGTGTTTCATCTTTAACTTTAGGCCTCCATTTAAACCTTGGTTTAATATTATTTTTATGCATCAAATTTTCATTGTGATTATTTTTATCTCGAGGATTATAATTGTAATGATTATTGAAAATATTTTTCATGGGAAATTTGTGCAAATCTAAGTTTAAGTTAGGAGAAAAATGATTTTGTAAATAATAGTGATTAGGATTTTGATTTACAAATACTGTGTTTTTACTACCAATATTTGGCTTAGTCAACATATTCATAATTAACTTGCTTTTAGATTTTGCTTTATATTGTGGATTTAAGTGTTGTGAGTTTTTATTCATAATTTCCTTAAGCAAGTTGATTTTTGTTTTTAATTCATTATTCTTAATCTTGAGATTATGTCTTGCTTTATTATAAATGATTATGTTATTTTTAGGAGTGGTAATAATAAAATCAATATGACTTTAATAATTATTTCTTAATTCTTCAAATATTTCATCCATCTCTTTAATTTCAATTTTATAATGTTTGCACATAGTACAATCCCTTTTAAAAGATGAACTTTCTAAGCATAATCATTCATTTTGTTCTTTTACAAAAATAAGCCCATTTTCAAGTTTCTTGAGTTTTTCTTCAAATATATTGCAAAAAATACAAGGTGTAGTAATTTTATTTGAAGAGCACGAGGTGGAACTAGACATGTCAAAATTTGATTTTACAATAAGTTGTGCTTTTAAAAATTTTATTTTCTAAATGCAATTATGAATTAATATTTTTCAATTACTTAATTCTACGTTTTGCCATATCTAGCACATGCAATGTAGAAATAGATATTGAACCAAGAAGAGAGAAATTTGCTTTGCTTATTATGCTATCGGATGGGGCAAGGTTTGAACATAAACTTCCTTTGATATCTTCTTCTTCTTGGCATTCCTTTTCCAATGATGATTTGCCATCTTCCCTTCCGCTTGATGTGCATTCCATGGATCCTTCAAGAGAGGAGCTTTCTTGAATACATATACAAGCTAGCATATTCTCCAGTTTTTGCGATTGTTTCATTCCTATAGAAAGAGAATCATAAGTTTTTTCAAGAAAATTCCAAATCTCATAAGCAGTAGGTAAATTATAAATATGTTTGAAAATATTTTGATCTAGCGCACAAAATAAACTCTTTATTGATTTTGCATTTAAAACCATTTTGTTTCTATTTAATACACTTGATGACTTTTCAATAGTAATATATATTCAAAACCTTTTCATCTAAAGATTTAAGAAAATTTTCCATTAAAAATTTTCACCCTTTATAATTTTTGCCCATAAATAAAGGTGGTGCTAACGATTTTTCATTTAATAAAATTTCACCCCCTCTGGTAGAAGCGAAATAATGAAGTGTCATTATTCTGGATTGTTAATCATTTTGTAATAACCTACCTATGATACCACTTGTTGGATCTATAGTTGCCCTTAGAGGGGGGGGGGGGGGGTGAATAAGGATTTTATGAAATTTAAAATTTTATAGACCTACTGTTGTTAATAAAAGAAGTTTCAGAATATTTTATAGAAGAATATATTTTAATTTCTCAGAAAAGATTATATTGAAGATTACTTTTACAAGAGATATGATATCAACCTTTCTTTACTACCGCCGACGATAGAAACTACCACTCAGCGCTAGCAACGGAAATTGAATCCAAGAGTTTCTTTCTTATGAAAACGAACCTTCCAATATATTTTGTGTTAAAGCTTTTGAAGAATGCTATTCAAAACATTTCAGCGCATGGAAATAAAATCTAGATAATCAGACCAAAAGAAACATGATTTTAATTCTTTAGAGATTGAATACAAAAATGTTTGATTTCAATGACGCTTGAAATCAAGGTGAATAGAAAAATGCTTTTTGTTTTCTATACTGACCCTTCTCCCAAGGACCGATTGACTCTAGCCTATCTCTCCCCCTATGAGGCCTCGAGCCGCCACCTAGATCTAACCCTAGACCTAGTCGCCACGCCCATACGGTGAATTCTCCCTAGTTCTCGCAAGGCCCTAGTCGCCAACACGGGCAAATTTCTCTATCGATAAAAAGGATAACAGTTAAAATATAAGATAAAAGAAAAACTCCCCTATAAATAGAACCCTTGATGCATATGTCGTTTCGCTTGCAAAGGTTCGATCATTATGGGTTGAGAGTCTTCCTCTTCGATGTTCTTTAGATTAGTGGATGTCTACAATTGATTAGAATTTGTTGCAGCGAGAACACTCCATGTGTATGTTGAGAGAAAGCTTCTTGATCGCCGTTTTGATATCTTTCAATCTTTGCACATGAATTAATTTTTGATCTCCTCTGAAGAACTCTCTATTTTGATGAGTGGGAAACACCCCCTCCCCCCCCCCCCCCCCCCCCCCACGTCTCTCTAGATGAATAGGGATTTCAGCCCTCGAAAATTTCATCAAAAACCGTCAAGGGAAACTCATTTTTGGGTTGTTTTAAATAGAGGTTTTTGTGCAGGAAGTTACCACCGGCTGTAGTGCTATAGCGGAGCGGTAGTGCACAGTCTTCAATTTCCTTCCTTATCTTCTCTTCAATTTCGTGGATATGGTTTTTATCTTTGGAAATAAATTATTTCCCACGAAAATATGATATATTCTTGCTTTCACAATGATATTGGATGCTCCTTTTGGTTTCTCAATCAAATCATGATTGATTAGGGTTTCCTAAAGCTATCACTTGGCGATAGAGTTAATGTGCCATGGTAGAACTTGTTATATATAAGTCCCGACGATATTCCATTTTCGACGATATTGCCATCTCGATAATATTTCCAATAAAGACGTCGCTATAGCCAGCAGTAGCTTTAACGTGTCGTATTAGTAGCAGAGCATTATAGTGATAATAAATCGTTGCCTTTCTTTTTCATACTTATGGGGGCTTGAGAGATGAAGTTCTTGCATACTATTAATACATTGCAAGTATGATCAAATATAATGGGATTTGTTATTCTCAAACCAAGAGATGTGGAAAGCATGTTCCAACAGTAGAAGTCAGACAGGGCTTTTGAGTTGTAGGCTCTTGCGGGACCTGAGTTAGAAGATGTTATCTCTGAGTTATAGGATCTGCGGATCTAATTTTTGGCGAAGATTGTCGAGTCTAGCACACTACAAAATAGGCTAAGGTGGATAGTGAAGTGCCCAGTGACCCATTATCTTGGGGAACCACTATAAATATCCTGTGTATGTGTTGTGCTTTCTGTGTGATTGTGGATTTTATTTTTATTATTCCATAAACTTTTAAAGTAGCCGACATCACCTATTCACCCCATCTAAGTGAAAACTCCAATGGACTTTCAAGTGGTAACAGAGAGAGGATGTTCAAAGAAAGCTTAACAGCTTGAACAGATCTGCCCTAGGGAGTGTCAAATTCTCATCATGACTTCTCAGGAGAACTTGAAGGAGCTTAGATCCATGAAGCTGCCATTCTGCAGAAAGGAGAACTTTGCTACCTAGATGGAGAGGGTCAAACTTTACATGGAAGCCTCAGATCCAAGGATCTTCATTACTATTAAAGAAGGTCCTTTTGTGCCAACCAAAGCCTCAACTATTGATCCAACCAAGCAAGTTCCAAAGAGGTATAATGAGATGGACAAGGATGAGATCATCTTGGCCACTATGGACAAGAGAGCCAAGAACATCTTGGTAAGTGCCATTAATGATTCAACCTTTCAGAATCTGGTGCACTATAAGACTGCCAAGGAGATTTGGGACTCCCTGATAGTCTACATGGAGGGAACTGAAGAAGTTAGAGATGATAGAAAATCTCTACTAAATCAAGAATATGAAGCCTTTGGGAAGGACACAAAGGACTCCATCTCTGAGAGTTATGAGAAGTTCTTCAGAATAGTAAATGGTTTGAAAACATATGGGAGAGAGTTCTCCAACTTGGACTTCAATGACAAGTTGCTCAGATCACTGAACAGAGAAAAAGACATCAAGATTTGTGTCATAAGAGAAATGGGCAGCTTGCCAACATGCAGTCCCAAAACCTTTTTGGAATGTTGTTGTCGCATGAGCTTCATCTGAACACCAGAAAAGCTGAAGAGGAGAATAACAGGGCTCTCAGCAGGGAGAAATCTATTGCTCTCAAGGCTGAGAGCTCAAGAAGAAGTAGAGAGGAATCTCTTATTCCTCATAGAAGACCTGCTGAATCAAATTTTGAACCCATCACTTCCAGGTTAGAATGGTCTGATGGAGATATGGCTCTAATCTCCAAGCAGTTCAAATAGATGCTCAACAAGAGGAGGGAATGGAAGAACATACTTTCCTCCTCCTCCAGCTCAAGAAGGTCAAAGTACCACAATGACCAACCAAGGAAAAGCTCCAAGAAGGAAAGGTATAACTCTTAACACAACAAACAATTTTATACTATTGTTGTGTATTATGGCTGTAGCAAGGAAGGGCACATCATAGTTGAATGTCCCTCAAGAAGAAAAGAGAATGAGAAGGAGGAGGAAAGGAAGTCACTCAGAGGCAAGAAGAAGGAGAGAAGTTTTATTGCCAAGAAATCCAAGACTCTGAGTGACAACAACAGCAGCTCATCAGACTCTAAAGAAGAAGCCTATATTGGGTTATTCACTATAACTGATGAGTGGGAGGAGGATGAATATCCTACTGCCAAAGTGGTGATAAAGGCACCCATTACTCTCTCAGACAGTGAGTCTAAAGAGGAAGACTACTATGGGCTTGTGTCCCTATCAGATGATGAAGATCAGGGTGGCTCACATCCTGCTCAGGTATGCCTCCTTTCTGCATTTTCATTACCTGAGTCAAGCAGGAAAGCCAAGAGTGCATCAAAAAATGCCAACTGATCATCTGATGAGGAGATTTCTGACGAGGAATCAGATGATTTCTCATCATGTAATAATGAGAATCACTCTGATCTATTGGATCAGTTTGACACTCTCTTAGGTGCTCTCAATAAGAGCAAAACGTTGGTCAAATCTCAGGCTGAGGAGATAGGGATCCTTGAGCCATTCAAATCTCAAGTAGATGAGAAGACCGAGGACATCACTAGGATGTCCTATGAGCTTATGGTACTTCAAAAGAAGTATGAAGCTCAGAGTAGAGCAGTCAAATCTTTGGAAGCCAAGATCCTTGTTGAAAGGAAGCTTGTGGCAAGTTTCTCTAAGCCAAAGACTATGCTCCCAATTATAGATAGCTTCTCCTCTCCCTATAAAGGAGGGATTGGATATGATAAGTAGAAGATGGAAAACTCCAATGATAAAATCTTCTTTCAGAAAGTCACATTGCCTTCCAATGCATATGAAAATGACCTAATCAATGGATGCCTCTCCAATGTATGCTCCACTAGTGGAAAAGCCACAGATATTAGGAGGGAGAGAAAACATTAGACAAGCTTTCAAGGCACCTCATAAGGAGATCCAAAGAAAAGATCATGGGTCATATGCATTAGGCTTGACAGCACCAACATCCAAAGGAAGGGAAAATGCACTTCCTCAAAAGCCTATTCCTAAGATGAAACATGTGATTGTGCATCCCATCTTCCACCATACACACAGTCACAAGATGCATCCAGTAAATGTTAACAAAGCAGCAGCCTACTCCTCGGTGAACTAGCACCCTCACTTCATTCAGAAGGTGACCTAGAGGAGGATGTTCAATAAATTTGAATGCTGGTGATGTGGCAAAATTAGCCACTTTTGTTGGAACATGGTCTTTCGCATCTCCTAGGTTTGAGAATAACAAATCCTATGTGTATTTGATCTTGCGTGTTTAAGTGTGCAGGAATCAAAGTCCATATGACTCAAGAATAACATAAGAAGGTTGCCCCCAAAATTGAGCCAACAAATCCAACATGCCCACTAGCGTCGACAGTAGCACCTAGCGTTCGGCGCTAGCGATGATTAGCGCAATCTGGGAGTACATTTAGAAGGCGCTAGTGCCTGGTGGTAGCGGATAGCGCAGGCGGTAGTGTGGAGCACAGAAGGCAAGGCGAAAATGTTTCCTCGGATTGAAGATTCTCCCGCACAGAATATGTCCTAATATGGGATAGCGTCGACGGTAGCGGTAGCATAGGCGCTAGCGCTGAGTCTATAAAAAGGACCCCTTGGATCCGTCTAATTCATCCTCTTTCACTCCTAAATTTCAGAGCTTCGTGTCACATCATATAGAGAAAGGTTCAGAGAGTAACTCCCACAAATCCATGAAGGCTTAAGGAGATCCGTGGAGAAGATTTCAACACGCGTCATCATTGTGACAAAAGACCGCATCGACTACGATCATACTCTGCGGGTCTTCGTCTACTTCTCCAAGAGATCCATATAGGGAGTTTTATATTGTTGTTGTTATTTCATTTATCCATCTCTTTTAAATCGTGTAGTAAATTCGCCTCGTGTTGGCGAGTAGGTCTGGGTAGGATTTAGGGCAGAAATTTGCCTCGTGTTGGGGACTAGGTCTAGGGTGTAGGTCTATAGGGTGCTCGAGGTTATATCCGGGGAAGGGTTGGCTAGAGCAGCTTGAGGCCGTATCTGGGGAAGGATCGGCTAAATCCAACCGGTTCGTGGGGATACGAGTCGGTATAGAAAACAAAATGAGTCTTTCATATTTCGCTTTGATTTCTAGCATCATTGAAATCGAATTTTGTAATCAATTTTATTAATAATAATCATGTCTCTCTTTGTGTAATAAAATTGATTTGATCTTCATTTCTCTAAATTTTTTACTATCCTCTCCTTCATTATAAAATAATTTAGATCTTTATTCAAAATCTCTATTTTGATCTCTTATCATAAGCTAGTATTTCAAAATATAATATAAGTTTTTTAAAACCCTTATTCACCCCCGCCCCCCCCCCCCCCCCCCTCCCCTCTAAGGGCGCCTACTGATCCACCAAGTGGTATCAGATAGGTTTTATTCCAATTGGCTTAACAACTGAGAATAATGGCATCTCATGATCTCGCTTCTATTAGTGGGGCAAATTTATATGAAGAAGAAAAATCACTAGCACCACCTTTATTTAAAGGGACAAATTATAAAGTGTGGAAAATTTTATTGGAAAGGTTTATTAAAACTTTAGATATCGAAGCATGGAATTTAGCAATAGTAAGACCAGCGAATGAATCAAATAAAAAGGAACGTCATCCAAATGTAAAAGCCAAACACTATTTATTTTGTGGTCTATCAAAAGAAGTTTTCAAATTGATATATTATTTTTCTAGTGCATACAAAATATGGAAATTTCTTGAAGAAATGTATGATCTTCCTCTGGTAGGTATGGAACAAACACAGGAGGAGGACATATAAGCTTCCACCATTATACAAGAAGATCTCTCTCTTAGCAAAACCATGGAGATCATGGAAATCAACTTAGAAAAAGAGAGCTATACATCAAGAGAAAAAGAAGATGAAAATTCATCTATGATGGAGGAGGGCCTAAAAGATGACAAAGGAACTTCATGTTCACATTTTGCCTCTTCCAATAGCGCTGTAAGAAATTATAATTCTTCTTCTTGTGTGATAACTCCTATCTTTAGTTTGAATATACTAAAATGGCTAAACGTAAGATCAAGAAATTGAAAATTACTAATAAAAAATTACGTTTAGAAAATAAGAGGTTAAAAGCTAATGTTAATTTAGAATCTAATTGTGATGTGGTTTCTCCATCTTGTCCTTCAATTGAAAAGACACCACCTTATTTAGAATATAATGATTTAAAAGAAAAATACAAGGGACTTGAAAAGGAACTTCATATTGTAAAAGAACATAATGAAAAATTGTCTTTAGAAAATTCAACTTTGAAAAATGATTGTGCTATGTGTACAAGTTATAAAATTGAAATTAAAGAGATGGATGAAACATTTGAATAATTTAGAAATAACTATCAAAATCATATTGACTATATTGTTTCCACTCTTAAAAATAGCACAATAGCTTATAATAAAGCTAAGCATAATCTAAAGATCAAGAATGATGAATTAAAATCAAAAATCAACTTGCTTATGAAAATTATAAATACAAATTCACAATATCAAACTATATCTAAAAACAAGTTGAATATGAATATGAACATCTTAACTAAGTTTAATAATCGGAGTAAGGAACACAAAGAATTTGTAAATCAAAATCACCATTATTTATAAAATCATGTTTCTCCCAACTTAAAAATAAAACTACACAAATTTCCTATGAACAATACTTTTAATAATCATTACAATCATAATCATCAATATAAAATTTATCGTAATGGAAATTTGACATATAAGAATAACATTAAACCAAAGTTTGAATGGAGACCCAAAATTAAAAATGAAACACTAACATCACATGAAAGGACCTATTCATCACTAACTACCCACAAACCTACACGTTATATTTGGGTACCCAAAGGAACCACCACACTTGGTCCCCTTTTGGATACCTAAATCTCTTATTCATTAGGTATCACCAAATGCATGAAGTAGAAAATTTTCAAAAATGAAATATACAAGTTTTCTACTTCATGATATGCTCTGATGTCTTTCTATTTTTCTTTTTGTTTTCTTATTTTTAAGCTATCATGTTATGGTCATCTTATATATTATAGAAAATATGATCTTATCTCTAAAAACTTAATGAGTTTATAAATCAAATTGATCAAAATTCAAAATCATATTTTATTTTGATGACCTATCTATTATTCTTATATTCATTGCTTATAAATATCTTATATTAATATGAATCAAACTCTAAATTATAAAGAAAATCACAAAAGACATATTGAAAGATTAATTGTCTTAAATACTGATGCCACACGCACCACCATGATCTATTGATGTCCTTTAATATAATTCTCTAAAAATCATATATCATAATTCATATCAAAAATCATCTAAAAACAACTATCTCTATCACATGTATATGAATTATATGATAACAATTGGTATTATAATTGTTTACCATGGTTGGTGTATTATGTGTGTATTGTGATTTATTTCAAGTTTAGACCTTAGAATCATCTTGATATCAATAAGATCAAATCAAATAGAATTTTCACTTCATTCTAGGTCTATAAGTTGAAACACTATCAAACTTTGGCATAACATTAATCTCAAACTTATCATACTAACATTGTCACCTAAAGAATATTTGTGTCTATATTAGGATTTATATGTTTACCAAGATATATAGGCTGGGTACTTTTATCTAGGGCTAATCCATGATATTCTCTGCAAAAACATCATCTCGTACTAATCATTCAAATCATGCTTATTTGGTTTATTCGAACTGATATCTTGTGCTTACATTTCCTATCATTTTCAACATATATTATATTGATTAATATAAGCATTAGAAAAATCAAAATTAAGATACAAGAAAATATATATATCATGACATGGTCATCTAATATAATATTTGAAATTTGATTTTGTCCCCTAAAAGCCTAAATGAAGTTTGCAAATCAAATTAAATCAAAAGTAAAAGTCAGTTTTTCATTTATAAATGACCAATCTATAAAATCATGCATATCTGTTTTGTTCAATCATGTCTTCTTTGTTTGCATATCCTATAATGTTAAGATTAAATGGTTGTGCAAAACTCAAGAATTAAGGTTTAATGAATATGGAGCTTTAATGAATATGAAACCCATGTTCTAAAATTTTAACATCCGCAACTTTTTGCGATTTCTTCTCGTCTCTTCACTTCATTAGACAGGTCTTACATTGCACAAACATAATTAAGCAAAATCGGAAGTGAAATCGAAGAAAATCTTGGTTGTATGATTAAAATAAGCACTCTATGTGAGCTAACGCAGGCGCTAGGACCTAGCGCCGGCGCTAGCTCAAGTGTCCGATTTTCTATAATTTTAAAATTCTGAAAAATCACTAAAAATATTTTACTTTATATGTACTACTCATTTTTGCATTTCTACCTATAATTGATTTTTGACAAATTAAAATACAAAATTACAAAAGCCAAATTACAAAAAATATTTTTCTTACTTTGGTTATTTGTTTGATTTCTATTTCTATATGCAAAAATCAAATACAAAAATATAAAACAAAAACAAGTATCAAAAAGTATTTTTTGAACTTAAAATTCTCTATTTACATGTATCTTGCAAAAGGGAGATTTGGGCTATCATCCCATCACATCTCCTAGTACCGGGCGAACCCCTCACAGGGTAGACCTCAGGAAGTCCAAGATCAATCTTATGTGTTCAAACTTTAAATCAAGATTATTCTTCAAAATATCAAAAATACTGTATGGACTTTATTGTGAAACTCAAGCATGGTTTAACCCATCATTTAGAACTTCTATAATGTTGCAATTCATCGGTTCAAACTAATGTGAACATTGTTTTTATCATGCTTTGATATATCTACTCATATGTGCACCAATTATAATTGTAAAAGTAGTGTAGAACTTAAGCTTAGCATGCCTCTAAGTATGAGTAAATTTTTTATGGTTGATAATGATATTTCTTCACTCACTTTTTGGCTAAGTCTACTTATGTTTTTAATCTAAAGATGCTTGCTAGTGTATTGTAATTGTACAATAAATTAAATTTGCACAAGAATTTTACTTACACTACATTTATTTGCACTATTAAATATAAAGAAAAGTGGCTGTACTTTTAAAATCTAATTGGTTTGCAAAGCAAGTGTAATCGGAGAACATTGTACAAAAAAAAATGAAATAAAGTGGCAAAGTTAACTCCACCAAGCACTACTTGAACCTCCTGATAAGTCTTAATAAGCGTTGTGAGGTTGAACACCTTGGAAAGATTAGTAAAGTGTCTTGTGCAAACCTTCATTTCTTAAAAAAAATACCACTTATTCTTAAGTACACCGGATAAAAAATAAAACTAAAAAAAATTGTGTGATCCCCCAAGCACTACTTTGCACCATGATAAGTCTTAATGAGCATTGTGTGTGCAAAGAACCTTGGTAATTGAACATTGTTTGTGCATAAAAAGTGTGTGGAAGTAATCTTATTTGTGTTTTATTGTGCACTTTACTCAACATTTGTCTTGTATTTTTGATTATAACATGTTTTTACTCTTTTCAAAATACACTTATGTGCATATCATTATCTTACATAACACTTCTTCTCATGTGTATTGGATCCTAATGCTAAATTCTATACTACTCTTTATATATAAATGCACTAGATAACCTAGCATGCTCTCTACAATGTTTTGTATGTTTTGAATTTGTGAATTAATATAACATTGTAGTAGTCTCTTTATTTCATACATCTCTGTCATGCTTGGTTACTTTATTGTCAAAATTAAAGATTTTAAATGCAAATTAATTTACAAAAACATATTCATTATTGAAATTTAGCTCATATATCTTCTTATGAATCATCATGTTTATAAAAAGGTGTTTCTTGTATTTCTATAAGTCTTCCGCTTCATCACCATGTATTTTTTACCTTGCGCTTTCATGCTTATATCAAAGTCTTAAATCTCAAAATTCCTTTTTCAACAAATGGTCGACTTGCTTGGTAGAATTTATATTGGTTGTTCTGACACAAATATCAATTTTATGCTAAACACTCCTCCAACAAGTGGCATATTGCTTATAAAAACATCTTCTTGAATTTCAAATCAAATTGTGTTTTGAGTTCCTAATAAATAAAAGGATGTTCTTATTTATTCCAAAATGTTAAGTCTTCTGCAATGCTAAAACTCTGATTTATTAAATAAAAATATTAAAACACATTGGCTATGAAATTATAATTAGATTTAAAACTCTTAAATGTTTCCAATAATTATTATCCATGATTACATATCTCACCATAGCGGGGGCGTAGGGTTGTAGACATTAGATAACCTAACCTCTAAGTCATGTTTTGTCCTTAACCAGGGAGGGTTCCAGTGGGGCCTTGCGAGGCACTAGGGGGAAAGAGTGATGGGTTGAGTTTTTTAGTGTTTGCATATGGGACTAACACCCCAACCTACGACATGTATGCAGCTCCTCATGACCATCCGTCACTTAGTACGGGGCTAGGGTGTAAACATATTGTCTGGGTAGATTGGTTACTTGGAAATCATTACCTTTTATGCTTAAAACTCTTATATAAAAAGGGAAAACTAACATGATAATATTAAATACTTGGCAAATGTTATATTGTTCATCTTTAAGCTAAAAACTCTGATTTATTTCTATGAAAATTATTCTAAAAACTCCTTATAATTTTCCTTCTCTCTCAAAGCTCGATCATGCCTTTATCTTATTATCAAAACTTTTCTATGTTTTGCTTCCTTACCCACTTTTGCTAATAACAAAAGGGGGAGAACAAACATGATAAATAAAATCCGCTATCCAAATGAAAACAAACATGATTAATTAAGATGATAGCTTACATATTAGGGGAGCATTCACTTAGGGGGAGCATATATTTAAGGGGAGCAATTATAAATACTAAAATTGATAATTATCCTAAGTCATCACTCTCACACACACACAAGTAGGTTTCATCATGCTTATATATTAATGCTTTAATGGATTTGTTATTATCAAAAGGTGGAGTTTGTTGGAACATGGTCTTCCGCATCTCCTAGGTTTGAGAATAACAAATCCTATGTGTATTTGATCTTGTGTGTTTAAGTGTGCAGGAAACAAAGTCCATATGACTCAAGGATAACATAAGAAGGTTGCCCCCAAAATTGAGCCAACAAATCCAACATTCCCACTAACGCCGGCGGTAACACCTAGCGCCCAGCTCTAGCGATGATTAGCACAATCCGGGAGTACATTTAGAAAATGCTAGCGCCTGGCGGTAGCGGATAGCGCAGGCGGTAGCGTGGAGCACAGAAGGCAAGGTGGAAATGTTTCCTCGAATTGAAGATTCTCCCGCGCAGAATATGTCCTAATATGGGATAGCGCCAGCGGTAGCGGTAGCGTAGGAGCTAGAGTTGAGTCTATAAAAAGGACCCCTTAGATCCGTCTTCTTCATCCTCTTTCACTCCTAAATTCCAGAGCTTCGTGCCACATCATATAGAGGAAGGTTCAGAGAGATACTCCCAAAAATCCATGAAGGCTTAAGGAGATCCGTGGAGAAGATTTCAACATGCGTCATCATCATGACGAAAGATCGCATCGACTACGATATTACTCTGCGGATCTTCGTCTACTTCTCCAAGAGATCCATATAGGGAGTTTTATATTGTTGTTATTATTTCATTTATCCATCTCTTTTAAATCATGTAGTAAATTCGCCTCGTGTTGGCGACTAGGTCTGGGTATGAATGAGGGCAGAAATTCGCCTCGTGTTGGCGACTAGGTCTAGGGTGTAGGTCTAGGGGGTGTTCGAAGCCATATCCCGGGAAGGGTTGACTAGAGCGGCTTGAGGCTGTATCCGGGGAAGGATTGGCTAAAGCCAACCGGTTCATGGGGATACGAGTCGGTATAGAAAACAAAAAGAGTCTTTCATATTTCACTTTGATTTCTAGCGACATTGAAATTGAATTTTGTAATCAATTTTATTAATAATAATCAAGTCTCTCTTTGTGTAATAAAATTGATTTGATCTTCATTTCTCTAAATTGTTTACAATCCTCTCCTTCATTATAAAACAATTTAGATCTTTCTTCAAAATCTCTATTTTGATCTCTTATCATAGGCTAGTATTTCAAAATATAATATAAGTTTTTTAAAACCCTTATTCACCCCCCCCCCCCCTCTAAGGGCGCCTACCGATCCAACAACTTTGCCTTAGACTATTGGTTCGACCAAATAGTGCCAATGGAAAAGAATGAGAGGCTTGCCAGTAGTCGTGTTTTGGAGTGGCCATTATCAATGACTAATAATGATTTAGGACCCAAAAAAATATGGGCTAAGAAAAGATAATCTTATTTTGCAGGTACGTCCAAATACCACCCAAATGTTAAAATGGTATTTGGATTGTAGGTAGTCTAGGGAGAGGTTCAAGTGGAAGCCAGGCCGATTGTGTAGAATCCTTATCGAATGCGAAGCTGCCCAGGAGACTTGAAGCTTATTGGAACAGAAAATACTTCTTGCTCAAGTAATCCTGGTTGTCCAACAATATTAAAAATCAAACGGTATAGATCTATATGAAAAGGTATGCCTAAATCTGTATGTATAAATAGAGTCAAATGTTATATTTGGTCAAGCTTTCATCATTCCTAATCTCTCCCACCAAAAAAACTTCACAAACCCTCCCTCTATCTCTCAAGAATCTGTCATAAATGGCACCAAAGAAGTCAGCAGAAGCATTCAATGTTGGATGTGAATGTGTAAGGGAAGGATTTCAGAATGCTGAAGCAAATATAAAAGAGGTAATAAATCTATGCACGAATGCATGATTTAGAGTTTTTCCTCTCAGAATCTACCAAAATTTTTGATCTAGAAATCTTGGAGTTTTTACCAAATCACGAAAATTTCCTCGACCGGAAAGGTAATCCGATCACATGTTGTTGGACACAAAATTAACATCACCACGCATAGTCTAGAAAATATTCTTAAACTTTCTAGAGTTCCAGAAGGAGGAGAAGAGGAAGTATGTCCTAGTGTCTATGAAGAGGAACTAAAGTGGTGTGGGTACACTGGGTCACTCATCGGATCCCTATACAAAAATAAAATGTCAATCACAGGTAGAATGATGGCAGGTCTTATTGGAAATGTGCTTATTTGAAAGCCAGGATCTTATGACAGAATTTCCAAGGAAATGTTTGAGCTGATGGTAAGGATTATTCTAAAGAAAAGGACTACATGGGGAGCTGTGCTATTTGAAAGAGTGCAGAATGCTCTGAAAAGCCCAAACTTTGGGAGAATCCTTTTTTTATTCCTGCGCAACTCGGTAGAGGAATTAAATTTACATCAGTCCTTGTGAACCTCAATCCATTACAATAAGAAAATAAACATGAAGGCTCTAGCTAAGTGGTGTCTGGCCTTCCCAAAGGCTAGAGAAAAATTGAAGGCTAGCAGCTCCAAGGTGAGCAAGGGAAACTAGGAAGGAGAGGAATCTTCTGGAGAAAGAGAAGAAGCTAGGGAAGTAAGAAACTTAGAAATCCCTAATGCAACGTAAGGGGTGGCATTAAAAATCAAGATCAAGGAAGTGCTCCAGTTGAGGGGGAGAGTTACATTGACCTCTCAACCCAAGAAATGGTCAGAAGTTAGGAAGAAATGGATTCAGTTGAGGGGGAGCATTCTACTGAACTGGCTGCCCTAGAGATTGAGAAAGACACCACTGAAGGGTTGTCTGTTCAAGAGGGCATGAATCTCTCTGGGATAGTAGAAACAATCACTGAGAGGATTGTGGGAGAAATTACCAAAAAGAATTCCTGCAGAGAATTGTTTATGTACTCAGGTGCATAAGAAGAAAAAGGGTAAACAGTCCTGCTCAACCAGAAAATCATGCTGAGATGGTAATAGAAGACAACTATGCAGTTAAAGAGACAACAGAAAAACTCCAAGCTGACATTCCAAACACATTTTCTGCTAGAAATAACACCAAGTTCTATCATTGGCCAGATAAAAATTTTGCTAGGTGATCAAAGATGGAACCTTGAAAACCATGTATCAAATGCCATCAAGGAAGTAAGAGTGGATCTAATGTCAGAAATCAACATCTTGAAAGACAGCATGGATCATGTAAACTCACAAATCAGTAGATGGTTTGTGATGGCAGTTGGAGTGGTAGAAAATAATGTTAAAGTGATGAAATCACTTAATGAAAAGCTATACAACTCATCTCAAGACATCTCTAACATAGAGCAATACCTGAGCAAAAATGATGAAGTACTCGAAAGTGGAATCAATCATTTGCAGCAATTTGTCCTTAACTGCCAAACTGAGGTATTGTTGAACCAAGAAAGCATTAAGAATGACATTCTGCAATATCAAAAACACATAAATCAAAGTCTGACCGGAAAAATAGATGATTCCAAAGTTGAACTCCAATAAAGTGTGTTTGAAGAAGCCAGAAAAGGGGAGAATATTGGGGCTCAACAAGCAACATGGCTAATGAATGAAATTCACATAGCTCTATGTCATCCTCTATATGTACCATCTGAAGAATAGGATCAACAACATCACTTCTCTCCAGTGCAACATTATCAACTCAACTGAAGTCAACAAGAACCTGAAGGCCTCTATATGCCTCCAGATTCCTATGACCATGAGTATGATATTATCATTCATTCTGACGGAGGAAAGGGGATTGCTACTGTTGAAGATGAAGTTCTGGACAGAAAAATGAAGTATAGAGAAGAAAGGGAGAAAAACCCCAATTTTAAACAATGGTGCACTCAGTCCAGAAGCATCATTCTATCCGCATGGGATGTTTACAATAAAGGATTTATGGATATGGGCATATTTAATAATTCTGTGGAATAGAAAAAATATGGAGATTCAGAAACACAGAGAAGGATACACTTCAAGAATAAGAAGTCTCCTCCAGCTCCTCAAAGATACATTCCCAAACCAGTCAACTACTTTGAAAGACAAATGCAGAAAAAGGGAGAAGCTGAAGCTAAAGCTGCTAAAAGAGCAAGAAGGTCAGTGGGTTTAATCATTAGGGAAAGGGAATGATGTAGCCTAGACCTAGTGAAGAACATTTTTAATCTATCCATATATAAAATTTGAAGGAAGTTCTCAAACCTGTGTCAATATCATTTTTAATGTCTATGTGAATTCATCTATATTTGAGGTTTGGACTTCTTCAAATAGGGGTAGATTGTTGGGAATAGTGCCCATAATGTTCCTAATTTGAAGAAACCCTCACAATATAGATGAACACATCTGTATTTGATGCATATGCTTTCTTGTCAAAGTGATTTCAGGTACTTGACAGTGCAAGTCTAACATTAGTCTAGACTTAGTGTTGCCAATATAATCCCTCATTGTGCAACACACCATGTCGATCTATGATCTAGACTATATTAGACTTGGCACTAACTCTAAATCATCAAGCATATAGATCTATCAAGTGAGCTGAAGCAAAGGGATTGAGCAGAGAAGATCAGAAATTGACTAATGCAAATATCGTCTTAGTAAGCTTCAATATCATCGAGTGAAGATCTCGATATCATCTTGAAGACTCTAAGCTCCAAGATGATATCATCTTATAAACTCATAGCATTACTTTTATCGTCTTGCCTAAGAAGAAGAAGGATATCCAAATATCATCTTGGTAAAATACTCTCCAAGATGATATCATCTTGACAAGGCTCATATACCATCATATCGTCTTAAGATTGTGCTACTTATAGTCAGAAGGATCTATATGGAGAAGGAAATTGACTAAGTCAATTATCATCTTGGTCACTCAAAATATCATCGAGGAACCAATACGACATTTCATAAATAACAAGACGATTCATTTAGAAGAGCTTAATTATCACCTTAAAGACTGTGAAGACGTATATCAAGTCAAATCGTGTTGAAGATTCAACTAGTGTTGGGAACACTGCCCACAATGTTCCAGATTTGGAGAATTCTCTAAGTTAATAATAAGTACAATTTGTATTTGATATATATTTGATGTGACATGAGCATGGTAGGACATCATACATCTTAAGTATAATGTTTTAAGATCAAGCAAAAAATGACTAAGACATATATCGTCATGTCAACAAGATACACACGATGATATCATTGAGAGATCTCACAGAAGGCAGCAGAAGAAATCAAGTCAAATATCGATGTGACAATAAGAAGAACATGATGATATCATCATGTCAATAAGGTACACGTGATGATATCGTTGAGAGAACTCGAAGAAACAACTAAGGCATATATCACCGTGTCAATAAAGTACACACGACGATATCTTTAAGAGGACTCAAGAAGAAATAACTAAGGCTTATATCATCGTGTCAACATGCTACACATGATAATATTGGTGTAAGAATTCAAGAACAGCCAGCTAAGGCATATATCATTGTAAGCACTCAAGAAAAGATAGCTAAGGCGTATATCGTCGTGACAATAAGATGCACACGACGATATCATTGTGAAGACTCAAGAAAGGCTGACTGTCATATATCAATGTGACAACAAGTATCACACGATGATATCATTGTGAAGACACAAAAAACGCTTGCTGAGTCATTTATCGTTGCGTAAACTATATTCACATGACGATATCGTCTTAACAAGATCAGAAGGAGGGTTTTCAAATCAGTGCAAGCGACAAAAGCAAATGTCAAATCAATCATGTCTGAAAAGCGGTCTGAGGCAAAACCTTTTCAGACCCCGACCGTTAAAAGAATCAGTGATATACAAAGATAAGAGAGGGTCAGCTAACCCTAACCCTTGAGTAAGATATTGAAGAGAAATCAAAAGAAAGAAAAGTTTCTGCCACTGTTAAAAAGCAATACAACAGTAAAAGCAGAACTTTTCAAAAAAAAAAAAAGAAGAAGAAGAAGAAGAAGAAGAAGAAGAAGAAAAGCTTCCCCAAGAAAGCTCTCACTCTTGAGAGAAAGAAGACCTCTTCATTCAAGAAAGCTCAGCACTTATCTAGATCACAAAGTTCACTTATTAAAGATCTTGTGTTGCTGCTAAAGAAGGTTTTCTATTCAGAAAGGCCTAAGAAGACTCAAGTTATTCAAAGCTCAATTTTTAAGAGTCAAAGTCTGTAAAATCTTCTACTAAACATCTTCTGTAGGATCTCTTTGAGATCTGAGCTGTAGGAGTGCTTGCACTCTGAGTTGTAGAGTTGTGTTGACATCCTGGGTATAGGGTCTATGAAGACCTAAGCTATATGATTTCTTAGGAAATCTGAGGTAGGATCCCTGGTGGGGATCTATGTTGTAGGAGTGCTTCCACTCTGAGGTAGGATCTGCTGAAGATTTGAGTTGTAGGGCCTATTGTGCATGAGTTTTAGGGTTATGGGAACCTGAGGTAGGATCCTGAGTGGATCTGAGTTGGAGGCCCAGTAGTGCCTGAGTTGTAGGGTTGTTATGCCTGAGGTGTAGGATCTGTGAAAGAATATGAGATTTTGGAAGAGTTGACCGAGTCTAGTACACTGCTAGATAGGTGAAGGGGGACAATGGAGTACCCATCATCTGGGGAACCACTATAACTCTTCGTGTGCTTTCTGTGTTGTGATTTTTGTCTTTGTATTTCTGAGCTAAAACATTCAATAGTTTAACAAGATTAAAACAACTTTGAAGCACTTATTCACTCCCTCTATGTGATTAGACTACAGATCAGACTTTCAAGTGGTATCAAAGGGAGGTTGTTTAAAAAAAGAACTTAATAGTTTAAGCAAGTTCCTCAAGAAAATCTTTAGTCTTTTCATCATGAGTTTAGGTGAAAGCTATAAAGAGCTAAGCTCAATGAAGTTTCCCATCTGCAAAAAGGAGAACTTCAGTATCTAGAAGCAAAGGGTGAAGCTATTTATAGAAGCCTCTGACCCTAGGATCTTTGTCACAATTAAAGAGGGACCCTTCATCCCCATAAAGGTTTCTATAATAGATGCAAATCTACAAGTGCCAAAGAAGCTGACAGAGATGACCAAGGATGAGGTAGTTTTGGCCACTATACACAAAAGTGACAAGAACATTATAGTCAGTGCCATAAATGATTCTACATTTCAAAATCTAATTCACTATAAAACTGCCAAAGAAATGTGGGATACATTGATTGTCTACATGGAGGGCGCAACTGGAGTAAGGAATGATAGAAAATCCTTACTAAACCAGGAGTATGAAGCCTTCAAGCAAGGAAGAAGGACTCCATGGCTGAATGCTATGAAAAGTTCTTCAGGATTGTCAATGGGCCGATGACCTATGGCAGGGTCTTCACAAATTATGATTTAATTGACAAGTTCCTCAGATCCCTCAACATGGAATGTGACATGAAAATATGTGCCACAAGGAAAATGGGGAATTTGGATGAAATTAAGCCCCAGAATCTGTTTGGGAAATTGTTCTCCCATGAGATGCAACTTAACACCAGAAAAGCTGAGGGGAGAATAGCAAGGACAAGTCTATGGTTTTCAGAGCTGAAAGCTCCAGAAGATGCAGAGTAAAGACCCCCTCACCTTCAAGGAGAAACGTTGTTATAGACAGCTCAGATCCCTCATCATCAGAAGATGAGCTAACTGATGGAGAAGTCACTCTATTCTCCAAGCAATTCAAGAAGATTCTGAGCAGAAGGAGACAATGGGAGAACAAGTCTTCCTCTGCCTCCAACTCAAGGAAGTCACACAGCAACATTGACATACAAAGAAGAAACCACAAAGGGGAAATGTATGACTCCAAACAGAACAAACATTTTAGTACAGATATTGTTTGTTGCTGTTGTAATAAGTCTATACGTGCCATTGCTGACTATCTAGTCAGAAGAAAGGAGAAATAGGAAGTAGAGGAGAAAACGCATTACAAGGCCAAGAGATCTGAGAAGAGTCTCCTGGCAAAGAAGAAGAAGAGTTGGAGTGATAGTGACTCTAGCTCTTCAGACTCAGAAGATGAAGAGGCCTTCATTGGGATGGTTATTGTTGCTGAGGAAGACATCTACCATACTGCCAAGGTGGGCATCAGGGCTCCCCTGTCATTGCCAGACAGTGACAATGAAGATGAAGAATTCTATGGTCTAATGGCCATGTCAGATAAAGAAGATCAGGATGAAGCCCATCCTGATGAGGTAATCACTAAGACCCCCCCCCCCCCCCTTCATTATCTGATTATGAGTATGAGACTAATGCAAATTCAAAAGCATACTCATCACATGTTGAAGAGGGTGATTCTGAAAAAGACTTCAATGATATGGTCAACCAATATGGTACTCTCTTATAATCACTCAAGAAGAGCAAGAAGCTTGCTAAGAAGCAAGCTGAGGAAATTGAATCCATGAACCTTACTAAGTCTATATGTGATGAGATAGTTGAAAGGCTAACTCACATGAGCAAAGAGATTAGCAAGTTGAGAGGTCTGCCAATAATCCAGGTTGGGACCATAAGCAATAAGAACAAGATCATTATGGATCTTGAGAAGAAGCTCCTCAATGAGAGGATGCTAGTGGCTAAGTTTTCCAAGCCACACACTATAATTCCCATCATTGATAGATTTTCTTCCTAGTATAGGAGTGGCTTAGGCTATAATAAGGAGGTTGATGCAAAGAAAGGAAATGGTGGAAAAGAGAAAGTACAACAGACCATCTTCAAAAAGGCGGTCCTTGCATCCAACAAGTATGAACATGACAACATGTATGGTCACTTGGAAAATGGGTGTTCTTCCAGTGGAGCCAGCAATACTCCTCACTGGAAAAGAAAGAAAGACCTTGAGTCTAGTGTACTTAAGGCTCCACATGAAAAAAATACAAATGAAGCATCATGGGTCATTTGTATTTGCTCCAACATCACCAACACATGTAGCTAAAGGCAAGGGAAAGACCACTCTACAAAGGCCTGACACTAAGAAGAACCATGTGGATGTGCAGTCCATTCCACATCATGCACACAACCACAAGATCCTTCAGAGGAATTCAAAGAATGCCAATATCTCTTTTCCTGAACATAAGATTGCACAACAAGCACCCAAAGTTGTTCAAAAAAGGAGATATAATAGATATGAGTGTTGGTGCTATGGAAAGGTAGGTCACTTTGCCTTGGACTGTTGGTATAATCCTACTGTGCCACGGGCTAAGAGATCCAGTTTAGTTAGTGCTTTTTTAGTCGAAACTCTATTGCAATAGCTAACAAGAACCAAGGACCCAAAGCTGGCAGGGTTCCAAAGGTAAATAAATTCTCTTATAGGTATGCCCAAAGGACAATCACATGCCAATATGGTATTTGGACAGTTGATGTTCCAGACATATGACTGGAACAAGAAGCCTTCTGAAGGAGTATGCCCTAGTGAAAAATGGACCTAAAGTCATCTTTGGAGGTTCAGATAGAGGGGTTACAACAGGCTATGATATGATATCCAATGACATTGTCTCCTTCACAAAAGTAGCTTATGTAGAGGGGTTGCAACACAACCTTATAAGCATAAGCCAACTATGTGACTTAGGGTATGTGATTGAGTTCCACAAGGATAAGCGCCTTACCAAAAAGTCAATTGACTTGGAGACAATCTTATCATGCACAAGGAGTGGAAATGTGTATTACTTGAATTTCATTTGTTCTACTTCATCCATGCCTATTTGTCTTATAGCTAATGATAATGAGTCTCTTTGTGTACAATGACACAAGAGATTAGCTCATCTTAACTACAAAATAATTGGTAACCTATTCTCTAGAAATTTAGTTAGAAATTCACCTAATTTAAAATGCATTAAAGATGGTCCATGTCATGCTTGTTAGATGGGCAAGCAAACTAGGACAACCTTTAATGGCATAGCTCAAAAAGACTCTATAAGGTGTTTGTATTTATTGCACATGGATCTTCTTGGTCCAATGCCTATTTAGAGTTTAGCAGGGAAGTTATATACCCTTGTGATAGTTGATGATCACTCTAGATTCACATGGGTCTTCTTCCTCAAAAAGAAGTCAGTTACTCTTGCAATCTTG
Source organism: Dactylorhiza incarnata (assembly GCA_033032865.1). NCBI lineage: Eukaryota > Viridiplantae > Streptophyta > Magnoliopsida > Asparagales > Orchidaceae > Dactylorhiza > Dactylorhiza incarnata. The sequence goes on from JAWHQI010000384.1 coordinate 321,878, forward strand.
ATGACATTTATCAAGACTATCTAGAATGAGATGGACTGTTCAGTGGTCAAAATGAGAAGTGACCTTGGAATAGAATTCCAATCTGGTGCTATGACAAACTTCTATCAAGAACAAGGTATCTCACAAGAATTCTCTTCTCCTAGGACCCCATAACAAAATATGGTGGCTGAGAGAAAGAATAAAACTCTTATTAGGTTTGGTAGAACATTGCTTAGTGACTCCTCATTGCCAGAATATTTCTGGGCTCAGGCTGTTCAAACATCATGTCATGTGCTGAATAGAGCATCAATCACCAAACATCATAAGAAACCTCCTAATAAACTGTTGAAGGGCAGAAACCCATTGTATCCAACTTTAGAATCTTTTGGAGCAAATGCTTCAATTTAAATAATGGCAAATCTTATTTAACTAAGTTTACAGAGAAAAGTAGTGAGGGTATTCTTGTTGGATACAGTTCCCATAGCAAAGCATATAGGGTGTTCAAAAAAAATACTGAAGTTGTAGAAGAATCAATATATGTTGTATTTGATGAAACCAGCCTGATCTACAAGGGATAATCTAGTTCTTCTAATATTGCAGGTACTGAACTGAAGATGAAAGAGCTTTTTATAGTGGACAAGCCAACTACCAATGTGATCACCTCACCAGATGCAATAGTCAGAGAAGAAGGTCAATCTTCACGAGAAACACAAGAAGCTGGTGAAAAAGAGCAACATGGAATTCAACCTGTTGAACAGAAAATCGGAGCTGGTGCACAGGGAAATGTAGAAAGGCTGTTAATTGCTACTAGACACCTGAGAGAACATCCCAAGAATCTGATCATTGGGTATGCAAGCCAAGGAGTCATAACAAGGAGAAAATCTCACAATGAGTCATTGTTCCTGAGTTTCCTCTCTCAGGTAGAGCCAAAGAAATTTGAATAGACAAATGGAGATCCGTTCTGGATAATGGCTATATAAGAAGAACTGAATCAGTTAAAAAGATGCAAAGTATGGAAGTTAGTTCCAAGACCCAAAGAATGAAACATTATTGGGACAAAATGGGTCTACAGGAACAAGATGGATAAGAATGGAGTAATCGTGAAAAATAAGGCAACACTGGTAGCAAAAGGATGTAGACAAGAAGAAGGTATTGATTTTGATCAAACTTTTGCACTAGTAGCCAGACTATAAGCCTTCAGATTATTCCTTGCATATGTCGCCCACAAGGGATTCAAGGTCTACCAAATGGATGTGAAGTCAGCTTTCCTGAATGGTGACTTTAAAGAAGAAGTATATGTAGAACAACCATCAGATTTTATCAATCCAACTTTTCCTGATTATATTTATTATCCTAGAAAAGCCTTATATGGCTTAAAACAAGCTCCAAGGGCTTGGTATGAGACCTTGTCTACCTTCCTTCTTAATAATAAATTCTCAAGGGGGGAGATAGTCAAGACATTGTTCCTAAGGGAAGTAAAGGGCAATAGTCTCCTAGTCCAAATATATGTAGATGTCATCATATTTGGGTCTACAGATGGTAACCTTTACAAAAGGTTTGTTAACCTGATGCAAGGGGAGTTTGAGATGAGCAGTATGGGAGAGCTTAAACACTTCTTAGGCCTCTAGGTGAAACAATCTGAAGATGGAATTTTCATCTCACAGACTAAGTTCACCAAGGAGTTAGTCAAGAAATTTAGAATGGAGAATGCCTCCACTATGAAAACTCCAATGAAATATATCCCTTGACAAGGATAAGAAAGGGAAACCTTTTGATGAGACCTTATATATGTGTATAATTGGCTCCCTCCTTTATTTAACTACAAGTAGACCCGATATCATTATGCTACATGTGTGTGTGTGTGTGTGCGTGCTAGGTACCAGGCTTGTCCTAAGGAATCTCATTACTCAGCTGCAAAGAGGATTTTGAGATACCTTAAGGGCACACCACATCTTGGTCTATGGTACCTTAAGAATAATGATTTTGAACTAACAGGCTATTTAGATGCAAATTTTGCAGGAAACAAAGAGGATAGGAAGAGTACCTCGGGGACATGCCAATTCCTTGGGAGAAGAGTAATTTCTTGGAGCAGTAAGAAGCAAACAAGTGTTGATATTTTAACAGTGGAATCAGAGTACATATCAGCTAGAAGTTGTAGTGCACAACTACTTTGGATTCAACATCAACTTCAGGATTACAACTTATAGCTAAGTAAAACTCATATGTTTTGTGATTCCTATAGTGCAATTTCAAATGCTAAGAATCCTGTGTCACACCGCAGAACTAAGCACATTGAAACTATGTATCACTTCATTAGAGAGCATATGGAAAAGGAAGACATCTGCCTTAAGTTTGTTCCCACTAACAAACAAGTGGCAGATATCTTTACTAAACCTCTAGATGAAGCAAAGTTCAAATTATTCAAAATTGAGTTGTGCATGCTCAATTTGGAATAACTTATACTGAGCTGCCCTGTTGGGAAAAACCCTTATAATTTATCTAACAAATTATCTTACAGTGATTTCATCAGTTGGGTTGTATTACCCACATTGTATAGAAAGGGTAAAATGGTCATTAGATGTCCTAGGATATCACATTCACTTAGTGTATCAAGACCAGTCCTAAGAGAAGCACAAATTCAGTTGAGTTAATACTTACGTCTAATAGAAGTCGACGCAACTTCGACTAGATGTCGACGCAACTCTGACTAAAAGTCAAAGTAACTCAAACTGCCAGTCAAAGTATCAAGTCAAGTCGATGCAATGTCAAAAGGAACTCGACGCAGAAGGAAGATCCTATCGAAGCCATCTTAGAAGTCGACGCAACTTAGACTTCAATTCGATGCAGATGATGAAGTTTAAGTCCAAGTCTTCAACTCAACGGATGTGTCGATAAGAAGTAGATGCAACGTCGACAACTGAGTTTAGTCAAAGCTAAGAAGGAATTCAAAGCCGCTTCTATAAGAACTCAGAGGTACGTCGATATGAAGGATAATGAATTCATCGCAATGTCGAATACAGACAGAAATGGAAGGTTTTCTGCTGTCCTTTCTGGTGATTTTCCAAATGATTTACAAGATTGAAATCTGTTCTCTAACGGCTCGTTTATTGCCAAGAATGGAATTGAGTATTTCAGAGATATAGCAAAGACACTCTTCGAAGTTATTCAAATCAGATGGACGGGTCGGGAACAAAAATAGAAGGAAATATTTATTGTCTAATGGACATTCATTCTAAGGACAGTCCAAAAGAAGAATGAAATTCAAACTCAAATCAATAGAAAATAAGTATGCCGAGTAAGAAAGAAAACATAGCACATTCATTATTCTCTCAGTCGAATAGGGCTTCTTCTTCTTCCTCCTCCAACCCTAAGACAGAACAGAAGAACAACTTCTCTACATAAGAAAAGATCATAACAAGATTGCTTCTTCTTCTACATCATATATGAGCAAGTCAACAAAAGTGCAGAGAGGATCATGATCAAAGCTTATATCCTTTGCAATCATCATTATCTTAAGCAAGGGTTCATCATATTCAGATCCTGAAATATATAGAAGCAACAACATCCATAGAGATAGATGTTGAAGGATTCTAACTGAAGAATCATATTCTCTTCTTTTATTGTTCTCATTCTACAACTGTAAAAGAGTTTTAAGAATCCCTCTTCAAAGGATTCAGTGGTTCTAAGGGTCTCCTTTGCAAAAGACTCAGTGGTTCTAAGAGTCTCCTTATCAAAAGGCTCAGTGGTTCTGAGAGTCTCCTTATCAAAAGACTCAGGCACTGTTAGTGCAATCCTACCAAGGAGGTAGAAGAGTGGACTACCCAAATTTTGGGGAACAACTATAAAATTTATGTCTCTTCTGCATTTCTTTTCTGTGATGTCCAGTTTACTATTTTCTGTTTCATATTTTCTGTGCTAACTTTATTCTGTTTTGGTATTGATGATTGCATAGTACTTAGTAGTTTTATAGTGTGTGCATAATTAGGGTATAAAATTTTTAAGACTCTATTCACCCCCCCCCCCTCTAGAGAATACTCAGAGGCATACTATAAATCTGGGGAACCACTATAAATCTTCGTGTTCTTTCTTTGCTGTGATTTTCGTCTTTGTATTTCTGTGCTAAAATAGTCAACAGTTTAGAAAGACTAAAATAACTTTGAAGCACTTATTCACCCCCCTTCTAGATGATTAGACTACAAATCAGACTTTCAACTAGAAGGCTGAAGAAATAAGATATTGTCTTGACTAGGTTCATATACCTTCTTATAGCCTTATAAGTGTGCTACCGATTGTCTGAAGGATTTATGTGAAGGAAGAAATTAACTAAGTCAATTATTGTCTTGGTCACTCGAAATATCGTCGAGGCACCAAGACGATATTTCATGAATATCAAGTCGATTCGTTTACAAGGACTCAAATATCATCTAAATAAGATTTAAATTATATCAAGATAAATTGCATTGAAGAATCTACTAGAATATTGAAGGAATGAAATATCATCTTTAATAAAGATCAAGTCGATTCATGAAGAAGAATCGGCTAGAAGGCAGAAGGTATGAATTATCATCTTGAAGTAGAGATAGCAACACGATTCATGCAGATATATCATCTGGAAGAAATAAGCATGAAATATCATCTTGTAGACTATCAATCACTGAGACGATTTGAACAAAAGAGTACTCTATGACAAATCATCTTAAGGATTAACAAGGAATTTAGATGAATCGTGCAGAAGAACTGAAGCAAAGCATTATAGTGCAGAATCATCCAGAAGAATTAAAATCGACTAGACATCTAGTCGATTGGATGAAAGGCGTGAATTCAAATTAAAGCATGATTTTGGCATCACGTCATTTATTGTCGTCGCAGATTAAGCCAATGAAACACGCCTGCTAAGGAAAGAGATCTCTGACATAATGTTAGTACTAGAATCAACCGTTAGACATTCATGTCTTATAAAAAGGAATATGATGCTGCAAACTCTAATCGACAATCTTATTATTGAGAATATTGTCCACAAGATTCCTGATTTGAAGAAGGCCTTAAGAAGACAATAAACATATTATATTTGATGCTTGCGTGAGTTTTGATGAGATAGGTACAATAGAAATGCTTGACTAATATAGTGTTAGGCTTATGGTCACCCAAATTGGGTTTTGCCCATGTAATCCCTCAAGGTGCAAAACTTATGTTGACCTATGATCTAATCCTATATTAGAGATGTCATTATCAAAAGAAAAAGGAGCATGGATAAAAGAAATTAAAGGGAGAAGCAAAGTTTAGATTAAGTCAAATATAGACTGCATCGACTGAATGACTAAGAAAAGTATCGACTGCATCGACTGAATGACTAAGGAAAATATCGACTACATTGACTGAATGACTAAGAAAAATATCGACTGCATGGAATGGAAGCTATGTTATATATCGAATGCATCGACCAAACAGTTAAGTAATTTATCGACTACATCAACTAAACAGTTAAGTGATTTGCCGACTGCATCGACTAGAAGACTACCTGTTTTATCGACTACATCGTCCATACTATGACAGAAGTATCCTTCCATGATTGATTGCTCAAGTATGGATTACATCAGGTTATGCTTATAAGATGGATATTGTCGACTACATATGACTATGAGTACTGAAGGATTTTATCGACTACATGTGCTAAAAGATTATATCGACTGGATAAACTATCTTATTGGCCAAAAGCCTGTTCTAATGGCCTTATGTTGAAATCAAGCTACAAATTGCATAGACATTCAAATTGATTTGAATTCTGCTTTCTGATGTAATAATCAAGGTGCTTTAAGAAGAAATCGATTGTGTTCATGGATTTTAGATTGCCGTCTTCTAAAGGACTTTCCTTAGAGAAATTTCTAGTGGTTGGAGCTTTCCTATTCTGTAGCAAGGCCCCTGCCGATCCAGTCCTCTATATAAAGGGATATGAAAAATGTTCAAGACACATATATACATACATTTAAAAAAGGAGGCACATGTGCAAATACTGAACAAGAATTCATGTGCAAGTATTTTGTAGAGATCAAGCTATAGAATTCTGTCAAGTCTATAACCACTACAAATCAGAGAAGAGTTCTTCCAAGACTCAACAAGATCTATTTTTTACTGAAGAACATTCTTCTTTGAAGTAACTCTTCTTGATCCAGCCAAATCGATTTCAAGCAAATACATTCAAAGGCTGATTGAGGAAGAAGAAGCTTTTATAGAGCTTCTATTGAAGACTGAAATTTTTATATAAACTCTTTGTAATTGTAGGATCCTTTTTGGATCTGAGTTTGTTTGTAGGATTCCATTGGGAATCTGAGCTGTAGGATCATTGTGATCTGAGGTAGGGTCTTTGATAAGATCTGAGTGTAGATCTCTTATTGGAGAGATTGAGGTATGACTATTTTTGGCCTGAGTGTAGGATCTTGTATTTATAGCTTTGAGTTGAAGGACCTTGTGCCAAAGGTCTGAGGTAGAGGACTGTTGTTCCTGAGATCTAGGAGTCAAGGACACTTAGTGTAAGATCATTTTGATCTAAGATAATTGGAGGAGTTGGCCTAAGCTAGCACTCTACTAGATATGTGAAAGGGGATAGTGAATGTACACATAATTGGGGAACCATTATACATCTTGGTGTACAGTGCTGTGAATTGTGCTTCTGTGTTGTTTTGATGTGCATACAAGTAGATACTTAAAAAGAAAGCATAATTTTTTTAAATACCTATTCACCCCCTCGAGGTGATTAGACAACAACACTTATCTTTCAAGTGATATCAGAGTTAGGTTGTTAAAAAAGGCCTTACAGCTGAACAAGATCCTTGAACGGTTAAAAGTCTAAAAGCATCATGTCTTCTGGAGAGAACTATAAGGAATTAAGTTATATGAAGCTTCCTATCTACAGAAAAGAAAATTTTGGTATATGGAAACAAAGGGTTAAGCTCTTCAGGGAGGCCTCTGACCTTACGATGTTCACCACCATTGAAGAGGGACCTTTCATCCCCATGAAGGTCTCAACTATTGATGCAAATATGAAAGTGCCAAAGAAACTCTCAGAGATGACAAAGGATGAGGTCATCTTGGCCACTATGTACCAAAGAGCTAAAATATTTTAGTTAGTGTCATTGATGACTCCACATTTCAAAATTCATTCACTGTCAAACAACAAAGGAAATGTGGTACAAAGGAAGTAAGGGATGACAGAAAGTCCCTATTGAATCAAGAGTATGAAGCTTTTAGGCAAGAAAAGAAAGACACCATAACTGACAACTATGAGAAATTTTTCAGGATAGTGAATGGACTGGAGAAATATGTAAGAACATTCACTAATTATGAACTCAATGACAATTTCTTAAGATCCCTTAACAAGGAGTGGGATATTAAGGTATGTGTTATCAGAGAAATGGGAAATCTGGGCAATATTCAACCACAAAATCAGTTTGGGAAATTACTGTCCCATGAATTACACTTGAATACCAGGAAAGTGAAGAAGGACATGTCAAAGAAAAATCAGTGGCCCCAAAAGTTGAGAGAACTAGAAGAGGGAAAGAGAAGGCCTCATCCCCTCCCAAAAGAGCAGCTGATTCAGAAGAATCTGAACCCAGCACTTCTGAAGAAGAGATGTCTGATGGAGACATGACCTTGTTCACAAGGCAGTTGAAAAAAGATGTTGAGCAAAAGGAAGCAATGGAAGTACAAACCTTCTTCCACCAGCTCCAAAAAGCATCACAACAACTCAGAAAAATCAAAAAGAGACCCCAAAAGGGACATGTATAAATCTAAACAGAATAAATTCATTTTAGATGAAACTATTTTCTTTGGGTGCAAGAAATCAGGGCATATGATTGCTGACTGCCCATCAAAAAGAAAGAGCAGCAAAAAGTCTAAAGAAAAGAAGTATCACTCAAACAAAAGGTTTGAAAAGAGTCCCTTAGCAAAAAAGGAAAATACCTTAAGTGACAGTGACTCAAGAACTTCTGAATATGATGAAGAGGAAGCCTATGTTGGGTTGACTGCACAAACAAAAGAAATCGAGCAAACTACTGACAGGACAAACATCAGAGCACCGCTGTCATTATCTGATTATGACACTGAAGAAGATGATGACAGATGTGGGCTCATGGCTATGAAGAAAGGGAAGATCAGGATGATTCCCAAACTGATGAGGTAAAAATCAAAACTACTCTTACATTATCTGATTATGAGACTGATGTTGAGTCAGATGCAGACCCATCACATATTGATGAGAATGACTCTGAATCTAAGAACAAGTTTGATGAGAGGGTTGGGGGTACAGTGTTCTCCTTGAGGCATTAAAGAGAAGCAGAAGGCTGGCTAAGAAGCAAGCTAAGGAGATTGGGCATCTCAAACCCATGAAGTCTCAACTTGATGAGAAGCTGGACAAAATATGTCAGATGAACTCTAAGGTAATTGAGTTCAAGAAAATGATTGATTGTCAAGCAGACTTATTGGTTCAAAGAGAAAGAATCATTAAGAAATTGGAAGATGAGCTCCTTAAAGAGAGGAAGCTAGTGGCTAAGTTTTCTAAGCCACAGACCATTCTTCCAATTATTGATAACTACTCAGCACCAGACAGAAGTGTTGTAGGATATGAGAAAAAGGGGGAGGAGAAGGTTGATGCCAAAGGAAAAACACAAATCCAACCAACCATCTTTCAAAAGGTTCTTTTAGCCTCTAATAGCTACGACCAAGACGGTGTCTATGGACACTGGAAAAATGAATGCTCCACAAGTGGAACAAAAGAAATGCACAATGGAAAAAGTGCCTTCAATAGAGCTCATGAAGTGATTAAACTGAAAGAGCATGGCCCTTATGTATTTGGGGCCAGCACCAAAGTCAAGGGCATAGAAAAAACATCTGAAAGGTGTTCTGCAAAGAAGGGCAAGGATGTGGTTGTGCAATCTAAGACACAATCAACACATCACCATATGCCCTGCAAAGATTCACATGTAGTACCCTTTAAATATCCTACTAACAATAGGAAAAGTTGTTCAACTCCTGTCATGAGCGCTAAGAAATTTGAATGTTGGTGTTGTGGAAAAGTTGGCCACTTTGTTATTGACTGCTATTTCAATCCAATAGTTTTAAGAGCAGCCAAAGGCAAGCTAGCATCCAAATCTGGAAAAGTCCACAATGCATTTCAGAATGGTCAAAAGCTACAGATAGTCTTTCATGCTAACAAGAATCTAGGACCCAACAAGATTTGGGTGCCTAAGAAGAAGTGATTCTCCTTTTGCAGGTATATGCAAAGGCCAACCACACCCATATCTGGTATTTGTCAGTGGATGTTCCAGGCACATGACTGGAACAAGAAGCTTATAAACCGAATACTCCTTAGTAGAAAATGGTCCAAAAGTGATTTTTGGAGGATCTGACAGAGGAAGGACCAAAGGCTATGGTAAGATCTCTAATGACATAGTCACTATCACAAGGGTAGCTTATGTAGAGGGATTGCAACACAATTTGATCAGCATAAGTCAACTGTGTGATATTGGCTATGTAATTGTATTCCACAAGGATGAGTGCCAAATTAAGAAATCGGAAGAGATTGTACTAATTGGAACTAGGAGTGGAAATATTTATTGTCTTAACTTATTATGTGCAAATTTTGATTCTTCTACATGTCTTATAGCTGAGAATAGGGCAAGCCTTTGTGTGCAATTGCATAAGAGACTAGCTCACATTAACTATAAGACTATAAAAAGGCTTTTATCAAAAAAGTTGGTTTGAGCTGGCCCGAAATAGAAATGTATTCATGAAAGTCCTTGCATGCATACCAAATGAGAAAGCAATCAAAAGCTTCATTTAAACTAATTGGGGTTAAGGATTCCACTAGATGCTTATACGTATTGCACATGGACTTGTTTGGTCCTATGCCTATTCACAGCTTAGGAGGGAAAGTCTATACATTTGTAATTATTTATAATTATTCTAGGTTCACATGGGTGTTCTTTCTTAAGCAAAAGTCAGATACCCTGGATATATTCACTAACTTTGTTAGGCAAATCCAGAATGAAATGTGCAGTTCCATTGCCAAAATTAGAAGTGGCCATGGAACTGAATTTCAATTAGGAGCCATGACCAAGCTCTGTGAAAGCCTAGGTATATCTCAAGAGTTTTCCTCTCCTAAAACTCCTCAACAAAATGGAGTTACATAGAGAAGGAATAGAACACTTATTGAAGAAAGTAGAACTATGACGAGTGATTCCTCACTTCCAGAATACTTCTGGGCAGAGGCTGTCAACATAGCTTTCCATGTGCAAAATAGGGCATTAATCAATAAGAATTACAACAAGACTCCTTATGAACTTGTAAAAGGCAGAACACCAACTCTAGTCTACTTCAACATCTTTGGAAGTAAATTCTATGTACTGAACAATGGAAAGCACTATCTAACTAAGTTTGCTGAAAAGGATTTTGAGGGTATTTTTGTTGGATAGAGATCCCATAGTAGAGCATACAGAATATTCAACATAAAAACTCAAGTAGTAGAAGAATCCATTCATGTTGTATTTGATGAGACCATCCTAATCTATAAGGGCTGGCCTAGTTCTCTTAGTGTTGTAGGTACTGAACAAAGACTGGAAAAATTGTTCATCAATGACAAGAAAGAAGAAAATGAGATAACTTCATAAGATGTTCTAAAAAAAGAAAGCTGTACAACAGAAGATGTACAGGAAATTGCAGAAAGAATACAACAAGCTAAGGAACAAGATGGACCTAGAGCACTAGAGATTGTAGGAATAATGCTAATTGCTACAAGACACTTGAGAAATCATCCACAAAATCAAATTATTGGTGGCATAGGTCAAGGAGTCCAAACAAGGAGAAGCACTATAAATGAAGTACTCCACCTGAGCTTTTTGTCTCAGGTAGAACCCAAGAAATTTGAAGAAGCCAACTCTAATCCATCTTGGATCTTGGCTATACAAGAAGAATTGAACCAATTTAAAAGGTTTAAAGTCTGGAAGCTAGTCCCAAGGCCCCATGACCACAATGTCGTTGGAACAAAGTGGGTATTCAGAAAAAGATGGTTGAACAAAGAGTCACCACCAAGAATAAAGCAAGGCTGGTTGCAAATGGATATAGACAGGAAGAAGGAATAGATTTTGATCAAGCCTTTGCACTAGTAGCAAGATTGGAGACAATAATACTGTTTCTAGCATGTCACGACCCGCATTTTCCCACGAATTTAATAATTATTATCAGAGCAAGGGAGAATATGTGTTATGATGCCACGTCCTGTAGGGGACAACTGCAGATGCTCAGGCAGCCACTACTCACAAAAATTTATAAAAATACATAAATCTGTTTGAGTTAAATAGAGAATTTACACTTTTTAAGCTTAAGACCGTGTCCCTCAGTCCAGTGGATCAACTAGTCCACGAGTAGAAATCTATACATACGCAGCAGAAAGATAGCTTCATTTTATCCTACATGAGCATGAAGATCGAACATTCCAGCAATGCTATGCACATCTCTAGATTTAGTATAAGTAAAGAAGGATTTTCTATGATCTTCAAAGTAGGTGACATTTACATAAAGTCATGCTATGCAAGAATGTCATTTGTTATACATAAAAATAACTCATGCATCCTAACATAAAACTTCCCAAAGAGAAAGTAAGAGAAATAACCAGCAAGTAACAACAGAAAAGCTAGCAAGTAATCTAACACTGGAAAACTACAACTGAAGCAAAGGAACAACTACCTCACAACAGTGAGGGGAAAACGGAGAACCGCAACTGACCACATCTCTGAAAAACACCAACTCTACCGCCCAAACTGCTATTGCTCAGAGACTGAGACATTCAAAAGAAAAGAATGCCTCAACAAAAAAGTGCAAGTGGCAGCAATAATAAAACCAAGATTTTCAATAAACAAGGGTAAAATGTCAGAGTGCACTCAGTAAGAGAAATTCCTGCACCAAAAGTAAAGGCCATATATATATATACATATATATATATATATATTTATATTTATATATTTATATTTATATATATATCTTTAAGCACTTGAGACTGATCAGCTCAAAAAAGGGCATCATTTAACGTCGGGCAACACGAGCCTCGGGTGTATGATCCACAAATAAAGGCGCTGCACGGTGGTCTATTCCACTAACACTCACAGCCCTATAAACCAACAGGGGGTGTTGTGGCGGTGACTCCAGTCCACACAAACCAACAGTCCCAAACAGGGACACCGTGGCAGTGACTCTTAGCTCACACAACCAACAGAACCCCACATAACCAATAGAGCAAACACGGCCCTTATATCCAACAGGCCAAACAAAAGAGTGCCAGACAGGAAAACAAGCTTACATCTGGTTTTAACCACAACCCATGACGATAGAAATAGTAGGCACATGATTCAGCAATTAATAATTAGATCAACATTCAACTAATATAAAGGTTGAAGATTTCAGCAAGCCGGCACCATACAAGACTTAGTGTCGGAACGCGACAATGATAAGCTTAACACGAAGGCCAAACACCAGAATAATACTCAACGGTTCATTAGAAAACACTCGGTGAGTCCAAACTTGATTCTTAACGAACTTCTCATAACAACACGACGAAAGCCACGAAATAATACCATAAATGATCTCTTACCATTACGGGACATCTCGACGAATAAAACATAACTTCATCTAAAGTCTCAACAAATGAACTCAACGCGCTCAACGTCATAATTTAAGATACCCAATAACACCTGGCAAAAAGGACTTAAATAATATATGAAACAATTCGGGATATACGATAATATCGAAAGAAAGACTTATAAAAAGTTGACGAGAAGACTTAACAAAAGTCGACGGGAAGACTTAACAAAAGTCGATGGGAAGACTTAACAAAAGTCGACGGGAAGACTTAACAAAAGTCGACAGGAAGACTTCAAAGAAAAATTGGCTGAAAGAGGGCAGAAAGAGAGAAATTTCTGAACAAGTCTATGGTACAAACAGGAATCAAAACACTCAAGAAGAAACCTAATTTCTGAGAATACACAGAAACTAACTTTTCTGAAAGAATCTATCAGAACAACAAGAAAGACCACAGACAAAACTGCACTTGCAATAAAGGCGAAAAGAAACAATACAAGGAAAAAGGCTCCAACAAGGGAAAAGGGAAAAATCGACGGCAGTTCCCGTCGATCGGCGAGAGGTCCCGCCGATCGGCGGGCGGTCCCGTCGATTCTTACTTAGAGAACAGATAAAAACATTTTCCTCGGCTAAGGCCAAAGATCAACGGGATGGTCTCGTCGATCGACGGGAGGTCCCGTCAATCGACGGGATGTCCCATCGATTTTGACTTAGCACACTTTTTCTCTCTTTTCATTTTCTAAACAAACCTAACCTACTTCTATCAAAACCCAACACTGGACTACCAGCACAGACCTCCACTCCAACACTTCAATTAGGGTAAATAATCCCAAACCACACAAATTACCAAGATACAAAGGATAAGAAAAGAGAAGTACATTGTAGGAAACATGCCAAGGGAAAAATAAAACAAACCACCACTTGCCCATATCTCGAACCACCGAAATGCGGCCTCTCAAGCCCTCCACGCCAAGGATCGGCTCAAACACGGCCTAAGCATGAAGAATCTATGAGGATTTGGACAAAAAGAGGGCTAGGGCTGCTAACCCTAGAGCCAAAAATCTATGAAGCGGACAAAACTTACCACGCACGCGAAGAGCACGGTGAGAGCTTTCCAAATCTATGCTCCAGCGAAGATTTCGTCCATCGGAGCTCCGTTGGCGGCGGACGGAAAACTCAGGAAAACCCCACTCTCTCCCTCTTTCTCTCTCTCGAAACTTTTGGTCTGGATCGGGAATTTAGGAAGGAAGAAGACGAAGAAGAAGAAGAAGAAGAATAAAAAATATATATAGAGAGATAATGGATGACAACAATCATGATAATAATAATAATAGGAATAAGAAAAGAGGGGCCGAACCAACAGTCTCCGATTCCACCAAAATTCACACCGAAGACACAAGTCGGCGCTATTAATCCAACGGAGAAGTCAAAATCAAAATCCGAAAGTGCCAAACTCAAGATATAAATTTTTGAAGTTTGTAGCGACGATAATTAAACAAACCTTTGGAAAAACACCAGGGCTCGAATAACGCTCGGATCGCAACGAGACTTCGACGAGTCTCTCTAAAATTAATTAATTTAATTTCTTAACGAAAAATCTTCCAACTCTAGCATGCTCCAAGATTTTGTCGACTTGACCAAACAGACGCGCAAACGATGGCGCACCGCTAACTCCGCACTAACATAACGCCCTTACATCAAAAATGATGTCAAAGAAGGATGAAATAATTCCTGAAAATTCAGGGGTGTTACATAGCATATGCAACTCACAAAGGATTTAAGGTATATCAAATGGATGTGAAGTCTACATTCCTTAATGGATGAAAGAAGAAGTATATGTAGAATAACCTACAAATTTTGTCAACTCAACTCATCCTAATCATGTCTTTTATTTAAAGAAAGCTTTATATGGTCTAAAACATGCACCTAGAGCATGGTGTGAGACATTATCTAACTTTCTCATTGAAAATAAGTTTTCAAGGGGAAAGATAGATAAAACATTGTTCCTATGGGAAATAAGAGGCAAGAATCTGTTGGTCCAGATATATGTAGATGACATAATCTTTGGATCTACAGATTACAACCTTTATTAAATATTTGCCAATCTTATACGAGGGAGGTTTTAAATGAGCAGCACGAGAGAACTAAAATACTTCTTAGGCCTTCAAATGAAACGATCTAAGGATGGTATATTCATCTCTCAGACCAAGTTCACAAAAGAACTGATAAAGAAGTTTGGAATGGAGGATGCAACCTCAATGAAGACTCCAATGTGTCATTGGACAAGGATGAGAAAGGGAAACCTTTTGATGAAACCAAGTACAGATTCATCATTGGATCTCTGCTCTACCTAACTGCAAGTAGACTAGACATTATGTTCTCTACCTATATTTGTGTCAAGTATCAAGTGAACCCCAAGGAATCTCACTACTCCTCTATCAAGAGGATTTTAGGATACGTTAAGGGTACACCAAATCTTGGCTTATGAGCAATGATTTTGAACTAATTGGATTCTCAGATGCAGACTTTGTAGGATGGAAGGAAGACAGGAAAAGCACCTCAGGGACATGTCAATTCCTTGGGAGAAGGCTAATTTCATGGAGCAGCAAAAAGCAAACTAGTGTGTCTATCTCAACAGCTGAATCAGAATATATCTCTACTGGAAGTTGTTGTACCCAATTACTTTGGATACAACATCAACTACGGGATTACAATATCCAGGTAAGTAAAACTCCATCATTTTGTGATTCATCAAGTGCAATTTCAATTGCTAAAAATCCTTTGTTACACGGCAGGACCAAGCACATTAAGATTAGATAATTTCACCAAGCCCCTAGATGAGCAAAAGTTCAACTTCTTCAAAATTGAATTAGACATGCTAAATTTAGAATAATTTTCATGACTCTCCTTTGTGTCAAATTATCCCTTATAATCTAGTTCTATAAATTATCAGTTATATTTTTTGATACACTATTTATTACATTATTTGTCTACCATAAAAATATTATATTGTGCAATTTAGTATATTTTAGGTATTTAATAAAGATTGCAGAAGATAAGTCCAAAGGGGAAGAATATCACCTTGATGGGGATGCACATAAACAAATTGCCATATATAAGGAAGTATATCAACAAACAACACAAAAAGAAATTATTCAATCCATTACTTAACAAGGTATGCGCCTATTCAACTTCTTTTATATAAATAAATCAGATATTACGAAAATTATTAGGATAAATTGGTCGTAAAACACCAAAAGTCGGCACCTAAGCTTTCGTTCTCTCTCCTTCTCATAAAAGCTTTCTCCTCTTCCTCTCCAAAAATCTTCTGCATCTTCAATGGCGCCAAAGACAAATCCTTCCGACAAAATCAACACCGGTAGTGAGGTGGTAAGAGGCGGTTTCAAGAATTGTCGGGAAGAAATATGGAATGCCATCTTCCATCTTAGTGTGACAGAGCTGGATACCTTACTATCAGAACCTACAAGATTTGTGCCAGATTTTGTTGAAGAATTCTTCAAAAGAGCAGAGGTCAGTAAATCAGGGAATAACATCAAAATCTTTGTTCTTGGAAGTAGGTTGAGAATAACTTCCAGAAGCTTGAGTCGACTGCTTGACCTGCCAGTCCTCTCTGAAGGAGAAGGAGAAGATGAATTATCTTGGGGAGATCACGAAGCAGCCCTAGAATGGTGTAATTACTCAGCAGTAGAATATGGATCACTAGAAAGAAGCAAAATGAATCCTTCAGGGAAATTGTTAGCTGGCATTGTGGGGAAGGTTCTCTTATGCAAACCAAACTACCATGACAAGATATCTAAGAAAATGTTCAACCTTAAGACTGTAATCGTTCTTACCAGAAAGATTGATTGGAGTCAGATCATCTTCAAGAAGTTAAAAGACTGCATAACAACCCCCAACAAGGGGAGAATTGTTTCTTTATACCTCTATAAGTGCCTAGGAGAGAAGTTCAATGAGTCACCCGAGGTACCTCTGCACTACCTGAAAAGAATAGACTACAAGACAATAGAGAGGTGGGAAAAACATTTCCCCAAATCAGAAAAAGCTGGAGAAAGCTCCAAGCCCCATCATGCTGACAGAAAGAAAAATGAAGGCAGTCCTACAAGGAAATTAGGAGAGAAGAAGAGAAGAATGAAGAAAAAAGAACATGCTCCAAGTCCCATCCAATCTCCCAAACATGTTGAGGAGGAGCATACAGGAGAAGTAAACCCAAACACAATCCCGGTAGATGAAGAAAGCTCAGCACATATGGAAGTGTCCAGGGTGGCTGTTGGAATAGAGATTGAGAATATAGGAGAAGTTCATCTGGAACTTGCTCCTCAATACACTGAAATTGTGGATCTAGGAGAAGATCAACAAGAAGTCTCCACCCAACATACTGAAGTAGTGGAAGAAAAGGAAGGTCATCAAGAATCTGCAACCCAAGGTATTGCATCAGTGGAGGGGGAGCTCTTTCCTGAAAAGTCTACCCAAGAAACTGAGATGCAGGTAGATGATGAAAGGTCAATCTGTTGGGGAAATGATTTCTCTTAACCCCTAGAAATAAGTTGAATATGAATTCTAAGAAAGAAAAACAAGGTTAAGTAAATATGCGTCGAATACTATTCGACGCAACGTCGAAATGAAGTCGACGTTTCCTTCAGATTGAGTTGAAGTAACTTTAGGAAGATTTCGACGTATGTGTTGTCGACGCTACTCTGATTTCTAGTCGACGCATATGGAGAAGTCGACGCACCTTAGTCGACGCACCATCCTTATTCTCCTTTCAACGTTCAGCCAAGAAGAACTCGACGTTTACGTCGAGTGGTAATCGACGCACGTCGATTTATATGACAGATTTAAATATGCGCCAGATCTCTTTCCTTCTTTCAGTAGATCTGATTTGTATGGAATAAATGTCAATATTTTATAGCCGTTCTGAATCATTCTTTCCTTATATCTGATTCTTGGCTAATTTGATTAAACTTATTTGGACATTATTTGAAATCAGAATTAGTTCTTTCCGTCTACAGAAATAAATATTATGGAAACATTTTTATCTTTCTATTTCTCTGACTGCTAATTGATTATCCTCCTATAGTATTATTTTGAATTAACAGAGCTATAAATAAAGAGGAGGTCGGCAGAAAAACTAGAAAAAGTGATTCACCATTTTACATTTGAAAAAGAGGAAGAGCTCCCAAGTATAGAGAGAAAATTGAGAAATTGTTCTGCAGCAATATTCAAGCACTTCTTCTTCTCCTGCTTCTGAAGTCATTCTGCTGCAAGTTCTGATAGCTCTCACAAAGAGAGAAAAGCTACAAATCTTCTTCTCTCTATAGAAGAAAGATTTAATTCACTTCTTGTGCTTCCAATCTTCTTGCTAGGAAGAAGATTCATTCTTGTTCTTATTTCTTTCTTCTTTCTTATTCTTACTTAAATATTATAAAAGAGTTTTTAGAATCTCTCTTCAAAAAATTCAGTGTACTGGTTCTAAGAGTCTCCTTGTCAAAATACTCAGGGTGGTTCTAAGATTCTCCTTGTCAAAAGACTCAGGGTGGTTCTAAGAGTCTCCTTATCAAAAGACTCAGTGCAAGATAGTGAATTCCTACCAAGGGGGTAGAAGAGTGGACTACCCAAAGTTTGGGGAACCACTATATTTTCTTGTGTTGTGCTGTGATTTCTTTTCTTGCATTTACTTCATTTGTTTAATTCTTGTTGGTGTGTGGGAAGCTCTAATCTGTGATCATACACATATATATATTAACTTTGCACAAAATATTTTTAATCTCTATTCACCCCCCCCCCCCCCTCTAGAGAATTCTATTGAGGTTAACTGTGCACTTTCAATTGGTATCAGAGGGGGGTTGATCTAAAAAGGTTAACTCCTTGATCAAAAAGATCCTACCTCTTATTTGTATATATATACTTTTCTAACAATCAATTTTCACATGGCACAAATCAAAGATTATGCTTCCACCAGACCACCAATGTGCAATCTTGAAAAGTTTGCAGTTTGGAAAACAAGAATCAGAATTTATATGAACTCCATTGATGCTGACTTGTTTAATATTACTGTGACAGGTCCCCCAAAGCCCTATAGAAAGGATGCAAGTGGCAAGGTCACACAAACACTTGTTCCAAGATCTGAGTGGACAGAAGATGAGAAGAAGGCTAGAACATATGATCTAAAGGCCATGAACATACTTGTCTCAACTCTCTCAGATGACATCTTTCAAAGGGTTGTTGACTGTGAATCATCCAAAGAAATTTGGGATGCTCTTACAAAGATGGTGGAAGGAAGTGCTGATGAAAAGAAAGATAAGAAGGCCCTATTGATCTCCCAATATGAGAACTTCCAAAAGAAGAATGAAGAGAGTATCTCTGAGATGTATGATAGATTCAGTCTAATCATCAACCAATTGAAAAACTTGGATAGAGAGATCTCCCTCACTGAGATTAATGACAAATTGCTAATGAGTCTCCCCAGTTCATGGGACTCAAGAATATGGGCAATAAGAGACACAAGAGGACAAAAGGAAATCTCTACAGATGCTCTCTTAGGAAAACTCAAATCCTATGAGCAACTACTAAAAACTAGAGAAGAGAAGAAAAGAAGAGAAAACACTCCAATCTCCTCAAAAGACAGGAACATAGTTTTAAAGGCAACAGAAGAAAGGACTCCTGTCACTGAAGAAGAACTATTCAGTTTCCTAGCCAGAAGATTTAAGAAATGGGTCAAGACAGATGGATCAAAAAGTAGGGAGTCAAAACCAAGGTATGACAAAACTCCCACTAAAGAAATTATTTGTTATTCTTGCAGGAAACCTGGACATATTGCCCTAGAATGTCCAGAGAATGCTGAAACAAAGAAAGATCTGAAAAGAAAGGATCTCAAGAAAAATGGGAAGAAGAAAGAAAGAGGCTTTCTTGCAGAAGCCTGGAGTGAAATAGACTCTGAGGACAGTTCATCCTCTGAGAGTGACAATGAAGAATCTAGGTAAGAAAGCCTATGCTTGATGGCCTTTGTAAAAAAATGGTGCTAAATCTTGGAGTGAGACAGGATCAGAAGAAAGCATATCTTCTGAAGATGAAAAAGAAAATAGCCTTATTCTCATAGAGGAATCTGAGGATAAGGATGAGGTAAGCATCTTTGATGAAATAGATTTTCAAAGTGATAAATTCAGAAATGATTTTATGGGAATGTGTCTAGATCAATTAAAAGCTAAACAAGAAATCAAGGACCTAAAAGAACAAATTCATATGGTCAAGAACCAAAGAAATAAAAAGGAAATAAGCTCAATAGATCATGTATTAAGGGCTAACATAAGAGAGAAGGAAATAGAAAGGGCTAGAATAGAAAATCAGTTCCTTAAGGATAAGGTTTCTCAGGCAAAGGCCTTTGAAGAATCAATAAAAATGAGAAGCCAAACTCTTAAAGAAATCACTGAAAAACAAACAATAAGACACAAAAATCTTGGGCTAGGGGCTGATCCATCAATCAGCCTAATTCCATCCAACAAACCTGCATGGATGAGCCCTGTAAAATTCACTAAACCCATCAAATCAGCAAACCAAGAAAAAGAATCACAACATAAGAAAGAACACTTCTTCAAGGAAATAAAGGAATTTGATGAAACATCATATTATTCAGCTGATGACTCACAAACTTCATCTGAAGAGACCACTAAACCAAAAGAAACAACATACAAAGGAGTAAAAACAGAAAAAGATAAAATGAAAATTTATGAAGACACAGTCGCGTCGACTTCATATCGACGCATGAATGATAATGCGTCGACTTCTACTCGACGTATCCTCTTAGATGCCTCGACCTCTACTCGACGCTCGAATAAAGATACGTCGACATCCAATCGACGCAACTTCCTCCGTGCGTCGATACCAGATCAACGCAATCTAAGGAATGCGCCGAATATAAATCGACACAACTATCAACATGCGTCGAATAGATATCGACGCATAAAAGTTCAGAGCAACTCAAATACCTTTCCTCCAAAAGCCTTTCATCCTAACCCACATTCAGGACCCATTCATCCCAATCATGATTTCTGTCCTAATCAACACCTCAATCATGATTTCTACCCTAAACATGGTAACCAAAATTCCCATTTTAACCAAAATTTCTATCCTAACCAAAATAAAACTTTCTATCAACCCTTTTATTCTTCTCTAAACTCAAATTATCATAATAATAAGATAATAAAGTGCCATATATGTAACAAAACTGGCCACCTTGCCAAACAATGCTGGTACAACCAATCAAACTATCTGTAAAAATTAGTCCAAGGCTGACTTAGAACTAGGTAGAGATAAACACCTAGAATTCTTCAAGAAAATTAAAAGTCACGTCGATCTCTAATCAACGCATCGTCGATAACTCAACTCAATAAGTAAAAGCGACGCATGCGTCAACTCCACTCGATGCATACGTCGATAGGAAATCCTATCATCCCAAGTAAGACTATATCGACGCTCACGTCGAATTCCACTCGACGTAACGTCGACTTCATGAAAACGAGCGGCAATACCAAAATATTTTCGGTCACATCCACGGAAGTACCGAATAAGCCTCGACTTGAGCCCAGTTTCGACACTTCACCTGACTTAAATAGTCTCTTCAATTAGAAGCCTTCACTACTCTGCATCTTTCATCCTTTTTGCTCCTCAGACCAGCCGATTTCTTCCTCTCTCTTTCACTAACCTAAAATGGCTCCAAAGACCAACTCAGGCTTCGACATTGACATTGAGTCCTTCCAAGCAGCCGCAGAAAACTACAAGAGCATCATTGCTCTCTTTACTGAAGCTGGCCTGAACAAACTTATCTCCACAAGAAGTAAGCTCCTGGAAACAGAACTCACAGAGCTGATAACTAATGTTCAAATATCTGAACAAGGAGAAATTCAAGGAACAATCTATGAGACACCTGTCTCAATCTCAGCAGAACATATTAGGGCCACCTTTGATCTTCCATCAGGTATATCCTAATATTATCCTTGTTTAAATGAAATAGGGAAAGAAAATGAGTTTCAAAAGAATGACTAAATAAGTCTTAATTATTCCCCTACTAGGTGATGAATCCATTAACCTCACACCTGATGAAATCAAGCATGTGCTCACCACCATGAAATTCTCAAAAGACAGACTAATCAACCTGAAGAAAACAGATTTCTCTGAAGAATATAGATTGTTAGCAGACATAGTAGGGAAAATACTACTATGCAAGACTTCAGCCCATGATGCAGTGCCCAAATAGCAACTGAACATCATGGGGGCCCTTGTATTGAAGAAAAAGGTGGACTGGGCCAGCTGCCTTCTCAGGATGATAGCCTCCAAATACTCTCACAAGGAGAATGCTTATATGAGAGTTATGAGTCAGGTTCTCTTCCATTCTTTCCATGACCTATGCAGGTCAAAAGGAATCCCTATCCCTCCTGGAAAGAGGATGTCCATTGCCCTCTTCTCCAAATGGACCAGGCACATCCCCAAGCTTGGTTCCATCCCTGAAAGAACTCCCTCTCCTCCCAACTCTCCTGCTCATCCTTCTCCTCCTCCTCCTCAAAGAGACAACCCTTCTCTACCACCATCATCCACTCAAATACTCTCTTATACCCTCACAACTCCTACTCTACCTACCTCTTCTCAAACACCTGCTCAAACAGCAGTTTCTCCTCCTATTTTCCCATCTTCTCTACCTCCACTATCACCCATACCTCATGGATCAACTCACTTCTCTCCTCCTCTATCACCTCTTCCTCCATCATCACCTCCTCACCTTTCACACC
Organism: Dactylorhiza incarnata; assembly: GCA_033032865.1. Classification (NCBI taxonomy): domain Eukaryota; kingdom Viridiplantae; phylum Streptophyta; class Magnoliopsida; order Asparagales; family Orchidaceae; genus Dactylorhiza; species Dactylorhiza incarnata. Next base: position 344,281 of record JAWHQI010000384.1, read on the forward strand.
ATGAATCATCTGCATCCACTGAGGCTCTCATCACTCAGTACATCAAAACAGCAGCTGAAAAATTCCAAGTGATGAGGGATGAGCATTGCTCCCAAATTCATTCCTCCATCCTTCACATGCACACCCAAATAGATGGGGTCAGTGCCTCTGTGCAAGGCCTAAAGACCTCTCTCTCTCACTTCCTCTAGAGTGACCGGGTCTTTCTTAACCTCCCTGGCCAAGAAGGTCAAGAAGGGGGAGAATCTAGATGAAGAGCAGTCCTCCAATCCCAAATCTCTCTCTCAGAAGTCCCCTCCTTCTTCAAAATCTGACAAAATCCTTGGGAATGAGATAGTACCAGAGCTACATAATGATGAACAAACTATAGAGGTACTTCATATAGCAAGAGAGGCTGCAAGTCAAGTAGTACTATTACAAGGGGAGGCAATCAGAGCAGAAACTGAAAAGGAAGATATGGCTGTTGGGAAGAAAGATAAAGAAACTACAAATCAGGGGAAGCTGGATACTGATATGAATGAAGCTGGAGATAATAGTGGAGCTGGAACTGGAGCTGGAGAAAGATTAAAGGAGGTTCTATCCCAGGGGGAGCAATCTGCTCAGGGGGAGCTAGGTGCACTTCCTACAAATGAGAAAGAGAAACCCTCCTCTCCTAAAACAGTAGTATTCAAGAGAAAGAGAAAGACCCCTCCTACCCCTCCTGAGTAATATTTGAAAACAATGCTGATATATCTTACCCTATAGTTGAATACTACTTGGTATGAACATGAAAATTTGTTTATATGATCTTTTCTTCTAAATTTCACTTTTAATTGAGTGACATATTTCTTTTCTATACAAATGCTGTGCTGGGTTGATTTTATGATTTCTCTCTAAGTAGGGTTAAGACAAATATGGGGAGATTATTGGGGAAATAATTTCTCTTAACCCCTAGAAATAAGTTGAATATGAATTCTAAGAAAGAAAAACAAGGTTAAGTAAATATGCGTCGAATACTATTCGACGCAACGTCGAAATAAAGTCGACGTTTCCTTCAGATTGAGTTGAAGTAACTTTAGGAAGATTTCGACGTATGTGTTGTCGACGCTACTCTGATTTACTTCATTTGTTTAATTCTTGTTGGTGTGTGGGAAGCTCTAATCTGTGATCATACACACATATATATATATATATATATTAACTTTGCACAAAATATTTTTAATCTCTATTCACCCCCCCCCCCCCCTCTAGAGAATTATATTGAGGTTAACTGTGCACTTTCACAATCACTTAGGTGATTGAGGGGGAGTCTCATCAACAAGACTCTACCCAGAATGACCTTGACCTGGAAGAAGTTAATCAGGTCATTAAGAGCATTATAGAAAAGGAAGAAGAAAAACTAGTCTCCGTAGAGATGGAGATAGCTCTATGGAAAGGTAAGAGTGTGCTAGAAGAGACAGACGCTCCAAAGACCAATTCTCAAGCCTCCACCCCTGATTACTTCTTCGAGGACTGTGAGCCGCATACATGTCTATCTCAAAGTGTTGTTGTAGAAGACTCAAAGCTTCAATCTCCACCACCAAGTGAAGTACCTCATGGTTCTTTACTTACTCAAATGAAAGTCCTGCTTGATAATCAAAGGAGCCAAATTGAAGGTTGTGTGCATAGGACAGTCCACGAACTGAGGAGTGAGATGAATGCAAATATTACATGTGTTCAAGAAGAAATGCATCACCTGAATCTTCAAATACTCCATTTCTTCATTAAGGTTGGAAATGTTGTAGATGCCACTGCACAGCAAAATGAAATGACTCACCAAGGCCTACAAACAATAGTTGAAAATTAAGTTGTCACTGGAGAAAATCTTCACTTAGCTTTTCAAGAAACTTCCAACAACAAGGAAGAAGATAGGACAAATATCCAGAATAGAATGGACTTCTGATGTAAATTGTTGGATGAGCATCTGCTGCAAACAAAGAACACAGTGACTGCAGGGGTGAACATGTTGGAACAGAAAATAGCTGATACATAAGAATTCATCTGCCATCATGTATGTGAAGAAATCATACAGGGGGAGAAGAGCATCACTCATCAAACTGCTCAACAAGATGTATGGGTATCCAAAATGCCACTAGGGAGGCCCTGGATTTATCACCAAGGACTTACTCTCCAGAACCAGAATCAACACTAGCTACTTTTGATTACATTCCTCCAGCCAATTAAGCAGACTCTTGGAATGATTATGACTATTCTCCTCTAGCTAATCAAGAAGGACCATCTTTGTTGAAACTGTCAATCGGTCTCTTGAGTTTGGACCCACAGGGGGGTGTAGCCCACACCTACTTCTCCCTCACTTGCACTCTTCACTGTGGATGAATAAAAACAAATAAACCCAAAGCTATAGCTAGGAGGTCCTGTCACACACCCGGAAGATCTTAGAGAGCTTCCCCTCCCAAACCAATTCTCAACTGGGCACCTTGGAGGGCAATACGAGCCAACCAAAACTAGCTAGGAGGAGAGAGCCAAAAAGATCTGGTCTCCTCCAAGGTGCCCTTAAGGGTCTATTTATAGATTTTCTAGTCTGGTCTGCAAATAGCGTAAATTCTCCTTTTGGTTTTACTAATCACACACCAAATTGGTCTGCTAAAAACCTAACTCCACTATTCTGAAGAGCTATTGGCAGCCCACAAAGGGTATTTAGGTCATTTCCTCACTAAAGCCTTTTGGGCGAGTGGTCCGTGATGGCACCACTCGCCGGACCTCTCGCAACTGGATTCCACTAGGCTAGTGGTCTGTGGGGGCACCACTCGCATGATACTTGGCTCGCTTAGCGAGTGGGGTTCCTCCCTCACTCGCCTGGCCTCCCGCGCATTCGCACTCCTAAGTGAGTGCCTTGCGGATGAGGCTCGCACTCGTCCTGAGGCTCCCCTGCCTCTCCTGACCTAGGCGAGTGTGAAAGTGCACAGTGTGCCTATGAGAATTCTCTAGAGGGGGTAAATAGAGATTTAAATATTTTCTACCCCAATAGTGCACACACTATAAAAAATACTAAGGTATTATGCACACAGCAAAACCAAAGGCAGAATAAATGAAATAAAGTTTGCTAAAAATGAACATAGAAAAAGTTAATGGGACAGCACAAAAAATCACAGCAAAGACACAAGGATTTTTATAGAGGTTACCCAAAATATGGGCAGTCTTCTCTTCTACCTCCCTGGTAGGATTGCACAACCTGTGCCTGAGTCATTTGACAAGGAGCTCTTAAAACCACAGATCTTTTGATAAGGAGATCTTGAACCACTGAGTCTTTTGGTAAGGAGACTCTTAGAACCGAAGATCTTTTGATAAGGAGATCTTGAACCAATGAATCCTTTGGAAGAGGGATTCTTAAAACTCTTTACAGTTGATGGAAATAGTAAGAAGAAAGTAAGAGGGAGAAGGTAAGAATTCTGTTCTCAGAATTCTTCAGAAGCTTTGATGTTGCTTCTGTCTTCCTTTCATTGGATCTGAAATGACTAACCCTTGCTTATGATAGTGATGATTTGCAAGGGTTATTTTACTTGATCCTTATCTCCCAGGACTTGATGTAGTTCTGATGTTGTATAATGATGAAGAAGAAGCAGTGTGTCTTCCTGTGCAGAGAGAGCACTTATGTATATCTGTCTTTTAGGGTTTGAGAGAGAAGAAGATGAAAGCCTTATTCGACAGACATAATAATGTAATAACTGTATTATTTTTTCTTCTCCTCTTTTTGCATACTTATTGCGTATGATTGAGTTTTCAAAAACCTTTCTTCTTTTGGCTTGTCCAGAAAAGGAATTCCTCTTACCCACCTAATTTCCTTTCTCCTTTTGTTCTCGACACGCCCATTCATTTTGAATACCTTCCAAAAGTGATTTGTTGTGTCTTGAAAAGCTTCATTCTATTCTTGACAACAAATGAGTCGTTGGAGAACTGTCTCTAGCATAGTGGTCCTTCTGAAAAGGTCCCAAAAGGACAACTGAAAATGCTTCCTTTTCTGACTGTATTCGACGCTGCGTCGACTTCATCAATCTTCATGTCGACGCACTTCTTAGTTCTTATCGACGTAGCTTCGAATTTCTTCTTAGCTTTGGCTGAACTCAGATGTCAACATTACGTCGATTCCTTATCGAAGTGTCAACCGAGTTGAAGCCTTGGACTTGAACTTTTATTTTCTGCGTCGAATTGTAGTCGAAGTTGCGTCGACTTCTAAGATGGCTTCGACAAGCTCTTCCTTCTGCATCAAGTCCCTTTCGACATTGCATAGACTTGACTTTATACTTCGATAGACTGAATAAGTTGCTCCATCTTCTAGTCAGAGTTACGTCGATATCCATTCGAAGTTGCGTCGACTTTTATTCGACTCAAGTCTTATCTTAACTTGTTTTGTGATTGTTTTGACTTGGCCCTGACACTCTAAGTTGAGTGTGACATCCTAAGATATCTACTGAACAGATTACCCTTACTATATAATGTGGGTAATAAACCTAATAAGTAAAATCACTTATAGTTAATTTGTTAAGTTAAATCAAAAGGAATTTTTCGCAACAGAGTGCTCTTCTTGACCTATCTTGCATGCCTTTTAAACCTTTAGGGACCTGGGGACCCACTCCACGAATATGGGGTTGTACGCAATCCCTACTCTTTGCAAGCGAGTTCTATGCTTGGAAAGACAAGTCCAACCCCTAGTATTCGGTGAGTGCTTGCTGGCCTGGAGGGAATCTTTTGGTGGGCCACACCCCTCTTCTATATATATCTCAGGCCGCTGTCTTGAGGGTCCCTATCTTCCAATTTCTATTTCTCTTCTTCACCTCTGAGCTCTCACCATATTAATGACGGCCATGAGGCCTTCCCCGAGACCCCTCTCGCAAAGACTGCTGGAGCATCTTGCCGCGGTGCAGAAGGAGAGAACCACCAAGTCCACTCGCTACGTCCTGCTGGCTCTCGACGAAGAGGGACCCAGTCCTACCCTATCAATAAAGGAAGGCCAAGGCGGTTCGGCGGGACCCTTTGGCGAATGAGTGCGCTTTAGGGACTCCCCCCCCCCTTCTCGCAACCCACCTGACAACACTATCGAGGTAATATTATCTAGCTTGTTCTATGGTTAATGATGGTTGATGCGCTGACTCAATACTCAAGATCATTTGCAGGACATGCCGAGGAGGGGAGGCAACCCCGAGGCTAGCCTGGCGGGCGCTGACGTGCTCCCTCCTGTTATTGAAACCGTTCCACCGGCTCTGGAGTCCTGCCCTCCCGCCACTCTCGACGGGACCCTGCCTGAGATCGGTAAGCCGCTTATTGCTCTCTCGCGCGCCTTATTACCTCTTGTCTTCTTTATTACCCTATCTTCTACAGCCCCCACCTTCAAAACCATGGGGCTATCCTTGGTCCCGCGCAGCACTCCAGCCCGTGAGACCATCTCCACTCTTCCGGCGCAGGAGCCGAGGCACTCAGCTAGGAGGGACCTCTACTGTCATTCCCCCACCGCTGACTTAGCCACTACTTCTGCCGCCAACCAGGTTCTCTCTCATCCTGGTAAGGGGAAATCGCTCCATACCCTCAGCTAACCATTCGCAGGGCAGCCTAGCTCCTCTCGCCATCCCCCCCCCCCCCCCCCCCCCCATCAAAGAATAAGTACCAGGTTAGTTGCCTTATTCGCCTTGAATTTACTCGTGTAACTGGAAAAGACTAACTTTCGCTCCTGCAGGCTACCAGGAGGCCTCATCGATGGACCCTCAGTTCGAAGATGAGGTGATCTCGTCGCCCCCTTCCCCCAGCGACCTCTCAGATTTTCTTGGTGGTCCTGCTTAACCCAGGATGATGAAGGAAAGGATGATAGAGGTCCTTGACAAGCTGATCTGGATGCAGCGAGATATAGCCAGCCAAACGGACGGGCACTGGATGGCCTTCGAGGGCAGGCTGAGCTCTCTCGAGTGGGATTACTCGCATCTCATGGGCGATAGGGAGTGGTAAGGAGGTGGGTGTGAGGGGACTTCCCCCGGGAGGCACATTGTGTGAGCTAGGGATCAGATGCGCCTGGTCAATCAAGAGCTCACGGTCGTAAGCGCGTACTACTACCCATGAGTGCCACTGAGGACGGGGAGGCGAGGTCGGGATCGATGGCAATGGATTCAATACTTAGCCTACCTGCACTCGCCCCCTGTATCCCCGTACCTCTCGCAATAGACTTATCTGTAATGCATGTTGAGATCGGCTTTGTAATGTAAACAATCTTGTGCTTTAGATGATAATCATGCTTTTATTTCGCGAAATTTTCTTTATGTTTTGCCGAGTGGTGAGATTAATACTTCGATCTTGCTTCGCTTTATATCGCTTTCACCGTTCAGCAGGACCCTACGCGTGACCCTTGCCACTCATTGGCGAGTGAGACAGAGGTGGGGCTGGTTCACATCTCGAGGCGTCGGAGGTAACACGATTGATATCCGCACCCCCGTGCTTTGGAAAGTTCTTGATTTCCTTATTTTTCAATAAATAGTCAGCCCTACTAATAGCATTTATCACTTTTATTCCTTATTCCTTCCTTGCTTTCGCACTCGCACTCGCACCTCTCTCCAAATTTTTTTGCAACCTTTCTTTCGCGTGATGGTGGTCAAGTCCGATGGGAGGGGCAGTTGTGTCCAACCATTCGCCAACCATGACTTTGCCACTTGCGACCTGTCTGAGGAGGATTTCACCCTGGCAATCGCGGACAACGTCCCGCCGGGGTTCGTTGTGCGCCGCCCTGGAGGTCGTGACCTCATCAACCAGTTCTCGCTAGACACCCTCGACATCCCCCTGGAGCACTTCGAGGTGGGACTCCGCCTTCCCCTCTGGCCCGAGCTGCGCTAGAGTTTCCGTTACTTTGGCATAGTCCCCGCGCAGCTGAACCCCAACTCCATTGCGATGCTGGTAGCATTCGCCTGCTATCTGTGGGAGGAGGGGATCGAATTCTCCCTCCCCATCTTCCGCAAGCTCTTCAACTTCCGGGCGAAGAGTAGGGTGGCCTTCTTCTCCGGCTAGAGCCCGCTCAAGGTCACTGGTACCACCAACAAGAACCACGATTGGGTTTGGTGGTTCATCTTCATGACTGGGAGCTTTAGCAACACCCTCCTCGCGCCCATGCAGGAGGATGAGTCGACCTATAGGCCTCCTACTCTGGGGGGGCTATGAGGCCAAGCTCCACCTCTTCATCCAAATCCACGACATGGATGTCGTGTACCTGCGGAAGCATGTCAGCTCGCTCCCACCCGTCCTGTTGGACAAGGGTAAGGCTAATTATTTCAACCTAGCTCCCGCTTATTTTCATCCACTCTTTCTTTTCTCACTTGATTCACCTGATCTAGGGATTCGAGACCTCCCCATCCACCCGCCAAATGCGGGAGTGGAGACCTCCCCCAACGCTGCCCTTGCTCTCGCGTGATCTGCTGCCAAAGCCTGCCACAAAGATCCGGCCTCCTCGAAGCCCGACGGACAGAAGCAGAAGACTGGCGCGGCAAATGGCTCTCCTTCCAAGCGGACCAAACCTTCTTCAGCCGCCAAAGGCAAGGCGGTCGCTGGCGAGACCTCTGGGCTGAGTTCCCCCATTGCGGTGGATGCAGCGGTCAGGACCTCCAGTTCGCCGGCGGGGTCTTCCTCAGGACCGTCGCAGAGAGGGCATCGGAACTTCGCCCTCGGCGAGAAGTACTTAGATGAACCAGGCGAGCCCCTGCTCCAGTGGGATCGGAAGGCCAACCGGGTCTCCATATCCACTCTCCTCCCAACCTGGATGGAGCAGGATACCACCAGCGGCGAGACCTAAGGCCTTTCAATTGCGCTCTACAGTCCTGGGGACGCCACGGTCTACGATGATGAGTCCACCCGGATGCTCGTGCATGAGGACGCACAGGCTCAGCTGCGCGCTCTCGAGATTGCGCATATGTCCTCACGCCACAGCATTACTCTTGCGCAGAATCTCATCGAGGTTGAGAGGACGTGCGGGCTCGCTTCTACTGAGGTCGTGGCCCTGAAGTAGCAACTCACGACCGCCGAAGCCCTTCTCGCCAGCCGCCCAGCCCGAGAGGTAAGTACGACCTTGTAGTGACTTAAGCTTTTGCGCTTCCCTTATTTTATGCACTGGTGCTACTCCTCTCTTTTCTTGCAGGACACAACCAACTCTGACATCTTGTGGGTACGAGTGGCCACCCTCGAGGATTGGGTCAGGCCGAGAACCAGCAGCTGCGAAATGTCGCTATTCCGCCGCCTCCCGCAGAGGACATTCGGCATTTCTACTCCCACTCCGAGCTTGAAGCGCTGATGCAGGAGACTACCCAGGGAGTGGCCAATCACGCACTGCGGGTGCTTCGGAGCACTGGGCTCCTAAAGGAAGAGGGCGAGAAAATCACGGCTCGCCACATGCTTCCCGAGCTCTTCGGTCAGTCGAATGCCCCGGATGACGAAGCCGACCTTCGGCTGGAGCTTGGCGGTCTCCGCCCCTTGGACATGAGCAGCAGATCCTCCAGTGGGAAGTCTGACAATGCCCCCTAAAGACCTGCCTTTTACTTTTTTACTTGTTGTAATGCGAGACCCTCCTTCTTCTTTGTAAACTCTTGTCAAGATGAATGAAATGAAGGATTTATGCTTCTCTGCCATATATTTTTTATTTTTATTTTTTCTCTGCAATACTTTCCATTATTCGCTGATAGTTCGCGCGTTCGTATGTTGTTTCCCATGTTCTCGCGCTTTCGCGCACGTGCTCGCATATCACTTGCCCGTTCGTGTACCGTTGACCCTTAGCGCTATGTCGTGACCTGGGCGCTCTCGCCCCATAGGTGCGTCATACAATTGCGACTCATTTGTGCATCTTGCCCACATATGCCTTGTTATTTGTTCATGCTCTCACGCTCTCTCCCACGTACTGGCGCATCCCTCGCTCATTCGTGTATAGTCAGTCCTTAGTCCTAAGTCGTGACCAAGATGCTCTCGCCACACAGGCGCGCCACACGGTTGCAACCCTTTCGCACGTGTTCATTCCATTTTAGGACTTAGGTGGTCACATTGATTTCTGTCGTGAGCGTAACTATGCCAACATCCCACTTCGTCCCGCGCAATTCTTATATCCCTTGGGGTTGGCTGGTACCCCTTGTTACATTCACCGGACAAGTACCCTTTCTGATCGACCCCTCCCGCCGGCGAATGTCCTTCTCGACAGACACCATTCGTTGGCGAGTGCCCCTCTTAATGGACATCATTCGCATACCTCATATTGAGAGATTCACCTTTTGTCGATCTTTCGTTTCTTATATTTTCCTTTCTTACCTTGCCTTTCTCGTGAGTCGCCACCGAGTGAGCCTATGGCCCTTCCAGCTAGGTGGGAGCCTGGTCAACGGGTCTGCTCGGGTCTAACCTTTCGAATCTTTCCATCATGCCACCGAGTGAGATTACAATGCTGCCAGCTAGGTGAGAGCCTGGTCAGTGGGTCTGCTCAGGGTCATCCTTTGAAACCTGCCACCGAGTGAGCCTACGACCCTGCCAGCTAGGTGAGAGCCTGGTCAGCGGGTCTGCTCGGGGCTAACCTCTTGAAACTTTCCATCATGCAACCGAGTGAGCCTATGACCCTGCCAGCAAGGTGAGAGCCTGGTCAGCAGGTCTGCTCGGGGCCAACCTTTGAAACTTACCACCGAGTGAGCCTACGGACCTGCCAGCTAGGTGAGAGCCTGGTCAGCGGGTTTGCTCAGGGCCAACCTTTAAAACCTGCCACCGAGTTGTTGGATCGGTAGGCGCCCTTAGAGGGGGGTGAATAAGGGTTTTTAAAAACTTATAATATATTTTGAATTACTTGAAAGATTAGGAGATTGAAATAGTGATTTAAAATGAAATTCTAAATTGATTTATAATAAAAGAGAAAATAATTATTAATTTAGAGAAATGAAAAACAAACCAATTTTATTACCAAAAAAGAGACATGATTACTATTAATAAAATTGATTACAAAACTAGATTTCTATGACGCTAGAAATCGAAAGTGAATAATAAAATCCATTTTGTTTTCTATCCTGACTCGTATCCCCATGAACCGGTGGCCCTAGCCTATCCTTCCTCGGATACGGCCTCAAGCCGCTCTAGCCAGTCCTTCCTCGGATATGGCCTTGAGCACCCCCAGACCTAACCTAGATCTAGTCGCCAACACGAGGTGAATTTCTGCCCTAAGTCCTACCCAGACCTAGTCGCCAACACGAGGCGAGTTCACTAAACGATTACAAGAAAAGATGTGAAATAAAAAGACAATAATATAAAACTCCCTATATGGATCTCTTGGAGAAGTAGATGAAGACCCGCAGAGTATGATCGTAGTCGATGCGGTCTTTCATCACGATGATGACGCGTGTTGAAATCTTCTCCCCGGATCTCCTAAAGCCTTCATGGATTTGTAGGAGTATCTCTCTGAACCTTCCTCTATATAATGTGGCACGAAGCTCTGTAATTAGCGAGTGAAGAAGGATGAAGAAGACGGATCCCAGGGGACCTTTTTATAGCCTCAGTGCTAGAGCCTGCGCTACCGCTACCGTCGGCGCTATCCCGGATTAGGCATTATTCTGCGCGGGAGAATCTTTAGTCCGAGGAAACATTTCTCTCTTGCCTTCTGTGCTCCGTGCTACCGCCTGCGTTATCCACTACCGCCAGGCTCTAGCTCCTTCTATATGTGCTCTGGATTTACACTAATCATCGCTAGCGCTGGGCACTAGGTGCTACCGCCGGCGCTAGTTGGCATGTTGGAATTATTGGCCCAATTTTGGGGGCAACCTTCTTATGTCAACCTTGAGTCATATGGACTTTGTTTCCTGCACACTTAAACACACAAGATCAAATACACATTGGATTTGTTATTCTCAAACCTAGGAGATGCGGAAGACAATGTTCCAACAAACTCCCCCTTTTGATAATAAAAAATCCATTAATGATAAATTAGAGCATTAATATATAAGCATGATGAAACCTACTTGTGTGTGTGTGTGTGAGTGATGACTTAGGATAAATATTGATATTAGAATTTTAGAATTGCTCCCCCTAAGTGAATGCTCCCCTAATATGTAAGCTATCATCTTAATTAATCATGTTAGTTTTCCATTTTGATAGCGGATTATATTTATCATGTTAGTTCTCCCCCTTTTGTTATTAGGAAAAGTGGGTAAGGAAGCAAAACACAGAAAAGCTTTGATAATAAGATAAAGGCATGATCGAGCTTTAAGAGAGAAGGAAATTATAAGGAGTTTTAGAATAATTTTATACAAATAGATCAGAGTTTTTAGCTTAAAGATGAACAATATAACATTTGCCAAGTAATATTATCATGTTAGTTCTTCCCCTTTATATAAGAGTTTTAAGCATAAAAAGGTAATGATTTCCAAGTAACCAATCTACCCAGACAATATTTCTACACCCTAGCCCCGTACTAAGTGACGGATGGGCATGAGGAGTTGCATACATGTCGTAGGTTGGGGTGTTAGTCCCATATGCAAACACTAAAAAAAACTCAACCCAGCACTCTTTCCCCCTAGTGCCTCGCAAGGCCCCACTGGAACCCTCCCTGGTTAAGGACAAGACATGACTTAGAGGTTAGGTTATCTAATGTCTACAATCATACGCCCCCGCTATGGTGAGATATGTAATCATGGATAATAATTATTGGAAACATTTTTTTAAAATCTAATTATAATTTCATAGCCAATGGGTTTTTATAGTTTTATTTGAATTTTTAAAGAAAAGGTCAAATAGCTAATTTGAAATCCATTAATAAATTAGAGTTTTACCATTACAATATTTTCATGTTTAGAGCAACCAATATAAAGTTTACCAAGCAAGTATGCCACTTGTTGAAAGAAAGGAATTTTAAGATTCAAGTGATGATGCACACACAAGAAAAGACTTTAAATAAGCATGAAAGCGCAAGGTAAAAACAATTATATGGTTATGATGCGGAAGACTTATAGAAATACAAGATAACATCTTTTTATAAACATGACGATTCATAAGAAGATATATGAGCTAAATTTCAACAATGAAGATGTTTTTGTAAATCTATTTGCATTTAAAATCTTTAAGTTTGACAATAAAGTAACCAAGCATGAAATAATGTTTTCAAAAAGAGATTACTACAATGTTATATTAATTCACAAATTCAAAACATACAAAACATTGTAGAGAGCATGCTAGGTTATCTAGTGCAACCACTTTTCTTAATTTCTAAGAGTGCAAATAAATGTAGTGTAGGTAAGATACTTGTGCAAATTTAATTCGTTGTATAATTACAATACACAAGCAAGCATTCTTAGATTAAAAGCACATGTAGACTTTGCCAAAATAAGTGAGTGAATTAGTATCATTATCAACCACAAAGCATTTACTCATACTTAGAGGCATGCTACGCTTAGTTCTACACAACTTTTACAATACAATTTGATGCACAAATGAGTAAATATATCAAAGCATGATACAAACAATGTTCAAAGTAGTTTGAAGGAATGAATTGTAACATTGTAGAAGGTCTAAATGATGGATTAAATCATGCTTGAGTTTCACAATAAAGTCCATACAGTTTTTTTGATATAATTTTAATTTAAAGTTTGAACTCTTATAATTTGATCTTAGACTTCCTGAGGTCAACCCTGTGAGAGGTTCGCCCGGTACTAGGAGATGTGATGGGACGATAGCCCAAATCTCCCTTTCGCAAGATACATGTAAATAGAAAAGTTAAGTTCAAAATAATACTTTTTTATACTTGTTTTTGTTTTATATTTTTGTATTTGATTTTTGCATATAGAAATAGAAATCAAACAAATAACCAAAGTAAGAAAAATATTTTTTGTAAATTGGCTTTTGAAATTTTGCATTTTAATTTTTCAAAAATCAATTATAGGCAGAAATGCAAAAATGAGTAGTACATATAAAATAAAATATTTTAAGTGATTTTTCAGAATTTTAAAATTACAGAAAATCGGACACTTAAGCTAATGCCGGCGCTAGGTCCTAGCGCCTGCGTTAGCTCAAAAAGAGTGCTTATTTTAATCATATAGCCAAGATTTTCTTCGATTTCACTTCCTATTTTGCTTAATTATGTTTGTGCAATGTAAGACCTGTCTAATGAAGTGAATAGACGAGAAGAAATCGCAAAAAGTTGCGGAAGTTAAAATTTTAGAAAATGGGTTTCATATTCATTAAAGCTCCTTATTCATTAAACCTTAATTCTTGAGTTTTGCACAACCATTTAAGCTTAATATCATAGGATATGCAAACAAAGAAGACATGATTGAACAAAACAGATATGCATGATTTTATTGATAATAGATTGGTCATTTATAAATGAAAAACTGACTTTTACTTTTGATTTATTTTGATTTGCAAACTTCATTTAGGATTTTAGGGGACAAAATCAAATTTCAAATATTATATTAGATGACCATGCCATGATATATATTTTCTTATATCTTCATTTTGATTTTTCTAATGCTTATATTAATCAATATAATGTATGTTGAAAATGATAGGAAATGTAAGCACAAGATATCAGTTCGAATAAACCAAATAAGCATGATTTGAATGATTAGTACGAGATGATGTTTTTGCAGAGAATATCCTGAATAAGCCCTAGATAAAAGTACTCAGCCTATATATCTTGGTAAACATATAAAGCCTAACATAGACACAAATATTCTTTAGGTGACAATGTTAGTATGATAAGTTTGAGAGTAATGTTATGTCAAAGTTTGATAGTGTTTCAACTTATAGACCTAGAATGAAGTGAAGATTCTATTTGATTTGATCTTATTGATATCAAGATGATTCTAAGGTCTAAACTTGAAATAAATCACAATACACACATAATACACCAACCATGGTAATCAATTATACTACCAATTGTTATCATATAATTCATATACATGTGATAGAGATAGTTATTTTTAGATGATTTTTTATATGAATTATGATATATGATTTTTAGAGAATTTTTTCAAAGGGCATCAATAGATCATGGTGGTGCGTGTGGCATCAGTATTTAAGACAATTAATCTTTCAATATGTCTTTTGTAATTTTCTTTATTATTTAGAGTTTGATTCATATTAATATAAGATATTTATAAGCAATGAATATAAGAATAATAGATAGGTCATCAAAATAAAATATGATTTTGAATTTTGATCAATTTGATTTATAAACTCATTAAGTTTTAAGAGATAAGATCATATTTCCTATAATATATAAGATGACCATAACATGATAGCTTAAAAATAAGAAAACAAAAAGAAAAATAGAGAGACATTAAAGCATATCATGAAGTAGAAAGCTTGTATATTTCATTTTTGAAAATATTCTACTTCATGCATTTGGTGATACCTAATGAATAAGAGATTTAGGTATCCAAAGGGGACCAAGTGTGGTGGTTCCATTGGGTACCCAAATATATGGTGTAGGTTTATGGGTAGATAGTGATGAATGGGTCCTTTCATGTGAAGTTAGTATTTCACTTTTATTTTTGGGTCTCCATTCAAACTTTGGTTTAGTGTTATTCTTATATGTGAAATTTCCATTGTGATAATCTTTATATTGATGATTATGATTGTAATGATTATTAAAAGTGTTGTTCATAGGAAATTTGTGTAGTTTTATTTTTAAGTTGGGAGAAACATGATTTTGTAAATAATGGTGATTTTGATTTTGATTTACAAATCCTTTATGTTCCTTACTCCCATTATTAAACTTAGTTAAGATGTTCATATTCATATTCAACTTGTTTTTAGATATAGTTTGATATTGTGAATTTGTATTTACAATTTTCATAAGCAAGTTGATTTTTTATTTTAATTCATCATTCTTGATCTTTAGATTATGCCTAGCTTTATTATAAGCTATTGTGCTATTTTTAAAAGTAGACATAATAGAGTCAATAGGATTTTGATAGTCATTTCTATATTCCTCAAATGTTTCGTCCATCTCTTTGATTTCAATTTTATAATTTTGGCACGTAGCACAATCACTTTTCAAAGATTAATTTTCTAAAAATAATTTTTCATTATGTTCTTTTACACAAATAATTTCTTTTTCAAGTTGCGTAAATTTTTCTTTAATATCATTACAATCAAAAGAAGGTTTTGTATTTTCAATTGAAGTGACATGGGTAAAGCTAGATAAATCAGAATTTGATTCTACTTTAACTTTTGCTTTTAAATTTTTATTTTCTAAGCGCAATTTGCAATTCGTATTTTTTAATTTCATAATTTTGCCCTTTATAATTTGTAGCAATTGTAAAGTATAAATAGAATTGCAAACAATAAGAGGATTTGATTTCCTTACAGTTCTTTTGGATGTTGTGAGATTTGAGAACGAATTTTCTTTGTTGTCTTCATCTATTTGGCATTCCTCTTCCAAAGATGGGATTTCTTCTTTTCCATTTGATGTGCACTCCATTGATCCATCATGAGAGGAGCTTTCTTTACCATTTGTGCAATCTTGTGTATTCTCCACTTCTTGCATTTGTTCCAAACTTGTAGATGGAGAATTATACATTTTTTCAAGAAATTTCTATACTTGTATGCATTAGAAAAACAATATATTAATTTTGAAATTTCGTGAGATAAAGCACAGAAGATATTATTTAAAGCTTTTGCATTTAGATGATGTTCCTGTTTATTTGATTCATCCGCTGGTCTAACTATTGTTATATCCTATGCATTGATATCTAAATTTTTAATAAACTTTTCCATTAAAAATTTTCACCCTTTATAATTTCTCCCTTCGAATAAAGGTGGTTTAAGAGAATTTTCTTCTTCATAAAAATTTACCCCACTAATTGAAGCGAGATCATGAGACGCCAGTATTCCTAGTTGTTAAGCCAATTGGAATAAAATCGCTCTGATACCACATGTTGGATCGGTTGGCGCCCTTAGAGGGGGGTGAATAAGGGTTCTTAAAAACTTATAATATATTTTGAATTACTTGAAAGATTAGGAGATTGAAATAGTGATTTAAAATGAAAATCTAAATTGATTTATAATAAAAGAGAAAAGAATTATTAATATAGAGAAATGAAAAACAAACCAATTTTATTACCAAAAAAGAGACATGATTACTATTAATAAAATTGATTACAAAACTAGATTTCTATGACGCTAGAAATCGAAAGCGAATAATAAAATCCTTTTTGTTTTCTATCCCGACTCGTATCCCCACGAACCAGTGGCCCTAGCCTATCCTTTCTCGGATACGTCCTCAAGCCGCTCTAGCCAATCCTTCCCCGGATATGGCCTTGATCACCCCCTAGACCTAACCTAGATCTAGTCGCCAACATGAGGCAAATTTCTGCCCTAAGTCCTACCCATACCTAGTCGCCAACACGAGGCGAGTTCACTAACGATTACAAGAAAAGATGTGAAATAAAAAGACAATAATATAAAACTCCCTATATGGATCTCTTGGAGAAGTAGACGAAGACCTACAGAGTAAGATCGTAGTCAATGCGGTCTTTCATCACGATGATGATGCATGTTGAAATCCTCTCCCCGAATCTCCTTAAGCCTTCATAGATTTGTAGGAGTATCTCTCTGAACCTTCCTCTATATAATATAGCGCGAAGCTCTGGAATTAGGGAGTGGAGAAGGATGAAGAAGACAGATCCAAGAGGGCCTTTTTATAGCCTCAGCGCCAGCGCCTGCGCTGCCGCTACCGCCGGTGCTATCCCTGATTAGGCATTATTCTGCGCGGGAGAATCTTCAGTCTGAGGAAACATTTCTCTCTTGCCTTTTGTGCTCCGCGCTACCTCATGTGCTATTCGCTACCGCCAGGCGCTATCTCCTTCTATATGTGCTCCAGAATTGCGCTAATCATCGCTAGCGCTGGGCGCTAGGTGCTACCGCCGGCGCTAGTGGGCATGTTGGAATTATTGGCCCAATTTTGGGGGCAACCTTCTTATGTCCTCCTTGAGTCATATGGACTTTGTTTCCTGCACACTTAAACACAAAAGATCAAATACACATAGGATTTGTTATTCTCAAACCTAGGAGATGCGGGAGACAATGTTCCAACATGAGTGATCCTATGGCCCTGCCAGCTAGGTGACATCCTGGTCAGCGGGTCTGTTCGGGGCCAACCTTTTGAAACTTCCCATCATGCCACTAAGTGAGCCTATGACCCTGCCAGCTAGGTGAGAGCCTTGTCAACAGGTTAGCTTGGGGCCAACCTTTGAAACCTGCCACCGAGTGAGCTTACGGCCCTGCCAGCTAGGTGAGAGCCTGTTCAGTTGGTCTGCTCAGGGTCAACCTTTGAAACCTGATACCGAGTGAGCCTACGACCATGCCAGCTATGTGAGAGCCTAGTCAGCGGGTCTGCTCGGAGCCAACCTTTGAAACCTACCATCGAGTGAGCCTACGACCCTGCCAGCTAGGTGAGAGCCTGGTCAGCGGGTCTGCTCAGGACCAACCTTTGAAACCTGCCACCGAGTGAGCCAATGGCCCTGTCAGCAAGGTGAGAGCATGGTTAGCGGGTCTGCTCAGGGCCAACCTTTGAAACCTGCCACCGAGTGAGCTTACAACCCTGCCAGCTAGGTGGGAGCCTGGTCAGTGATTCTGCTCAGGGACAACCTTTTGAAACTTTCCATCATGCCACCGAGTGAGCCTACAGCCTTGCCAGCTAGGTTAGAGCCTAGTCAGCGGGTCTACTCAAGGCCAACCTTTGAAACCTGCCACCGAGTGAACCTACGGCCCTGCCAGCTAGGTGAGAGACTGGTCAGCTGGTCTGCTTGGGGCCAACCTTTTAAAACTTTCCATCATGCCACCGAGTGATCCTACAACCCTGCCAACTAGGTGAGAGCCTAGTCAGCGGGTCTGCTCGGGGCCAACCTTTGAAACCTGCCACCGAGTGAGCCTACGGACCTGCCAGCTATGTGAAAGCCTGGTCAGCGGGTCTGCTCTGGGCCAACCTTTGAAACCTGCCACCGAGTGAGCCTACGACCCTGCTCGCTAGATGAGAGCCTGGTCAGCGGGTCTGCTCGGGGACAACCTTTTGAAACTTTCCATCATGCCACCGAGTGAGCCTACAACCCTGCCAGCTAGGTGAGAGCCTGGTCAGCGGGTCTGCTCGGGGCTAACTTTTGAAACCTGTCACCGAGTGAGCCTACGGCCCTGCCAGCTAGGTGAGAGCCTGGTCAGCGGGTCTCCTTGGGGCCAACCTTTGAAACCTGCCATCGAGTGAGCCTACAGCCCTGCCAGCTAGGTGAGAGCCTGGTCAGCAGGTTTGCTCGGGTCCAACCTTTGAAACCTGCCACCGAATGAGCCTACGGCCCTGCCAGCTAGGTGAGAGTCTAGTCAGCAGGTCTGCTTGGGGCCAACCTTTAAAACCTGCCACTGAGTGATCCTACGACCCTACTAGCTAGGTGAGAGCCTGGTCAGCAGGTCTGCTCGGGGTCAACCTTTGAAACCTGTCACCGAGTGAGCCTACGACCCTGCCAGCTAGGTGAGAGCCTGGTCAGCGGGTCTGCTCGGGGCCAACCTTTGAATCCTGCCTCCGAGTGAGCCTACGACCATGCCAGCTAGGTGAGAGACTGGTCAGCGAGTCTGCTTAGGGACATTCTTTTTCACATTCTAAGCATCATCATCTTATAAGTTGACACTAATCATTCATAAAAGAAAAACAAAGTTCAAAAACAAACCTGAGCAAAGCCGCCTTGCATCTCACAGAAAGGAATTCCCTCTCCCATTCGGCGAGCTGTATGATCTCGCAGAGTCCACTCGCACACTCAGCTCTCATCGAGCTGGGGAATCTGTCGCCCGGGCAGATCTCGCCCATTTCCTTCCGCCACCGCCTCCTTCCCGGGTCGCTGGGCTGGTGCATTCCTGCCTATCAGCTGGGACGCCACCACTAGGAATGCTGGTTTCTCATACTCGCTTCTAGCAGTGAATGCGAGATGCAAGGTCTGCAGGACCTCTTGCTTGAAGTCTTCTGTTATTCCTATCGTCATCCCACTCGTGAGTGGTTGCGAGTGGCCTAGGTCAGGCCTTTCTTCCTCACCTCCAGCCATGGAGCTCAGTTAGGGATTTTCTTGTGCAGGCTACGGTCCACGCTCACCACACCAAAAATGTTGAAACTGTCAATCGGTCTCTTGAGTCCAGACCCATAGGGGGGAGTAGCCCACACCTACTTCTCCCTCACTTGCACTCTTCACTGTAGATGAATAAAAATGAATAGACCCAAAGTTGTAGCGAGGAGGTCCCGCCATACACCCGGAAGATCTTAAAGAGCTTCCCCTCCCAAACCAATGCAGTCTATTTATAGATTTTTTGGTCTCCTTAAGGGTCTATTTATAGATTTTCTAGTCTGGTTTGCAAATAGTGTAAATCCGTCTTTTGGTTTTACTAATCGCACCCCAAATTGGTCTGCTAACAGCCAAACTCATCTGTTATGAAGGGCTGCTGGCAGCCCATGAAGGGTATTTAGGTCATTTCCTCACTAAAGACTTCTGGGCGAGTGGTCCGTGAAGGCACCACTCGTCGGACCTCTCGCACACTAGATTCCACTAGGCGAGTGGTATGTGGGGGCACCACTCGCCTGATACCTAGCTCAATTGGCGAGTGAGGTTCCGCCCTCACTTGCCTGGCCTCCCGTGCATTCGCACTCCAAAGCGAGCGAGTGCCTTGCGGATGAGGCTCGCACTCGCCCAGAGGCTCCCCTGCCTCTCCTGACCTGGGCGAGTGCTCTTCTTGACCTATCTTGCATGCCTTTTGAACCTTTGGGGACCCGGGGGCCCACTCCACGAATACGGGTTTGTACAATCTTCATCTCACAAGAGGAAGAATTGTTGGATTTGTAGACGCCCTTAGAGGGGGGTGAATAAGTGTTTTAAAAAAAATTATGTTTAACGAAAAACTTTTGATATTTTATTAGAATTAAATTAAATCAAAAGTAAAGTGCTAGAAATTTGAAAATCAAATCAATTTTATAGAACAAGTAAAGATATGCTTATTATTTATAAAATTGATTACAAAATTAGATTTCTATCACGCTAGAAATCAAGGTGAATAATATGAAAACTGTTGGGAAAAACCCTTTTGATTTATCTAACAAATTATCTTAAAGTGATTTCATCCGTTAGGTTATATTACCCACATTATATAGAAAGGGTGAAACGGTCATTAGATGTCCTAGGATATCATATTCACTTAAGTGTTACAATATCGGGCCTAAGAGAAGCAAAAATTCAGTTAAGTTAAGACTTGCGTCGAATGGAAGTCGACGCAACTTCGACTAGATGTCGACGTAACTCTGACTGAAAGTCAAAGTAACTCAATCTGTCTGTCAAAGTATAAGTGAAGTCGACGCAACATCAAAATGACCTCGATGCAGACATATCCGAAGTCGACGCAACTTTGAAATGAACTCAACGCAGAAGACAGAGCTTCTCAAAGCTATATCAGAAGTCGGCGCAACTTCTAAATGAACTCGACGCAGAAGGAAGAGTCTGTCGAAGCTATCTCAGAAGTCGACGCAACTTCGACTTCAAGTAGACGCAGAAGATGAAGTTCAAATTCAAGTCTTCAACTCGACGGACACATCGATAAGAACTCAACGCAATGTCGACATCTGAGTTCAGCCAGAGCTAAGAAAGAATTTGAAGCTACTTCTATAAGAACTCAAAGGTGCGTCGATATGATGGAAGATGAAGTTGATGCAGCGTCGAGTACAGACAGAAATAAAAGGTTTTCTGTTGTCCGTTCTGGTCCATTTTCAGACGATCTGCAAGCCTAAAATATGTTCTCCAATGGCTCATTTATTGTCAGGAATGGAATGGAGTATTCTAGATATATATTAAAGACATTCTTGGAAGTTATTCAAATCAGAAGGACGGGTCGGGAACAAAAATAGAAGGAAACATCAATTGTTTAATGGACATTCCTTCTAAGGACAGCCCAGAAGAAGAAAGAAATTCAAACTCAAATGATAGAGAATAAGTATGATGAGAGAAGAAGAAAGACAAGAAATTGATTCATTATTTCGTCTGTTGAAAAAGGGCTTCTTCTTCTTCCTCCTTCAACCCTAAGACAAAACAAAAGAACAACTCCTCTGCACAGCAAAAGATCATAACAATAGTGTTGCTTATTCTTCTACATCACATAGCAGCTAGTCTACAAAAGTGCTGAGAATCAGAAATAATCTTATAACCCTTGCAATCATCACTATCATAAGCAAGGGTTCATCATATTCAGATCTTGAGATAAACAGAAGCTACAGCATTCAAAGTTGTAGCTTCTGAAGGATTCTTACTAAAGAATCCTTTTCTCTTCTTTCTTCTCACTTTACTGTCTCATCCACCAACTGTAAAAGAGTTTTAAGAATCACTCTTCCAAAGAATTCAGTGGTTCTAAGAGTCTCCTTATCAAAAGACTTAGTGGTTCTAAACATCTCCTTATCAGAAGACCCAGTGGTTCTGAGAGTCTCCTTATCAAAGGACTCAGGCACAGTTAGTGCAATCCTACCAGGGAGGTAGAAGATTGGACTACCCACATTTTGGGGAACCACTATAAAATTATGTGTCTTCTGCATTGCATTTCTGTGTTGTCCCAGTTTACTATTTTTCTAGTTTATATTTTCTATATGTTCTTTATTCTGTATTGGTATTGTTAATTGCATAATACTTAGTAGTTTTATTGTGTGTGCACATTTAATGTAAAGATTTTTTAAAGCTCTATCCACCCTCCCTCTAGAGAATACTCATAGGCACACTGTGCACTTTTAAAAACTCTTTTTGTTTTCTATACCGACTCTTCTCCCTAAGAACCGGTTGGATTTAGCCGATCTATCCCTAGATACAATTTTAAGCCGCTTTAGCCTCTCTATACCCAAAAAGGCATCAAGAACCCCTAGATCTAATCCCAAGACATAGTCGCCACACCCACACAATGAATTTTGTCTAGTCCTCGCAAGACCCTAGTCGCCAACACGGGCAAATTTCTCTACTAATGAAATTAAGAGATACAATCAATAAAGACTAAAACATCAAAAAATCTCCCAAAGTTTGAAGTTGATAATGATGTAGGCGTGATAGGTCCATCTTCAAGTTCTAAGCATTCACGAGCATTGATGGAGTTCTCTTGGCTGCATGGATGAGGCTCTCACAAAAGTTCAAGAGTTGTAGCTTGTTATTCTTCGTGTATCAGCACTGCTGAAAGGAGGAGGACCGCTCTTAAATAGACTCGGATCCTAGCACCAGTGGTAGTACTATCGCCGGGCGGTAGCCACTTTAGGCAATAGGTTGGCACACTGATTGAGTCATCTTAGGCAATATTCTTGCTCCAAATTTGGCAGCCCCTCCTAGCGCTCCGCGGTAATGCTAACGCGTCGGGTTAGCATTATAACTTTCCTAGCCGTCAGGTCAACTTCCACTTTTGCTCCTCAATCAGCAGCGAGATGGCGGGGCTTCCATAAGTTACCATCGGGCGTTAGCCTTAACACACCGCGGTAATACTTGTTATATTTGAGTCCCGTCGACATTCCTTTATCGACGATGTTTCCTTCTCGACGATGTTTCCAAGTATGCAGAAGCTACCGCCAGCAGTAGCATTAGCGCGCCATGATAACAAACAGAGCGCCGCAACGATAGAGGATTGTTGTCTTTCTTTGTTATACTCATAGGGGCTTGAGAGCTGAAGTTCCTGCACACTATAAACACATGGAAAATATAATCAAACACAATAGGATTTGTTATTCTCAAACCAAGAGATGTGGAAAGCATGTTCCAACAAACTCCCCCTTTTAATAATAACAAATCCTCTTAGAAAGAAAGCATGCACATATAAGATTAGTGTTTATTGTAAAGGATAAGCGTGATAGAATGTATATGCTCCTGTATATGAGTGCTCCCCCTATATCAAAGCATCCTATGTATTTTACTCCCTTAAGTATGAATTTTTTTCAAAGTTATTCTCCCCCTTTTGGTATTCTTAAAAGAGGGTGGAGAGAAAATATATCGTTTAAGGTTTAATATAATTTTTAATATAGAGATGAGAATGTGCATAACATGGATTACCCACTTAGGGATGCCACTTGGTTAGTAAAAAGTTGATTTGGAAGAGTGAGGTACCATTAGTGTAGAAATAAGACCACTTGTTTGAAAAATATAGTCATGATCGAGCTTACAAGTAGTAGTATAGTGGAAAGCATGTTGAAAGATTTTGTAAAGAAACATCATTATAAGAGTTTGAAGTATAGTAAGTGAGTAAGAGTTTTAGTCTAGTAGAAAGTAGATGTTTATTAGTTGAAGATCAAGATCAAATATCACTTGTTATCAAAACATAATAGCACTTGTTTAGATAGTAAATTTATCAAGATTGAGTATACAAGGCATAGCGGAAAATTGTTGGAACATGCTTTCCACATCTCTTAGTTTGAGATTGACAAATCTCATTGTATTTGATCATACTTGCCATGTGTTTATAGCGTGCAAGATTTTCTGTTCTCATGTCCCTATAAGTTCGAGAAGGAAAGATGATGAATTTCCTACCAGGTCAAAGCTCTGGTGCTAGCGCGGTGCGCTAACACTACCGCTAGCGGTAGCCAGTGAAGATTTGGAAACTTCGTCGAAAAGGAAATATTCGTCGAGAAAGGAAGGCCATCGAGACTGAATATGGCAACTCTTACTGCGGAGCGCTAAGGCTAACGCCCGACGGTAACTTATGGAAGTCCCATGATCTTGATGTTGATTGAGGAGCAGAAAAGGAAGGAGATTTGATGGTTGGGAAATATATATTGCTAATGCGGCGCGTTAGCATTACCGCGGCACGGTAGGAGGGGATACCAATTTTGGATCCAGAAGGTTGCCAAAATGGCTTGATCCGCGTGCCAGCTTGTTGCCTAAAGAGACTACCACCCGGTAGTAGCACTACCGCTGGCGCTAGGATCTAAGTCTATTTAAAGAGTAGTCCGCCTCAATTTTTATTTGCTGATTTGAGAAGATATCTAAGCCACAACTCCTGTATTTGTGAGAGCATACTCTTTGCAAGCCAAGAGAACTCCGTCAACATTCGTGAAAGCTAAGCACTTGAAGAAAGATCAAACACGCCGACTTCGTCTTCAAGTTCATGCTTTGAGGGAGTGTCTTTGATGTTTTTAGTTTCTATTATTTGTAACTTTTTTATCATAAGTAGAGAATTCGTCGCGTGGATGGCAACTAGGGCCTTGCGAGGACTAGGGGAATTCACCACATGGCGACTAGGTCTTGGGACTAGATCTAGGGGGGTGCTCGAGGCCTTTCTGGGGATAGAGAGGCTAGAGCGGCTTGAGGCCGTATCTAGGGATAGATCGGCTAAAACCAACCGGTCCTTGGGAGAAGGTTCAGTATAGAAAACCAAAAAGGTTTTTACACAATCGCCTCAATCTCAAGCGTCATTGGGATAAGTTTTTGTAATGATTTCTAAAAGCAATAAAACTGTCTATTTTATCTAATATTGCCATGCAATCTTTGGTCTTTTGAAATCTAAACGAATAGGCATTCTCTGTCACTAACATGGAGCGGTAACACTACCGCAGGCGGTAGCAACGGTGTTTACAACTGTCGTGCCAAATACAACCTAATCTCATGAGAACCCTACTGCAATATTTAATCTGAGATAATTTTTATAAATAATATCTACTTACTTGATTAAACTCTATTAAATTGTAAAAGTTTTAAAACACTTATTCATCCCCCCCCCCCTCTAAGGGCGTCAACAGATCCAACAAGTGGTATCAGAGGGAGGTTATTCCAAAACGGTCTAACAACCGGGAATAATGGCGCTCCATGATCTCGCTTTCCATGAGGGGCAATGAATACCTATACCTCCACTTTTCACAGGAACTGACTATAACTACTAGAGTACGCGAATGCGCTATTTTCTAATTAATTTAGATCTAGACGTCTGGACTTGTATTGAACAACCGTATACTACTCCTACATAAGTTGTTGGAGAAGTAACCATGGAAAAGCCTAGAGATAGGTGGGATGATGGAGATAAAAACAAATGCAAAAATAATGTTAAAGCAATGAACGCCCTATTTTGTGATTTAGATTGAACTAAATTTAATCGAGTTAGTACTGCGAAATTGCCTATGATATTTGGAATCTATTGGAAATAACACATGAGGGTACTTCGGAG
This sequence comes from Dactylorhiza incarnata, assembly GCA_033032865.1. Taxonomy (NCBI): domain Eukaryota; kingdom Viridiplantae; phylum Streptophyta; class Magnoliopsida; order Asparagales; family Orchidaceae; genus Dactylorhiza; species Dactylorhiza incarnata. Next base: position 369,427 of record JAWHQI010000384.1, read on the forward strand.
GTTAAATACTCAAAGCTATTCCAACTAGAATCAGAGTTTGAAAGGTTCAGAATGGATACAAACGAGGACATAGACTCGATGTACACTCGCTTCACCAAGATCGTCAACACATCAAAGATACTTGGAAAAACTTTCTCAAATGGTGACTTAGTGAGGAAGATCCTTCAGTCTCTCCCTCCAAAGTTCAATCCAAAGGTGACCACTATTTCCGAATCACATGATCTAACACGGCTCCAAATTGATAGCCTCATTGGGAACCTCATAACCCATGAGGTTGAGCTCAAAATCCAACAAGAAGAATACAACAAAGAGCCAAAGAAGAAAGCCTTTGCACTGAAGTCAAGGAATGAGGACAACAACGACGAGGAGGACGAGGAGATCCTTTTGTGAAAAATTTTAAAGTTCATGAAGAAACCGGAAAGAAGGAACGCTTTCCGTAAGTTTTTTCGAAAAGGCTCATCATCCAAAAGAAAGAAAAAGGAGAAATCAAGTGACGACGATGATCGGCCTCCACTTGAGTGCTTCCACTGCAGGAATACCAGGCATATACGAAGCCAGTGCCCAAAATACCTAAAAGAGCAAAAAGAAAAGTGGTAAAATGATAAAGATAAGAAGAAGGTTCTGAAGGCTGCGACATGAGATGACTCTTCATCTGAAAGCTCAAGCGGGTCTACTTCAAGCGACGGGGATGAGGCCAATTTGTGCCTCATGGGTAAAATCCATGAATCATCGAATTGCAGTGTCCAAAGCGACACTGAGGTACTTCCTACTACTTATGATGATCTTTATATTGAATAAATGAAAACATGCAAATACTTTAATAAGAGTCTAAAAGATTTTGATCTTCTAAAAACTAAAAATAAATTTCTTGTAAAACAAAATCCAAAGTTAAATAAGGAAGTGAAATCGTTGGGAAAAGAGATATGTTCTTGCCAAGAAAATGATCATTACTTGGAAAGGGTAAAAGAACTAGAAAATGATCTTTCTAAGGCTCTCTCAAATAATGAATCTCTTACAAAACAAAAGGGAGACTTAGAAAGAAGTTTCAAAACCTCTCTTTCTCAAATTGAAGATGGAAAGAAAATTTTTGCAAATAGGTGCGGAAACCTAATAATTGAAAACACCCTCTTAAAAGCCTGGATTCATGATTTAAACATAGCCATAGAAAAGTTTGGGGCTGGCCAAAAGACTCTTGATATGGTTTTGGCAAACCAAAGGCATGGATGTGCTAAATATGGGCTTGGGTATGGATCTAGAAGCTATCGCTCGATGACACCTATTATCGCTGGCGGTAATGATAGATTAAATAAATCGTTTAATAAAAAAACACATACTGTTTTCTTCTGGTTCCCCATCTTCCAACAAGAGTCCACAGAAAAGTTTGAAAAAGGTCTCAACCCCTTTTGTGTCTTGTGTTAAGTGCTTTCACTTTGGACACATCATGGATTCTTGTAGGATGAAGGGACGATGTGCTTTCAGTCAAATCTGGGTGTCTAAGGTTTCCACCTACTCTATAGGAGGAACCTCTTGGGTATCCTAATCTTTACTCTCATCTTCTTTTTAGGTATGTTGGCAAGTTAAGGAAATGAAGGACATGTTGTACTTGGACTCGGGATGCTCCAAACGCATGACGGGCAATAAAGCAAAGTTTCTTAGCCTCGCAAAGAAGAAAGGTGGCATGGTGACATTTGGTGACAATGAAAAGGGAAGAATCTTAGGCATCGGTACAGTGGGCAAAGAATCTTTCTCTATTACAAATGTCTTATATGTTGAAGGCTTAATAGATAACTTAATCTCTATTAGTCAACTGTGTGATAAAGGTCTTAATGTTTTATTTGAGTCTTCCACAAACTTGTGTAAAATTATAGATCCTAAAACTAATGATATTATACTCACTGCACCATGAACTCACAATGTATATTTGATTGTTTTTCATGATCTTTCAGGTGCATCATTAAAATGTCTAATCTCAAAAAATGAAGAACTTGAATTATGGCATAGGCGTTGTTGGGAACAGTGCCCAGCAGTGTTCCTGATTTGAAGAAGTGATCATCTCAATGATAAGTGCAAGTTGTATTTAATGTCATATCTAGTTAATGGTTGTAGAGATCAGACAATATGTCAAGTACTTTAGTTATTTCACTAAGTACAATATCGTCGAGAAGAATAGGAGATGTCGTCGACAAAGTATGCTTGTCGTCATGATGATGAGCAAAGCAAATGCTGAGACTTGGCGAATTCGTCGAACGCAGAATGTTGTTCATTGAACGAAGAATGAAGTTCGTCGAACAATGAATGCAGTTTGTCGAACGCAGAAACTTCTCTACAGATTGACAGAATCCGTTGAGAAGAGGAAGCCATCTCAGACCAACCGCTGAGACAGATTCAAAAGGAAGGAATGTCGTCGAGAAGATGCAGTATCATCGACATCATCAAAGAAGTCGTGTCGTCGGAAAGGCTAAGTAAGACTGATGCCAATGACATCGTCGTAAAGAAGGCGTGACGTCGAGAAGACTGAAGAAGGACAGCTAAAGACAAGCAGTTGCTAAAGCATAGTCTGTCGACATGACATCGATCATGTCGTCCAAAGAACAAAGTGATTACGATGACAAACTACAAGAAAGAAGATCATGATGACACATTCAAAGATAGCATATCGTTGTATATGCAGAAACACCAAAATATCTCGTATCGTAGAGACATCAGCGTCAGAGGCAGAAGCTAGAAGACTTGAAGATCCACCAAGGCCTAAGGCATCGACAAAGTCCTGTCGTCGAGATATTATCCATATCGTCGTAATGCTATCAGTATCGGCATAAAGGTGGAAATATCGTCGAGACGGAATTCAAATGTTGCAGACGCGCTGTCAGCAATTAATGTAGTCGCCTGATTGTCCAATCAGCACGTACTCTTAAGGAATGGGCGTCTGACAGTAAAGGACATTATATGTGACCGTTAAGCGGCTCATCTGTCTTATAAAAGGGAACAGTGATGCCCTAGAAAAAGTAATCTTCGTGAGAGAGAAAAGAACGAAAAAAAAAAGAATCCCGTCGTTGCTTCTCAATACAACAATGTATTTTGCGGAGAAGAAGAACAAGTAGAGAACAAGAATCAAGCATTCTCAGAAGAATCAGTCATCTACATTGACTGATAAGAAGTCGTTCCTCATCAGGCTAAGAAAAGATATTGAAGAAGAACCGAGCTTTCAAGATCTGAATCAGAAACATCTTTTTCAACCTCAAGTCGCCGATCTCCATCAGGCTAAGTTGCCGATCTTCATCAGGCAGAAGAAATAGTTTTCATCACTGTAAATATTTTATTATTGTAAGGCTTGAGGGCCTAAGTGTCTAGCTTGAGGGCTAGAGAGTTGTGAGGCTTGAGGGCCAGGGCAGTGGACTTGCGAGTCCAATTTTGTCTAGATTGAGGGTTGGAGAGCTGTGAGGCTTGAGGGCCAGGGCAGTGGACTTGCGGGTCCGATTTTGTCTAGCTTGAGGGCTGGAGAGTTGTGAGGATTGAGGGCCAGGGCAGTGGACTTGCGGGTCCAAATTTGTCGAGCTTGAAGGTTGGGTGCAGTAAGGGCTTGCGCTCCTAGGCTGTAGGCACAGAACTTGCGGGTCTGTATTGTGTAGGGTTTGAGGGCCTGAGTGTCGAGCTTGCGGGCTCGGGTGCAGTAGGGGCTTGTGGGCCTAGGCTGTAGGACTTGCGGGTCCGTGTTGTAAGGCTTGCGGGCCTGAAGATTTGGCGGAGTTTGTCGAGCCTAGCACACTGTTAGGTAAGCACAGAGGGAAAGAGGACTACTCAAGACAACCTATCTTGAGGAACCTCTATAAGTTCTTGCGTGCTTTCTGTGTTGTGCTATTCTAATTTGTAGATCTATTAATCAGAAATCAAGAACACCTAAAGGGGATAAAATAATTTGAAAAATCTATTCACCCCCCCCCCCCTCCCTCTAGGTGATAAGTTGACACCCAATAATCAATAAGTGGTATCAGAGGCAAGGTTGTTCAAAGAAAAGCTTGACAGCTTGAACAGATCTACCAGTGGGTGTCTACTTTCCACAGCTATAGAATCAAGGATAGTTGTTTGCTCCAGGGAGAACTTTGCCCTTTAGAAAGTAAGAGCTAGAATATTTATGGAGGCAGTGGATCCCAGAATGTTTCAAATCGTTCAAGAATGGCCATATGTCCCCAAGCCAGTGCTCAAGAGAATGACTGCAGAAGATGAGATCCTTCTAGCCAACTTGGACAAAGAAGCTAGAAGCATTCTAGCTGGTGCAGTAGATATACCAACACTCCATAAGCTGAGTCACTGCACAATAGCAAAAGAGATGTGGAACTCTCTAACTGTCCTTATGGAAGGATTAAAAGAAGATAAAAGCAGGGTAGCTGAGAAGAAAGTCAGTGCGTTGAGCGACGGTGACTCAAGCTGTTCAGACTCAGAAGAGAATGTTGATTTTGGACTGACTGCCTTGTCTAAGCCAGAGGAAGAAAGTCAGGATGATGTCTGTCCTGATCAGGTATTCATCACTCACACATCTTTACTACCTGCTTCAATTAAAAAGACCAAGAGTGCATCATATGATTGCTCATCCTTCTAAGATAATGCAGAAGACTGCTCATCATGCAACAATAAGAACCATGCTGATCTAATAGAGTAGTTTGGTGATCTCTTGGGAGCTCTAAGAAAGAGCAAGATGCTTGTTAAGAAGCAAGCTAAGGAGCTAGAATCACTCAGACCCATTAAGGCTGAGATGAATGAGGAAATGGGTATGTCCCACAATGAGGGCACCAACTCCTGTGAGCACAAGAAAATCATAGGCAAGCTTCATGATGAAAGAAACCAAATGGAAGAACTCATCAGGAAACTTGAGAATGATCTGCTTAAGGAAAGAAGCTTAGTGGCTCAATTCTTTAAGCCCAAAACTATGCTGCCCATCATTGACACCTTCTCCTCCTATGGAAATAGGAGGGGATTGGGTTTCAATGAAGGGGCAGTAGTTGCTGGGAATGGAGAAAGGGGCAAAACTAAAGCTGAGCCTCATACCACCTTTCAGAAGGTAGTGCTTCCCTCTAATAAGTATGATCAGGACAGTGTCCATGGTCACTGGATGAATGGACGCTCCATTAGTCTGGGAAATGCTCCTGACTATGGGAAGAGAAAAGGCATGGGGATGACTGCATTGAAGGCTCCCCATGAGGAAATCCAAATGGCCCATAATGGACCATTTGTGTTTGGTGCCCCAGTCCCCACATTCAAGGGTAAGGAAGCAACACCTTCCCAATCTCTTCCAGCAAAGAAGCAGGCTGGTAGCCCTAGTATAATCAACTCTCACTTGATCATTTCTGATGCTATCAACACTATGTCAGCTACCAAGCTGACATCAGTTGCTGACAAACAGATAAAGTCAAGAAGAAACAATTATACTAGAGCAGCCAGTCAGTCCTTAGCTGAGAGAGATAGGGAGAATGATGCTTCCTTCTCTACTGAGCATAAGCATTGTGATTCTCCAACCATCTTAAAATTGTTCAGAAAAGAAGGAACAACATCCATGAATGTTGGTGCTGTGGCAAAGTGGGACACTTTGCCATTGACTGTTGGCACAACCCTAGTGTGCCTAGTGCAAAGGAAAGACCTCCTGGAAAGGCTAAGGTGAGTAGAAGAATTCCCTATTATGCTAACAAGAACCTAGGACCCAAGTCACCTTGGGTTCCTAAGGGATATTAAAATCTGTCTTGCAGGGTAGTCCATTTAGCCAATCAAAAGCAAACAAGGCTAATGGACAATAAGTGATCCAGGCTTAACTCAGGACTAAGTAAAACCTCATCACATGTCATGATGCATTGGTTAAGGGGGGAGCTAAAAATAAGAATGGAAAAAACATCACATCAAGGGGGAGCTACTAGCTCAAGAAGACTTAAAAGCTAAGGTGAAGGTAACTATATTAATGTTCAATACATAACCTCATCTTTATCATTTTGTAAAAGTAATTTTTACTTAAATAAGTAAAAGTTGACACTCAAGGAGCACATATGTATGGCACTACTAAAGAATTGCACTGATCATACAAAAGAGTGAAAAAGAACAATATCGTTTTGAACACAAAACTATATCGTCAAAATGATGATTGGTATTATCGGAATGAGTCCTCGACATCAAATTTGTGTCACGACGATACCTAATCATCAATGGACTCTTGAATAGACCTGAGCTTAACCAATCATTATAGCTAAACTCGAGTTAATAAGATATTTAAAAAATGACACTTCGTCTTCCAACTCGGAAACTATAAATAAGGTCAAATGTCTTAAGGTTAAAGCACTCTCTACATTAACCCTAAAAGCCGTTGGGTTCTCCGCAACTTCGAAGAGTGAATGAGTCGACTGTGCTAAAATCCTCCTGGATCAAACAAAAGATGGCGTCAAAGAAGGAAGATTTTCTGTACAAAGGAAGTGAAGTGGTGAGGAATGGGTTCTCTGAAGGATCAGAAGAAATCCAGAGCACAATTAAGCTGCTTGAGGCCATCGGCCTGGAGTTCACCCTCTCTGAGCCGACAGTAATATTAAAAAGAGAAGTGTTGGAGTTCTACTCGAATGCCAAGGGTGGCTCAAAGGGAACGTCTGTGAAAAGCTTGATCAATGGGATAAAAGTCAAAATGAATCCTAAGAGGTTGGCCAGGGCTCTTTAGCTGTCGGCCTTTGCCAAGGGGGAGGAAGATGAAAAGGCCACCCAGGAAGACCTCAACAAAACTCTGGAATGGTGCGGACACTCCAGCAAGACCTATGGGTCTCTGGAAAGGAAGAGCTTCAATCAACAAGGAAAGCTGATGGCAGACATTATGGTAAAAGCCCTTCTCTGCAAGGTAGGGTCGCATGACAGGATATCCAGGCCCATGTTCGAGACAATGGAAAGGATAATCCTAAGGAAGAAGACCAACTAGGGTCAGATTATTTTCAAGAGAATTCAATAGAGCCTTCAAGTTCCAAATCTAGGAAGAATACTTTCATTGTATCTACTGCTATCCTACCCTGAAAGCTTTAGCAAGAAGTATGGCGCAAAAATCCATCACATGAGAAGGATAGATATCAGGATACTGGAAAGGTGGGAGAAAGTTCTGACTAAATCTCCCAAGAAGCTGAAGACTGCAGAGGATGTGAAGAGGAAGGCAGAAATTTCATCAGAAGAAAGCGAATCAGGCAACAGCTCAGACTCGTCTGACCCTGAAGTGCCTGTAGAGAAGAGAAATATTTCCCTCCAGACCTCTGCCCTAAGTCTGCAATCCGGGAAAATAGTAACAGCAGGAACTGAGCAAGAGGATGTTGAGACTGAGGGGGAGAAGAATGGTGATCTCCCTACTCAAGTGGAAGAAGTGATCAATAAGATCATTGGGGTTGAGGATGCTGTCCATCATGGATCAGTAGACCAAGAGGACCCAAGTAGAGATCCCCAAGAAGAGAAGCTAGAGGATTCTTCTGATGAGACTAGCAGAGATCTACCGAGTCCTGAAAAGGTGGAAGGGCCAAACCAATCACCCATCAGAAAACCTTTATCTCCAATACTGGAAGGAAATGAAAAAGAGGAACCAAAATAAGCTAGTTCACCTCCAGAGAATAGACCAGTGGAGCTCTCACTGTTGTCTCAGATAAAGATGCTCCTGGAAGAGCAAAGATTAAAAATTGAAAGTTATGTTACCTCTGCGGTCAATGAACTGAAAAGGGAACTATCTGTTGAAACAGAGAGCATGAGAAATGATGTGAAGAATCTACAATAGTATACTGCCAAAGAGACAACCCTTACTCACAAGGGTCTATCTAATTTAGGGGTCAATCAGACTTTGATTGTCAGCAACATAGAAAAGGCCTACATTGCATCCACCAAGAAGATGGTTGAATACAAAACTGATCTCCAAGAAAGTCTAGATCACCACAATAAAGATCTAGACAGTCATCTGCTTGAGACCAAGAATCACTTGGAAGCAGGAATTCACATACTTAAAAACAAAATATTGGTTTCTGAGGAGAATCTCCAGAGTGGGATATCTAAAGCAGTCATAAAGAGGGAGAGATCAATGATAAAGTCCAGTGATGATCATGCCATCTGGACCACAAACACCATCAGGGAAGCAATGAATCTCCCTCCTCTCCATTTTGATGAGCCTGCAGGAGAGTACCTAGCTGAAGAGCAACATGCAGACATTCCTGATGCAGCCACTGATAAGGGTAAAGAGAAGGAAGCACAGGAGGATGAAGAAATAAAAATGAGGAAGAGAAAGTACAGGGAGGAAATGGAGAAAAAGGATGACTATGAAAGATGGAGTCCCAAGTCCAGAGCCATCATATTAAAGGCATGGGAGTTGGTGAAGGTAAATAAAGGTGAGAGGTACAAAGTGTACAGTCCTCAAGAATGGGCTAAGTATGAAGAGCAAGAAGAAGCAAGAAGAGTATACAGAAGGGACAAGCAAGCATGCAGAATCCCTGCAGACACTCCTGAGCCTCTAAAGTATCATCCCAAGCCATTTGAATACTTCACCAGACAAGCTGAAAAGGAGCAGGAAGCCAGTGCCAAGAAAGCAAAGGGTGAAGCAGCTATGAGGGCACCAGAGACATAGACGACTAAATCTTTAAGGGTCTGAATGTAGAAATGTCAAAAACTTTTGAAAACATCTGGCACTATTTATAAATGAAGTAATACTTGTCAAATTCTGTGTTCACCCAATTATAGTTGCAATGTCATCATTATATGTTTATTTGCTTAAAATGTTAAAACCTTTTATATGAGTGGCATTTATCATTGAGTGGGTTATGACTTCTTCAACTAGGGGCAGATTGTTGGGAACAGTGCCCAGCAGTGTTCCTGATTTGAAGAAGTGATCAGCTCAATGATAAGTGCAAGTTGTATTTAATGTCATATCTAGTTCATGTTTGCAGAGATCAGACAATATGTGAAGTACTTTATTTATTTCACTAAATACAATATCGTCGAGAAGAATATGAGATGTCGTCGACAAAGTATGCTTGTCGTCATGATGATGAGCAAAGCAAACGCTGAGACTTGGCGAGTTCGTCGAATGCAGAATGTTGTTCATCGAACGAAGAATGAAGTTCGTCGAACGAAGAAACTTCTCTACAGATTGACAGAATCTGCTAAGAAGAGGAAGCCATCTCAGCCCAACCGCTGAGACAGATTCAAAAGGAAGTAATGTCGTCGAGAAGATGCATTATCATCGACATCATCAAAGAAGCCGTGTCGTCGGAAAGGCTTGATAGTTTATATAGGCGTAGTCAATAATACCTAGAGGGGGTGAATAGGTTTTACTTATTTTCTTTGTTTAAACCTAATGTTTCTAGCTGCAGAAAACACAAGCACGGAAAGCACACAAGGATGTATAGAGGTTCCTCATGACTGGGTGTCTTGAGTAGTCCTCTTTCCCCCTTCACCTTTCTAACAGTGAGTTAGACAAGGCCACAAACTCCAATCTCAGCTCCTTGAGCTTACACCACAAGTTCCTCAGAACTTCTCAGATCAATAGTGATCCTACCTCAGGCACAGCAGCCCTACACTCAGGCTCAACAGCCCTACACTCAGGCTCAACAGACCCACCCCTCAGGCTCAACAGCCCTACACCTCAGGCACAGCAGCCCTACAGCTCAGAGTTACGTAACTCCTACCACTCAGAAATCCCACAGATTTCCTACCTCAGACCTATCAAGAAGTCCTACCACTCAAGATGTCAACACAGCCTTACACACAGGCTCAAGAGCCTTTCACTCAGGCAACAATGCCTTACAAAGATATAATAGAGTTTGAGCTAGATACAAAAGACAAAAGGTTTACTCTTAGGTCTTCTGAATCCTTTCTTCAGATCTGAAAACAGCAGCTTCAGATTTGTATCACCTTGATCTTCTCCTTCAACAAAGCAGAAGATCAACTTGCCCTTCTTGAGTTTGTATAGGAACAGCTATCTAATATTCCTTAGAAGATTAACTTCAGCTTCAGAGAACAACTTCAACAGGTTGAAACGTGAATACTCGATTGCGGCGTGCAGCAAAACCTTTTCAATAGAATAGTTCTTGTTGTTGTGCCCTAGCATCTTCTTTTATACCTCCAGAAGGCTTCAACGGCTATATCGATCCTCCTGACATAGTATGGAGCATATTTGAGTTGCTTTTCCCTCTCAATTGACGCTTGCGCCAAAAGCAGATCTCGTCAGCACATTTGGATCTGTCTCAGCGGTTGGGCTGAGACAGCATCCAGTCTCAGCGGTTGGGCTGAGACAGCTTCCAGTCTCAGCGGCAACTCCAGTCACCTTCTCAGCGATTGTTCCAGTCTCCTTCTCAGTGGATCCGCTGAGAAAGCTCCTCGTCTCAGCGGTATTGACCCTTCGTCTCAGCGATTATGCTGAGACGCATCTTCATCTCCTTGTAGATGATTTCTTCTTATCTAAGGCCATGTTTGGCCCTTCCTTTTGAGTTACCTGTGCATGTATATCCTACACAAGTATAGCTTTGTTAAATATAATATATCCTTAGCATTGAGAGTGATGCCTCTTCAAATCAAGGTAATATTGAGGGTAATATTCCCAACAATCTCTCCCTATTTGAAGAAGGCAGAACATCCCCAATGCTAGGGTCCATTAACAATAAAAATCTTATCACAGAAAAAAAATGATCTTATTGAGCAATTATCTATGAAACATAGGACCTAACACCCTAGACATTTGCACTGGCCCTTTCTTTTCTTTCTCCAGCAACTCCAGCATTGGTACTGGCCCTATCTCCCCCTTTCTGGTTTCTTCATCCTTAACCAGCTCTGGATAGAGGGACAACATCTATAGATCCCTTTGGATCAACCTATAGGCTAACCAATACACTCTTAGCATTTGCCAACTTCCCCTCAGCCTGAGCAGGGAATTTACTCCCCCCCAATTGGAGAGCTATTTTCTGTAATAGCTGATCCATTTCAATTTGAACATCCCATTTAAGGTACTGAATACTAGAGATAATGAATACAGAGTACATATATCAATAGTAAGAAACACAATATTATGATCAGAATAGGAAATATCATTTCATTTTAAATGTTCAGTTCAGACAAGGAAAATTCAACTTATAGTTGTACATTTAATCCAAAAAAAAAAAGATTTCAAGGCTGGTTCTTCTAAGATGGACCCTGGGAAGAATTTTCCCCATCTGTAGACTTTCTTTTCCTAGCTTCAGCAGCAGCCTTGATCTTCTCCTTTACTTTGAAGTACAGAAATGGCTTGGGAAGATATCTTGGGGGAATCCTTAAAGGAGTTTCCCTTCTTACCATGTTTTCTTTGAGAATCCTTTCCCTTAATGATTCCCTTTCAAGGTGTTTGATCCACTCAGCAGCTGAATAGACATGGTCAATGTCCTTCATTGGATTGCCATGGCTTACCCAGGTATTGACAACAATTGTGTCCAACTCCAGATTGTCATCTTCATGGAGTGGATCCTCTAATCTTTCCATCTTTTATGTGCCATGTATTCTTCAGCAGTTTGAATACCCTCGACCCTTTTCCTCTTTGCTGCTCTATCATCAGCAATCAGATTTGATTGACTGTGGAAGTCAAAGTCTTCATCTCTGTTAGGGTTCAAGACTGGAAGATTCAAAGCAATTCTTATTCCTTGCAGCACTTTTAAGATTGAGTCCCATTGATTCTCAGTGACCTTTCTGACCATGGTAAGAATATTTTCATGAATAGCACTGGAAGTATTGTTGACCACTTCCACCACTTGCTTGCTGGCTTCTTCTTGATTGGAGAGAATCAGTTTATGGGAGGACTCCATGTTGTTATGCAGCTGTATGTAAGCTCCTTTCAGCTTAGCATGTAGATTGAGTATCTTCTCCTCCCCTTCTTTGCTATGTTCCACTATCTTCTTCTCAATTTCAGAGTGTTGATCCAATATGGATTGAGAGAGAGTTTGAAAGGTGCTATCCACTGTTGGATCGGTCGGCGCGCCTAGAGGGGGGGTGAATAAGGGTTTTAAAAAACTTTAGATTATATTTAAGAACTTTGAATTATTGCATGATTAAAGACATGAAATAAGTGAAGTAAAACAAAAAGAGACAAGCTTTATTAATGATAAATAAGTTTTACAAAACTTGATCTCGATGACGCTAGAGATCGGAGGCGAATAATAAAAAAGCTCTTTTTGTTTTCTATCCCGACTCGCTTCCCCACGAACCGGTGGCCCTAGCCTTATCCTCCCCGGATTCGGCCTCAAGCCGCTCTAGCCAATCCTTCCCCGGATGTGGCCTCGAGCACCCCCTAGAACTAGCCTAGATCTAGTCGCCAACACGAGGCGAATTTCAGCCCTAAGTCTACCCCAGACCTAGTCGCCAACACGACGCGATTTCACTACCGTTTACAATGATAAAAGAGAAAAAAAATAACAAAACCTCCCTTAAGATGAACTTCTAAAGTAAGAGACGAAGATCCGCTGTAGAATCAGTGTTTATTGAAGCGGACTTCGTCTGGATTCGGCGTGATGGAATTCTCCTTCAGAAATTGGCAGAGCTTCGCTGGGACCTCAAATTTCGGCTAAGACAAGCCTCTGGAATTTTAATACTCTCTCTCTGAGGTGTATACAATAGGTGTGTCGAAAACAAGAGGATAGGGTCCTTTTATAGCCAGAGCTACCGTCGGCGCTAGCGCTACCACCGGCGCTAGCCCAGATTAAGAAACATTTTGCGCGGCAGGATCTTCAATCCGTGGCAACATTTTGCTCTATGCCTCTTGTGCGCCATGCTACCGCCAGCGCTAGTAGCTACCGCCGGACGCTATCTCTTTCTAAAAACACTGCCGGAATCGCGCTAATCATCGCTAGCGCCGGGCGCTATCGCTAACGCCGGCGCTAGTGAGCTTTTTTGAATTTTGGCCTCAATTTTGGGGGCAGTCATCAAGAGTACTCCTTGAGTCATATGGACTATGTAAACCTGCACATTTGAACACACAAGATCAAATACACATAGGATTTGTTATTCTCAAACCTAGGAGATGCGGAAGACCATGTTCCAACAAACTCCCCCTTTTGATAATAACAAATCCATTAATGATAAATCAAAGCATTAATAAATAAGCATGATGAAACTCTACTTGTGTGTGTGTGCGAGTGATGACTTAGGATAATTATTGATTTTAGCATTTAGAATTGCTCCCCCTAAATACATGCTCCCCCTAAGTGAGTGCTCCCTTAATATGTAAGCTATCATCCGAATTTGTCATGTTGGGTTTATGATAGCGGGTTATATTTATCATGTTAGTTCTCCCCCTTTGTTATTAGCAAAAGAGGGTAGGGAAACAAAACACCAAAGAATTTGTAAATAGAAGAGAAGGCATGATCGAGCTTTTTAAGTAAATGATAAGGAGGTTTAGAATTGTTTTTCATTGAAATAGATCAGAGTTATAAGCATTACAAAATTTTTAGAGTTTTTAGCATAAAAGATTTTTATGTTTGAAGTAACCAATAAAAAATGTTCCAAGGAAATCTATCACTTAATGAAAGATAGGAATTTTTAAGAATAAGTGATGATGCAAAGAATACAAGATATTAAGTAAGCATGAAAGCGCAAGGTAAAACACTAATATGGTTAAGATGCGGAAGACTTATAGCAATACAAAAACAGCAAATAGTAATGATAATCCAAAAAATATGAGTTAAAGATCACAAAAAATGATGTTTTTGGAAATCATTTTGCAATTTTAAATTTTATAATAACCAAGCATGAAATAATGTTTATCAAAAAGAGATGACCACAATGTTACTTTAATTCTTAATTTCAAAAACATACAAAACATTGTAGAACACATGCAAGGTTATCTAGTGCATTTCATAAATAAAAAAGTAATATAGAATTAGCATTAGGATCCAATACTCATGAGAGGAAGTGTTATGGAAGATAATGATGTGCACATAAGTGTAATTTTGAGGAGAGTAAACAAATGTTTTAATCAAAAATACAAGTAATATGTAAAGTAAGAAGCACAATAAAACACAAATAAGATTACTTCCACACACTTTAATGCACAAAAAAATTGTACAACTACCAAGGTGCTTTGCACACACAATGCTCATCAAGACTTATCAGGGTGCAAAGTAGTGTTTGGGGGATCACATATTTTATTTTGAATTTTGAGACTAGTGATCCGGTGTACTAAAGAGAAAGTGGTTTTTCTTATTTTTGAAAGAAAGATTTGATTTGCACAAGACACTTTATTATTCTTTCCAAGGTGCTCAACCTCACAATGCTCATTAAGACTTATCAGGAGGTTCAAGTAGTGCTTGGTGGAGATATCTTTGTCATTTATTTTATAATTTTGTTTTGTACAAAGTTCTCTGAATACACTTGTTTTGCAAATCAATAGATTTTATGAGAAACATAACCACTTTTCTTAATTTTTAAGAGTGCAAAATAAGGAGTGTAGGTAAGATACTTGTGCAATTTTAATTTATTTGTACTAATACAAAACATACACAAGCATTCTTAGATTAAATACATATGTAGACAATGCAAAAAAAGTGAGTGAATAAATATCATTATCAAACATAAAGCATTTCTCATACTTAGAGGCATGCTAAGCTTGATCCTACACAACTTTTAAACTATAATTGATGCACATTTGAATAGATATATCAAAGCATGAAGAAAGACAATGTCCAAAGTAGTTTGAAGAGAAAAATTGTAACATTGTAGAATTTCTAAATAGTAAATTAAATCCTGCTTAATTTTTCACAAAAAAAATCATTGAGTTTTTTTTTTATAGTTTTGAAGTTTTATATTTTTGTATTTGATTTTAGCAAATAAAAGCATATTTTTGTAATTTTTGCTTTTGTAAATTTTATATTTGATTTTTTCATAAAGATGAACTTTAAACAAAGGAAACAACACAAGCGAAAAAGAAAAGCATATTTTTTTTTTGTAATTTGGTTTTTGTAGTTTTGTATTTGATTTTTCAAAAAAATAAAGAAACACAGAAGTGCAAAACTAAGCAGAAAATATAGATTTATATATTTTAAGGGATTTTTAGAAATTTAAAAAATACAGAAAAATGAACATGGACGCTAGCGCCTAGGGTAGCGCTAGCGCGGGAGACAGTAAACGATTTTTTAGGATTTTGGAAATTTTGATTGGTGGTCTTGATTAGGTGTCCCAGTAGTAGTTTCATGCTGAAAGTGCAGATTTTTAGGAGATGTTTTTGAGGGTTAAAAGTGAAGAAGCTTGTATTTGTGAGCATGTTTTAACTTGTAAGATCTAGCACACCTAACTCAAGTCGTAATAAACGAAATCGTGCATCGGGAAGAGGTTTAGTGAATATGTCAGCGAGTTGAGAGTCTGTCCCAATGAAGCTTACTTTTACATTTTCTTTCTTAATGTGATCCCTAATGAAATGATGACGAACGTCGATGTGGTTGGATCTAGAATGGTGTATAGGATTATATGTGAGGTCTATTGCACTTTTGTTGTCACATTTAAGATCTATGTTTTTGAGATGAAATCCAAAGTCCTCTAGTGTTTGGCTCATCCATAACGCTTGTGCACAACAACTACCAAGTGCGATATATTCGGCCTCCGTGGTGGAGAGTGCAACCGAAGATTGTTTTCTACTAGACCAAGCAACTAAAGAGGGTCCTAAAAAGTGACACGTACCGCTAGTGCTTTTTCTATCTAGTGAGCACCCGGCGTAGTCCGAATCGGAATAGTCGTGGAGTGTGAAAGAGTCATTATGTGGGTACCATAATCCTAGTTTAGATGACCCTATTAGATAACGAAAAATACGTTTTACCGCTTTTAAATGAGATTCTTTTGGATCGGCTTGAAAGCGAGCACATAAACATACGGGAAACATTATATCTGGTCTAGATGCACTTAAATAAAGAAGAGAACCTATCATTCCTCTATATAGCGTTTGATCAATAGAAATTCCAGATTCATCTTTTCCTAGTTTTAAAGAAGCACTCATAGGAGTAGAAGCTTGTTTAAGATTTTCAAATCCAAATCGTTTAAGCATATCGTGAACATATTTAGATTGACACAGAAAAATACCATCAGTTCTTTGTGAAATTTGAAAACCAAGAAAATATGATAGTTCTCCTACAAGACTCATTTCAAATTCATTTTTCATTATTAAGACTACTTCATTACACAACTCTTCATTAGTGGCTCCAAAAATGATGTCATCAACATATATTTGTAGAATAATTAATTCATTATTTTTATGCTTAATGAAGAGTGTGTTGTCTGCACTTCCCATAACATAACCGTGCTCTAACAAAAATGATGTAAGACGATCATACCAGGCACGGGGCGCTTGTTTTAAACCATAAAGCGCTTTTTCTAATTTGTAAACATGATTTGGAAATCTTTCATTTATGAAATCGGGGGGGGGGGGGGGGGGGGGGGGGGGGGGGGGTTGTTCTACATAAACTTCTTCTTTAATAAACTCGTTTAAAAAAGCACTTTTAACATCCATTTGAAATAATTTTATTCTTGTAAAACTCGCAAATGCCAAAAATATTCGTATAGATTCTAAGCGAGCTACGGGTGCAAAAGTTTCTTCAAAATCTACCCCCTCGATTTCTGAATAGCCTTGAGCAACTAAGCGTGCTTTATTTCTTACAATCCTAGATTCACCGTCTAGCTTATTTTTAAAAATCCATTTTACGCCAATAATTGGATGATTAGATGGTCTTTCTACTAAATTTCAAACTTTATTTCTTTCAAATTGTCCTAACTCTTCGTTCATTGCCAAGAACCAAAATTCGTCATTTAAAGCGGTGGAAACGTTTTTAGGTTCAATTTCAGACACAAAGCAAATATTTGAAAACGTTTCATGAAGAGAGGACCTAGTTCTTACCCCAGTAGAAGGTTCCCCAATGACTAGCTCCTTTGGATGATTTTTGGAGAAGTTTAGAATGCTTGGAGGTACATATTCATCTTCTTTTGACTTCTCCTCCTCTTCTTTGGACGGTTCTTCTTCGTCGTGCTCCAAGGATGGCAAAGGTTCATCATCGGTACCTGTAGGGAGCTTTTCTGCACATGAAACAAACTCATCAAATCTGACATTAATTGACTCTTCAACCTTGCTTGATCTTTTATTAAATATTCTATATGCTTTACTAGTTGAAGAATAACCAAGAAATATTCCTTCATCGCATTTTTCGTCAAATTTTCCTAAATAATCTTTTGTATTAAGAATGAAGCATTTACATCCAAATACTCTAAAATACGATACGTTAGGTTTCTTTTGATAGTAGAGTTCATATAGTGTGAGAGTTAATGATGGGCGAAGCATAACTCTATTCATTACATAGCATGCAGTGCTTACAGCTTCTGCCCAAAAATACTTAGGTAATTTATATTCAGATAGCATTGTGCGTGCAAGTTCTTGTATTGTCCTATTTTTCCGTTCTACAACACCGTTTTGTTGAGGTGTGCGTGGAGCAGAGAACTCATGCTTAATACCTAACATGTCACAAAAAGATTTAAAATTTTCATTTTCAAATTCACCTCCATGATCTGAGCGAATGCATTTTATTTTTAAATCTAATTCATTTTGAATGCGAGTACATAATTTTGAAAATTCGCAAAACGCATCAGATTTGGAGGAGAGAAATAAAGTCCAACGATATCTAGAATAGTCATCTATGAGAACATAAGTGTATAATCTACCAACAAGACTCGTAGTGTTAACGCGACCAAAAAGATCCATATGAATTAATTGCAGAGGTTTTGATGTAGAAATTTCGTTTTTGCTTTTAAAAGATGACTTAGTAAATTTGCCTTTTTGGCATGGAGAGCATAATGAAGATAAATTTCCATTTAACTTAGGCAATCCTCTAATCAATTCTCTTTTTGCTAGTTTTAAGATGAGCTTTGTACTAGCGTGGCCTAAGCGTCTATGCCATAATTCTAATTCATCATTTTTCGTTATAAAACATTTTATAGAAGATTTAGAAAGATCATGAAATGAAACTATGTAAACATTATGAATTCTAGGTGCAGTTAATAACACATCTTTTGTTTTAGGATTAACAATCTTGCAAAGGTTAGTGGAAGATTCAAAAAGTACGTCTAAACCTTTATCACACAGTTGACTTATAGATATTAGGTTATGTTTTAATCCTTTCACATAAAGCACATTTGATATAAGAAAAGATGCGTTACCCACTGTACCAACTCCCATGATCCTTCCTTTACCGTTATTGCCAAACGTTACTATTCCTCCTTTCTTCTTTTCTAGGCTAAGGAATTTTGCTTTATTGCCCGTCATGTGTTTGGAGCAGCCTGAGTCCAAATACCACACGTCTTCTGTTTCCTTAGCCTTCCTGCAAATCTAGAAAGAGGGTGAGAGTAAAGACCCAGATACCCAAGAGGTACCACCCATAGAGTAAGTGGATTTCTTAGGTACCCAGATTTGTTTTAATGATCGTTGATTTATTATATTCCTGCAAGAGTCAGACGTGTGTCCAAATTTAAGACAATTAGCACACGAAATAAAGGGGGTTGAGACCATTTTCTGAGTTTCTATGTCGCCCTTGCTGGATGATGTTTGTACATTAGAAAAACTAGAAGAATTTTTAACTTTAGAGCTACCGCCGGCGTTAGTAGCTAGCGTCGGGCGGTAGTGTTCACTTTTATATCCGAGTCCGATTTTTCCAGACCCAAAGCATTGATTACCCAGAAGCATATCCAGTGTTTTTTTACCAATCCCGAATTTGGTTATGGCTAAATTGAGATTTTGATTTTGTTTTTTAAGAGATGTATTTTCTTGAACAATCATAACACATTTGTTTTCAAATCCTTTTTTGTTCTTTTCAATTTGTAATATATAAGTTTTCAATTTTCTCTCTAAGTCCCCTTTTTCTTTTGCAATGATTTTGTTTTGTGAAAGGGCATTAGAGAGAGAAACTTCAAGTTCTTTTATCATAAATAAAGAGTGCTCACATTCTTGACATGAAACTTTTCTTTTTTCAAGAGAGACTAATTTTTTTGTGAGCTTACGATTTTCTTTTATAATAGATTCATTTTCATGATTTAATAAAACAAATTTATCATAAAGTTCTTCAAAGGTAGGAGGAGATACCTCAGTGTTGCTAAGAACACTGGTGTCGTCATCGTCGCTTTTGGCCATTAAGCACAAGTTTGCTTCCTCCTCGCTACTTGACTCAGAACCGTTTGACTCTTCAGAGGAAGAGTCATCCCAAGTAGCGGCCTTCAGCACTTTCTTCTTTTCTTTTGCTTTCTTTTGTTCTTTCCGTTCCTTTTGGTATTTTGGGCACTGGCTCCGAATGTGCCCGGTTTTTCTGCAGTGATAGCATTCTGGAGGCGGTCTTTCTTCTTCGTCATCGCTTCCTTTTTCTTTCTTCGATGAAGAGGAGGATCCCTTTCGTCGAGTATCTTTTTGGAAGAATTTTCGGAATGTGTTCCTTCTCTCTGGATTTCTGATGAACTTCTTGAAATTCTTCACCAGGAGTCCTTCTTCATCATCATCGTCCTATTCGATGCACTCCTTCTTTGATGTCAGCGCCAACGCCTTTTTCTTCGGCTCCTTGTTGTATTCGTCATGTTGAATTTGTAGTTCTACCTCATGGGTTTTGAGATTCCCAATGAGATTCTCGATCTGGAGCGTTCTTAAGTTGTGCGACTCCGAGATGGCTGTCACCTTCGGATTGAACCTTGGAGGTAAGGAACGAAGAATTTTCCTCACCAAGTCCCCGTCGGAGTAGGTCTTTCCAAGCGCCTTTGATGCGTTGACAATCTTGGTGAAGCGAGTGTACATTGAGTTGATGTCCTCTTCCGTGTCCATCCTGAATTTTTCATATTCAGATTCCAGTTGAAACAGCTTGGCATCTTTCACCTGCGATGTACCTTCGTGAGTAACTTCCAATTGATTCCAAATATCATAAGCAGTTGTGCATGCAGAAATTCTATTAAACTCTCCTATTTAAAGCGCAATATAAAGCGTTCATTGCTTTAGCATTATTTTTACACCTTAGTTTATCGTTGTCATCCCATTTATCCTTAGGTTTTGCTAATGTCGCCTCTCCTACTATAGTTGTAGGCGGAGAGTACCGTACTTCTACCATGTTCTATACTTCTACATCCATGGTCATAAGAAAACACATCATTCGATTTTTCCAGTAGTTAAAATCTGACCCAGTAAAGAGAGGTGGTCGACTAACCCCTTGACCCTCAGGAAAAGCGACATCATGAGACGTCATTGTTCCTGGTTGTTAAGCCGATTGGAACAAAACCGCTCTTATACCACTTGTTGGATCGGTCGGCGCCCTTAGAGGGGGGGTGAATAAGGGTTTTAAAAAACTTTAGATTATATTTAAAAACTTTGAATTATTGCATGATTAAAGACATGAAATAAGTGAAGTAAAACAAAAAGAGACAAGCTTTATTAATGATAAATAAGTTTTACAAAACTTGATCTCGAAGACGCTAGAGATCAGAGGCGAATAATAAAAAAGCTCTTTTTGTTTTCTATCCCGACTCGCTTCCCCATGAATCGGTGGCCCTAGCCTTATCCTCCCCGGATTCGGCCTCAAGCCGCTCTAGCCAATCCTTCCCCGGATGTGGCCTCGAGCACCCCCTAGAACTAGCCTAGATCTAGTCGCCAACACGAGGCGAATTTCAGCCCTAAGTCTACCCCAGACCTAGTCGCCAACACGAGGCGATTTCACTACCGTTTACAATGATAAAAGAGAAATAAAATAACAAAACCTCCCTTAAGATGAACTTCTGAAGTAGGAGACGAAGATCTGCTGTAGAATCAGCGTTTGTTGAAGCGGACTTCGTCTAGATTCGGCGTGATGGAATTCTCCTTCAGAAATTGGCAAAGCTTCGCTGGGACCTCAAATTTCGGCTAAGACAAGCCTCTGGAATTCTAGTACTCTCTCTCTCTCTGAGGTGTATACAATAGGTGTGTCAAAAACAAGAGGAGAGTGGGTCCTTTTATAGCTCAAGCGCTACCGTCGGCGCTAGCCCGGATTAGGAAACGTTTTGCGCGGCAGGATCTTCAATCCATGGCAACATTTTGCTCTATGCCTCTTGTACGCCATGCTACCGCCAGCGCTAGTAGCTACCACCGGGCGCAAGCTCTTTCTAAAAATACTATCAGAATCGCGCTAATCATCGCTAGCGCCGGGCGCTATCGCTAACGCCGGCGCTAGTGAGCCTTTTCGAATTTTGGCCTCAATTTTGGGGCAGTCATCAAGAGTACTCTTTGAGTCATATGGACTATGTAAACCTGCACACTTGAACACACAAGATCAAATACACATAGGATTTGTTATTCTCAAACTTAGGAGATGCGGAAGACCATGTTCCAACATCCACATCATCCAAAATGCATTCCTTTGCCTTGTCAATGTGGGACTTGACTTGGCTGCTTGATGTGTTGACCACTTGTGCCATTCTGGCAACAGCTTTTTCCCAGACATTCTCATTTTTGTAGAGCTGATTCTTTACATATGTGATGTCCTTTGTGGAATCCCCTTGATGGTCTGTAATATCCTTCAGAACTGTGTGGTGGGCAGCAACAGTATTTTTGTCCATTTCAAACCATCTTGTCATCTGCAGAAGAATATGATCTGATGCAGTTTTGACATCATTAACCTGGGCATTGAGCTCAGTTCTCACTTCAGCTACTCTTGACTCCATTCTTTGCTCACTGGCCTGGATCTCCTGAGTCAATGCTGCTCTTGTTGTATACAATTCATTCCTTATCTGGGCAGAGACATCATGGACCTTTTCAGCAACAATCTCTTTCATAGACAACATCTGACCCTCAATCATTGTTTGTATTGAGTTTAACAGGTCAGATGTGTCCAGAGCTGCAACTGGCCTTTCCTGGGATAATTCCTTTTCAACCATCTCTTCAGCTCCACTTTGAGCATTAGCCCTCTCATCATCAGGGATCTGCTCCCCCTCAGATGGGGCATGAGGTGATACCAATTCCTGTTGATGTTCTCCCCCACTAGCATTCCCACCTTCTCCTCCATAGTCTGGGTTATGCTCCCCCTCACTTGGGGCATCCATAGGAGGAGAATTTTGTCTAAGGTCACCTGAAAAGTGATTGATTAGTTAGATACCTAGACTATACTATTGATAGAAAAGAGAGGCCTAACTGAAATCCTAATTTACCAGGGATAGGTGAATTGGGAGTTTCATCTTCAGCTTGAGGAACAGCTGGAGCAGCATTCATCTGAGTTGGCTCGGGATTGGGCGCAACTCTTCCTTGGGGCCCTTCATCTCTTCTTGTCCTGGGGACATCTTCATTATCTAAGTTCATTGGGTTGCTGCCAGATCTAAGATCAGATCCATGAATGTCCTCATTTTCAGACCCATCTGACTTTGAGGATGAATCTGATTTCTGTTGGGATGGCTCTTTCTTCTTTTCCTTTGCCATAGATGGCTGGCTCATAGGGAGCACTCTGGAGAATCTATCCAGAGTCTTAATGTTCATTCTTTTGAGATAATGGAGATTTGATCCCTTGGAGTTTGCAAAGGTCTCTGAATGACTATTCTGTAGGTACAGAGATAGCATTCTTCCCATATTGGGGGCTTGTAGAGATTCCTTTATTCTTTGAAAGATAACTTCTCTCCATGAGGTTCTCTTGGACAGAATTATCCTAGTCATTAATTCAAACATGAACTGAGAGACAGTGTCATGTGAACCAGGCTTGCATAGGATGGCTTTGCCCACTATATCAGACAACAGCTTCCCCTGTTGATTGAAGAACTTCCTCCTTAGACAACTGGTTTTAGTATCATTGTATCCTGTCTACTTTAGGGCAATCTGCTTATCCTTTTCAGATATCTCCTCCTCTTCAGATTTACTGCAGGGAGTTAACTTCAGTCCCTTCTCCAACCTTTTAACTGTAATCTTTATCTTCTCACTTCCTATCTTGGACTTCAGGATGGTTTTGGAAGGAGATAATTTGACATTGTTGAACCATTCTATAACTTCAGTTCTGAGAATGCAGCATAGTTCAGATAGCATGTGCTCCAGACCTTGTGCTTCCATTAGATGAATCACGTGTCTTATTTCTTCTGAGGCATGAGAGAATCCATCTCTGATGATTTCATAGCCCTCCAGGAGATCTTTTGAGCTTTTTGGCGCCATGGAAGCAGAAAAATCGAGGCGCTGAGATGGGAGAGTAGATGAATCGTCTCGGCGGCTGAGGGTTTGGCTTTGTGGTGTGATTTAAGTTACAGTGTTTCTATTTATAGAATTTTAGTTTCGTTTTTATTAACCCTAGGCTTTTAGACTTAATTACCTTATTTGTGTTAAGGAGTTTTTGGGGTTGTTATCAGATTTCATTTTGAACATACCCCGTCTCAGCAGTTCCGCTGGGACAGTGAACTGTCAACTGCTGGGACAGTTTGCTCGTCTCAGCGGTTCAGCTGGGATTTTTCTCAGCTGATTCAGCTGAACATACTTCTGCAGTTTAGCTGATCATAGGGTTTAGACCTAATGTAGATATTTTGTAAGAAGAAATGCCCTAGTCATGTCACTAAGTTGTAATGTATAATAGTGTAAAGCTTTATCATTCACAATTCAGAATCAACAATAGTGACAGTTACTACTCATACATTTAGGACTATTCCATACTAAGCATGCCAAGATCAATTTTGAAGGAATTGAATTTAGATTCATCCAGTGGCTTTGTAAAGATATCAGCTACTTGTTTGTCAGTGGGGACAAATTCAAGACAGATATCTTTACTTTCTACATGTTCTCTAATAAAATGATATCTAATCTCTATATGCTTAGTCCTGCTATGAGAGACAGGATTTTTAGCAATAGAGATTGCACTGGATGAATCACAATACAAAGGAGATTCCCTAACCTTGAGGTTGTAATCCTCCAACTGATGTTGTGTCCAAAGGAGTTGTGCACAACAGCTACCTGCAGCAATGTATTCAGACTCAGCTATGGATATTGCCACACTGATTTGTTTCTTGCTGCTCCAAGATATCAATCTTTCCCTAGGAATTGACAAGTACCACTTGTACTCTTCCTGTCTTCTTTGCAACCTGCAAAATCTGCATCTGAAAAACCCGTTAGTTCAAAGTAATTGTTCTTAGGGTACCACAGGCCAAGATGCAAGCTGCCCTTAAGGTATCTCAAAATCTTCTTCACAGAGGTGTAGTGAGATTCCTTAGGACAGGCTTGATACCTAGCACAAACACATGTAGAATACATAATGTCTGGCCTACTAGCAGTCAAGTGCAATAGGGATCCAATGATACATCTGTACATGGACTCACCAAAGGTCTTTCCCTTTTCATCCTTGTCTAATGATACATTAGACCACATGGGTGTTCTCATGGTGGAGGCTGATTCCATCCCAAATTTCTTGATGAGCTCCTTAGTGTACTTGGTCTGGGAGATGAAAATTCCATCATCAGACTGTTTCACTTGGAGCCCAAGGAAATATTTGAGCTCACCCATACTGCTCATTTCAAACTCCCCCTGCATTAAATTGGCAAATCTCTTGCAGAAGTTGTCATCAGTAGACCCAAAGATTATGTCATCAACATAAATTTGGACTAAGAGACACTTGCCCCTTTTTTCCCTAAGAAACAATGTGCTATCAATCTTTCCCCTCATGAACTTGTTCTTGAGGAGAAAGTTGGACAAAGTCTCATACCAAGCTCTTGGAGCTTGCTTGAGACCATATAATGCTTTCCTAAGAAGGTAAACATGAGAAGTTAGAGTTGGATGCACAAAACCTGAAGGTTGTTCAACATATACCTCTTCCTTCAAGTCTCCATTGAGGAAGGCTGATTTGACATCCATCTGGTAGACTTTGAACCCCTTGTGGGCAGCATAGGCAAGGAATAGCCTAATTGCTTCCAACCTTGCAACTAGTGCAAAGGTTTGATCAAAGTCTATACCTTCCTCTTGCCTGTATCCTTTGGCTACTAATCTGGCCTTGTTCTTGATGATTGTACCATTCTCATCAAGCTTGTTCCTATATACCCATTTGGTGCCAATCACATTGTGTCCCTGAGGTATTGGCACCAGCTTCCATACTTTGCATCTCTTGAATTGTAGGAGCTCTTCTTGCATGGCTTCAATCAAGAAGGTGTCTTGATTGGCCTCTTCAAACTTCTTGGGCTCCATTTGAGAAAGAAATCTCAAGAATAGTGCTTCATTATGAGCTCTGCTTCTTGTCATTATGCCTTGGGTATGATCTCCAATTATTAGATCCCTTGGATGATCTCTCAGGTGACTTGCAGCAGCTGGAAGAGGGTCCTCTGGAGGTTGTGGTTGTTCCACTGGTTCAGCTGTGATTTCACCCTCTTGTACCTCTTCTTCTTCAGGAATTGCAGCAGCTGTTTGTGTTTTGCTGCTGCTGGGCCTGTCTTGGACAGTCAGCTCATGCATCCCTTCTTTATTTCCTGTCAAAATAGAAGAGCTAGACCATTCTTTGTAGAGAAGGTTGGTCTCATCAAACACAACATGCATAGATTCTTCTACAACATGGGTTTTCTTATTATAAACTCTATAAGCTCTACTATGTGAGTTATACCCAACAAGAACCCCCACATTACATTTTTCTGCAAACTTTGTTAATTGAGATTTTCCATTATTTAGAATGTAGCATTTGCAACCAAAGATTCTAAAGTAAGAAATTGTAGGTTGTTTACCTTTCAGAATCTCATAAGGGGTTTTCCCAAGGACCTTATTGATGGAGGCTCTATTGAGAACATAACAGGCTGTATTGACTGCCTCAGCCCAGAAGTATTCTGGGAGTGAGGAGTCACTAAGCAATGTTCTCCCAGCTTCTATCAAGGTCTTATTCCTCCTCTCAGCCACACCATTTTGTTGTGGAGTCCTTGGGGAGGAGAACTCTTGGGTGATACCAAATTCTTGACAAAATTTTGTCATGGCTTCAGATTGAAATTCTGTGCCATGGTCAGTTCTTGTTCTGACCACAGTACATAGTAGATCATTCTGAATAGCCTTGACATAATTTATAAAGACATGTAAGGAATCTGACTTCTTCTTAAGGAAGAATATCCATGTATACTTTGAATGATCATCTACAATTACCAAGGTATATAACTTCCCACCTAGGCTCTGAATTGGCAAAGGACCAAACAAGTCCATGTCCAATAGGTATAAACACCTTTCAGTATACTTGGAGCCAATACTTTTAAAGGTGGTCCTAGTTTGCTTACCCATTTGGCAAGAATGACAGGGGCCACTTTTAATACATTTTAGTTTAGGACTATTTCTAACAAGGTTTTAGAAAATAATCTATACATAGTCTTATAGTTAATGTGGGCAAGTCTCTTGTGCCATTGGACACAAAGAGACTCACTTTCATTAGCTACTAGACACACAGAAGAGGTTGAATAATTGCAAATGAAGTCTAAGCAATAAACATTTCCACTCCTAGTGCCTGAGAGAATGGTCTCCAGTCATTAGACTTTTTGATCAAGCACTTGTCATTGTGGAATTCAATGACATAGCCTAAGTCACATAGTTGGCTTATGCTTACAAGGTTGTGTTGCAACCCTTCAACATAAGCTACCCTTGTGATTGAGATTATGCCATTTGAAATTGTACCATATCCTTTGGTGACTCCCTTTTTCAGATCCACCAAAGATAACTTTGGGCCCATTCTTCACTGGATGGTAATCCTTTAGAAGACCCTTAGTTCCTGTCATGTGCCTTGAGCACCCACTGTCCAAGTACCATATTTGGTTGAGACTGGTACTTGAACTAACCTGCAATACAAAATTTAATGTACCTTAGGATCCTAACTGACTTTGGGTCCTAGGTTCATGTTAACACCATAGGGGATATTCCTAGAAAGGGTTGGTTTGGCTTGAGGTTCAATCCTTGCCTTTGGCACATTGGGGTTGTGCCAACAATCAATTGCAAAGTGTCCCACTTTACCACAGCACCAACACTCATGAATGTTGTATCTTCTCTTCTGAGCATTTCTTGAGGATTGTGCAGCACAGTCCTTATGTCCAGGAATAGATACAGCAGCATTCTTTCTGTTCCTCTCAGTAATGATTTGACTGAATGTCATTCTGTGTGCTGTCTTGATGCTCTTTGTCCTGATGGCATCAGCTTGCAATGGCTTGGCAGCCATACAAGATGTGATGGCATCTGACACTGAGCACTCAGATATGTTTGCAGATTTGGCAGCAGTCATTTTCTTGACTGATTTAACCTTAGAAGGGCTTGCCTTTTTATTCATGAGTGATGTGGGTGGAGTATCAAAAATAAATGGTCCATGTTGGTCCATCTGAATTTCCTCATGGGGAGCCTTCAAGGCACTCAATCCCATTCCCTTTTCTTCCACTATATGAAAGAGCATTTTCCCTCCTATAGCACTTCTCATTCTTCCAGTGACCATAAATGCTTTCATGGTCATACCTGTTGGAGGGAAGTATTACCTTTTGAAAGGTGAGTTGAGGCTTAGCTTTCTCCTTGCTCTTTACTCCACTCCCTTCTCCTACTTCCCTTTTATTGAACCCTAATCATCTCCTATTGGTTTGAAAGGAGAAGGTGTCAATAATAGGTAGCACAGATTTGGGCTTGGAGAATTGAGCCACCAGCATCCTCTCCTTGAGGAGCTTTTCTTCAAGATCCTTAATGATCTTGTTCTTGTGGCTTATGGTGCCCACATGGATGATTGACATTCCCTTTAGCTTGCCAATCTCCTTGCTCATCAGAGCTAGCTGGGTAGCATGTTCAATGCACTCAGATTTTGATTGCTTTAGGGAATTAATTTCTTGGGCTTGCCTCTTGGCTAGCTTTTTGCTCTTTTTCAGAGCTTCCAGGAGTGCACCATACCTATCAATCAATTGATTGACATCCTCCTCAGAATCTGATTCACTTCCAACTTTAGATGGAGGAGATTCAGATTCTGGACCTGTTTCATAATCAGAAGAAGAAATGCAGTGTATTAATAGCTGCTCATGTTCTGAATTGCTGTGGTTGTCCTCATTTTCAGTTATAGCCATCAGCCCATGGTCTTATAGAGAGACCTCATCCTCCTCTACATCACTATCTGAATGTGATAGAGGGGCCATGATTCCTATCCTGGCAGCAGGATAGTCTTCTTCCTCCTGATCAGCAAATAGCCCCAAGTAGGCTTCCTTCTCATCATCTGAATCTGAAGATGAAGATTCAGATTCACTCCAGCTTTTGCCTTTCTTAGCTAGGAAGGATTTTTCTCCCTTCCTCTCCTTCTTCATTCCACTGTTGGCCATTGGATTTCAGATTTGACTACTCCTGTATAGGATCTGATCAGACTGTTAAGTCTTTTTGATCAACCTGGCTCTGATACCACTTGATAGTTTATATAGGTGTAGTCAATAATACCTAGAGGGGGTGAATAGGTTTTACTTATTTTCTTTGTTTAAACCTAATGTTTCTAGCTGCAGAAAACACAAGCATAGAAAGCACACAAGGATGTATAGAGGTTCCTCAAGACTGGGTGTCTTGAGTAGTCCTCTTTCCCCTTTCACCTTTCTAACAGTGAGTTAGACAAGGCCACAAACTCCAATCTCGGCTCCTTGAGCTTACACCACAAGTTCCTTGGAACTTCTCAGATCAATAGTGATCCTACCTCAGGCACAGCAGCCCTACACTCAGGCTCAACAGCCCTACACTCAGGCTCAACAGCCCTACCCCTCAGGCTCAACAGCCCTACACCTCAGGCACAGCAGCCCTACAGCTCAGAGTTATGTAACTCCTACCACTCAGAAATCCCAAAGATTTCGTACCTCAGACCTATCAAGAAGTCCTACCACACAAGCTGTCAACACAGCTTTACACACAGGCTCAACAGCCTTTCACTCAGGCAACAATGCCTTACAAAGATATAATAGAGTTTGAGCTAGATACAAAAGACAAAAGGTTTCTTCTTAGGTCTTCTGAATCCTTTCTTCAGATCGGAAAACAGCAGCTTCACATTTGTATCACCTTGATCTTCTCCTTCAACAAAGCAGAAGATCAACTTGCCCTTCTTGAGTTTGTACAAGAAGAGCTATCTAATCTTCCTTAGAAGATTAACTTCAGCTTCAGAGAACAACTTCAACTGGCTGAAACGTGAATACTCAATTGCGGCGTGCAGCAAAACCTTTTCAATGGAACAGTTCTTGTTGTTGTGCCCTAACATCTTCTTTTATACCTCCAGAAGGCTTCAACGGCTATATCGATCCTCCTGACACAGTATGGGGCAGATTTGAGTTGCTTTTCCCTCTCAATTGACGCTTGCGCCAAAAGCAGATCCTGTCAGCACATTTGGATCTGTCTCAGCGGTTGGGCTGAGACAGCATCCAGTCTCAGCAGTTGGGCTGAGACAGCTTCCAGTCTCAGCGGCAACTCCAGTCACCTTCTCAGCGGTTGTTCCAGTCTCCTTCTCAGTGGATCCGCTGAGACGGCTCCTCGTCTCAGCGGTTCTGACCCTTCGTCTCAGCGGTTATGCTGAGACAGATCTTCATCTCCTTGTAGATGATTTCTTCTTATCTAAGGCCATGTTTGGCCCTTCCTTTTGAGTTACCTGTGCCTGTATATCCTACACAAGTATAGCTTTGTTAAATACAATATATCCTTAGCATTGAGAGTGATGCCTCTTCAAATTAACGTAATATTGAGGGTAATATTCCCAACAAGGCTAAGTAAGACTGATGCCAATGACATCATCATAAAGAAGGCGTGATGTCAAGAAGACTGAAGAAGTACAGCTAAAGACAAGCAGTTGCTAAAGCATAGTCTGTCGACATGACATCGCTCATGTCGTCGAAAGAACAAAGTGATTACGACGACAGACTAAAAGAAAGAAGGTCACGACGACACAGTCAAAGATAGTATATCACTGTATATGCAGAAACGCCAATATCTCGTATCGTCGAGACATCAGCGTCAGAGGCAGAAGCTAGAAGACTTGAAGATCCACCAAGGCCTAAGGCATCGATAAAGTCTTGTCGTCGAGATATTATCCATATCATCATAATGCTGTCAGTATCGGCATAAAGCTGGAACTATCGTCGAGACGGAATTCAAATGTTGCAGACGCGCTGTCAGCAATTAATGTCGCCGCCTGATTATCCAATCAGCACGTACTCTTAAGGAATGGGTGTTTGACAGCACAGGACATTATATGTGACCGTTAAGCGGCTCATTCGTCCTAAAAAAGGGAACAGTGATGCCCTAGAAAAAGTAATCTTCGTGAGAGAGACAAGAACAAAAAAAAGAATCCCGTCGTTGCTTCTCAATACAGTAGTACATTCTGCGGAGAAGAAGAAGAACAAGTAGAGAACAAGAATCAAGCATTCTCAGAAGAATCAGTCATCTCTATTGATTGATAAGAAGCCATTCCTCATTAGGCTAAGAAAAGAGATTGAAGAAGAACTCAGCTTTCAAGATCTGAATCAGAAACATTTTCTTCAACCTCAAGTTGCCGATATCCATCAGGCTAAGTTGTCGATCTTCATCAGGCAGAAGAAACGGTTTTCATCACTTTTAATCTTTTATTGTTGTAAGGCTTGAGGGCCTAAGTGTCTAGCTTGAGTGCTGGAGAGCTGTGAGGCTTGAGGGACAGGGCAGTGGACTTGCGAGTCTGATTTTGTCTAGCTTGAGGGCTGGAGATCTGTGAGGCTTGAGGGCCAGGGCAGTGGACTTGCGGGTCCGATTTTGTCTAGCTTGAGGGTTGGAGAGCTGTGAGGCTTGAGGGCCAGGGCAGTGGACTTGCGGGCCTGAATTTGTCGAGCTTGAGGGCTTGGGTGCAGTAAGGGCTTGCGGGCCTAGGCTGTAGGCATAGAACTTGCGGGTCTGTATTGTGTAGGGCTTGAGGGCCTGAGTGTCGAGCTTGCGGGCTCGGGTGCAGTAGGGGCTTGCGGGCCTAGGCTGTAGGACTTGCGGGTTCGTGTTGTAAGGCTTGCGGGCCTGAAGATTTGGCGGAGTTTGCAGAGCCTATCACACTGCTAGGTAGGCGCGGAGGGAAAGAGGACTACTCAAGACACCCTGTCTTGAGGAACCTCTATAAGTTCTTGCGTGCTTTCTGTGTTGTGCTATTCTAATTTGCAGATCTATTAATCAGAAATCAAGAACACCTAAAGGGGATAAAATAATTTGAAAAACATATTCACCCCCCCCCCCCCCCCCCTCTAGGTGATAAGTTGACACCCAATAATCAATAGGCATCTTGGTCACTCTAGCACCAAGTTGATTTTAAAACTATCAAAAAATAAAATAATAAGAGGTTTACCAATGCTTAATGGAAACTTATCCTCATTATGCCCGTCATGCCAAAAAGTAAAATTTTCTACAACTTCATTCAAAAATAAAACTGAAATGTCTACCACTAGACCTCATCAACTAATTCACATGAACCTATTTGGACCAATTAGCATGTGTAGTCTAGGAGGTAGAAAGTATACTTTTGTGTTGATTGACGATTATTCTAGATTTATATGGACATTATTCCTTAGCTCCAAATCCGATGCATTTTCTCAATTTACAAAATTATGTAATCGCATTCAAAATGAGTTAGATTTAAAAATAAAATGCATCTGCTCGGATCATAGAGGAGAATTTGAAAATAAAAACTTCATTACTTTTTGTAATAATCTAGGCATCAAACACGAATTTTCTGCTCCACGCACCCCCCAACAAATTGGTGTGGTGGAGAGGAAAAATAGAACTCTTCAAGAACTTGCACGCACTATGCTATCTGAGTTTGGGTTGCCTAGATCTTTTTGGCCGAAGCGGTAAATACTTCGTGTTATGTAATAAATTGACTCATGGTTCGCCCAATTTTGAAATTAACACCGTATGAACTATATTATCAAAAGAAACCTAATGTATCTTACTTTGTTATTTTTGGGTGTAAATGTTTTATCTTAAACGATAAAGATGCATTAGCAAAATTTGATGAAAAATGTGATAAAGGAATTATTCTTGGATACTCTTCTACTAGTAAAGCATATAGGATATATAATAAAAAGTCTAAAAAGGTGGAAGAGTCTATTCATGTTAGATTTGATGAACTTGTTCCATGTGTAGATTCTACTATTGCAGGAAAAGAAGAGGAACCTCTTTCACCATTGGAGGATGAGGAAAATGATCAGCTTGGAGTTGATAAAGAAATAGAGGCGGTGCAAGAAAATTTCGTACCTCCAAACGTGCTCAGATTTAAAAATATCATCCAAAGGAGCTTATCATTGGAGAACCATCAAGAGGGGTAACAACACGTTCTTCCATTCATGAATCCTTTTCAAATTTATGCTTTGTTTCTGAAATTGAACCCAAAAACATTTCTACCGCTTTAAATGATGAATTTTGGTTTATTGCTATGAATGAAGAATTAGATCAATTTGAACAAAATAGGATTTGGAAGTTAGTAGAAAGACCATTTAATCACCCAGTTATTGGGGTAAAATGGACATTTAAAAAAAATTAGATAGCGATTCTAGAATCACTAGGAATAAGGCTAGACTTATAGCCAAGGATACTCACAAATCGAGGGGGTAGATTTTGATGAAACGTTTGCACTTGTTGCTCGCCTAGAATATATTAGAATCTTTCTTGCATTTGCGAGTTATAAGAAGTTTAAATTATTTCAAATGGAGGTAAAAAGTGCATTCTTAAACGGGATAATTAAAGAAGAATTTTATGTTGAACAACCCCACAGTTTTTTAGATGAAAAATTTCCCAATCATGTCAATAGGTTAGAAAAAGTGCTTTATGGTTTAAAGAAAACGCCTCGTGCTTGGTATGAACACTTAACATCTTTTTTATTAATGCACGATTATAAAATGGGTAGTGCCAATAACACACTCTTTATTAAGCATATAAATAATGATTTAATTATTTTACAAATTTATGTTGATGACATTATCTTTGGAGACACTAATGAAGAGTTGTGTAATGATGAAATACAAGTAATGCAAAATGAATTTGAGATGAGCTTGGTTGGAGAACTCACATATTTCTTAGGTTTTCAAATCACACAAATAAATGATGGAATCTTTATTTGTCAAATCAAGTATGTACATGATATGCTAAAATGTTTTGGATTTGAAAACATAAAACTAGCTAGTACACCAATGAGCGCATCACTAAAATTAGGAAAAGATGAAGTCAGAATATCAATTGATCAAATCTTGTATAGAGTAATGATTGGATCTTTATTGTACTTAAGTGCTTCTAGACTAGATATTACTTTTGTTGAATGTTTATGCGCTAGATTTCAAGCTAATCCAAAAGAATCACATTTAAAAGCGGTAAAACAAATTTTTAGATATTAAATCAGAACATCTAGATTAGGTTTATGGTATCCAAATAGTGATTCTTTTATTTTACATAGATTTTTTTATTATGATTATGCGGGATGTTCATTAGATAGGAAAATCACTAGTGGCACATGTCATTTCTTAGGCCCTTCACTAGTTGCATGGTCAAGTTGAAAACAAAATTCGGTTGCTCTCTCCACCACTGAGCCCAAATATATTGCACTAGGAAGTTGTTGTGCACAAGCATTATGGATGACTCAAATCTTAGAAGACTTTAGAGTTCATCTAACCAATATTGCATTAAAATGTGACAACAAGAGTGATATTGACCTAACAAACAACCTCGTGCATCACTCAAGATCCAAACATATAGACATAAGGCATCATTTCATTAGGGATCACATAAAAAGGAACATGTTCATGTAAACTTTATAGGAACTGAATCTCAACCTGCGGATATTTTTACCAAGCCTCTACCCGATGCACGATTTGCTCTTCTTAGACTAGAATTAGGAGTTTTGGACATCTTAACTTAAAAATGATAAACTCGCATGGTGTGTGTATGCTAGCCTGATTTCTTGGCTCCACTAAATAGCCCCTACTCTAAACTAACATAATCAGTCGAAAATTTTCAAAAAGTTTACATTTTTCTGGAAAACACACGTTCTGTTACTAACGTGCGACTGTAGTTTGTTACCGTTGGCGTTAGTCTAAAATCCAGTTTCTTCAACATATTTTTTACAGTTAAGTATTTCTGTTTAATTCCTGTTACTCTTTAAATAATAAAAACAAAAAATGTGTAAAATGAATCAAAAACAAGTTTTTTTAATTTGACCATTTAAAAATCAAATACCAAATTTCAAAGAACAAAAATATGTTTTTCTTATTGTTTCTTTATGAGTGTTGACTATTTTGTATTTTTATTAAAAATCAAAAATTATAAAAACTGATTACTATTCATTAAAATATTCTCAAGGGTGATTTGCGCTATCTTTTCAAGATTAAAATATAATGAAAATTCTATATTTCAAATATATTAAAACATTATTTTTTTTGTCATGCCTTGAACATTATCCTTTAATGTGCAATGAAATTGATTATAGAAATTATGTGTGGAAGTGCTTAACATACCTCTAAGTATGAGTAATGTTTTATATTTGATAATGATTTATTCACTCACATCTTTGATAATCTACAAAAGATTTTAATCTTACTCTTGCATGATTGTGTAGTGTAACACCTTAACATTATTAGATGTGTGCTTTGTTTACCTACACCTCATAAAAATCTTTTTTCATGCACTCATATTTGAAGAAGTGTGTTTCAAAAACTAAAAACTCTATGTTTGCAAAAAACAAGTGAATTCGGAGAACTTTGTCCTAAACCAAAATTCAAATGAATGTATGACAAAGATAACTCCACCAAGCACTACTCACCCTCCTAATAATTCTTAATGAGCATTGTGAGGTTGAGCACCTTGGAAAGAGTTATAAAGTGCCTTCTGCAAACTATTTCTATACATTACTTCTTCTTGTACACAAGATCACTAATAAATAAAAGAAAAGATAAAATATATGTGATCCCCCAAGCACTACTTTGCACCCTGATAAGTATTAATGAGCATTGTGTGTAGAGCACCTTGAGAGTTGTACTACTTTTATGTGCATTGAAATAAAATAAAGTAATATAGGTGGAAGTAACTCTAAAAACGCATTTCAATAATGTTGTGTTTATTCTATTATACATGTCATGTGTTTTGGTTAAATCATTTGTATACTCTTATCAAAAACACTACTTGTACACATCATTATTTCTTATAAAACTTCTACTCATGAGTATTGGACTTTAATGCATATTTACATATCTTTTATACAATATTTTAGTAAATGCACTAAATAGCTTTGCATGATCTCTACAATGTATAAGTATACCTCAATTGTGAATTTAGAATATTGTAGTTTCCTATCCTGTCTTAATAAATTAAAATCATGCTTGAATTATTTTTTGTATACCAAAAGCACATCTTGGATTTCAAATTCAAAACATCTTATTTCCTAAAAATGTCATATAGGACGTCTATTTTCAAAAGGCGCGTGTTCTGCGTATATTACCTAAACTATGCGATTCGCAATTATTCTGTCCGGTGCCGCGCCTTCAGAAAATAGACATCCTATATGACATTTTTAGGAAAAGTGTTCAACATGAAAGTTATAGATCTCGTCGAGATCTACAACTTTGATGTTGAACACTTTTCCTAAAAATGTCATATAGGACGTCTATTTTCAAAAGGCGCGTGTTCTGCGTATATTACCTAAACTATGCGATTCGCAATTGTTCTGCCCGGTGCCGCGCCTTCAGAAAATAGACATCCTATATGATATTTTTAGGAAAAGTGTTCAACATGAAAGTTGTAGATCTCGTCGAGATCTACAACTTTGATTGAACACTTTTCCTAAAAATGTCATATAGGACGTCTATTTTCAAAAGGCGCGTGTTCTGCGTATATTACCTAAACTATGCGATTCGCAATTGTTCTGCCCGGTGCCGCGCCTTCAAAAAATAGACATCCTATATGACATTTTTAGGAAAAGTGTTCACCATGAAAGTTGTAGATCTCGTCGAGATCTACAACTTTGATGTTGAACACTTTTCCTAAAAATGCCATATAGGACGTCTATTTTCAAAAGGCGCGTGTTCTGCGTATATTACCTAAACTATGCGATTCGCAATTGTTCTGCCCGGTGCCGCGCCTTCAGAAAATAGACATCCTATATGACATTTTTAGGAAAAGTGTTCAACATGAAAGTTGTAGATCTCGTCGAGATCTACAACTTTGATGCTGAACACTTTTCCTAAAAATGTCATATAGGACGTCTATTTTCAAAAGGCGCATGTTCTGCGTATATTACCTAAACTATGCGATTCGCAATTGTTCTGCCCGGTGCCGCGCCTTCAGAAAATAGACATCCTATATGACATTTTTAGGAAAAGTGCTCAACATGAAAGTTGTAGATCTCGTCGAGATCTACAACTTTCATGTTGAGCACTTTTCCTAAAAATGTCAGATAGGACGTCTATTTTCAAAAGGCGCGTGTTCTGCGTATATTACCTAAACTATGCGATTCGCAATTGTTCTGCCCGGTGCCGCGCCTTCAGAAAATAGACATCCTATATGACATTTTTAGGAAAAGTGTTCAACATGAAAGTTGTAGATCTCGTCGAGATCTACAACTTTGATGCTGAACACTTTTCCTAAAAATGTCATATAGGACGTCTATTTTCAAAAGGCGCGTGTTCTGCGTATATTACCTAAACTATGCGATTCGCAATTGTTCTGCCCGGTGCCGCGCCTTCAGAAAATAGACATCATATATGACATTTTTAGGAAAAGTGCTCAACATGAAAGTTGTAGATCTCGTCGATATCTACAACTTTCATGTTGAGCACTTTTCCTAAGAATGTCAGATAGGACGTCTATTTTCAAAAGGCGTGTGTTCTGCGTATATTACCTAAACTATGCGATTCGCAATTGTTCTGCCCGGTGCCGCGCCTTCAGAAATTGACATCCTATATGACATTTTTAGGAAAAGTGTTCAACATGAAAGTTGTAGTTCATGTAAATATAAAATAATCATCAATCAACACAAATGTGTACTTTCTACCTCCTAGACTACAAGTGTTAATTGGTCTAAATAGGTCCATGTGAAATAGTTGTAAGGGTCTAGTGGTAGAAATTTCACTTTTATTTTTAAATGAGGTTTTAGAAAAATTTCCTTTTTGGCAAGGCAGGCAAAGTGAAGATATATTCCCATTGAACATTGGCAAGCCTCTTATTATTTTATTTTTGACAATTTTAAAATTAACTTGGTGTTAAAGTGACCAAGACGCCTATGCCATAATTCTAGTTCTTCATTTTTTGATATTAGACATTTTAGTGAAGCACGTGAAAGATTATAAAAAACAATCAAATAGACATTGTGAGTTCTTGGTGCAATGAGTACAATATCATTAATTTTAGGATTTATAATTTTACACAAATTCGTAGAATATTTAAATAAAACATTAAGACCTTTATAGCATAGTTGACGAATATAGATTAAGTTATGTTTCAGGCCTTCTACATATAAAACGTTTGTAATAGAGAAAGAATCGTTACTCGTTATACTGATGCCTAAGATTCTTCTCTTTCCATTGTCACGAAAAGTCATCATTCCTCCTTTCTTCTTTGTCAGGCTAAGGAACTTTGCTTTTTGTCACCCGTCATGTGTTTGGAGCATCCCGAGTCCAAGTACCACATGTCTTCCTTTTTCTTAGCCTACCAACACACCTAAAAAGAAGATGAGAGTAAAGATCCGGATACCCAAGAGGTTCCTCCCATAGAGTGGGTGGAAACCTTAGGCACCCAAACTTGCTTAAAAGCACATCGTCCTTTTTTCTTACAAGAGTCCATGGTGTGTCCAAAGTGAAATCACTTAGCACACGACACAAAAGGGGTTGAGGCCTTTTTCAAATTTTTCTTTGGACTCTTGCTGGAAGATGGGGAACAAGCAGAAATCATTGTCGACTTGTTAATATAAGATTTATAATATTTGTTACTACCGCCAGCAGTAAGAGGTATCATCGTGCGATAACTTCCAGAGACATACCCAACCCCATATGTAGCGCTTCCATGCCTTTGGTTGGCCAAAATCTTGTCAAGGGCCTTCTGGCCAACTTTGAATTCTTTTATAGCCATGCTCAAGTCCTGGATCTGGGCTTTTAAGAAAGAGTTTTCATTAAATAAATTTTCACACCTATTTGCAAAAATTTTGTTTCCATCTTCAGTTTGAGAATGAGAGTTTTTTAAACTTCTTTCTAAATCTCCCTTTTGCTTTGTAAGAGATTCAATATTTGAGAGAGCCTTAGAAAGATCGTTTTCTAGTTCATTTATCATTGCCAAGTAGTGATCATTCTTTTGGCAAGACCCCTTCCCTTTTCCCAAAGAGTTTACTTCCTTAGTTAGCTTTTGAATTTGTTTTAAAAGAATTTTATTTACAGTTTTTAAAAGATCAATATCTTTCAGACTTTTATTAAAAAAAATTGCAAGTTTTCATATATTCAGTATAATGATTTTCACAAGTAGAAGGAAGTACCTCAGTGTCGCTTTGGACACTGCAATCATCGTTCGATGATTCATGGCTTTTTCCCATGAGGCATAGATTTGCCTCTTTGCCATCGCTTCAGGTAGAGTCGATTGAGCAGTCGGATGAAGTCATCCCATGTTGTTGCCTTCAAAACCTTCTTCTTTTCTTTTCCTTTGTGCCGCTTTTATTTTTGTTCTTTCAGGTACTTTGGGCACTGACATCGTATATGCTCGGTCTTCCTACAGTGGAAGCTCTCTGGTGAAGGCCTCTCGTCGTTGCCGTCGCTTGCTTTCTCCTTTTTCTCCCTTTTGGATGATGAGCCTTTTCGGAGACACTTTCAGAAGGTGTTCCTCCTTTCCGAGTTATTCATAAACTTTGTGAATTTTTTCACAAAAAGGTTATCTTCATCCTCCTCATCGTCGTCGTCCTCTTTTCTTGACTTTAGAGCCAAAGCTTTATTCTTCGGCTCTTTCTTGTATTCTTCATCTTGGATTTTGAGTTCCACCTCATTGGTTTTGAGATTCCCAATGAGACTCAATCTGGAGCCTTCTTAGATCATGTGACTCAGAGATAGCTGCTACCTTTGGATTATATTAGTTATTGGGTGTCAACTTATCACCTAGAGGGGGGGTGAATAGGTATTTCAAATTGTTTTGTTCCCCTTTTGGTATTCTTGATTTTTGGTTAACAGATTTAGAGTTTAAGAGCACTACACAGAAAACACACAAGAATTTATAGAGGATCCTCAAGATAGGGTGTCTTGAGTAGTCCTCTGTCCCTCTGCGCCTACCTAGCAGTGTGCTAGGCTCGGCAAACTCTGCCAATGTCTTCGACCCGCAAGCACTACAACTCGAACTCGCAAGTCCTACAGCCTAGGCCCGCAAGCCCCTACTGCACTCAAGCCCGCAAGCTCGACACTCAGGCCCTCAAGCCCTACACAGCACAAACCCGCAAGTCTTGCCCCTTGGACCCGCAAGTCCCTGCAGCATAGACCCGCAAGCCCCTTCACTGCACCCAAACCCACACGGTTGGACCCGCAAGTCTTCTGCCCTGGCCCTCAAGCATCACAGATTTCAATCCCTCAAGCTCGATAAGGTTGGACCCGTAAGTCCTCTGCCCTGGCCCTCAAGCCTCACAGATCTCAGGCCCTCAAGCTCAACACTTAGATCTGAAAATAGATCTTACAGTTTTGGCCCGCAATCCTTATAAAGAAAGATATACAAATAGATTCTTCTGTCTGGTGGAGATCTGCTTCTGGCCTTGAAGAAGATGCCTTTAATTTGAATCTTGAAGGTACAGATCTTCTTCAAGCCTTCTTCTTTTGCCTGATGTTGATTGGCTTCTTGACTTGAATGATTCTTATCAGTCGATGTGGCTTGCTGCAACTTGGAGAACACTGGATGTGCATTTTTGTTCTCCTCTTCTTAATATCAATTCTTCTCCGCATCTTTTACTATTGTATTGCTCGGCGGGATTCTTTTTCGATTCTTCGTTCTCATCTGTCTCGTTCGTGTGTTTTTTTTCTTTAGGGCAACCATTGTTCCCTTTTATAGAGCGGAGGAGCCGCACAACGGTCTCCTATGATGTCCTGTACTAACAGCTGCCCATACCTTAAGAGCACGCGTTGATTAGACAATCAGGCAGCAACATTAAATGCTGACAGCGCATCTGGTAACTTTTGAATCTGTCTCGATGATATTTCCATTGTTACGATGATATGGACAATATCTTGACGATACGGGACATCCCTTCTGCACTTGCACTTAAGACGACGTGAAGTCATCTAGCTGATGTCGGCGTAATCTTCTTGACTACTCGATATCGTTGTAACCACCTTATCTTGTCGACGACATAATCGATATCATGTCGACAGACTATTCTTCAGCAACTGCCTATCTTCATGAGACCTTCCTTAGTCTTCTCGACGTCAAGACTTCTTTACGACGATATCGTCGTCATCAGTCTTACTTGGCCTTATTGACGACAAGGCTTCTTTACGATGATATCTGTCTTAATTAGCCTTATCTATGACACGGCTTCTTTACGACGGTATCGTCGACATCTGACTTGTTTTTGTGCTTGAGTCTTCTCCTTTATATCAGCTTTCTGATATCGTTGTGAGCAACAATATCATCATACTCATGTTGTCTCGATGATAGCCGATATGATCATTCAACTTTGCTTTGCACATCATTTCAACGAAATGCATACACATTTTCGACGATATGTCCAGTCCTTATTGACGATATTGTACTTAGGCAAATTATTAAAGTACTGGACATATTGTCTGATCTCTGCAAGCATGAACTAAAATATAGCATCAAATACAACTTGTACTTATCATTGAGCTGAGCACTTCTTCAGATCAGGAATACTGCTGGGCACTATTCCCAACAATCTCCCCCTATTTGAAGAAGTCAAAATCCACTCAATGATAAAGTACATCTTAAGCAAATTAGCATATAATAATGACATTGCAGTTAAGTTTGAGTAAACATGGAATTTTACAAATATCACTTCATTGATAATTTATAAATAGTGACAGATGTTTTAAGATTTTCAACATTTCTACATTTGCCCCTAATGATTCAGCCATCTATTTCTCTGGTTCCTTCATAGCTGCTTCACTCTTTGCTTTCTTGACACTGGCTTCCTGCTCATTCTCAGTTTGTCTGGTGAAGTATTCAAATGTCTTAGGGTGATACTTGAGAGGCTCAGGAGTGTCTACAAGGATTCTGTCTGCTTGCTTGTCCCTTTTGTATTCTCTCCTTGCTTCTTCTCGGTCTTCATGTTTAGCCCATTCTTGAGGACTGTACACTTTGTATCTCTCACCTTTATTTACTTTCACCAGCTCCCATGCTTTTAATATGATGGCTCTGGACTTGGGACCCCATCTCTCATAATCACCCTTCTTTTCCATTTCTTCCTTGTATTTCCTCTTTCTCACCTTTACCTCATCTTCTTCTAATATTTCATTTCCTTTATTCTGATCAGCAACAGCATCAGGAATGCCAACATATTGATCTTCAATAGGGTACTTTTCAGCAAGCCCATCAAAGTGGAAAGGAGAGAGATTCATTGCTTCCCTGATGGTATTGGTGGTACAGATGGCATGCTCACCACTGGCCTTTATCATTGATCTTTCCACCTTTATGACTTCATCAGATATCCCCCTTTGGAGGTTCTCTTGAAGGACCAGTATCTTGCTTGTAAGCATGTGAATTCTTGCTTCTAGATGGTTCTTGGTCTCAAGCAAATGACTGTCTAGATCCTTATTATGGTGATCTAGACTTTCTTGGAGATTAGTTTTGTGTTCAACCATCCATCTGGTGGTTGCTGTGTAGGCCTTCTCTATGTTGTTGACGATCATAATCTGATTATCCCCTACATCAGATAGACCATTGTGAGTAAGTGTTGTCTCTTTGGCAGTGTATTCTTGCATATTCTTCGCATCATTTCTTAGGCTTGTTGTTTCAGCAGATAGTTCCCTTCTTAGCTCATTGACAACAGAGTTAACATGACTTTCAATTTTTATCCTTTGCTCTTCCAGGAGCATTTTTATCTGAGGCAGTAGTGAGAACTCCATTGGCCTATTCTCTGGAGGTGAACTAGCTTGACCTAGTTCCTCCTCTTCATTCCCATCAACCATGGGAGATGGAGGTCCTCTAATGGGTGACTGGTTTGACTTATTTTCCTCTTCAGGATTTGGCAGATCTCTGTTAGTCTCATCAGCAGGATTCTCTTGGTTGTCTTCTTGGGGATCTTCACTTGGGTCCTCTTGGACTACTGGTCCAGAATGAATAGCATCCTCAGCCCCAATGATCTTATTGATCACATCTACCACTTGAGCAGGGATCTCACTATTCTTCTCACCCTCAATTTCAGCATCCTCTTATTATGTTCCTGTTGTTACAATTGTCCTGGATCCCAAACTTAGAGCAGAGATCAGGAGGGAGACATTCCTTTTCTCTACAGGCGCTTCAGAGTCAGACGGGTCTGAGTTGTTGCCTGACTCACTTCCTTCAGATGAGCTTTCTCCCTTCCTCGTCATATCCTCTACAGTCTTCAGCTTCTTGGGAGACTTAGTCAGAACTTTCTCCCATCTCTCAAGTATCTTGATATCCATCCTTCTCATGTGATGGATTTTTACACCGTACTTCTTGTTGAAAGTCTCAGGATAAGATAGTAGTAAAAAGAGAGACAGAATTCTTCCCAGATTGGGTACTTGGAAACTTTCTTGAATTCTCTTGAAGATAATCTGACCCCAGTAGGTTTTCTTACTTAGGATTATCCTTGCCCCACAATATCTGCCATAAGTTTTTTTGTTGATTAAAATTCTTTCTTTCTAGAGACCCATAGGTCTTGTTGGAGTGTCCGCACCATGCCAGTGCCTTGTTAAGGTCTTCCTGGGCGACCTCTTCATTTTCCTCCCCCTTGGCGTAGGTCGGCAGCTGAAGAGCTCTGGCCAATCTATTGGGGTTCACCTTGACTTTCATCCCGTTGATTAAGCTCTTCACGGTTGTTCCTTTTGAGCCACCCTTGGCATTCGAGTAGAACTCCGGCACTTCTCTTTTTAATATTATTGTTGGCTCAGAGAGAGCAAACGCCAGGCCGATGGCGTCCAACAGCTTAATAGTGCCTTGAATCTCTTCTGGCCCTTCTGAGAAACTATTCCTCACCACTTCGCTTCCTTCATAGAGAAATTCTTCCTTCTTTGGGGCCATCTCTTACTTGATCCGAGAGGATTTTAACATCGTCGACTCATTCACTCTTCAAATACGTAGAGAACACGACAGCTTTTTAGGGCAAATATAGAATGTGTTTTAACCTTAATACATCTGACCTTATTTATAGCTTCAGGATTGGAAGGCGATGTGTCATTTGATAAAAGTCTGATTAACTTAGATTGAGCGGTTGCGATCGGTTAATTTCAAATCCCTTATGTGTTAGATCGACACTTAGGAATCGTCGTGATCCTACTTAGGTGTCGAGAAATCATTTCGACGATACCAATCATTATTTTGACGATATCGTTTTGGATACAAAATGATATTGGTCTTGTTCATTCTTTTGAATGATCAGTGTTGTGCTTTAGCTGTCAAATATATGTGCTCTTTGAGTGACAGCTTTTGCTTACTCAAGTCAAAAATTACTCTTAAAGCTCGAGTTGAGTTTTTTTGAGCCGTCTTGTCGAGCGTTCGAGTGGGCTCAACTTAACTTGCACCAATGATAAGACCGATAGAATCCGTACTGAATAGTTTAGTTCAGTTCTCGGTTCTACTCATAGTGTTTTGCAACTGGGCAAAAAAAATTTGGTCCTCGATTTTACTCATACTAATTATTTGCCACACAAAAATCGTGGCTAATACTTATGTATTTGCCATGAAATAAAAATTGTGGCTAAAATATTAGTCATGAATTAGAAAACCGTGGCAAATAGTATCTTTTTAGCCCGAATTTGACAAGCCGTGACTAATGTTTTTTATTTTTTGCCACGAATTTGACATTTGTAGCTAATACTTACTTAATATCCCCGAATTTGGGGATGTGACTAATACATAACAATTAGCCACGATTTTAGACACGTGGCAAAAAAAGTGTGGCTAAAAGTCATTTTTCTAGTAGTGTCATCGGACTTCAGCTTGCCTAGAAGAGCATCTGTGGAGATCTCCCTGTGGCATCTGGACTCTTTGATGGCCCAGATCCTTGAGTCTCAAGTGCTTGGGAAGTACATGAGCAACTTGTCATTTATCTCAGTCAATGAGATCTCCTTGTCCAGTTCTTTGAGCTCATTGATTATGATCCTGAACCTTTCATACATTTCAACAACATTTTCTTCAGACTTCTTCTGAAAGTTCTTATATTGGGATATGAGAATGGACTTCATGTCCTTCCCTTCGTCAAAACTTCCTTCAACTAATCTGGATAGTGAATCGCGGATCTCGTTTGCAGATTAGCAATCAGTCACTTTCTGAAATATGTCATCTTGCATAGTGGATACAAAGATATTCATTGTCTTGGCATCCCAGTATTTAATTTTATTTTCTCCTTCTGTCCATTCTGCCATGTGAATAAGTTCTAGTGTTGAGTTTCCACTGACATCCTTTTTGTAAGGC
The DNA here is from genome assembly GCA_033032865.1 of Dactylorhiza incarnata. NCBI lineage: Eukaryota > Viridiplantae > Streptophyta > Magnoliopsida > Asparagales > Orchidaceae > Dactylorhiza > Dactylorhiza incarnata. Next base: position 413,969 of record JAWHQI010000384.1, read on the forward strand.
ATTGGTGGTCATGTCAAAATAGAATTGAAGTTGTCTTCATCAATAAAATTAATGTGTAATTTTATTTTGGTCTTCCGGAGTGTAAACTTGTTCAAATTACACACTGGTGGTCTAGTGGATGCACAGTCTTAGAACTCATTTCCTTAAAATACTTTTGAAATATAAAAATAAGAGTGAGAGGATCTTTTGATCAAGGTGTTAACCTTTTTCTGATGAACCTCCCTCTGATACCAATTGAAAGTGCAAAGTTGCTCCATTAAGAATTCTCTAGAGGGGGTGAATAGAGAATTAAAAACTTTTAATAAGAAGTGCACAGAAAATTAATCCTAATTTTTAAGCATCCAGGATTCCAACCAGAATTAAATCAATCACAGAATAATAAAGTAGACAAGAGACAATCACAAAAAATTCATAAGCACAGAAGATACAAAAGCTATAATGGTTCCCCAAAATTTGGGTAGTCCACTCTTCTACCACCTTGGTAGGAATACACTATCACAGTGCATGAGTCTTTGATGAGGAGACTCTTAGAACCACTGAGTCTTTTGATAAGGAGACTCTTAGAATCAATCCAGGTCTTTTGATAAATAGATCCTGAACCAAGATTGAATCCTTTGAAGAGGGATTCTAAAAACTCTTTACTCAGCTTACAGAAATGAGAATTAGAGAAAGAAGAAGATGATGATGAAGTGAAATCTTCTGATTTGAATCCTCTTTCAGCATTCACTGAGGATTCTAGGCACTAAGTGTTCTAGATCCTTTGTAAGATGATGAATCCTTGCTTAGAAGAAGATGCAAGGATTATAAGCACTGATCCAGCCTTTTCAGATTGATCTATGTACCTTTTATTAGCTTCTTTCAAAGAGAGATGAAGAAGAAGCTTTCTGCAACTTAAGGTGTTGGGTTTTCTATAACAACACATTATATGTGAGCAGCGGAAAGAAAGAAACAAGAACAACCCGAAATAGTTACAGTATCTTGCGATTTCATGAATCAAGATATAAAAAGGAAAGCAACACATTGCAATAAATACCTGAAGGGGGTTGAGTCAACACACAACCGAGATGCTCCAAGAAGAAATCCCGAAGATAGGCTCTGAGGTCCAAGTACTGAAATGGATCGGCACCTCTATAGAAGTCCACACAGTGAAGGAGAACCCCATGACCCTTGTCCAACAAGAGCTGGGATGAAGAAAGGATGCCCTCTTCATCTCCCATGAACTGCTAAATCTGACAACAGGGAGAGGCTCTATTAGTTTCGCAAAAGAAGAAGGTCTACAGGAAACTTAATCGCTTATTTTATACTCAAGGAATAAAACATACTATCCGCGGACCCAAGAACTTATTGGAGTTAATATAGAAATTCGTCGAATAGACCAAATTCGTCAAAATAATTCGATGATTCGTCGAGTCCATCTAATTCATCGAATACATCATGATCCGTCAACACAATCTCAATGTATCATCGAATACAATGCGCTCCGTCGAGACGATCTCGACATATCGACGGTTCGACGTGATGAATCAATGTGTGTTCTGATGATCTCGATGACTCATCGAGTACATCAAATTCGTCGAGACGACTCAACAAATTCGACGAGATGAATTAACACACACATATCGTCGAGACAATTCGATGATTCGTCGAGTACAAGACAATTCGACGAGACCCTCCTGACGATTCATCGTGTACTCTTTTCTTATCGAGACATTCTCGATGCAACTCCAATTTGTCACAGGATTGGTCCTCCATTCATATCGAATATGAGCAAGACCAACACAATCCTTCATCTAACTTCTCCAACACTTTTATGTGTGACCCTGTAGGCTCATATTGCGTTGGCAATAAGACTAACTACTTGATTATTTTGAGATCACCTTGGAAAAACTAACAGTCCCCCACTTGATCACAAAGTATCAGCAAAAGTCTCACAAACAATGAGCGACATCTAGCAATACATCACTGCTGCCCAAGCAATAAGAGTTCATAACTCAATAAGAATGTCTTGACCAATATACCAGTGTTGTCATGTCCCTTTGGCCATTACATCTGGATAGAATTAGAGGCATGGACCGTGTCACCCTCATAATTTGTCAATCCTAGATTCCTGATCTAGAATAGACTGTCTGAAATTGGTGAGCTCAATATCTCATATTGACTCAACCAAGCATGATCATGTATTTCTCAGTCTTATTCCATCAAGGGGGGCCCTTGGATGTAACTCCTGTCATATAGGAGGATAAATCCCATATTTGTCCACACACAAACACCCAAATGAATCGTAGCATATCCAATAACCACTATTATCATCAACCTTTTTTAAGGAAGACTTTTGATGGCATCAAAGTATGATCTTCCTCACTTGATGAATATTGTGACTTCAGGACAAAGAACCACAAACGCCATTGCCATATGTGACCTACTTGTGACACATTTATGTAACAATCCACAAAGTAGTCTAATGGTGGGTCTGTCCAGTACAACTTGTTCACTAACAAGTACCCATGTGATGACTTGATATCACAATATCATGACCTGTGAGAACCGGTCATCAGTCAATGCACATGCTAGTCTTAATGTGCCTTCATTGCCCTTAGCTTCAAAGATGATACATCGACTAGGGACCATTTAAGAATGAAGCTTCTTATAAACATAGACCCTCACATTCATGTCACGTACTTGAATTCCTATGGAAGCAAACATTCTAAGGACATTTACTATGTTAATTAATCTATCAAATAGAAACAGTTGACATAGTAAAAGAATTTGCCATAAATGTAAAATGAAATATAAAATACTCTATTCATCACATGAATAACAACCGACACTAATATAATCCATAAGACTCCCACTAGAGACGATCATTCAGGTATCTAATACCCATTGATCTAATATGACAATCATGCTTTCTCTGTACAAGGGGCTTTGTCAATGGATTTGCAATATTATCTTTAGTCGGTGCTCTGCATATGCTCACATCTCCTCGATCGACAATCTCTTGAATAAGATGGAACCGCCGAAGTATGTGCTTGGAGCGCTGATGAGATCTAGGTTCCTTAGCTTGGGCAATTGCATCATTGTTGTCACAGTAAAGAACTATGGGATCAACAATGCTAGGAACTACATCTAGCTTGCCGATGAATTTCCTAATCCATACAGCCTCCTTTGATGCATTTGCTATAATAATATACTCAGCTTCTGTCGTAGAATCGACAACTGTCACTTGCTTGGAACTCTTCCAGCTTACAGCTCCTCCATTCAGGAAAAATACAAAACCTGATTGAGACTTTGAGTCATCCATATCAGTGTGGAAGCTAGCATCTGTGTAACCCTTTACAACAAGCTCTTCCCCTCCACCAAACACCAAGAATAATGTCGATGTTTCCTAAGGTGATCTGGAAGTGATCAAGCATTTAGTCTTACTGCCAACGCGATATGAGCCTATAGGGTCACACACAAAAGTGTTTGGAGAAGTTGGAGGAAAGATTGTGTTGGCCTTACTCATATTGGATATGAGTGGAGGACCAATCCTATGAGCAATTGGAGTTGCGTCGAGAATGTCTCGACGGGAAAAAGTAGTTCACGATGAATCGTTGAGTGTTTCGACGAATTGCATTGATGAATCATCGAAATGTCTCGAAGACATATGTGTTAATTCGTCTCAATGAATTCGTCGAATTGTCTCGACGAAATAGATGTACTCGATGAATTGTCGAGATTGTCTCGTCAGAACACGTATTGATTCATCACGTCGAATTGTCTCGACGAATTATATTGTATTCGACGAATCGTCGAATTGTCTCGACAATTTTGGTTTATACTTAACAAATTCTGTTTACTCTAATACTTGTCATGGGTGTGCGGATAACTTTTCTCTCTCGACTGGGGTATAAATAGATTATGATTTTATGCACTAGGTGTGGCTCTCCCTTTTGTGATTCTTCAGATAAATAGAGAGATCGCGAATAACCGCTGACAGAAAAGTTCTGATCGGTTCGCTCTCGCCACCGCCCTTCGATCTCGTCGTCGCTTTTCCCCTTGTCGGATCTAGCAGTACATGGGAAACGTAGAGGGCTCTCCTTCTCCGACCTTGTTCTTGTGCGACAAGAATCTAGGGTTCTTCTTCACTCGTGTGGACTTCCGTAGAGGCACCGATCGATTTCAGTGCTTGGAACTCAATGATTGTTCTTCAGATTTCCTATTGGAGCGTCTTGATTAAGTATTGACTCAATCCCCTTCAGGTATATTGCCATGTGTTATTTCTCTATTTCTTGATTCATGAAATCGCAAGGTCCTTTAGTTCTTTTGGGTTGTTCTTGTTCATTTTCCACTGCGTGCCTTTGATGCATTGTTCATAGAAAACCGAACAGTGGTATCAGAGCCAGGTTGCGATACTATGTGTGTAAATCTAGAAATTTAGAAGTGTTCTAAATGCCTAGATTTCTACCCCTATGACCCCACCAGGGGCGCGGCCCCTTGGAAGCCCGCTAGGAACGCATGTGATTGCGTTGCGATTTCATTATTTTAGAAATTGTTTTTACTTTGTAGTAACTGGCCCTCAAAATGATTTATGAAATCAAATGTCTTCGATTTTGAATCTGACATTGAGAGATGACCCTGTCTACTGCATAAGTGGAGTTGTTATTCATTGGTCCAATGCATGTAAATCTGGAGATTTAGAAGGGTTCTGAATGTTCAGATTTAGCCATTTTATCAAAGTGTTGATGATTTTATTTTGTGCACTGGGATGTATTTGGATTGTGAATGTTGTAATTTTAGATTTTGTGAATATGCACAATGATTAAGTGTTAATCATGATGAAATGTTCATCGATTGAATCATAAAATCCCTTATCCAATATTAAGTATTCGGATGCCTTCCGATGGATGACACTCTTCCTATCTCGATCGATGAAGTGTGGGCTTGCCAAAGCAAGGTGCATTAATCTATCTTGGTAAGGGTGCGAGCGGATAATTGTGATATCTCACTGTCAACATTGGGTCTATCTTAACTAGGTAACCTCAAAGGTTGAGTGTCTAGAGGCATAATGTTGGCTTGCACCGTTTGATGGATGCGAATAAAGAGTTATTCACCATCCATATAAGAGTTGCATAGTGATGAAATTGGCAAATGTTGTCTACCTAAATAGCCACATTGTGGGTGATCAGCCAAAGCTGACTCACAATGACGGTGAAATACAGATCTTGTCCACTAAGAGAGTAGCTCGCATAAACTCTCTGAAATGATATCAAGGGTTATCAATTTGAATAAAATAGTGGGAGCCTTTTAATAAAAGTCCATATTAAAATAAAATGTACTAAAAATTTTACTTTGCAAAATTCCTTGTAGAATATCCATGGCAAGTGGTTCTCACTCCACCTTGTCCCTGAGAGCGATCCTTGAGAAGGACAAGCTAAATGGGACAAATTTCTTAGACTGGTTCAGGAACCTGAGAATTATTCTCAGGCAAGACCGTAAGCTCTATGTCCTGGAAGAAGATCCCCCTGCGGAGCCAGCCGCTACTGCACCTCATGCAGAGAAAGATGCTTACAAGAAGTATGGAGATGACTCCTTGGATGTTGAATGTCTTATGCTCGCAACCATGAACTCTAAGCTTCAAAAGTAACACGAGAACATGAGTTGTTACGAGATGGTCGAGCACCTGAAGAAAATGTTTTAAGGGAAAGCTCGCCAAGAGAGGTTTGACATATCTAGGGCGTTGTTTCAGTGCAAGATGGGAGCTCGAGACCCAGTAGGGACTCACATACTCAAGATGATTGGGTATATAGAGAACCTTGAAAGACTGGGGTTTCCTTTGAGCCAAGAGTTGGCCACTTATCTGATCCTGCAATCGTTGTCGGACAGTTAAGAGCAGTTTGACTTGAATTACAATATGAATGAAATTGACAAGACACTGTCTGAGCTCCTAGGCATGTTAAGAACTGTTGAAATATGGAGAAGGTCAAGTTTGCTAGCCCCATATTGATGGTGCATAATAGCAAGGGCAAGACCAAGGGATTCAAGAAGACTAAGGTGGGACCTAAGTCATATCTTGATCCCAAGTCTTCAGCACTGAAGAACAAAGGCATGGCTAAGGAAGGGAAGTGCCACTATTGTGGTAAGGCAGGGCATTGGAGGAGGAACTGCCCCCTCTATCTTAAAGATCTGCAAAATAAGAAAGGAAGTGTGACTTCCACTTCAGGTATTTTGTTATAGAAATAAACCTTTCTACTCCTTCATCTTGGGTATTAGATACTGGATGCGGTTCTCACATTTGTATAAATGTGCAGGAACTGGGAAGGAGAAGAATGTTGGGTAAAGGAGAGGTAGACCTGCGCGTCGGAAATGGAGCAAGAGTTGTTGTTGTTGTCGTAGGAATATATCGTCTTTCTTTGCCCACGGGGCTTATAATCGAATTAGATAATTGTTATTTTGTTCCAACCATAACTTGAAATATTATATATATGTCATGTTTAGACATGAGAGGATTTTTTTTCATTATTAAGAACAATGGTTGTTATATATTCATGAATGATGTTTGTTATGGTGTAGTTCAGCTGTTTAATGGCCTATACGTTTCGAACTTAGATCATCCAATCTATAACATAGAAATTACTAAAAGACTAAAAACTATTGACTTGAATCCTTCGTATCTTTGGCATTGTCGTTTGGGTCACATAAATGAGAAACACATATCCAAGCTCCATAAATATGGAATATTGGACTCATTTGATTATGAATCATTTGAGAGATGCGAGTCATGTTTATTAGGCAAGATGACAAAGGCCCCTTTCACTAGTTGTAATGAGAGGGTTGATGATCTCTTGGGTATAATACATAGTGATGTATGCGGACCCATGAGTTTTATGGCTAGAGGTGGGTTCCACTACTTCATTATGTTACTGACGATTTCAGTAGATACGAATACGTGTTTCTTATGAAGAACAAATCTGAAACCTTTGAAAAGTTCAAAGAGTTTAAGAATGAAGTAGAGAACCAACTGGGAAAAAGAATAAAAGCACTCTGATCTGATCGAGGTGGTGAGTATCTGAGTCATGAGTTTTGTGATCATCTAAGAAAGTGCGGTATTGTATCACACCTCACTCCACCCGAAACACCACAACATCATGGTGTGTCTGAGAGGAGGAATCGTACTTTTTGGACATGGGACGGTCAATGATGAGTCATGCAGATTTGCCTGTTTCCTTTTGGGGATTTGCTCTAGAGACTGTTGCTTTCACTTTAAATCGTGCTCCAATGAAAATGGTTCAAAAGACACCATATGAGATATGGACTAGGAAGCGTCCTTGTATGTCTTTCAATAAGATTTGGGTCTGTGAGGCATACGTGCGACGTCAAATGCCTGACAAGCTGGAACCCAAATCGGATAAGTGTTATCTAGTGGGGTATCCTAGGGAGACCAAAGGGTATTATTTCTACTTATCGTCTGAGGGCAAAGTATTTGTCGCAAGGACAGACGTCTTTTTAGAGAAAGAGTTCTTATTCAGAAAGACTACAAAGGTAGAACTTGAAGAAGTTCAAGAACCACAAACTGGAAATGAACCTGAATTGGAACCTGAGTAAGGACTACAAGTAGTTTTAGCTAAAGAGTCTGCTCAATAAACACAAGTCCTACGTAGATCTGGTAGACCAAGATTTGAGCCTGAGAGATATGGTTTTCTCGTATCTCAAATAGGTAATGTGTTGCTTATGGATCATGATGATGAGCCTGCAACCTACCAAGAGGCTATGAATGGACCGGACTCCGAGAAGTGGCTTGATGCCATGAAATCTGAAATGGACTCCATGTATGCAAACCAAGTTTGAACTTTGGTGGAACCACCTGAAAGGGTACGACCCATAGGGTGCAAGTGGGTCTTCAAGAAAAAGACCGACATGGATGGCAATGTACAGACTTTCAAAGGCTGGTTGGTGGCTAAAGGTTTCAGGCAAATTCTTGGTGTTGACTATGATGAGACCTTTTCCCCTGTTGCTATGGTCAAGTCCATCATAATTCTACTTGCTATTGCTGCGTATTATGACTATGAGATCTGGCAAATGGATGTCAAAACGGCTTTCCTTAATGGAAACCTCCTTGAGGAAGTGTATATGACACCACCCGAGGGTTATCTCCAAGTGAAGTCACTAAAATATGCAAGTTGCAGAGATACATTTATGGATTGAAACAGGCTTCTCAAAGTTGTAATCTTCATTTTGATGAGAAAATCAAAGAGTTTGGTTTCATCAAGAACGAGGATGAACCTTGTGTTTACAAGAGAATTAGTGGGAGCATTGTTGTATTCCTGATATTGTCTGTAGATGACATACTGTTGATTGGGAATGACATTCTGACCCTGCAAGTTGTTAAGAACAACCTAGGGAACTGCTTTTCTATAAAAGACTTGGACGAAATGACTTATATACTTGGTATTAAGATCTATAGAGATAGATCGAAGAAGTTGTTGGGTATGACCCAAAGTACATACATTAGAAGGTGTTGAAACAGTTCAACATGCTTGAGTCCAAGAAGGGATTCTTACCCATGTCTCATGGTGTGAGTCTCTCTAAGGACCAGTGTCCTAAATCTTTGGAAGATAAGGACCGCATGAAGTTGATTCCATATGCTTCTGAAGTTGGATCAATCATGTATGCAATGTTATGTACTCGACCCAATGTATCTTATGCTTTGATCATGACTAGAAGATATCAGTCTGATCCCAGTGACAGTCACTGGATTGCAGTCAAGAATATCCTAAAGTACCTAAGAAGGATAATGGATGTATTCCTGGTGTTTCGTGGAGAGGAGAGCTCATTGTAAGAGGTTACACGGATGCTAGATTCCAGACTGATGGGGACGACTCAAAGTCTCAATCAGGTTTTGTCTTTTGCCTGAATGGAGGAGTTGTAAGCTGAAAGAGTTCCAAGCAAGTGACAGTTGATGATTCTATGACTGAGGCTGAGTATATTGCTGCTGCAAATGCAACAAAGGAGGTTGTATGGATTAGGAAATTCATCAGCGAGCTTGATGTAGTTCCTAGCATTATTGATCTCGTAATTCTCTACTGTGACAACAACGGTGCTATTGCATAAGCTAAGGAACCTAGATCTCATCAACGCTCCAAGCACATACTTCGGCGGTTCCATCTTATTTGGGAGATTGTCGATCGAGGAGATCTGAGTATATGTAGAGTACCGACTGAATAGAATATTGTGGATCCACTAACAAAGCCTCTTGTATAGAGAAAGCATGATGGTCATACTAGATCAATGGGTATTAGATACCTTAACGATTATCTCTATAGAGAGACTTGTGCATCGATTTATATATTTGTCGGTTGTTGTTTATTCATGTGATGAATAAAGTACTTTATATATTATTTTACATTAATGGCAAGTTCTTATTGTTATGTCATTTGTTTCTATATGATAGATTAATTAGCATAATATATGCCCTTAGAATATTTGCTTCCATGGGAATTCAAGTGCGTGATTTGAAGGTGAGGGCCGATGTTTAAATGAAGCTTCATTCTTAAAATAGTCCCTGTTCGAGGTATCATCCTAGAAATTAGGGTGAGGATGAGACCATAAGACTAGCTTGTGCGTTGACTAATGACTGGTTCTCACAGGTCATGATATTGTGATATCAAGTCATCACATGGTACTTATTAGGAACAAGTTATACTGGACAGACCCACCATGAGATTACTTTGTGGATTGTTGATATAAATAATTGGTTTTGGATTTGGAAGAATATAAGAGATTTTTGTTGTTGATGTTCTCCAATTCTATATCTGATGAAGGGAAACGTACTTTATCGTTTATAGTATAGGATACTTAAGAAAAATATCAAGGTCGTATTAAACACAGGTCTGTCGAGTACTTCTACTTCAAGAAAGCTAACTATTATTTTATCGAAAAGGGCGGAAAAGGGTTAATAATTATGTTGAATTCGAAAATTCACCTCCGAAGGAAATCGGAGGCTGCGGGCTGTCGGTTACTATTTGAGCAGAGAAAACTAGATCGCTGTCCGCGGTCGAGACCAAACTTCGCCCGTCATGGCGAATGCCACTCCTGTGACGAGCTTTCCTTTGATTCAAATGAAGAAGCTACAACGGGTTACAGAAGCAGGAAAGAAGAAGCCAACCGGTCAGACAAGTCGCAAGACAGGAAACTCGAGATCGAAGCTCTAACAAGCGAGCTTCAGGATTCGAGTGTGCGTGCCTTGGGAACGTCGCCGCCCCCTATTTATAGGCTCGGGGGCCTGCTCGAACGGCCAGGGATAAAATAACCACCTGCCAGGGTACAGGAGAATCGGGTAGGCGGTGACAGGATACAGAAAGGAGAAAAGAAACAAGCCGCACGGTCTTGGCGGCTTGCGCTTCCGATCTGTCCTGGCCGGAGATCAAAGATACTGCGATCAAGGAAATGGTGCAACCCGGGCGGCCTTGGACCTGAGACCGCAGCTTGCCTTCTGGACTTGGGTCTTGATAGTCTTCATGATGCAACCCGGGCGGCCTCTAACCTGAGACCGCGGCTTGCCTTCTGGAATTGAGCCTTGATAGTCTTCAATACTTGGAGGCGGCCTGAATTCTATCAGATCGCCCGGTTTGTACTAGCGGAGCCGATAGACCTTGTTGAACCCAAACCGGGCGACTTGCCTCACCAGACCGCCCGGTCTGCTAGAAGTTCTATCCGGAGGCGGTCTTCTGGGTAAACATAATCCCCGCATATTTTCAAATCCCGAAGAGATTTTAAAAATATTAGTTCTAGCCGGAGACCGCACCGACCTTGCCTCATAGGTTATAAAATGTTATGGAAGCTTCCTTTTCCGCATAATTATAGTGCTATCACGAGTCACTACTCGCCTCTTGCGGTCAGAACCCTCCGGCTAACCAGTCCGATCAAGATGGTGAATCTCATGGCTGAGTTTGAAGGCCGACAAAAGAAGAGTAAAGACCGCGAGGGAGACCGCGAGGGAGACCGCGAGGGAGATCGCTCGAAAGAGAGGAAGTGGAAGAAGAAGAAGCCCCATCAACCCGTAAAGGCTGACCTGCCCATCACTATTGCTTCTACGGACAAGCCGACTGACCTACCCCCTGTGCTAACAGACGATTTGTTGACCAAAAATGAAGCGGGTTGTTCGAACCCGCCCCCAGTCGATTCGCCTACCCCTTCTAACAAGGCGACCGATCCGCCCGCTCTTTCGGACAAGATGAATTCCGAAGTCATTCTCTCGAAGACCGACGGCGGCGATTCTTTCAATATTGAGATCACTCCTTCTGGGGTATTTAATCTGAAGATAAGTGATGATGGAGGAGAGACGGTTGATTCTCCCAAGCCGACTGAGCAGCAATGTTCAGTGCCGCTGGTGAATGTCAATGATAGTCCTATCAGTTCGCAACAAGCCGACCAGGAGTCGGCTAAGAAGAGGAAGAGGGCTGAGACGACCACAGAAAGACTTTTGAGTAAAGTCAAGAGTTTGAAAGACAAGAACAGAGCGGCCACAAGGAAACCGGGAGCGGGTGGCCTTCAAAGCAAGGCACGTGATAGAGAAGTTTCTGAGGGACTGACAACTCCCTCCCCCAAGCTGGGCGACCAGGTTTTTACCTCTGCTCATAGCATGATTGTGAGTGATATCATCAAGGATTTTGACACTATTAAGAAGCAGGGCAAACTACTTGACGACTCTGTCGATTTGAACGAGGCTGACCACCCCGGCGAGGACGCGACCCGGATTGAGAAGGCCGCACCGGCTCCCAAGGACCCTGTGATGATCGGGCTGCGGATTATAAAAGCGAAGGCGGAGAAAGTGAGAGAGCTTTTGGACAAGCCACCGCCGCCGCCACTCAATCTTCTTGCACAAGGTAAAGAAGTCACGGGTTCCCTCCCTATCCGTTTTTTCCAAATGCGGTCTCGAAAAAAGCTGAACGACTTGACACTGAACCCGCCACCGAGCTACTTTCCCTCCGCTGCTCAATTTTCTGCTGCTATGCGGAGGCAGAATGAGAGGTCGTGGAGAGAGCAGCGCCGAAGGATGGATTCTGAGCGAACGAAGCGATCTGTTATTCCAAACTTTAGTCCCACTGCTACGACTTGTAAGCAAGGAGAATTCGGAATGAGCGGTCTTCATTTAGTAGTACTCTTTTTGTATGAAATCATATGCGCTCAATCTTTCTGACTGTCTTTTTTGCTGCGGGCGACCAAGAACCCACTTCGAAGCCGGGCGACTTGGTGGCTTGCCTTCCTCCATTGACTTCATCCATTCCCAGCTCTTTGTTGAACCCAGATACTCGGATGGAAGAGGAGCTAGCCTCTCTTCAAAGCAACTTTGAGATCCCCAATAACCAAGTAAAAGGCTTCGAGGAGCGGGAGAAGGCTGCCCAGGATGAAAAATCCGCAATGCGGGTTGCGCTAGAGGCCGAATGGAAAGAGAAACGGGAAAAGGAGAGGATGCGGTAGGAACAGATCGCTGCTCTAACCGCCCGACTTGATAAAGGGAAGAAGGAGATCCGCAAGCTTGAGGACGACTGCGCATATTACAGGGACAAGTACCTCCATCTGACAAGGGAAGTTGGCAGAAGCCGGCGAACCTTTAATACGACTGATGAAGGACGTCGTGGATCAAACCACTAGCTGTTGGGATGAGTTCAGCTCTTCCAGCGTTCGGGATGGCCGATCCAGCTACTAATGTAAGTGAGGCCGCATAGGCTTTGCCTGCTCGCATGATTCCGGCCGCGCGAGTAGAGCGAGATGCCGCGCAGCTTCATAGCATTATCAACCACCTTCACCATAGTATCAATCAGATGCATGGTACTGTTCTTCAAGTAGGCGATCACGTCGCGTGACTTAATCGAGAGGATGCTCCGAATGATTCCCGCCAATGATGAGCGGTTTCAAACAATGCTTGTAATATTATTTTATTCTGTCCTTTGGACAACTTTGAACATTGAACTTAACATTATGATGTCCGACTTGCTCTACAGACCGTGCGGTCTGTTATTTGAATGCCTATATTTTCTTCCTTAGAATATATAGACGTCTGTGAATTGCTCTGAGCGGCTTGTTTCTACTGTTCTTTAAATCGCTCGCCTTAATTTTATTTTTTGTGGTTTGATGTTCGTAAACTGACTTAGCTATGTGAAATTCTGCCAGTGCGGGTTGGTTATGCTAGCCGCAATTTGACCTTGCTAAATGCAGATCACCGACTCTATAAGTAGCGGCCCTTCCGAAGACAGATTCATCAGAATCTTAAGATGGGAGCTAAGCGCCAGCCGCGATGACCTGAAAAAGTGTCTGCCACGCGATCTGAAGCGGCCTTAGCTTTCCATTCGGCCGACCATGAAGAATGTCGTTTGACCAAGGCAGAGCTAGATGAATTCGTAGAAAAACATATGGTAGGGAGTCCACTGCTCGCACGGCTTCCACTCCGCGACGAGCGGATAAACTCTTCCGCCCCTAATCAAATCGCCATCCCAATCAACCACTTTGACTGTGGGTTCAAGATCCCAATCTCTACTGAACTTGCCATGGTTTTCGACCATTATGGGGTTGTGCCCGGGCAACTCTCCCCCAACTCGATAGCGGCCATATCTAGCTTTATCTCCTACCTGCGGTCTGAGAGAGTCCGCTTTTCAATGGACCTTTTCAGGAAGATCTTCTCGGTGCGGGCTATCCCTGCTTCTGAGTCGAAGGTGTTCAAGGGCCACTTGTACTTTGGATGTAGGGGGTTGAAGATGGTCAACCTTGCGAACAAGGTTACGGATTGGTCAGAGAGGTACTTGATATTTGAAGGCCGATTTGGCTTGTTAAATCCCAACCCGCAGGTTCGGTCAGAGGAAGTTTTTCAACCAGTCATTGTCAACAAGATCGAGATGGACACCTACACGCTCCTTGAAAATGAGCGGCATAATGTAGGTCACTACATTCCGCTGCTCTCTGAGTTGGAGAACGTCCGGCCTGAATACAGTAAGTCTCTTTCAACCCGCTTCCTGCTCTGATATTGATCGTGTGGCCTCTTGTTATGATACCTCTACTCTTTTTCAGTTGAGGCCGTCGTTCCTAAGAACAAGCTGGTCAGTCCGGCCGGCTTGATCCTGACTCAGAGGGAGAAGAGGCAGCGGCTGGGAAAAAACAAGTCGGTGATGTCTGATGGCGAGGAATCGGCCTCTTCTGGCGACTTCTCTTCTCTCCGTTCTTTCAGCAAGGTGAAGGACCTGAAAGGCCGCATGGTCTTGTCCTAGCACCCAGATGGTGATGGTGTTCAAGTCTCCACCGAGCTCCCCCACTGGGCGAACGAAAAATCTGGTCGACACGCAGAAGCCGCCAGCATTGCTCTATATGGCCTGCGAAACTTCAGGAGGTTAAGGAAGGTCCCTAAGGTAGAGCTCGCTCGGCAGGCCGCGTGGGTTGGTGCTGAGAGCTTCATCACCAATCACTTCATGGGTATGACCTTCAAAAGATTGATCATAGCAAATGATCATCTGGAGAAGGAGAATATCGAATTAAAAAAGGAGGTCGTGCGGTTAAAGGAGGCGGAGTTGGTAAGTTATCACCTGGTTAGCCGTCTTTCTTATTTCTCAAACCGTGCGATCTCACCTTTATTCCTTTTTACAGAAAAAGTATGATGAGACGGACCCGGTCTATCAGGAAGAGCTCTTCCCTCATGTTGTCGAGGGGATTGACGGGGCCTTCGACTGCCTGAGAGAGCTCGGTGGATCTGCTCCCGGTTTCGAGAATTTCACTTTCTCGGATGCCTACCCGACCTTGCAGAAAAAACTGGACAAGATCAGGCGGAAAGCCAAAGGAAAAAATAAGGTCGATGGAACCAGCTCGGAGGAGGAGAGCGATGATGAGGATGAAGAAGACGCCGAGAATCCCTCTGGGGCTGACGGGGAGGAAGGAAGCAACTCTGGTTCAGAGTCCAGCGATTCTGGAGAGGAAGCCGAGCGGCGTAAGTCGGGCGACTTGAGCAGCTCATCCTCTTCGGGTAGCGAAGGGTACTCTCCTGACGTTGTAATTGAGGGTAGCAAAGATTCAAGCTCTCCTGTGTCAAAAAAGCTCAAGCCGGAGAGCCATCATAATTGTTATTTGTGATCGTTGCGGTCTCTTTCTTCTTTAGACAATTCACTCTTTCAACTAGGTCGTGCGGTTTAATAACAACCCGGTCGGTTAGAGCATTGAACTTTTTAGAATTCCAATTAGACAGCCATTCGAACATTGTAAAGCCTGTTCGCGCGGCCTATTTTTCGATCCCAATCTTGTTTTTCGATATAACCGTAAAAATGTCAACCATGATCTCGTGACGAATAATAATTGATACGGTTGCAATATATAAATGAGCGGATAGATATTCAAACCGACCGCAACTTTGAGCTGCTGCAATATCTTGATTACAAGTTGTGCGATCTGAATGAATCTCATGCGATTAGAAAATTCCATATATTTGAAACCAGGCCGTGCGACTATTTCCCAGCTTTACATAAGTATTTCGTAGAATATAAAATACCAAGTTATAAGAAAGTAACCAACAGGTCGCGCAGTTAGTACTTAGTTCGCACGACCTGTAATTCAGACTTCTGTAAGACCTATCCTTGTGAGTATAAGCATTAATTGATAAGCTCGTGCGGCTTATATATAACCTGGGCGGTCAGTGACTTGATACTTGGCAATGATTTCCATTCCCATAGGAGTCATAAGCACTTTCTTCCCTGTGAAGAACCCGTTTTTAACCGAGCGGGTAGAACTGATACCCATAAGGATGATAGATTACAGATCGAATGAAATGACCGACCGGCCGCGGTTATACTTGATATCCATACCTTTTCCTTAGGGCATTTTATGATAACCCATTATAAAACTGGCCGATTTTAAGGCGCCCGATATGATTGAACCGATTGGTTTAAAGATTTAAAATCGTCTAATACATTATGTTGTACCTGCTTATCTCAAAACGATCGGTTTAATAATTAAACCGCCTGATACATTATGATGTACCTGCTTAACTCAAACCGATCGGTTTAATAACCAAACCGCCCGGCCTGCTATATACCTGTTAAAATCCTATTTTCTCTCAAATGGTCCAGAAAGACCATATGAGATGAGATAACTTCCTGTAATGAAATAAAAAATGGCTACAGACTCAGATGACCAAGTGGGCGGGTGGGCCTAGGCGGCGAACATTGCTTTCCTCAAGTGGTCATAAGAGCTGTAGAAATAAAGAAAAAGGTAAGTACATACCCAGATGACCAAGTGGGCAAGTGGGCCTAGGCAGCGAGCATTGCTTTCCTCAAGTGGTCATAAGGGCTGTAAGCGACTCAACTGCTCTCTTGCCTAGGGTTACAAGCCGAGTTGATCAATTGGGCAGGTGGGCCTAGGCGGCGTACATTGCTTTCCTCAGAGAGATAAACTCAGTTGTTGGTCCAGTTTAGGCATCGCTTGAGAGTACCTAGGAGTATTCGATGGTCACGGACTAAGATGATAAGTTGGGCAGGTGGGCCTAGGCGGCGAACATTGCTTTCCTTAGAAAGATCATCAAAGCTATAACGATATCCCTCTTGGGGCATGATAGAGCTAACATTCACCTAAACCTCCCTTGATGCAGGGGTGTGTTAGATATCAGTCGGGATCCAAGGTTCCGAAGACCACCGCACGGGAATTGGCAAGCTACCACTACACGTGTGCGAAAACTCCCTACTACACATGATCTTCGTGGTTTTACGCTAATGACTGCAATCCGAGGGGGTTCTAGCAGAACTTGGCGATGTCTCCGCGGTTAAGTGAGGGATATATATATATAATTGTAAAAGAATCACCAGACAAGGAGAAGTGTCAGTATGGGGCTTTCTATTGAATATCCAAAAAATGCAAGAAATGAAGAAAACATGTTAAGGATAGAACCATTTAAGATCGTCACCGCTCCAGGTGCGTGAGATGTCCTCTCCTTCGCTTGTCTGGAGGCGATAAGCCCCGCTCTTTAGTACCTCTTTGAAAATGAAAGGCCCTGCCCAGTTGAGACTTAACTTTCCGACGTTGCCTGTCCTGGCTGCGGCATCAACTTTCTTTAGTACAACATCCCCAACTGCAAAATATTTAACCCTGACATTTCTGTCAAAGTATTTGGCCATTCTCCTTTTTACTTCCTCATGCCTGATTGTTGCGTCATCCTGAAGCTCTTCGATCAAATCCAGACTGTATTTGATAGCTTCATCATTATTATCTATCCATGCTTCGCCTCCCTCTTTTGCATATACAACTCTGGGGGTGACCACTTCAAATTCTATAGGAACGCCTGCCTCCGAGCCATGAGATAATTTGAACGGTGTCTCCCCTGTAGCTGAAGATGGAGTAGTACGGAGAGTCCAAAGGATGGAAGAGGGAGTTGTTCTGCCCAATTTCCTCATTGGTTCAAAATACTCTTCATCAAAAGCTGCTGGATTTGCCTATTTGCTGCTTCCACCTGGCCATTCGTCCTGGGATGATGTATCGAGGAGAACCGAAGATCAATTCCAACCTGATCACAGAAGTTTATCATTTTTGAATTGTTGAACTGTGGACCATTGTCAGTGACAATTGCTAGCGGGATTCCATGCCGACAAACTATTTCTCACCAGATGAAGTTTTTGATGACCTGTGTTGTAGTCTTTGCCAATGCCTTTGCCTCAATCCACTTGTTGAAATAATAAATCATCACAATTATAAAACGACGATGGCCTCTAGCCATTGGGAAGGGTCCGATGAGATCCATCCCCAAACTGCGAAAGGCCAAGGCGCAGTTATTGATCTAAGTGATTGAGCGGGCAAATGTCGAAGAGGAGCAAACTTCTGACACTGAATACATCGCTTGGTAAATGCTTCGGCATCTTTTCTCATAGTCAACCAGAAATAACCCTGCCTCAAAATCCTTTTCTCCAAAGTCTTTGCCCCTGAATGACTGCCGCATTCTCCGGAATGAACCTCCTGAAGTATGGTTGGAATTTCTTCCTCAGAAACACACCGCGCCAAGGGAGAAATCAACGTTTTCATGTACAGGATTCCTGCTATTAAGTAATAGTAGGCTGCCTTTCTTCTGAATCTCTTTCTTTCCATGATGGATTGATGAAATTCCCCTGTTGATAAGAATAGCTCATAAGGATCCTTTTAGGAA
Organism: Dactylorhiza incarnata; assembly: GCA_033032865.1. Taxonomy (NCBI): domain Eukaryota; kingdom Viridiplantae; phylum Streptophyta; class Magnoliopsida; order Asparagales; family Orchidaceae; genus Dactylorhiza; species Dactylorhiza incarnata. The sequence continues at coordinate 432,111 of JAWHQI010000384.1, forward strand.
GGATTCTGATCGATCTGCATAAGTTCCCCTTCTTCTGTTGCCGGATGGAAAAGTTCAAAGGTCACTCACCCTGATGGAAGACCGAACTTTGACAACTCATCTGCTTCTTCGTTCTGTGTCCTAGGAATATGCTCAATGATGAACGATTTGAATCTTCCAATCTCCCCCTTAGCTAGCAGCAGATACTTCCTCAGCATTGGTTCTCTTGTTTCATAATTCCCCAAAACCTGAGAGGCCATTACTAGCGAATCAATTTTGACATGCATATGTTCTATCCCAGTTCCTTTGCAAGTCTTAGACCGGCCAGAAGTGCCTCGTATTCTGCCTGATATTTGTGACCGGAAAGAAGAACTTGATAGCCTGCTCAAGATTGATGCCATTCGGGCTGATTAAAACTACTCCGGCTCCCACAGAGTTTTTACCAGAAGCCTCATCCACATAAACGATCCAAGCCAAAGGGGATTTCTCTACTTGTTTAGGACTGGATTCTGTTGTATCAACCAGGAAATCTGCCAAGACTTGTGCTTTGATTAAAGTTCTGGGAATGTAGGACATTTCAAATTCGCTTAGTTCAATAACCCATTTAGCCAATCTGCCCGAATGATCTGGCTTTTCATGAATACTTCTTAAAGGATGATCTGTTATTACTTGGATAGGATGAGCTTGAAAGTAGGGACAAAGACTTCATGATGACATAACCAAATTCAGGGCTAGCTTTTCCAGGATTGAGTATCTTGTTTCCGCATCTTTAAGGATGTGGCTGACATAATATATTGGAAACTGTTTCTTCTTTTCCTCCCAGACGAGAATGGAACTCACTGCATCTGGGCCGACCCCCAAGTATAAGAACAATATTTCCCCCTCGTGGGGGCTTTGATGTAGAGGGGTTGAAGTCAACTGTACTTTTAACTGCTCGAAAGCCTTATCACACTCTTCGCTCCATTCGAACTTGGATCCTCCTCGGAGTGTTTTAAAGAATGGAGCACTTTTATCTCCTGATTTAGAAATGAACCTGCTCAGCCCTGCCAACCTTCCTCCAAGTTGCTGGACCTCCTTAGTATTACGAGGAGGAGTCATGTCGAGGATAGCCTTCACCTTATCTGGGTTCGGTGCAAGGCCATCAGGAGTAAGGAGATGGCCGAGAAATCTCCCCTTATTTGCTCTGAACACACATTTCAACGGATTCAATTTTAATTTGAACCTCCGTAGAGTAGCGAACGTCTCTACGAGGTCTTTCAAATATATTGAAAAGGTTTTACTTTTTAGGAGGAGATCGTCGACGTAAACTTCCATGTTCCTACCTTTTTGATGCTTAAAGACCGTATCCATCATTCTCTGATACATCGCACCCGCATTTTTAAGGCTGAAGGGCATTACGAGATAACAGAAACACCCGTCGTTTGTGATGAAAGAAGTGTGTGGGATATCGGGTTTGTGCATTTTGATTTGATGATACCCAGAAAATGCATCGAGAAAACTTATGAAATTATACCCAACCGCGGAATATACTAAAACATCTATCTAAGGCAAAGGGTAGCAATCTTTAGGGCACGCTTTATTGAGTTTTATAAAATCCACGCACATGCACCACTTCCCACCGGATTTTTTCACCATTACAACGTTTGACATCCACGCGGGGTATTGAATTTCAGAAATAAAGTTTGCTTTCAGGAGTTTGGCAACCTCCTCTCTGATTGGCACCGCCGGCTTGGTTGCCACTTCTCTTTTCTTCTATTGGACTGGCTTGAACTCAGGAGATATGTTGAGATGATGGCAAGCCACGTCCGGATCCACCCCTGGCATATCCTCCGTTGACCAAGAGAAGATATCCAGGTTCTCCAGAAGACAGGAGATCAGCTGCACTTTCTCCTCTTCCGGCAGCTCCACATTGATGATCAACTTCTTGTCTACCCCCTCAGCAATGGGGACTTCTTGGGTCGCTTGGGCAGGTTCCAGGTGAGCCCCTTCTCGATATTTCCTTTCCTCAGCAGCCTTTGAAGATTCAGCAACTTCAAGAACTTCAACCGTGGACTCGGGAAGTGGAATGTTGGTGATCATATTGACGGTTCGCACGTAACATTCCTGTGCCACTTTTGGGTTGCTCCGGATCCGATACTGCCTTCCCTCGGTAGTAAATTTAAGAGCAAAGTGTGGAAAGTGGACACTACTGCCCTGTAGGCATTAAGAATGGGCCTTCCGAAGATGGCGCAATAGTTGTTTGGGGTATCCACCACTACGAAGTTGATCAGCTTCACCACTCCCCCCAGAGAAACCAGGAGCTTCACAGAACCTTCCACTTCCTTCTTCTCTTCATAGAAGCCATAGAGGGGCCCTTCGGTGGAAAGCAGAGGCTTCCCAGTCTTCAGGGCATCAAAAGTTGGACGAAAGAGGAGATTAACAGAACTGCCTGTTTCGATCAGAATTTTATGAACTGTATAATTCTCAATATTAACTTTAATGACCACGACATCGTCAAAAGGATTGGCGTTTGGAGGAAGATCATCTTGACCGAAAGTGACGATTGTGCTTTCAGGGGCAGAAGTTGTAGTTGCCACCACTTCTTGCTTCAGGACTCTCGCAATACTTAATTTATGAGATGATTCAGCTCCAGCCCCTCCATTAATGCAATATAGGTCCCCCAGGGGGCCCACATCATTGACCTCTATGCATTCAGTGGAGGGATGAATATCCTCATAACAACCGGCGTCTTCAACGTCGGCACACTCCCAAGTTACCTCAACTGCTTCCTTCTTCTTCTTAGTTGCTGCTTCAGCAGTCACTTCCTTTCGGACTAGGCATTGGAGCTTCCCCTCTCCCAAAATCCTTTCTATCAATAAGCGGAGGGCCCGACAATTCTCAGTTAGATTCCCTCCCTCCTTGTGATACTCGCAAAATAGGTTCGGATTTCGATTATGAATATCCGACTTTAAAGGAGTAGGTCTTTTGAAATCCGGCCTCTTTTGAAGGATTTGGACGACCTCGTCCTTGGTAATGTTAAGAGGAGTAAATGACTCTTGCGAGTCATCATACTGGATGGATGGAATAGCTGGATATGGCTGCGCAGTATACTATGGCAGGTATACTGGCATTATTTGAGGAATGGGAATGGATGGAGCGGATGCGATGGCCAATGGTGGTTTCTGATCCTGAAACCGTTAATGGCCGATGAAAGATTGTTTGTGTTTGTAGCTCCTTCCCCTTTGTGAACGGGGCTCGAAATGGGGTTGGTTTGCTTGTGGATGGATGAAGGATGAGTTGGATTGCTCCTTATCGCTCACCAATTTCGTGACGTACCCGGGGTTGCTTCCCCCCCCCCCTTATAAACATATTAGCCAAACTTATCATTTCCTGATAAGTCCTTGGCTCCCTAATATTTGCTTCAAATTTCATAGGGCCTTCCCTCAAGCCATGAATTAAGGCCACCCTGTACAATTCTGGATCTACATTCTGAACCTCCATGATTTCCTTCTGGAAACGATCCACGAAACGGGCCCACGTTTCGTCTTCCCGCTGCCTTATTTCAAAAAGGGCCGTCGGGCCACTTTTTCTCTTTCTATAGGTGGAGAACCTGAGCAAAAATTCCCTGCGCAGCTCAGTGAAGCAGCTGATGGTTCTGGGATGCAACCCATAGAACCACTCCCTTGCTTGTCCATCAAAGGATGTTATAAGGAGTTTGCATTTGGTTGCATCCGAGAGAGTTCTCAAAGCGATGGCCGACTAGAAGGCCTGAAGATGAACATTAGGATTAGTTGCTCCATTGTATGTCGGCAGGCGCGGCTCTCTGAAATTATTTGGGACTGGCTCCCCTCGGACTTCGTCCACAAAGGGAGAATTTTCTTCAGCATCCTCATACAGAATAGGAGCAGAGTAGTAAGCCGCCTGAGTTGCGGCTACTCGCGGACAAGTCGCTTGGTAGGAAGGGTGGGCAGCAACTTCTGGCAGGTAGGAAAGATGGGCAGCGCCCTCTGGCGGGTAGGAGAGGCGGGCAGCGTGAGAAGCCGCCCCCTAAAAATCGAGAACTCGGGCCGACATGCTGTGTGCGGCCTCTTGATAAAAGTTTTCCCAGGATGCAAAACCTTCTTGTAGCGGTTGGAAATTGGCGACTTGTGGTAGCGGGTACAGAGGTGGAGGAGGAGGGATCGGAGTCACCGACTGGTTAATCGCGGTCTGCTGAGGGACTAACCGCTCGGTTAATAGTGTTAGGGCCTGACTAATCGCGTCAAGACGCTGATCAGTCGCATTTTGAGCCCGCTCGGCTTCTCTCTTCGACTTCTCCAAAGCCTCCCATAGGGAAACTTCACTATGGTCGGAGCGGTCTCCCAGAGGGAACTGGCGGTCTGACATCTTCGTCAAAGATTTTGCTGACAATCCGCGATCTGAAGGTCGCGTGTTTCTGTTGAATCCGAAAATGCACCTTCGAAGGAAATCGGAGGCTGCGGGTTGTCGGTTACTATTTGAGCAGAGAAAACTAGACCGCTGGCAGCGGTCGAGGCCAAACTTCGCCCATCACGGCGAATGCCACTCCTGTGATGGGCTTTCCTTTGATTCAAATGAAGAAGTTACAGCGGGTTACAGAAGCAGGAAAGAAGAAGCTGCCGGTCAGACAAGTCGTAAGACAGGAAACTCGAGACCGCAGCTCTAACAAGCGAGCTTCAAGATTCGAGTGTGTGTGCCTTGGGAACGTCACTGCCCCCTATTTATAGGCTCGGGGGCCTTCTCGAATGGGCAGGGATAAAATAACCGCCTACCCGGGTACAGGAGAATCGGGTTGTAATGCCCCGGGTTTTCTTTTAATTATTTTAATAAAACGTTCGGAATTAATAATAATTATTTGAAATCGAGATATTAATTTAGGGCGTCGATGTGAAAGGGCGTTACCGTTGCGGGAGCTTCGTCGTCGTCGTCCGTCGAGACAATTCTAGACCGAGTCATATTTGCAATATATACATATATATATGTGTATATATGAAGTTTTTTATTTATTATTTTACCTTTGATGGTTACATGTTTAGGCAAGCATATATGATTATATTTTCTCTTAGGAGGCTTTGTTTGTAGGTAGACATATACGTATAATTATATATATGTATTTACTTGTGTGAAGGGCATATAAAAATCTATACTTATGTATGCATCATACCTGCAGGAAATTTATTCAAGAATATATATATGTATGTATGTGCTAGGAGTATACACATATTTATGTTGCTTAGAATATATAAGGATTTATATTATATTGGTGTTAAACAAAAAAAAGAAAAAGGAGGAATTTTCATTTAAGTGTATATGTATTTATATCAGTGCTGGAGGGAAGAGGCGAGAGGACTTCTCTTTCTTTTTCATTGCTTCCCTTTCCCCGATGGCTCAAGAGTTTTCTGTGAGAGTGCTGGTGGCGGGCTAGGGTTGCGCTGGAGTCACCGGGAATCGGAGGTGTAGGCCGTCGGTGGAGCCGTGGTGGGGGTTGCCAGAGCTAGTTTTCGTTGACCGGGCTTGGCTTCGTCGCCAGGGCTAGGGTATCGGCAAGTTTGTCGCGATCCGGAGGATCTCCGGCTAAATTTGAGGCAAGAAAACTCTTCACTCTCTTCCTCTCCATCTCTTTTCTGTATTTTTCTTGATTAGTGGTATCCTCTTGGTTGTTGGCAAGGCTCTTTATAAATTCTTGTGGCTGCCTCTCCTTATCTTGGTTAGCAAAAATTTTGGGGTTTTGCTTTCGGTTGGGGGCTGCTATGTATTGTCCAGTTGGGGTTTAAAATTATGGGGGGGGGGGGGGGGGGGGGGGGCTGTTATGCATAATCCCAGGCTGGATTTATTTTAGGCTTGCTGCACTTGAACTTCCGGAATTCTGCCTTTGTGAGGGGTTGCTGCTGCTTGATTTAATTGGGGTTGCCCTTTTGGTTTTCTTTTCTTGTGGGGCTGCTGCTGCCTTTATAGGGGGCTGCTACTGTTGGGCTTAGCTTGAGGCTGGTTTGCTATTATCCCACTTTAGAGGTTGCTATTTTTTTTTCTACTTGGGGGCTGCTTTACATTGATCTTGCTTGGATTACGTTGAGGTTGGTTGTATAATCCCACCTAGGGGCTGCTATATATTTATATATCCTTCTTACTTGGGTTTATGTTGGGGGCTGCCTCTTATCCTTGATAAATTGGGGCTGTGATGTTTTTATGTTAGGGGGCTATTGTCTTTAATTGGGGGTTGCTGTCCTTATTTGGGTTGCTGTCCTTTTTGTGGGGTTGCTGTCTTTAGTTGGGGGGCTGCTGTTGTGTTCTTTCTGCTGCTGCTGTTTTTCTGGCCTGCTGCTGCTGTTTTTCTGGCCTGCTGCTGCTATTTTTGTTGGCCTGCTGCTGCTGTCTTTGTTGGGACTGCTGCTGCTGTTTGCATCTAATTGGGGGGCTGCCTTTGCTTCCTTTCTTATGGGATTGCTGCTGTAGGATCCTTGGGGCATTTCCTTTCTTTTGGGCTGTTATGCATCACCCTTGGGTTTTATTACTTGCAAATTTCTACGCGCTTCGCTTATAAGTAGCTAGAAATGCATGATAGTGTGGTAGTTCTATTTGCTAACTCCGCGACTTACTTAATTGGTTGAACTGGGATGGTTGCGGCCAATTTATTCTTGTACACGAAATCTTCCTTGCTAATTCGTGTCGGTATGAGGAACCAGATCTTAAATTCCCTGGATATTTTGTTTCTACTTCCTGGCGAGTCGGGAATGTTGGACATGTGTGTCACATCCCTTTGTTTGAGAATAACAAATCACCTATTGTATTTGATATTGCTTGTAGTGTGTTTATAGTATGCAGGAACTATAGGTGCAATACTCCACAGGTATAAAGCAGCTTGGAACAAACTTTTGAAAGGAGCAGAGCTACCGCCAGCGCTATCACTAACGCCAGCGCTATCGCTAGCGCTACCGCTACCGCCAGCACTACCGCCAGCGCTACCGCTACCGCCAGGAGCTATCTCGAGTTTGTGCGCAGCGACGGTTTCGCAACCGCTACCGCCAGTGCTATCTCCCGCTACCGCCAGCGTTATCACTACCGCCAGGCGCTATCTCCAGTTCGTGGACAGCGCTACGCCGCCGACGGTTCCGCAACCGCTCCACACGAACGCTACCGCTGGCTCTAGCCACTACCGCAGGCGCTAGCTCCAAGATATATAAATTGGAGCTTTGCTTCTCATTTTGGTTAGAGATCCCAGAGAGGTTGCTTGTGCCACAATTCCAGTGGTGTTATGCTGCAGAAGATGGATCTCCCACAAAAAGCTTAAGGAGAATTCTGGAGGAGGACTACGTCACGCTACATCTGAAGGACGATCGCTTCTACCTCGCTTATGCTACAGCGATCCTTCATCCTCGACCCCTGAGATCTCATATAGGGAGTTTTATTATTGTTTTTCATTATTTCCAATCCATATTTTTATAACCGTTTAGAGAATTCGCCTTGTGTTGGCGACTAGGTCTGGGTAGGACTTAGGGGGAAATTCGCCTTGTGTTGGCGACTAGTTCTATGTGATTAGATCTAGGGGGCTCGAGGCCATATCCGGGGAAGGATTGGCTAGAGCGGCTTGAGGCCTTATCCGGGGAAGCATAGGTTAAAGCCAACCGGTTTGTGGGGATACAAGTCGGTATAGAAAAGGAAAATAAATTTACTTTTGTACGCCTCCGATTTCTAGCGATATTGAAATCAAATTTTGTAAACACCTTTTTTATATAAATACAATCATGTCTTTATTTGTGTTTACTTGATTTCTCTCCTTTGGCGTTATCTTTAATATATTGGTTACAAAGTTTTTCAATTCAAATTACTTTAACTAAATTGTTTATTTCAATCTCTTAATCATAAAACAATTTAGTACTTATTTCTAAAGATGAAAATTATGATATTCTCACAAATTAGCTAAATTGATATTTTGTCTTTCTCATATTATAAAACAATTTAGTAATTTCCATAAAATTATAAAAGATTTTTTATTCCCTTATTCACCCCCCCCCCCCCCCCCTCCCCCTCTAAGGGCGCCGTAAGATCCAACAAGTGGTATCAAAGCTAGGTTATTCCAAACGGTTTAAAAACCAGGAATAATGGCGTCTCATGATCTCGCTTCTACTAGTAGGGGAAATTTTCTTATAAATGAAAAATCTTTAGCACCACATTTATTTGAAGGCAAAAATTATAATGGGTGGAAATTTCTTATGGAAAAATTTCTTAAGTCTTTGGATATGGAAGTATGGAATATTATTATTAAAATACCCCCAAGTACTTTAAATAAAAATGAAATGTTTTTAAATGCCAAATCAATGAATAGTCTATATTGTGCATTGCATCAAAATATTTTCAAACTAATTTATACACTTCCTACTGCTTATGAAGTTTGGAAATTTCTTGAGAATACTTATAGTCTTCATTCTACAGATGATGAACAAGAGGAATTCCTTATGGATCCAAGAGAAGAAATCGACGAGGAATTCCTTATGGATCCAAGAGAAGAAATCGACGAGGAATTCCTTATGGATCCAAGAGAAGAAATCGATGAGGATTCATGCTTGGAGGAAGAAAAATACAACGTCACAATGTTGGACTTATTTGTTGGCAACACATCAAGCAAAAGAGAAGACGGAAACTATAGCAAGGTAAGAAAATCTAAATCTTCTTTTTTTGTAACAAATTCTATTTCTACTTCTCGTATGCTTAAAATTGCTAAACGTAAAATTTTAAAGTTAAAAATTGCTAATTCCAAATTACGTTTAAAAAATAAATCTTTAAAAGCAAACGATAATGTAGAATCAAATATTGATGTGATAAATTCTCTTTCACGCTCTTTAGTTAAAATTCCTATTCCTTGTCTTAGTGGTAATTTATTAAAAGAAAAATTCAAGGAAATTGAAAAAGGGCTCTTAATTTCTAAAAGGCATAATGAAAAATTGATAGTTGAAAATGATGCTTTAACTTATAAGTTAATACAATTAAAATCTTTTGTTGAAAATTTTCAAAGATCATGTAATGAATTTCATCATAAGATTTTGAATAACAAGGATAAATCAACTTACAAAATCATTTCTAACAAGGATCATTTTCACACATTAAATCAAAAGGAGTTTGGTTTCAAAAAGAATTATGATCCTCATAAAATTCTTAAGAGTCACTATTATAAGTCTCAATATATTTTCAATCATGACTCAAATTTAAAAACTCTTTTTCATGAACATCAAACTATAAAATATTATCCTTCATACTATAAGAGTGTGTCTTTAAGAAAGAGTGGAAATGAAAATCATCAAAATAATAATCAATCTTTTAAAACATATTGTAACCCACTTTTTCAACAATCACTTATAAAGAAAGACAATAACTCTTATAAACTTTCAAAGAATCCATATAATAAAATTCATTATAATTATCAACATCAATCTATTTTGAAAAATAATTTGAATAAACATGAATCACAAATGAATTATTTTTCAAACAAATATAATCATATAAAGATGTCACATAATCATAACATGAATTTAAAAGATAAACAACCATGGTATGAATGGAGACCCTTAAAGAAAAATGACACATCAACTTTAATTGAAAGGGCACATTTATCATTGTCTCCTAAAAAGCCATCACGATGTATTTGGGTACCCCAAAGGAACCATCCCACATGGTCCCCTTTGGATACCTAAATCTCTTATTAATTAGTATCCAATCATTTGCATGAAGTAGAAATAATTAAAAATGAAATATCAATACTCTACTTCATGATATGCTTATTGTCTCTTTTTCTTTTATTTATTTTATATTTTTTTAAAACAAACATGCTATGATCACTTTATATATCATGAAATATGACTTTCATACATTAAGCCTAATGTTTATCAAATCAAATTTGAATTAAAATTGAACATTAAGTCATATATTTTTTCAAAGTGATCTATCTCTCATCTTTGATTGTTCTTTATCCTTTTAAATCCTTTACCCTTAAATGTCTTGAATTAACATTATCATTTGAATATTGAAATTATTTTTTCAAGACTAATGAAATTATTTTTGTTTTAAAAAAAATGGATTTAAATGGCTTATTAAAGGGCTTAAGCTAAAAATTAAAATGCGCAACAGTTTGATTATTTTCTATGTTATTTGATGCATTTGATAGCCCTTATTATGAAAAATATTATCAAATAAAATCGAAAACAAAAATTCATCTAAACGCATGCTTAATCTTTCAAAAAGCGAGTTTTTGATCAAAACTTGAAATAGCCATATATTTTGATCCGCTCGTCCGATTTTTGCGTTTAATATTTTTTCGGAAAGAACACAGAAATCTCCATCTATCGGCAAACTAAACTTTCCCATTTAAGTTTGTTTGGTGCTGTCAAATTGCCCAATTTTAACAATGTTTTTAAATGCTATCTTAGTTCGCTTGATTCGGAAATTTCTATGTTTATGGATTTTTTCATCACATGCTATCCTTAGTATAATTATTTCATATATTAATTTAAATATTATGTGTGTAATGTATGTCACCAATGTTTGCATGTAATTTAGACCTTAGAATCGTCTTGTATCATTAAGATCAAATCAAAAGTTTAATCATTTCATTCTAGGTCTACAGAAAATTAATTTGAAAATTTCTCATATTACATGCAACATTATCTCCATTAAATCATATGTAAAAACATTGCATTCAAACTCATCATCCTAGCATCACTTCTTGGTCTATGATTATATATTTATGCTAGGTATAACATGTACAATGTTATTTAAATTTGATGATAACTATGTGATTTGAAATTATAATAGAATACTAAAATTCCAACAAACACATAGTTTATGGATTAATCATTAGAATATTTATGAATATTGTTTCATGAATCATATATTATCATGCAAAACCAAAGATCAATAAATTCAATTATTGAATGACATTCTATTTCAAAATTATATATTTGTGATCTTTGTCTTTGATATGATAGCATGATCATCATTTTCTAGACTTACAATTCAAACATGCTCATTCAAAAGAAAATCTCCAAATCATATTGTCATAAGTCTAGAAGAATTAGAATTTACATAAATCATGATGATCTAACATATATTCTATGCAAAAATTCTCTTTAATCTTAAATCATAATTCATGTTCTATCAAGACTTGTCTCAAATCGATAATAGGAATTATGAATCTTATGATAAAAAATTATGAATAATGTTTTCTTTACATTATTTGATGTATTGATTTGCTTTGCTAGTGATTGCATGTATCTCTCATATTTGTAGACTCTAGAATCAACTTTGTAATGAAAGTATAAATCAAACTAAATCATCACTCCATTCTAGATCTATAATTAGAAATTCTATTTTGGAATACATGCAATATTAATATAAATCTTATGACATGACATTTAACCCAAAATTCATCATACTAGCATTGTCACTTATTGAATATTAGTAATTGTGCTAGTTATCTCATTTCGTCATCTCATAAAAAAGTAGAAAAACTATGTGGATTTATATAACTCATCACATTAAACAAAACCCATAGTTTTTATATGAACCCTTAGATTTAAAAGCATAGGTTGTCAAAAAGATTATTTCACCTTTGACTTCATATCTCACAATAGTGGGGGCGTAGGGTTGTATGCATTAGAGACCTAACCTCTAAGTCATGTCTTGTCCTTAACCGAGGAGGGTTCCAGTGGGGCCTTGCGAGGCACTGGGGGGAAAGAGTGGTAGGTTGAGCGTTCTCTAGTGTGTGCATATGGGATTAACACCCCAACCTACGGCATGTGTGCAGCTCCTCATGCCCATCCGTCACTTAGTACGGGGCTAGGGTGTAGACATTTAGTCAGGGTAGTCTTTAATCTTAGGACATACTTATATTACTCTTTGCATGATCATTTTATTTACTTATCACTTTAATCATGCATATTTTGGGTTGTTTAATAAAAAAATGTCCTCTTGTGTTTGCATAATCTATCTTTTTGAGCTTAAATGTTTTTGTAAAACACATGAATTTGAAAAAGCCAAAGTTTCATGCAAATTTGATCCACCTAGAGATCTCCAAAAATTCTGAAATTACAGCATGGAACTACTCTAAGGACACTTAATCAATATCAAAAATTTAAAATTTAAAATTCCTAAAAAATCGTGTATTGTTTGTCGCACTATCACTAGCGCCGGCGCTAGCGTGAGTGTCTGATTTTTCTGGGTTTTAAAATTTCTAAAAATCATTAAAAATATTTTAGTCTATATGTACTACTTTGTTTTTGTATTTCTTACATTTGGTATTTTTATTTTATTCACATTATGAAAAATCAACTACAAAAATTCAAAATTCAAAAATACAAAAATATGTTTTTTGTGATTTGTGTTTTATTCATTCTATGAAAAATCAACTATAAAAGTTCAAAATCTAAAAATACAAAAATATGTTTTTGTTATTTGTGTTTTTATCCATATTTTGAAAAATCAACTACAAAAGTTCAAAATTCAAAAATACAAAAATATGTTTTTGTGATTTTCTGTTTTCTTTTTCTCATTAAAAATGATAAAACAACAAAAAAATTGTATAATCTTTATTGCTAATATCAAGCATGTATGAATTCTATTATTTAGAATTATTTACAATGTTAAATCATATTCTTTCAAATTACTATGAACATTGTTTTGCTTATCATGCTTTGATATATTTATTTAAAGTGCATCAATTGTATTGCAAAATGTGTAGAACCAAGCTTAGCATGCCTCTAAGTATGAGTAAATGTTGTATGATTGATAATGATACATTTCACTCACTTATTTTGGTAATCAACATGTGTGTCTAAATCTAAAAATACTTGCTTGTGTATTGTATTTGTGCAATGAATTAAAACTTGCATAAGTTTTTTGCCTACACTACATTTGAATTGCACTTATGAAATTTAGAAAAGTGGTTAAGTTAAAAATTTTGGTTTGCAAAACAAGTGTATTCGGAGAATGTTGTCTCACAAATGTGAACAAAAAATTATATATATGTAGACAAATATAACTCCACCAAGCACTACTTGAACCTCCTGATAAGTCTTCATAAGCATTGTGAGGTTGAGCACCTTGGAAAGAATAGTAAAGTTACTTGTGCAAACCTTGGTTATTACACCACTTTGTTAAAAATTATGTGCATTAAAAGTGTGTGAAAGTAATTTACTTATGTTTTATTGTGCATTTTACTTTACATATGTCTTGTATTTTGGTGATTTAAATCAATTGTTAACATTGCCCAAAATACACTTATGTGCACATCATTATCTTTCATAACACTTCTTCTCATGAGTATTGGATTCTAATGCTTTATCTATACTACTCTTTATATAAGAAATGCACTAGATAACCTAGCATGATCTCTACAATGTTTTGGTATTTCTTGAACTTAGAATTAAGTAACATTGTAGTATAATCTCTCTTTGATATGTTCATATCATGCTTGGTATTTTTATGAAAAACTTTGAGATTTCAAAAAGATTAAAACATCTTTCAAATTTGAACTAAAACTCATATTTCTACTTATGCTTTTCATGCTTACAAAAAGATGTTTATTATAATCTTCCGCTAGCTTACAACTCTTATCTTTATATTTGAAATCTCTTATATATGTTATGTTTAAACTCTTTATCATTATTTATATTTCGAAAAGCTCGATCATGATATATTAATGCCTCCTTACTACCCACACCCCATCTTCTTTTGATAATACCAAAAGGGGAAGATTAATTGAAGAAATCTATATAGAAGAAATATAGAAGATTAAGGGGAGAATAAATTCATGAAATCTATCATTTAGGGGGAGTAACACATAAATTGCATTTATGTAGGGGGAGCATTAAGATAGGGGGAGTATGCACATTATCATGCATATCATATACTATAGTTGCACTTTTATCTTGCTTAACTTATCTATAAACACTATTGTTGATTTCTTGCTTAGAGGATTTGTTATTATCAAAAGGGGGAGATTGTTGGACATGTGTGTCACATCCCTTTGTTTGAGAATAACAAATCACCTATTGTATTTGATATTGCTTGTAGTGTGTTTATAGTGTGCAGGACCTATAGGTGCAATACTCCACAGGTATAAAGCAGCTTGGAACAAACTTTTGAAAGGAGCAGAGCTACCGCTAGTGCTATCACTAACGCCAGCGCTATCGCTAGCGCTACCGCTACCGCCAGCACTACCGCCAGCGCTACCGCTACCGCCAGGCGCTATCTCGAGTTCGTGCGCAGCGACGGTTTCGCAACTGCTACCGCTACTGCTACCGCCAGCGCTATCTCCCGCTACCGCCAGCGCTATCACTACCGCCAGGCGCTATCTCCAGTTTGTGCACAGCGCCACACCGCCGATGATTCCGCAACCGCTCCACACGAACGCTACCGCCGGCGCTAGCCACTACCGTAGGCGCTAGCTCCAAGATATATAAATTGGAGCTTTGCTTCTCATTTTAGTTAGAGATCCCAGAGAGGTTGCTTGTGCCACAATTCCAGTGTTGTTATGCTGCCGAAGATGGATCTCCCACAAAAAGCTTAAGGAGAATTCTGGAGGAGGACTACGTCACACTACATCTGAAGGACGATTGCTTCTACCTCGCTTATGCTACAGCGATCCTTCATCCTCGACTCCAGAGATCTCATATAGGGAGTTTTATTATTGTTTTTCATTATTTCCATTCCATATTTTTGTAACCGTTTAGAGAATTCGCCTTGTGTTGGCGACTAGGTCTGGGTAGGACTTAGGGGGAAATTCGCCTTGTGTTGGCGACTAGTTCTAGGTGATTAGATCTAGGGGGCTCGAGGCTATATCCGGGGAAGGATTGGCTAGAGCGACTTGAGGCCTTATCCGGGGAAGGATAGGCTAAAGCCAACCAATTTGTGGGGATACAAGTCGGTATAGAAAAGGAAAAGAAATTTACTTTTGTACGCCTCCGATTTCTAGCGATATTGAAATCAAATTTTGTAAACACCTTTTTTTATATAAATACAATCATGTCTTTATTTGTGTTTACTTGATTTCTCTCCTTTGGCGTTATCTTTAATATATTGGTTACAAAGTTTTTCAATTCAAATTACTTTAACTAAATTGTTTATTTCAATCTCTTAATCATAAAACAGTTTAGTACTTATTTCTAAAGATGAAAATTATTATATTCTCACAAATTAGCTAAATTGTTATTTTGTATTTCTCATATTATAAAACAATTTAGTAATTTCCATAAAATTATAAAAAGATTTTTTATTCCCTTATTCACCCCCCCCCCCCCCTCTAAGGGCGCCGTAAGATCCAACAGGGAAATTAGAGGCCAAGCTCCCCTGGGAATTTCTGTGTCTAGTTCTCGATGATTCGACGAAGCCTTTATATCGCTAAACTTGAAAGGGGTGTAGATAAATTTTGGCTTCGAGCTTTATGTCTGTATTAGTTGTTGGTGGTTTCACGCTTGCAGTAAGATATCAATGTTATTATAAAAATTTCGTTTGCTTATGTGCCAGTAGCAGATTTACTCCATATATTAAGCATATGACCCTCTTCGAGTGCCAAACCCCGCATGCTACTAACAAGTCTCGTTGGATTTGATTTGAACTGGAGTGTGAGTGGACGTAGGGGCCCCCAACACAGTGGTTTTGGACTGGAGTGTGGGTGGACACAGGCCCCCAACACAGTGGTTTTGGACCGGAGAGTGGGTGGACGCAGGGGCCCCCAACACAGTGGTTTGGACTAGTGTGTGGGTGGACGTAGGAGCCCCCACCACAGTGGTTATTTTTGACTGGAATGTGGGTGGATGTAGGGGCCCCCAACACAGTGGTGGTTGATAGGAGTGTGGGTGGACGCAGGGGCCCCCACCTCAGTTCCTTGACTTATTGTGCAGCAGCTGGGTTTGGCTCGTTCTCTCTTCTGGTTACTTTACAGTTTCTTCTTTTCTTCTGCTATTTTCTTGCACCCTTTGGGCTGAGGCATTCTTTTCTTATGGATGCCTCAGGTTCAGGTTTTTAGCTGCCGCCGGAGTTTAAGCGGGGTCGTTTTGTTCGCCGTCGAGGCCTTCCCTCTCTAGTGGGTAAGGATTCAGGTTCTTTTGTTGTAGACTTTATTTTTGGACTATTGGCTCTCTTTCCTGCGGGTTCGTGTCAGTTGTTGACGCCCGCATGGCTTTTGCTTAGTTTCTTGCTCATGCTACTGCTAGTTTCTTTTGTTCTCCTACTTATTATTAAATACTCGTACACTCTGGGAAAAGCCTATTTTGTTGAATATTAATGCAGTTCTTCTAGCAAATAAAAATTTGTTCTTTTAACTGCTTCTCGCATTTACTATTAAGTATCACATATTTGCAAAAACGTAAACCAAAATAAAATGATACTTCTTTATTATATACTAAATTTAGACCGGCGATCGCCCTGGAGACGTCTCTGGTCTTCAGCGCCGTTAGGAATAAAATGAACTTATTTTCTTCCGTTGTGTACGCTTATCTTTGATAAAGAGCGGCTATGTAAACCGCAGAGCCGAGGGGCATGGCTTCCTAACCTAATGAAAGTAATCTTAAAAGATAAAATGTTTTTATTAATTCATATCTTTTCTCGTAAAAAAATGTTCGTTTGAGTGCTAGCCTGAACGTCTGTAGTTGTCCCCTACAGGACGTGGCATCATGACGCGTGTTTTCCCCCTTTACTCTGATATTATAATTTATTTCGGAAAAATATGGGTTGTGACAGTTGGTATCAGAGCCAGGTTAGCAGGGTTGCTGGGAATGGTCTGGTTGGCCCGGTTAACCGTCTAGTGAGAATCATTAATCATTGCATACACTCACTGATGGGTCATCGGTAGATCTTGGCTGAAGCACGAACACTACACTCATAAGCATGAAAGAAGTATACGGGGCATATTATGTAGTATGGGATGCATAATATGTGTCTGTATATGGATCCTCATAGGTGACAACATGCGACTATTATGTAGTATGGGATGCATAACGTAGGTCGCATGCGTGTCCATTAGATTTTCCTTTTCGTTGCATGCGATAATATGTAGTATGGGATGCATAAGATCGCATGTGTACGCCGCTCATAGCATGCATTAAGGCCTTTTCTTAGTTTGCATAGCACTGCATGCATAGCATAACATCGCATAAGCACACGTGCCAAGCCAGAGATCTACACGATGACACATGTACACGCATGATTTTAAAGGTAAGATTTTGAGTTTATATGCATACGGGAGAGGTGCACGAGAGGTAAAGGATGGTGCACCATCCTGAGTATAGCGTGATATTATGTATTTACTTTTCCCAGAGAAAAAACAGTAGCAAAAGCAAGTATTTGTATGTCTTCCTTTCCTAGAGGTTTGAGTCCAGTCTTAGCAGGCTGTTTGTATCAGGTTCTTCCTCGTTCTCATTGTAGTCCAATCTTTCTGTGGTAATTTAGTCGTTATAGCAGCGTTCTATCTTTGTTATGTCATGTGTCTATACTGCTTTGTTAGGCGAGTTTACGGTTCGAGATTATTGGGCGCTTGTTCTTTTTGACTCTGGTGCCACTCGCTCTTTTGTGTCCAAGAAGTTTGTGGATCGGCATCGATGGGCTTTGGAGCGAGTTGGTGATCCATTTTGTGTCAAGTACCCGTCCGGAGATTCGGTGGTGTTAGATATGTGCATGAGGCAGTGTCCGATTGTTTTGGATGGATTTTTGGGCTATGCATACTTGAAGGTGATCGATCTGGAGGATTTTGACGTGATCTTGGGCATGGATTGGCTAGCCCGTTATGATGTCGTGATCCAGTGCAGGGATAAGCGTCTATATGTCCTTATGGATGATGGCCAGCCCAGGAGCGTGTTTGGCTTCCCGCGTCAGACTTCCTCAGTTATGTCAGTGGTCTGTGCCCAGACTTTGGCGGAGTTTGATGGTCGGGTCTGCTTTGTTTCTATTTTGCTTGCGTCTTGTGCATCGCGCCTTGTGTGGAGGACATTCCTGTGGTGCGGGAGTTCCCAGACGCTTTCCCCGACAGCCTTCCTGGTCTCCCTCCGGAGCGAGAGGTTGACTTTGTCATAGATTTGGAGCCTGGGACCCACCCAATTGCGAAGGCACCCTACCATATGGCACCGCGGGAGTTGGAGGAGCTGCGCACTCAGTTGGATGAGCTACTGCAGCTTGGATTTATTAGGCCGAGCTCGTCGCCTTGGGGTGTGCCGGTTCTGTTCGTGAAGGAGAAAGATGGGACGATGAGGTTGTGCATCGATTACAGAGAGTTGAACAAGGTCACTATCAAAAATAGGTATCCGTTGCCGCGGATTGATGACTTGTTCGACCAGTTGCAGGGTAGCTGCGTGTTCTCGAAGATTGACCTTTGGTCCGGTTACCATCAACTAAGGATTCGCGACTCAGATGTTCCGCGAACTGCCTTCTGGTCTCGTTATGGACATTTTGAGTTCCTGCTGATGTCCTTTGGGCTGACGAATGCGCCCTCTGCTTTCATGGATCTGATGAACAGGGTATTCCGGGACTTTCTGGACCAGTTCGTGGTGGTTTTTATTGACGATGTGCTGATCTATTCTTCGAGCGAGGAGGAGCATGCTCGGCATCTGCGGTTGGTGCTGTCTACCTTGAGGGCACACAAGCTGTATGCCAAACTGAGCAAATGCGAGTTCTGGCTTTTGCAAGTCTCTTTCTTGGGTCACGTGGTGAGCAAGGGTGGCATCTCTGTGGACCCAGCGAAGGTCGCTACTGTTTTGGACTGGAAGAGTCCGTCGTCGCCGAAGGAGATCCGAAGTTTCCTGGGTTTAGCTGGCTATTACCGGAGGTTTGTGGAGGGTTTCTCAGGCATTTCCGCGCCTCTGACTAGATTGACGCAGAAGGAAGCGGCTTTTGATTGGAGCGAGCAGTGCGAGGAAGCCTTCTAGGAGTTAAAGAGAATGTTGTGTTCCGCTCCGGTTTTGGCTCTCCCGGTTGAGGGAGTGGAGTTTCAGGTCTACGTCGATGCTTCGCTGATAGGCCTTGGGTGCGTCCTCATGCAGGAGGGCAAGGTCATTGTGTACGGGTCGAGGAAGCTAAAGGTGCATGAGCGGAACTACCCAACGCATGATTTGGAGTTTGCTGCGGTGATATATGCCCTGAAGCTGTGGAGGCTCCTCTTGTATGGGGTGGTGTGCAAGATCTACTCAGATCACAAGAGCCTGATTTGTGTGTTCTCGCAGCGAGAGCTGAACCTGCGCCAGCGTTGGTGGATGGAGTACGTGGTTGATTATGATGTGGAGATCCTCTATCACCCCGGCAAAGCAAACGTAGTGGCGGATGCCCTGAGCAGGAAGTCAGCTTCTGTTTTCGGACTCTCTGTGCAGTCCCTGGTGGAGTTCTTTTTGATGAACATTGCGGTGAAGCCCAGCGGTGGTCCGTCTTGTGTGGAGGTTGAAGAGCCGTCCTGGATTGCTTTGACAAAGTTGCACCAAAAGGATGATCTGGACTTGCAGCACCTCCGGAGCAGAGCGGAGAGGGATGAGTTGCCATATTTCTCGATTGATGTGGAGGGTACCTTGAGGTACCGTGGCAGGCTGTGCATACCCGCTGTGGAGCAGATTCGAGCGAAGATTTGTGAGGAGGCTCACGACTCCAGCCTATCCTATCATCCTGGCTCTACAAAGATGTATCGCGATATGAAGCAGATTGTGTGGTGGCCTGGCATGAAGGGCGATATTGCAAGGTTCGTAGCGCAGTGTTTCACTTGTCACCGCGTCAAGGTGGATCACAGGAGACCCGAGGGCAAGTTGACACCGTTGGATATTCCCTTGTGGAAGTGGGAGAGCATCTCCATGGACTTCATCACTGGTTTGCCGAGATCCCCTCGGGGGCATGATGTAGTGTGGGTCATCGTGGACAGGTTGACCAAGTGTGCTCATTTCGTGTCGTTCAATACTGGTTATCCTATGGAGAAGATTGTGTCTCTGTATGTGCAGGAGGTCATTAGACTGCATGGAGTACCCGCAAGCATAGCGTCTGATCGTGATTCCAGATACACTTCCCGTTTTTGGCAGAGTCTGCAAGGGTCTTTGGGCACCGATCTCAGGTATTCTACAGCTTATCATTCGCAGACGAATGGGCAGGCAGAGAGGGTTAATCAGATCGTGGAGGATATGATCCGGTGTTACATTCTAGAGCATGGAGGAGCTTGGGATGAACGCCTTGGGCTCATGGAGTTCGCGTACAACAATAGTTATCAGGAGAACTTGCAGATGGCTCCGTTTGATGCACTGTATGGGAGGCGATGTCGGACTCCCCTGTTTTGGGCTGAAGTGGGCGAGAAGCCAGTTATGGGTCCTGAGGCTTTGGAAGAGATGAGCTTTGCTATGACGCAGATCCGTGAGAAGCTGCGGGTAGCTCAGGAGCGCAATGAGAAATACGCCAATCAGCGAATAAGTGATTTGGAGTTTTGCGGTGGGGGACATGGTGTCCCTAAAGGTGTCCCCGATGGCAGGTGTTAAAGGATTTGGGAAGTGCCATAAGCTGGACCCCAGGTATGTAGGCCCATTCGAGATCATCAAACGCATCGGGGATTCTGCTTACAGGTTGTTGTTACCTGCCTCTTTCCCCGGTGTGCATGACATTTTCCATGTGAGCCAGTTGCGGAAGTGCGTCCGCAGCGATTGACATGTTCTGGATTCCATGCCAGTGTTGTAGCCCAATCTGTCCTTTATGGAGCAACCTGTTCGTATCTTGGGGAAGCAAGATTGGGTGTTGCGGAGGAAGTTTATCCCTATGGTGAAGGTCCTCTGGGGTAATCAGGATGTTCGGGGAGCGACCTGGGAGCTAGAGTCAGCGATGAAGGAGTCCTATCCTCACCCTTTCAGCTAATTTCCCCGGTAAGTTTCCGTCTTCTACGTTTTTCCTCGTTTTGAATTGTTGCTGTAAAGTTTCGGGCCGAATCTTTTTGTTAGGAGGGGTGGCTGTAACGCCCCGGGTTTTTCTTTTAATTATTTTAATAAAATGTGCGGAATTAATAATTATTATTTGGAATCGAGATATTAATTTAGGGCGTCGATGCGAATGGGCGTTACCGTTGCGGGAGCTTCGTCGTCGTCGTCCGTCGAGACAATTCTAGACCGAGTCATATTTGCAATATATACATATATATATGTGTGTATATATGAAGTTTTTTATTTATTATTTTACCTTTGATGGTTACATGTTTAGGCAAGCATATATGATTATATTTTCTCTTAGGAGGCTTTGTTTGTAGGTAGACATATACGTATAATTATATATATGTATTTACTTGTGTGAAGGGCATATAAAAATCTATACGTATGTATGCATCATACCTGCAGGAAATTTATTCAAGAATATATATATATGTATGTATGTGCTAGGAGTATACACATATTTATGCTGCTTAGAATATATGAGGATTTATATTATATTGGTGTTAAACAAAAAAAAAGAAAAGAGGAGGAATTTTCATTTAAGTGTATATGTATTTATATCAGTGCTGGAGGGAAGAGGCGAGAGGACTTCTCTTTCTTTTTCATTGCTTCCCTTTCCCCGATGGCTTGAGAGTTTTCCGTGAGAGTGCTGGTGGAGGGCTAGGGTTGCACTGGAGTCACCGGGAATCGGAGGTGTAGGCCGTCGGTGGAGCCGTGGTGGGGGTTGCCAGAGCTAGTTTTCGTTGACCGGGCTTGGCTTCGTCGTCGGGGCTAGGGTATTGGCAAGTTTGTCGCGATCCGGAGGATCTCCGGCTAAATTTGAGGCAAGAAAACTCTTCACTCTCTTCTTCTCCATCTCTTTTCTGTATTTTTCTTGATTAGTGGTATCCTCTTGGTTGTTGGCAAGGCTCTTTATAAATTCTTGTGGCTGCCTCTCCTTATCTTGGTTAGCAAAAATTTTGGGGTTTTGCTTTCGGTTGGGGGCTGCTATGTATTGTCCAGTTGGGGTTTAAAATTTGGGGGGGGGGGGGGGCTGTTATGCATAATCCCAGGCTGGATTTATTTTAGGCTTGCTGCACTTGAACTTCCGGAATTCTGCCTTTGTGAGGGGTTGCTGCTGCTTGATTTAATTGGGGTTGCCCTTTTGGTTTTCTTTTCTTGTGGGGCTGCTGCTGCCTTTATAGGGGGATGCTGCTGTTGGGCTTAGCTTGGGGCTGGTTTGCTATTATCCCACTTTAGAGGTTGCTATTTTTTTTCTACTTGGGGGCTGCTTTACATTGATCTTGCTTGGATTACATTGAGGTTGGTTGTATAATCCCAGCTAGGGGCTGCTATATATTTATATATCCTTCCTACTTGGGTTTATGTTGGGGGCTGCCTCTTATCCTTGATAAATTGGGGGCTGTGATGTTTTTATGTTAGGGGGCTGATGTCTTTAATTGGGGGTTGCAGTCCTTATTTGGGCTGCTGTCTTTTTTGTGGGGTTGTTGTCTTTAGTTGGGGGGGCTGCTGTTGTGTTCTTTCTGCTGCTGCTGTTTTTCTGGCCTGTTGCTGCTGTTTTTCTGGCCTGCTGCTGCTATTTTTGTTGGCCTGCTGTTGCTGTCTTTGTTGGGACTGCTGCTGCTGTTTGCATCTAATTGGGGGGCTGCCTTTGCTTCCTTTCTTATGGGATTGCTGCTGTAGGATCCTTGGGGCATTTCCTTTCTTTTGGGTTATTATGCATCACCCTTGGGTTTTATTACTTGCAAATTTCTACGCGCTTCGCTTATGAGTAGCTAGAAATGCATGATAGTGTGGTAGTTCTATTTGCTAACTCCGCAACTTACTTAATTGGTTGAACTGGGATGGTTGCGGCCAATTTATTCTTGTACACGAAATCTTCCTTGCTAATTCGTGTCGGTATGAGGAACAAGATCATAAATTCCCTGGAAATCTTGTTTCTAATTCCTGGCGAGTCGGGAATGTTGGACATGTGTGTCACATCCCTTTGTTTAAGAATAACAAATCATCTATTGTATTTGATATTGCTTGTAGTGTGTTTATAGTGTGCAGGAACTATAGGTGCAATACTCCACAGGTATAAAGCAGCTTGGAACAAACTTTTGAAAGGAGCAGAGCTACCGCCAGCGCTATCACTAACGCCAGCGCTATCGCTAGCGCTACCGCTACCGCCAGCACTACCGCCAGCGCTACCGCTACCGCCAGGCGCTATCTCGAGTTCGTGCGCAGCATCGGTTTCGCAACCGCTACCGCCAGCGCTATCTCCCGCTACCGCCAGCGTTATCACTACCGCCAGGCGCTATCTCCAGTTCGTGCACAGCGCCACGCCACTGACGGTTCCGCAACTGCTCCACACGAACGCTACCGCCGGCGCTAGCCACTACCGCAGGCGCTAGCTCCAAGATATATAAATTGGAGCTTTGCTTCTCGTTTTGGTTAGAGATCCCAGAGAGGTTGCTTGTGCCACAATTCCAGTGATGTTATGCTGCCGAAGATGGATCTCCCACAAAAAGCTTAAGGAGAATTCTGGAGGAGGACTACGTCACGCTACATCTGAAGGACGATCGCTTCTACCTCGCTTATGCTACAGCGATCCTTCATCCTCGACCCCTGAGATCTCATATAGGGAGTTTTATTATTGTTTTTCATTATTTCCAATCCATATTTTTGTAACCGATTAGAGAATTCGCCTTGTGTTGGCGACTAGGTCTGGGTAGGACTTAGGGGGAAATTTGCCTTGTGTTGGCGACTAGTTCTATGTGATTAGATCTAGGGGGCTCGAGGCCATATCCGGGGAAGGATTGGCTAGAGCGGCTTGAGGCCTTATCCGGGGAAGCATAGGTTAAAGCCAACCGGTTTGTGGGGATACAAGTCGGTATAGAAAAGGAAAATAAATTTACTTTTGTACGCCTCCGATTTCTAGCGATATTGAAATCAAATTTTGTAAACACCTTTTTTATATAAATACAATCATGTCTTTATTTGTGTTTACTTGATTTCTCTCCTTTGGCGTTATCTTTAATATATTGGTTACAAAGTTTTTCAATTCAAATTACTTTAACTAAATTGTTTATTTCAATCTCTTAATCATAAAACAATTTAGTACTTATTTCTAAAGATGAAAATTATGATATTCTCACAAATTAGCTAAATTGATATTTTGTCTTTCTCATATTATAAAACAATTTAGTAATTTCCATAAAATTATAAAAAGATTTTTTATTCCCTTATTCACCCCCCCCCCTCCCCCTCTAAGGGCGCCGTAAGATCCAACAAGTGGTATCAAAGCTAGGTTATTCCAAACGGTTTAAAAACCAGGAATAATGGCGTCTCATGATCTCGCTTCTACTAGTAGGGGAAATTTTCTTATAAATGAAAAATCTTTAGCACCACATTTATTTGAAGGCAAAAATTATAATGGGTGGAAATTTCTTATGGAAAAATTTCTTAAGTCTTTGGATATGGAAGTATGGAATATTATTATTAAAATACCCCCAAGTACTTTAAATAAAAATGAAATGTTTTTAAATGCCAAATCAATGAATAGTCTATATTGTGCATTGCATCAAAATATTTTCAAACTAATTTATACACTTCCTACTGCTTATGAAGTTTGGAAATTTCTTGAGAATACTTATAGTCTTCATTCTACAGATGATGAACAAGAGGAATTCCTTATGGATCCAAGAGAAGAAATCGACGAGGAATTCCTTATGGATCCAAGAGAAGAAATCGACGAGGAATTCCTTATGGATCCAAGAGAAGAAATCGATGAGGATTCATGCTTGGAGGAAGAAAAATACAACGTCACAATGTTGGACTTATTTGTTGGCAACACATCAAGCAAAAGAGAAGACGGAAACTATAGCAAGGTAAGAAAATCTAAATCTTCTTTTTTTGTAACAAATTCTATTTCTACTTCTCGTATGCTTAAAATTGCTAAACGTAAAATTTTAAAGTTAAAAATTGCTAATTCCAAATTACGTTTAAAAAATAAATCTTTAAAAGCAAACGATAATGTAGAATCAAATATTGATGTGATAAATTCTCTTTCACGCTCTTTAGTTAAAATTCCTATTCCTTGTCTTAGTGGTAATTTATTAAAAGAAAAATTCAAGGAAATTGAAAAAGGGCTCTTAATTTCTAAAAGGCATAATGAAAAATTGATAGTTGAAAATGATGCTTTAACTTATAAGTTAATACAATTAAAATCTTTTGTTGAAAATTTTCAAAGATCATGTAATGAATTTCATCATAAGATTTTGAATAACAAGGATAAATCAACTTACAAAATCATTTCTAACAAGGATCATTTTCACACATTAAATCAAAAGGAGTTTGGTTTCAAAAAGAATTATGATCCTCATAAAATTCTTAAGAGTCACTATTATAAGTCTCAATATATTTTCAATCATGACTCAAATTTAAAAACTCTTTTTCATGAACATCAAACTATAAAATATTATCCTTCATACTATAAGAGTGTGTCTTTAAGAAAGAGTGGAAATGAAAATCATCAAAATAATAATCAATCTTTTAAAACATATTGTAACCCACTTTTTCAACAATCACTTATAAAGAAAGACAATAACTCTTATAAACTTTCAAAGAATCCATATAATAAAATTCATTATAATTATCAACATCAATCTATTTTGAAAAATAATTTGAATAAACATGAATCACAAATGAATTATTTTTCAAACAAATATAATCATATAAAGATGTCACATAATCATAACATGAATTTAAAAGATAAACAACCATGGTATGAATGGAGACCCTTAAAGAAAAATGACACATCAACTTTAATTGAAAGGGCACATTTATCATTGTCTCCTAAAAAGCCATCACGATGTATTTGGGTACCCCAAAGGAACCATCCCACATGGTCCCCTTTGGATACCTAAATCTCTTATTAATTAGTATCCAATCATTTGCATGAAGTAGAAATAATTAAAAATGAAATATCAATACTCTACTTCATGATATGCTTATTGTCTCTTTTTCTTTTATTTATTTTATATTTTTTTAAAACAAACATGCTATGATCACTTTATATATCATGAAATATGACTTTCATACATTAAGCCTAATGTTTATCAAATCAAATTTGAATTAAAATTGAACATTAAGTCATATATTTTTTCAAAGTGATCTATCTCTCATCTTTGATTGTTCTTTATCCTTTTAAATCCTTTACCCTTAAATGTCTTGAATTAACATTATCATTTGAATATTGAAATTATTTTTTCAAGACTAATGAAATTATTTTTGTTTTAAAAAAAATGGATTTAAATGGCTTATTAAAGGGCTTAAGCTAAAAATTAAAATGCGCAACAGTTTGATTATTTTCTATGTTATTTGATGCATTTGATAGCCCTTATTATGAAAAATATTATCAAATAAAATCGAAAACAAAAATTCATCTAAACGCATGCTTAATCTTTCAAAAAGCGAGTTTTTGATCAAAACTTGAAATAGCCATATATTTTGATCCGCTCGTCCGATTTTTGCGTTTAATATTTTTTCGGAAAGAACACAGAAATCTCCATCTATCGGCAAACTAAACTTTCCCATTTAAGTTTGTTTGGTGCTGTCAAATTGCCCAATTTTAACAATGTTTTTAAATGCTATCTTAGTTCGCTTGATTCGGAAATTTCTATGTTTATGGATTTTTTCATCACATGCTATCCTTAGTATAATTATTTCATATATTAATTTAAATATTATGTGTGTAATGTATGTCACCAATGTTTGCATGTAATTTAGACCTTAGAATCGTCTTGTATCATTAAGATCAAATCAAAAGTTTAATCATTTCATTCTAGGTCTACAGAAAATTAATTTGAAAATTTCTCATATTACATGCAACATTATCTCCATTAAATCATATGTAAAAACATTGCATTCAAACTCATCATCCTAGCATCACTTCTTGGTCTATGATTATATATTTATGCTAGGTATAACATGTACAATGTTATTTAAATTTGATGATAACTATGTGATTTGAAATTATAATAGAATACTAAAATTCCAACAAACACATAGTTTATGGATTAATCATTAGAATATTTATGAATATTGTTTCATGAATCATATATTATCATGCAAAACCAAAGATCAATAAATTCAATTATTGAATGACATTCTATTTCAAAATTATATATTTGTGATCTTTGTCTTTGATATGATAGCATGATCATCATTTTCTAGACTTACAATTCAAACATGCTCATTCAAAAGAAAATCTCCAAATCATATTGTCATAAGTCTAGAAGAATTAGAATTTACATAAATCATGATGATCTAACATATATTCTATGCAAAAATTCTCTTTAATCTTAAATCATAATTCATGTTCTATCAAGACTTGTCTCAAATCGATAATAGGAATTATGAATCTTATGATAAAAAATTATGAATAATGTTTTCTTTACATTATTTGATGTATTGATTTGCTTTGCTAGTGATTGCATGTATCTCTCATATTTGTAGACTCTAGAATCAACTTTGTAATGAAAGTATAAATCAAACTAAATCATCACTCCATTCTAGATCTATAATTTGAAATTCTATTTTGGAATACATGCAATATTAATATAAATCTTATGACATGACATTTAACCCAAAATTCATCATACTAGCATTGTCACTTATTGAATATTAGTAATTGTGCTAGTTATCTCATTTCGTCATCTCATAAAAAAGTAGAAAAACTGTGTGGATTTATATAACTCATCACATTAAACAAAACCCATAGTTTTTATATGAACCCTTAGATTTAAAAGCATAGGTTGTCCAAAAGATTATTTCACCTTTGACTTCATATCTCACAATAGTGGGGGCGTAGGGTTGTATGCATTAGAGACCTAACCTCTAAGTCATGTCTTGTCCTTAACCGAGGAGGGTTCCAGTGGGGCCTTGCGAGGCACTGGGGGGAAAGAGTGGTAGGTTGAGCGTTCTCTAGTGTGTGCATATGGGATTAACACCCCAACCTACGGCATGTGTGCAGCTCCTCATGCCCATCCGTCACTTAGTACGGGGCTAGGGTGTAGACATTTAGTCAGGGTAGTCTTTAATCTTAGGACATACTTATATTACTCTTTGCATGATCATTTTATTTACTTATCACTTTAATCATGCATATTTTGGGTTGTTTAATAAAAAAATGTCCTCTTGTGTTTGCATAATCTATCTTTTTGAGCTTAAATGTTTTTGTAAAACACATGAATTTGAAAAAGCCAAAGTTTCATGCAAATTTGATCCACCTAGAGATCTCCAAAAATTCTGAAATTACAGCATGGAACTACTCTAAGGACACTTAATCAATATCAAAAATAAAAAATTTAAAATTCCTAAAAAATCGTGTATTGTTTGTCGCACTATCACTAGCGCCGGCGCTAGCGTGAGTGTCTGATTTTTCTGGGTTTTAAAATTTCTAAAAATCATTAAAAATATTTTAGTCTATATGTACTACTTTGTTTTTGTATTTCTTACATTTGGTATTTTTATTTTATTCACATTATGAAAAATCAACTACAAAAATTCAAAATTCAAAAATACAAAAATATGTTTTTTGTGATTTGTGTTTTATTCATTCTATGAAAAATCAACTATAAAAGTTCAAAATCTAAAAATACAAAAATATGTTTTTGTTATTTGTGTTTTTATCCATATTTTGAAAAATAAACTACAAAAGTTCAAAATTCAAAAATACAAAAATATGTTTTTGTGATTTTCTGTTTTCTTTTTCTCATTAAAAATGATAAAACAACAAAAAAATTGTATAATCTTTATTGCTAATATCAAGCATGTATGAATTCTATTATTTAGAATTATTTACAATGTTAAATCATATTCTTTCAAATTACTATGAACATTATTTTGCTTATCATGCTTTGATATATTTATTTAAAGTGCATCAATTGTATTGCAAAATGTGTAGAACCAAGCTTAGCATGCCTCTAAGTATGAGTAAATGTTGTATGATTGATAATGATACATTTCACTCACTTATTTTGGTAATCAACATGTGTGTCTAAATCTAAAAATACTTGCTTGTGTATTGTATTTGTGCAATGAATTAAAACTTGCATAAGTTTTTTGCCTACACTACATTTGAATTGCACTTATGAAATTTAGAAAAGTGGTTAAGTTAAAAATTTTGGTTTGCAAAACAAGTGTATTCGGAGAATGTTGTCTCACAAATGTGAACAAAAAATTATATATATGTAGACAAATATAACTCCACCAAGCACTACTTGAACCTCCTGATAAGTCTTCATAAGCATTGTGAGGTTGAGCACCTTGGAAAGAATAGTAAAGTTACTTGTGCAAACCTTGGTTATTACACCACTTTGTTAAAAATTATGTGCATTAAAAGTGTGTGAAAGTAATTTACTTATGTTTTATTGTGCATTTTACTTTACATATGTCTTGTATTTTGGTGATTTAAATCAATTGTTAACATTGCCCAAAATACACTTATGTGCACATCATTATCTTTCATAACACTTCTTCTCATGAGTATTGGATTCTAATGCTTTATCTATACTACTCTTTATATAAGAAATGCACTAGATAACCTAGCATGATCTCTACAATGTTTTGGTATTTCTTGAACTTAGAATTAAGTAACATTGTAGTATAATCTCTCTTTGATATGTTCATATCATGCTTGGTATTTTTATGAAAAACTTTGAGATTTCAAAAAGATTAAAACATCTTTCAAATTTGAACTAAAACTCATATTTCTACTTATGCTTTTCATGCTTACAAAAAGATGTTTATTATAATCTTCCGCTAGCTTACAACTCTTATCTTTATATTTGAAATCTCTTATATATGTTATGTTTAAACTCTTTATCATTATTTATATTTCGAAAAGCTCGATCATGATATATTAATGCCTCCTTACTACCCACACCCCATCTTCTTTTGATAATACCAAAAGGGGAAGATTAATTGAAGAAATCTATATAGAAGAAATATAGAAGATTAAGGGGAGAATAAATTCATGAAATCTATCATTTAGGGGGAGTAACACATAAATTGCATTTATGTAGGGGGAGCATTAAGATAGGGGGAGTATGCACATTATCATGCATATCATATACTATAGTTGCACTTTTATCTTGCTTAACTTATCTATAAACACTATTGTTGATTTCTTGCTTAGAGGATTTGTTATTATCAAAAGGGGGAGATTGTTGGACATGTGTGTCACATCCCTTTGTTTGAGAATAACAAATCACCTATTGTATTTGATATTGCTTGTAGTGTGTTTATAGTGTGCAGGACCTATAGGTGCAATACTCCACAGGTATAAAGCAGCTTGGAACAAACTTTTGAAAGGAGCAGAGCTACCGCCAGTGCTATCACTAACGCCAGCGCTATCGCTAGCGCTACCGCTACCGCCAGCACTACCGCCAGCGCTACCGCTACCGCCAGGCGCTATCTCGAGTTCGTGCGCAGCGACGGTTTCGCAACTGCTACCGCTACTGCTACCGCCAGCGCTATCTCCCGCTACCGCCAGCGCTATCACTACCGCCAGGCGCTATCTCCAGTTTGTGCACAGCGCCACACCGCCGACGATTCCGCAACCGCTCCACACGAACGCTATCGCCGGCGCTAGCCACTACCGTAGGCGCTAGCTCCAAGATATATAAATTGGAGCTTTGCTTCTCATTTTAGTTAGAGATCCCAGAGAGGTTGCTTGTGCCACAATTCCAGTGTTGTTATGCTGCCGAAGATGGATCTCCCACAAAAAGCTTAAGGAGAATTCTGGAGGAGGACTACGTCACACTACATCTGAAGGACGATTGCTTCTACCTCGCTTATGCTACAGCGATCCTTCATCCTCGACTCCAGAGATCTCATATAGGGAGTTTTATTATTGTTTTTCATTATTTCCATTCCATATTTTTGTAACCGTTTAGAGAATTCGCCTTGTGTTGGCGACTAGGTCTGGGTAGGACTTAGGGGGAAATTCGCCTTGTGTTGGCGACTAGTTCTAGGTGATTAGATCTAGGGGGCTCGAGGCTATATCCGGGGAAGGATTGGCTAGAGCGACTTGAGGCCTTATCCGGGGAAGGATAGGCTAAAGCCAACCAATTTGTGGGGATACAAGTCGGTATAGAAAAGGAAAAGAAATTTACTTTTGTATGCCTCCGATTTCTAGCGATATTGAAATCAAATTTTGTAAACACCTTTTTTTATATAAATACAATCATGTCTTTATTTGTGTTTACTTGATTTCTCTCCTTTGGCGTTATCTTTAATATATTGGTTACAAAGTTTTTCAATTCAAATTACTTTAACTAAATTGTTTATTTCAATCTCTTAATCATAAAACAGTTTAGTACTTATTTCTAAAGATGAAAATTATTATATTCTCACAAATTAGCTAAATTGTTATTTTGTCTTTCTCATATTATAAAACAATTTAGTAATTTCCATAAAATTATAAAAAGATTTTTTATTCCCTTATTCACCCCCCCCCCCCCCTCTAAGGGCGCCGTAAGATCCAACAGGGAAATTAGAGGCCAAGCTCCCCTGGGAATTTCTGTGTCTAGTTCTCGATGATTCGACGAAGCCTTTATATCGCTAAACTTGAAAGGGGTGTAGATAAATTTTGGCTTCGAGCTTTATGTCTGTACTAGTTGTTGGTGGTTTCACGCTTGCAGTAAGATATCAATGTTATTATAAAAATTTCGTTTGCTTATGTGCCAGTAGCAGATTTACTCCATATATTAAGCATATGACCCTCTTCGAGTGCCAAACCCCGCATGCTACTAACAAGTCTCGTTGGATTTGATTTGAACTGGAGTGTGAGTGGACGTAGGGGCCCCCAACACAGTGGTTTTGGACTGGAGTGTGGGTGGACACAGGCCCCCAACACAGTGGTTTTGGACCGGAGAGTGGGTGGACGCAGGGGCCCCCAACACAGTGGTTTGGACTGGTGTGTGGGTGGACGTAGGATCCCCCACCACAGTGGTTATTTTTGACTGGAATGTGGGTGGATGTAGGGGCCCCCAACACAGTGGTGGTTGATAGGAGTGTGGGTGGACGCAGGGGCCCCTACCTCAGTTCCTTGACTTATTGTGCAGCAGCTGGGTTTGTCTCGTTCTCTCTTCTGGTTACTTTACAGTTTCTTCTTTTCTTCTGCTATTTTCTTGCACCCTTTGGGCTGAGGCATTCTTTTCTTATGGATGCCTCAGGTTCAGGTTTTTAGCTGCCGCCGGAGTTTAAGCGGGGTCGTTTTGTTCGCCGTCGAGGCCTTCCCTCTCTAGTGGGTAAGGATTCAGGTTCTTTTGTTGTAGACTTTATTTTTGGACTGTTGGCTCTCTTTCCTGCGGGTTCGTGTCAGTTGTTGACGCCCGCATGGCTTTTGCTTAGTTTCTTGCTCATGCTACTGCTAGTTTCTTTTGTTCTCCTACTTATTATTAAATACTCGTACACTCTGGGAAAAGCCTATTTTGTTGAATATTAATGCAGTTCTTCTAGCAAATAAAAATTTGTTCTTTTAACTGCTTCTCGCATTTACTATTAAGTATCACATATTTGCAAAAACGTAAACCAAAATAAAATGATACTTCTTTATTATATACTAAATTTAGACCGGCGATCGCCCTGGAGACGTCTCTGGTCTTCAGCGCCGTTAGGAATAAAATGAACTTATTTTCTTCCGTTGTGTACGCTTATCTTTGATAAAGAGCGGCTATGTAAACCGCAGAGCCGAGGGGCACGGCTTCCTAACCTAATGAAAATAATCTTAAAAGATAAAATGTTTTTATTAATTCATATCTTTTCTCGTAAAAAAATGTTCGTTTGAGTGCTCGCCTGAACGTCTGTAGTTGTCCCCTGCAGGACGTGGCATCATGACGCGTTATTTTCCCCCTTTACTCTGATATTATAATTTATTTAAGAAAAATACCGGTTGTGACACGGGCATTCGGTGACTGGATATAGAAAGGAGAAAAGAAACAAGTCGTGCGGTCTTGGCGGCTTGCGCTTCCAATCTGTCCTGGCCGGAGATCAAAGATACTGCGATCAAGGCAATGGTGCAACCCGGGTGGCCTTGGACCTTAGACCGCGGCTTGCCTTCTGGACTTGGGTCTTGATAGTCTTCATGATGCAACCCGGGCGGCCTCTAACCTGAGACTGCGGCTTGCTTTCTAGACTTGAGCCTAGATAGTCTTCAATCCTTGGAGGCGGACTGAATTCTATCAGACCGTCCAGTTTGTACTAGCTGAGCCGATAGACCTTGTTGAACCCGAACCGGGCGACTTGCCTCACCAGACCGCCCGGTCTGCGAGAAGTTCTATCCGGAGGCGGTCTTCTTGGTAAACAAATTAAAACTAATTAAAAGGGAACAAAGTAACTAAGAAAATAAAAACTTGATTAGAACTCACTTTGAAATGAAAATAGAAGATAAATATTATCATTCTAAACTATGTCTTGACCGTGGAGATTCCAAGCTTATGAACGCACCTCTCTCGAGGAATATGCCCACCTGAGATTAAGTTGATCGGTCGGACTCTCGTCCTATAACCGAAATGCCTAATACTCACTTTAACGAGGTGAATCCAACTATTGGATTTGACTCCTATCCAGAAGATTTATGTCATCCTCTCTCGAGGGGTGCGTACAATTCGTTTTATTCCCGAGTGATCGATTCGTATGCACAAGCCTCTCGGCTAACTAGAATACAAAACAAATACCAAAAATCATAACCGGCATATGAACACGATATCATTATTTTTCGAGAATAAATCGAAGGAGAGGAGAAACGATAATAAGGAAAAAGATAATTTCGTATCAAAGCTTGTAAAAATCAAGAACTACTAAATATCTACTAAAGGAAAATTTAAGAAAGAAAGAGAAGGAGGAAAGAGAAGATTTTGCATAAGTGGAAATAAAGCTAAACTTTCATTGCCATAATAAAAGGAGATTACATGAAATTAAAACTAAGTTACATTGCATGGAAATAGAACTAGCTACCTTGCATGAAATAAAATTTACAAGAAATAAAACTAAGCTTAAGAAAGGAAATTACTTAAAATTAAAACTAAACCTAAAAATGATATTAAGAAAAACTACACAAGAATAGCCCAAATGGGCAGGGGGAGGGAGACAATTGCTGGAATAGAGCCTCTGAATTTATAGGAAAAATTTCCAAGTTACACGCCCCCGGTCACGGGCGTGATTTAGGGGCGTGTAAGTACTGATCTGCACGGCTAGGACATCGGCGTGGGTCTTGCGTGACGGCACGGTGAAAAAAGGATATTACACGCCCGTGTAAATTTGGTCACGGGCGTGTAATCTGGGCGTGTTCATTGAATGCAGTGTGGGTCTTGTGTGACGGCGCAGTGGGGAGCAAGGATCACGCGGGAAGTCACGGGTGTGACATCTAGGTCACGGGCGTGACTTGTGCGGCAACATTGTATTCGGTGGCTGACATGCCCATGTGGAAAGCTTGAAAAAGACCTTTAAAATTACACGACCTTGGTCACGGGCCTGACCTTTGGGTCACGGGCCTGACCTTTGGGTCACGGGCATGACCCAGGGCGTGACTTGATGTGGACTAGCTCAAATTGCGTGGGATCAACCTTGGACAAGGATTCAGGTTACACGACCTTGGTCACGGGCGTGACTGGGGGTGTGTAATGCAAATTTGATAAAAACTCCAGAAAAATCTGCAAAACAGAAATATAACTATATTTAGAACAGAAATTATAAAAGAAGTGATTTTTAACTAAAATATAAATAATATTTACAATTTTATATTGAAATTAACCTAAATACTATAATTAAAATAAGTATAAATCTTACTCATCAAATACCCACTAACTTAAGCTTTTGATATTCCAGAGCAAAAGTATGAGAAATATTTATAAGACATTTAATATAATTTTTAATTAAAACTAAAAATTTATTGAATCATAAGTAAGCTAAAAAGAAAATTTAGGAATTAACGAATTAGTCCTAAATTATGAAATTAGAATAATAATTTAAAAATATTTAGCCAAAAATTCTCAAAAATAATAACTAGTAAACAAGATTGAGAAATTTGTAAACAAAATTAGGTTTAAAATTATAAAAACCATAACTTTGAAAGAAACTATTGAAAAAATACAATATACTACTTATGCTCTCTTAATATTTTAATTTTAAGCTAAAAACAATTGAATTGGCTAAAAGGGGTTTGGATAAACATGAAGTGATATTTTTTTTTATTGGAGGTGATGAATTTTATTCACTCACCCCACATTTTTTTTCTATTTGTATATGTTTAGGAAAATGATGAATTTTATCCTCTCATTTTCCATGCATATAATCTTTTCTTAATACTCTTCATACATTGGATATGATGCACATGTTTAGGGAATGATGAATTTTATCCTCTCATTCCCATGACACATGATCTTTTAATAATTTTTTTTTGAATCGGGATTGGGTAAAGGCTAGAGGTAAATTACTAAAACAAAAATTACATTAAAATAAAATATTTTGAGAGCAACTATAGTAAATTAAACTTTCCTAAGATTCAAAAAGCATGAGATAAAAATAATTAAAATTTAATGGTGTTAAGCAAAATTACTACAAAACTGAAACTATTTAAAATAAAAGAGAAGAAGTGCTAAAGAAATTTCTCTAATCAAATTAAAATCATAAAATATTTCTTAAAACTAAATCACCTAAACAAAAATAGATTTAGCAAACCATGATAAAATAAAAGATTAGCAAATTAAAAACAAAAAAAATGATTATAGATAAACTCATAAAAAAATGATTTTGGAATAACAAAAACCAAAGTGAGGGCTTATTATATTTTTGGGATTTTTTCTAAGTTTTCTTTTTTTTTTTTGTAAGTTTTTTTATATTATCTTTTTTTTTATATTGTTTTTGGATTTTTGATATTATCTTCTTCTTTTTATAAGAAATAAATAATAAAAATGCTAAACATAAACTAATAAGCCTTAAAAAAAATTGTAAATTCTTAGACTTCCCGAGGTATTCCCCGTGAAGGGTTCTCACCGGTACTAGGAGATGTGATGGGATGATAGCCAAACGTCCCTTTTCAAGAAATTAATTTTCTCTTTTTTTTGAAGACTTTGGGTTTTCTAATATTTTCTTGAAAAAACTAATTTTTCTTTTGTAAAAGAAAACAAAAAAAGGAAATACACTATGTACAAAAAGAAAATAAACTATGTACAAACAAAATATTTTTGGAATTTTTCTAATTTTTCAAAAATTTACAAGAAAGGAAAAAACACCTCCATACTTAAAATTCCACATTGTCCCCAATGTTGGAAGTTAAGTATGAAGAAAAATAAAATAAAAAATACAAGAGCATGATCCTGAAAGAAAAAGAACAAGGAGAGGAAAAAGAAGTACGTCCCTAATTTGGAGATGGACGACCACCGCGATCACCTGCAAAATTACTTTTAAAACATTAAAACAAAACACAAAATAAAAAGAAAAATGTTTTTTGATTGGTTTTATATTTTCTGTTTTTTTTTTTTTTTGGTTAAAAAAAAATTTGTGATATATATAGATTTTTTTAATTTACTTAAAAGATGAGAAGAAATATATAAATATATTTTTTATGGTTTAATTAGTCTTGGACTTCCCGAGGTATACCCCGTGAAGGGTTCTCACCAGTACTAGGAGATGTGTTGGGATGATACCCCAAACGTCCCTTTCCAAGAATTTAATTATAACATAAAAGAATTTATTAAAGGGGGTAATAAGAAAATAAAGAGAGAAAAAAAAAAGATAAAATTAATAGCGCTCTCTCTTTTCAAAATATCGACAAAATAATCCCCGGCAACGGCGCCAAAAACTTGATATAAATAATTTGTTTTGGATTTGGAAGAATTTAAGAGATTTTTGTTGTTAATGTTCTCCAATTCAATATCCGATGAAGGCAAGCGTACCTTATCGTTTATAGTATAGGATACTTAAGAAAAATATCAAGGTCGTATTAAACACGGGTCTTTCGAGTACTTTTACTTCGATAAAGCTAACTATTATTTTATCGGAAAGAGCGGAAAAGGGTTAATAATTAAAACTAATTAAAAGGGAACAAAAATAACTAAGAAAATAAAAACTTGATTAGAACTCGCTTTGAAATGAAAATAGAAGATAAATATTATCATTATAAACTATGTCTTGACTATGGAGATTCCTAGCTTATGAACACACCTCTCTCGAGGAATACGCCCACCTGAGATTAAGTTGATCAGCCGGACTCTCGTCCTATAACCGAAACGCCTAATACTCGCTTTAATGAGGTGAATGCCACTATAGGATTTGACTCCTATCCAGAAGATTTGTGTTATCCTCTCTCGAGGGGTGCGTGCAATTCTTTTTATTCTTGAGTGATCGATTCGTACGCACGAGACTCTCGCCTAACTAGAATACGCAAATAAATACCGAAATTCATAACCGGCATATGAACTCGATATCGTTATTTTTCGAGAATAAATCGAAGGAGAGGAGAAACGATAATAAAGAAAAAGATAATTTCATATCAAAGCTTATAAAAACAAAGAACTACTAAATATTTACTAAAGGAAAAATTAAGAAAGAGAGATAGGAGGAAAGTGAAGATTTTGTATAAGTGGAAATAAAGCTAAACTTTCATTGCCATAATAAAAGGAGATTACATGAAATTAAAACTAAGTTACATTGCATGGAATTAGCTACCTTGCATGAAATAAAATTCACAAGAAATAAAACTAAGTTTAAGGAAGGAAATTACTTAAAATTAAAACTAAACCTAAAAATGAAAATAAAGAAAAACTACACAAGAACAACCCAAATGGGAACGGGGAGGGAGACAATTGTTGGAATGGAGCCTCTGAATTTATAGGAAAAATTTCCAAGTTACACGCCCTCGGTCACGGGCGTGACTGGGGGGCGTGTAAGTACTGATCTGCACGGCTGGGACATCGGCGTGGGTCTTGCGTGACGGCGCGGCGAAAAAAGGACATTACACGCCCGTGTAAATTTGGTCACGGGCGTGTAATCTAGGTGTGTCCATTGAATGCAGCGTGGGTCTTGCGTGACAGCGCAGCGGGGAGCAAGGATCATGCGGGAAGTCGCGGGCGTGACATTTGGATCACAGGCGTGACTTGTGCGGTAACATTGGATTCGGTGGCTGACATGCCCATGTGGAAAGCTTGAAAAGGACCCTTAAAATTACTTGTCCTTGGTCACGGGCGTGACCTTTGGGTCACGGGCGTGACCTTTGGGTCACGGGCGTGACCTTTGGGTCACGGGCGTGACCCAGGGCGTGACTTGATGTGGACTAGCTCAAACTGCGTGGGATCAACTCTGGACAGGGATTCAGGTTACACGCCCTTGGTCACGGGTGTGACTGGGGGGCGTGTAATACAAATTTGCCAAAAACTCCAGAAAAATCTGCAAAACAGAAATACTACTATATTTAGAACAGAAATTATAAAAAAAGTGATTTTTAACTAAAATATAAATTATATTTACAATTTTATATTGAAATTAACCTAAATACTATAATTAAAATATGCATAAATCCTACTCATCAATTGTTATATGAACGTGTCACAAGTAGATCTCAAGCAACAATGGTGTTTGTGGTTCTTTGACCTGAAGTCAGAACATTCATCAAGTGGGGAAGATCGTACTTTGATACCATCTAAAGTCTTTCTTGAGAAAGGTTGATAATAAGGGTGGTTATTGGGTATGTTACAATTCATTTGTGTATTTGTGTGTGGACAGATATGGGATTTGTCCTCCCATATGACAGGAGTTACATCCAAGGGCCCCTTGATGGAATGAGACTGAGAAATGCATGGTCATGCTTGGTTGAGTCAATATGTGATATTGAGCTCACCAATTTCAGACAGTCTATTCTAGATCGGGAAATACTGATTGAACAATTATGAGGGTGACATGATTCATGCCTCTAGTTTTATCCGAATGTAAGGGACAAAGGGACATGACAGCACTGGTACATTGGTCAAGACAAGCTTGTTGAGTTATGAACTCTTATTGCTTGGGTAGCAATGATGTATTGCTAGATGCCGCTCATTGTTTGTGAGACTTTTGTGTGATACATTCAAGATCAAGTGGGAGATTGTTGGTGTTTCCAAGCTGGTGATCTGGAAGTGATCAAGCATTTAGTCTCACTACCAACGCGATATGAGCCTATAGGGTCACACACAAGAGTGTTTGGAGAAGTTGGAGGAAGGATTGTGTTGGCCTTACTCATATTGGATATGAGTGGAGGACCAATCCTATGAGCAATTGGAGTTGCGTCGAGAATATCTCGACGGGAAAAAGGAGTTCGCGATGAATCGTCGAGAGTGTCTCGACGAATTGCATTGTACTCGACGAATTGTCGAAATGACTCGACGACATATGTGTTATATCGTCTCCTTGAATTCATCGAATTGTCTCGATGAAATAGATGTACTCGACGAATTGTCGAGATTATCTCGACAGAACACGTATTGATTCGTCACACTGAATTGTCGAATTGTCTCGACGAATTATATTGTATTCGACGAATCGTTGAATTGTCTCGACGATTTTGATCTATACTCGACGAATTCTGTTTACTCTAATACTTGTCGTGGGTGTGCAAATAACTTTTCTCGCTCGC
Organism: Dactylorhiza incarnata; assembly: GCA_033032865.1. Classification (NCBI taxonomy): domain Eukaryota; kingdom Viridiplantae; phylum Streptophyta; class Magnoliopsida; order Asparagales; family Orchidaceae; genus Dactylorhiza; species Dactylorhiza incarnata. The sequence continues at coordinate 471,663 of JAWHQI010000384.1, forward strand.
CTGGGGTATAAATAGATTATGATTTTACGCCCTAGGTGTGGCTCTACCTTCTGCGATTCTTCAAAGAAATAGAGAGATCGCGAAAAACCGCTGACGGAAAAGTTCCGATCGGGTTCGCTCTCGCCACCGCCCTTCGATCTCGTCGTCGCCTTTCCCCCTTGTCGGATCTAGTAGTTCGTGGGAAACGCAGAGGGATCTCCTTCTCTGACCTTGTTCTTGTGCGACAAGAATCTAGGGTTCTTCTTCACTCATGTGGACTTCCGTAAATGCACAGATCGATTTCAGTGCTTGGAACTCAACGATTATTCTTCAGATTTCCTGTTGGAGCATCTTGATTGAGTATTGACTCAATCCCCTTCAGGTATATTGTCAAGTGTTGTTTCTCTATTTCTTGATTCATGAAATTGCAAGGTCCTTTAGTTCTTTTGGGTTGTTCTTGTTAGTTTTCCGTTGCGTGCCTTTGATGCATTGTTCATAGAAAACCCAACAAATACATTCTTTGCCCTTCTCAAGTACTTTAGGATATTCTTGACGGTCGTCCAGTGACTATCACCAGGATCAGACTGATACCTGCTTGTCATGCTCAAATCATAGGAGACATCAGGTTGAGTACATAACATTGCATACATGATTGTTCTAATTGCTGAAGCATATGGAATCAACTTCGTGCGGTCCTTATCTTCCAAAGATTTAGGACATTGGTCCTTAGAGAGACTCACACCATGTGACATGGGTAAGAATCCCTTCTTGGACTCAAGCATGCTGAACCGTTTCAACACCTTCTCAATGTATGTACTTTGGGTCAAACCCAGCAACTTTTTCGATCTATCTCTATAGATCTTAATACCAAGTATATAAGTCATTTCGCCCAAGTTTTTCATAGAAAACCAGTTCCCTGTGTTGTTCTTAACAACTTGCAGGGTCGGAATGTCATTCCCGATCAGATGTATGTCATCAACATACAATATCAGGAAAATGACAGTGCTCCCACTAATCCTCTTGTAAACACAAGGCTCATCCTCATTCTTGATGAAACCAAACTCTTTGATCTTCTCATCAAAACGCAGATTCCAACTTCGAGAAGCTTTTTTCAATCCATAAATGGATCGATTCAACTTGCATGTTTGAGTGGCTTCACTTGGACATACAAAACCCTCGGGTTGTGTCATATACACTTCCTCAAGGAGGTTTCCATTAAGGAAATCCGTTTTGACATCCATTTGCCAGATCTCATAGTCATAATACGCGACAATAGCAAGTAGAATTTTGATGTACTTGACCATAGCAACAGGGGAAAAGGTCTCATCATAGTCAACACCATGAATTTGCTTGAAACCTTTAGCCACCAACCGACCTTTGAATGTCTGTACATTCCCATCCATGTCGGTCTTTTTCTTAAAGACCCACTTGCACCCTATGGGTCGTACCCCTTCAGGTGGTTCCACCAAGGTCCAAACTTGGTTTGCATACATGGAGTCCATTTTAGATTTCATGGCCTCAAGCCACTTCTCGGAGTCCGGTCCATTCATAGCCTCTTGGTAGGTTGCAGGTTCATCATCATGATCCATAAGCAACACACTACCTATTTGAGACATGAGAAATCCATATCTCTCAGGCTCAAGGCTAGGTCTACCAAATCTACGTAGGACTTGTGTTTCTTGAGCAGGCTCTCCAGCTACAACTACTTGTAGTCCTTGCTCAGGTTCCAACTCAGGTTCGTTTTCAGTTTGTGGTTCTTGAACTTCTTCAAGTTCTACCTTTGCAGTCTTTTTGGATAAGAACTTTTTCTCAAAAAAGATGTTAGTCCTTGCGACGAACACTTTGCCCTCAGACGGCAGGTAGAAATAGTACCCTTTGGTCTCCCTAGGATACCCCACTAGATAATATTTATCCAATTTAGGTTCCAATTTGTCATGCATTTGACATCGTACGTATGCCTCACAACCCCAAATTTTAATAAAAGACATACTAGGACGCTTCCCAGTCTATATCTCATATGGTGTCTTTAGAACCATTTTCGTTGGGGCACGATTTAAAGTGAAAGTAGCAGTCTCTAGAGCAAATCCCCAAAAGGAAATGGGCAGATCTGCATGACTCATCATCGATCGCACTATACAACCCTTATTCTCTAAGGTTGGCCCATTCAAAGCCACGTAGGCAGAAGTCAAGGTCAAAAGGTCAGCACAGAGGCCAGCAGTCCAAGACACAAGACAGCTCAGCCAACCGAAGCAGAAGAAGGCCTGGGTGAGTATGGGTAAACTCGCGCGAGTAACCTTGATACTCGCAAAAAGGTGGACGACCATAGGTGATACTCGCCTATTTCCAAGCGAGGTCACCTCAATATCACATGATTGCCGAGCTGGGTGAGGTATAAATAAAGACCCCCCTTCTCTTTGGTTTGCCTATAAATAGGACCCCAGGGGTACTTGGATTGGCATCTGAACTTGAGCTATTGGAACCCTACTTTTAATTTCTCGGACCCGTCATCCTTGGCCGCTACTCTCGATACTAGCCAAGTCGGTGCCTTCCTCGTACCGTGTTCGGCTATCTTTGGTTGTGGAGGGGAAGTCTCTTCTGAGCTTCTGGGTACGTGGTGGGACCTCTCTGTCATAGCGCATGGGGTCCTATTGTTTCCTTTCTAGTTCCTTCATCGTTGCCAGTCAAGCTGTCTAGTTGGACTGCTGGGCGAGTAGCCTCCGGCTGCATTGATCTGAATTTTGGATTCGGGATTTTCCTGGCTTCAACACGCACCATGTCTAACAAGGTACGACTCCTCCTCTCAGAAACACCATTATATTGTGGCGTTCTTGGCGGAGTGAGTTGTGATACAATACCACACTCTCTCAGATGATCCCAAAATGCATGACTTAGGTATTCGTCACCTCGATCAGATCAGAGTGCTTTAATCTTTTTTCTCAGTTGCTTCTCTACTTCATTCTTAAACTCTTTGAACTTTTTAAAGGTTTTGGATTTACACTTCATAAGATATATATATATGTATCTACTTAAATCATCAGTAAATATAACGAAGTAGTAGTACCCACCTCTAGCCATAGAACTCATGGGCCCGCATACATCACTATGTATTAAACTCAAGAGATCATCAGCCATCTCACTACAACTAGTGAAAGGGGCTTTCGTCATCTTGCCTAATAAACATGACTCGCATCTCTCAAATGATTCATAATCAAATGAGTCCAATAGTCCATCTTTATGGAGCTTGGATATGCATTTCTCATTTATATGGCCCAAATGACAATGCCAGAGATATGTAGGGTTAGAGTCATTAGTTTTTAGTCATTTGATATTTTCTACGTTATAGATTACATGATTTATGTTCAAAACATACAAACCATTAAACATTTGAGCAACACCATAACAAACATCATTCTTATAAATTGAACAACAATTGTTCTTAATAGTAAAAGAAAAATCATTCATGTCCAAACATGAAATAAAAATGATGTTTCTAGTTATAGCAGGAACAAAATAATAATTATCAAGTTCTATAATAAGCCCAGTAGGCAAGGAAAGACGGTACACTCCTATGGCAATGATAGCAACTTTTGCTCCATTTCCAACGCGCAGGTCCACCTCTCCTTTACCCAGCAGTCTTCTCCTTGACAGTTCCTGCACATTCGTACAAATGTGAGAACCACATCCGGTATCCAATACCCAAGATGAAGGAGAGGACATGTTTATTTCTATAACAAATATACCTGAAGTGGAAGTCACGCTTCCCTTCTTCTTCAGATCCTCGATGTAGAGGGGATAGCTCCTCCTCTAATGCCCTTCCTTGCCGCAGTGGTGGAAGTTTCCTTCTTTAGCTAATCCCTTCCTTTTCAGTGTAGAAGATTTTGGATCAAGGCAAGACTTAGGTCCCACCTTAGTCTTCCTGAATCCCTTGGCCCTTGCCTTTAAGCACCATCAATATGGGACTAGCAGGCTTGGTCTTCTTCATGTTATTCTCAACAGTTCTTAGCATGCCTAAGAGCTCGGGCAGTGTCTTATCTATCTCATTCATGTTGTTGTTCAAGACAAACTGCTCGTAACTGTGGATTACAGGATCAGATCTGTAGACAACTCTTAGCTTAAAGGAAACCCCAGTCTCTGAAGGTTCTCGATGTACCCAATTATCTTGAGTACATGAGTTCCCACAAGGTCTCTAGCTCCCATTTTACACTGAAATAAAGCCTTAGAGATGTCGAACCTCTCTTACCGAGCCTGCCCTTGGAGCATCTTCTTCAGGTGCTCGATAATTTCAAAGCCACGCATGGACTCATGTTGCTTCTGAAGATTAGAGTTCATGGTAGCGAGCATGAGACATTTGACATCTTGGGATTCATCTTGATACTTCTTATAAGCATCTTTGTCGGCTCGGGACAAATTCCTGGTCGACACTTCATGGGGATCCTCTTCCAAGATATAGAGTTTGCGCTCTTGCCTAAGAACAATTCTCAGGTTTATGTACCAGTCTAGGAAGTTTGTCTCATTAAGTTTCTCCTTCTCAAGGATATCTCTCAAGTACAAGGTGGAGTGAGATCCATTTGCCATGGAAGTTCTACAAAAATCATGCAAAATAAATCTTAGTATTATATTTCAAAATACATTTTATTTAATATGGACGTTTATTAAATACTCCCGATATTTTACTCAAATTGATAACCCTTAATATCAATTCCGAGAGTTTATGCGAGCTACGCTCTTAGTGGATAAAATCTGTATTTTACCGCCATCATAAGTCAGTTTTGGCTGATCACCCACAATGTGGCTATTTAGGTAGGCAACTTTTGCCAATTGCATCATTATGCAATTCCTGTATGGTTGGTGAATAACTCTTTATTCGCATCCATCAAACGGTGCATGCCAACCCTATGACTCTAGGCACTCAACCTTTGAGGTCACCTAGTTAAGTTGGACTTGATGCCGACAGTGGGATATCATAATTATCCGCTCGCACTCTTACCAAGATAGATTAATGCGCCTTGCTTTGGCAAGCCCACACTTCATTGATCGAGGCAGGAAGAGTGTCATCCATCAGAAGACATCCGTTTTGGCTCTATTAGTTTTGCAAAAGAAGAAGGTCTACAGGAAACCTAATCATTTCCTGTTTTATACTCAAGACATAAAACATATTATCCGTAGACCCAAGACCTTATTGGAGTTAATACTGAAATTCGTTAAATAGACCAAATTCGTCGAAACAATTTGATGATTCATCGAGTCCATCTAATTCGTTGAATACATCATGATCCGTCGAGACAATCTCGATGTATCGTCGAATACATCGCGCTCCGTCGAGACGATCTCAACGTATCGACGGTTCGATGTGATGAATCAATGCGTGTTCTGTTGAGACGATCTCGATGACTCGTCGAGTACATCAAATTCGTCGAGACGACTCGATGAATTCGATGAAACGAATTAACACACACATATCGTCGAGACAATTCGATGATTTGTCAAGTACAAGACAATTCTACGAGACCCTCTTGACTATTCATTAGGTACTCTTTTCTTATCGAGATATTCTCGACGCAACTCCAATTTGTCGCAGTATTGGTCCTCCATTCATATCGAATATGAGCAGGGCCAGCACAATCCTTCATCCAACTTCTCCAACACTTTTATGTGTGACCCTATAAGCTCATATTGCGTTGGCAGTAAGACTAACTACTTGATTTCTTTGAGATCACCTTGGAAAAAACAACATAAGAAAGAAGAGCTGTTGTGCAGAGATCTGTTGGGAAGAGTCAGAGAGAGAGAGAGAGAGAGAAGAAGAGAACTGGATTTGTCTTTTGAATTCTTTGTGTATATAATCTTCTGTCAAATTACTTTCCCTTCTAATCGACTCTTCAATTGGAAAGTATAGAATGAGAATTGTAGCTTTCCATCTATGTCTGTTGACAACCCGTCAATATCTTTAATATATCTTCCAATTAAATTACCTCTGGGTCTCTAACACATTTCTTTCTTTATATCCTGATGCGACCCGTTAGGATTCAAATCATTTCCATATATATATGGTATGTTAGAATCTTCTGAATCAATTCCAAGAAGTATCCATTCTTGGACTGTATTTGACGTTGCGTTGAATGCCTTCTGACTTCATATCGACGCACCTTCGAATTCTATTAGAAGCTACGCGCTGAGGTCTGCTCATGAAAAACTTAACTTTGAATTGAGCTATGTTATCGACGTTGCGTCAATTCATTGTCGACGTATCCGCCGAGAAAAAGAACGTAGACTTCAAAATTGACTTCTGCATCGAATGACATTCGATGTTGCGTCGACTTCCAATGAAGCGTCGATTGCTAGCCTGAGTTATCTTTACTTCTATTCGAAGTTACTTTGACTTTCAATCGAAGCTGCGTCGACTTCTTTTTGATGCAGATTTAACTCAACTGGTTTTTGATCTCCTTTTGACTAGGCTTTGACACTTTAAGGTGAATATGTCATCTTAAGACATCTAAAGACCATATTACCCACACTCAACATGGGTAATAAATCATAGAGAATGAAATCACTTTTAAAGAATTTGTAAGGTAAATCAAGAGGGTGTTTTTCCCAACAATGATCACCGAAAAGGAGTCTGCGAGAACTCCGAAAGGGGAGACCTCGCGGACAGGTGACATCACTTCATTTAGAAGTGATGTAGCTCCTTATTGTGTTATAATATTTGATCTAAATGAGAGAAAAATGCGTAAAATGAATAAAAATACTCTTAATTTATATTTATGACCAATGCTGATTTATGTTGACATTTTCCATTGTTTCTTGCTAGTTTTATCGAAGGAACTGAATCGGTGGTAATCTGGGTCGTGCTATCGGTTTTGCTGAATTTTGACAAAGGTGTTGCAACACCTTGATGGAGTGTTGCAACACATCTGCGAAGTTTTAAGATTCCGAACCACTTGTTCATAATGAAAGTATCTAGTCGCAACCTAAATCACCTAGAGGGGGGTGAATAGGTAGATTCTGCGTCTTTTTGCGGAATAAAAAATGTTGGAAGTAAAAGCACACAGAAAAGTAAACACAGCACAACACAGAGAATTTATAGTGGTTCCCCGATGTGGGTAGTCCACTTTCCCGCCTCGCCTATCTAGCACTCCAAGGCTAGATTTGGCTACTTCACCAAACTCGGATCAATCAATATCCTACTACTCGGAGTTCACAACTCCTACAAGCTCGGAGCAAGAATACTCCTACAACAACTCGGAGAACAAACTTCTCCTACAAACTCGGAGCACACAAGCTCCTACAACTCGATCCTCAAACAAGGATCTACACAATAACTCGGAAGCAAGCTTCCTACAAGATTTGAAATATGGTTCTTACAACAACACAGTAAATTGAAAAACAATCTTCTTAAACTTCCGATGAAGTTCTTCTTCAGATCTTGAGAGAAAGATTTCTTCTTCTTAGCAATAAACTTCAGTCCTTTGTGAATGAAGAATGAAGAAATCTTGAAAACGATTTGAAGCTAGATCTGAGAGCTTGAATCGACTTGATCAATAGAAGATGAGAGCTAATCAGTAGATCTTGATCTTGACGATTGAACTTTTGAGGACGAGTCACTGATGAGTCCTGATCATATACACATTTATGGACTCATCTGGGCCGATTTCCTAGTTTATGCACTACACTCTAGGCATGTTTTCGCTCATATTTGTTATTCCATGCTATGTGCACTTCTAGGCCCATTTTTGGTGTTATATCATGTTTTTCATATTTAGTAGTTTTCATGCGCTGTTAAGTGCCACTTTCAGTGGCTGGAATTGTGGTTATGCTGGAACAGGAGTCGTGCAGGTGTTCCCGGTACAATTCTGTACAGGAACACTGCGCACGATCACTGGTTCTATTGCGCACGACCACTGGTCGTGCGCCACTGATCGTGCGCACTTAACGCCTTTTTTATGAGTTCTGTCTGGCTTATCGCACGACCACTTACGACAGTGCGCACGACCACTGGTCGTGCGCCACTGGTCGTGCGAACATTGTATTTTATAATTTCTGACCTTGCAGGCTCCGCCCAGGCAGAGCGCACGATCACCAAATTCTAGTGCGCACGACCACTGGTTGTGCGCCACTGATCGTGCGCACTGTTTATTCCAGCGCCTATAAATAGCCCTGCTCGCGATTTAGGTCGGATCCTTCGCCGTTCTTCCACCCGACTCCGCCGTTCCGCCTATTTCCGCTGGTTCTCCGCCCCCCTAGGCCTCCTCCATCATCCACGAGCTTCAAGGAGGAGATTCCACGCATCTTCATCGCCAAGCAAGGAGTTCTTCGCTTTAGACGTGGCCGGATGGTAAAGCGCTGGAGAAGACGGGTCCATTGGGAGGTGTGACAGCCCTCCTCTACCCCGGACGCAGTTGGGACTGAGCTAGGATGTGGATTGACAACCCAACGATTCCTACCGTGAATCTACAACGAGACTCCGGATTCGGTCGTATCTCTTGCCTCTTTCTTCTACTTGTGTGGTTGTATTTGTTTGTAATCTCTATATTTAGATGATGACACTATGAATCTTGTTTATTAATGTTCATTTCATGTTTATGGAATCATATTATTCATATGTGTAAATGAGGTGCGCCGCCATCCATTTTTCACTCCACCACCGTGTCCGGTGCCGCACTAGCAATTGCTAGTGGCGTGCTTGTCGAAGAGGTGCTTGCGACCCTCATCCGTATGCCTACTCTTCCATCCGCCTAGCGAAGCGTGGCATAGCGGCCCGTGTATTCCATCCCGCCTAACGAAGCAGCGCGCTCAAGGCCTGCATAGTTCGATCCGTTTGCCTACTCGTCCATCCGCCCTTACGAAGTAGCGCGTTCAAGGCCTACGTAGTCTTCCATCCCGCCGAGCGAAGCTTTGCATAGCGGCATTGCATAGGAGTAGTTATAGTATTTTCTCTTTATTTTCCATAATCCAAAACCCCCGTTTCCGCATCCATCCGCTCGAAAGGACTACAATCTCAAGTCCTTCCTCGATAATAAACTCCACCTTACTGTGTTCCTTTGAGATCGATACTTGGGGATTCATTCCCATTTTATATTACTTGAACGATCGGTACACTGCCGTTTCGTGTCGCAGTTGAGCTACCGCCTATAGCGGTGTGTGAGATTTGCGCCATCAAGTTTTTGGCGCCGTTGCCGGGGAACACAGTCGTGTGAGTTTTCTGGAGAGGGAGAACCTGAGAGAGAAGCCCTTCCATTTGTAAATTGCATTTCTTTGTTTTATTTCTTTTTATTCCATTTTCCTGTTTTAATTAGGTTGCTTTAGTAATTTTTGTTAGGTGTAGTATTTTGCACAATAGCATTTTTATTTTTGAATCATTTTATCTTCGCACTATGTGTGCACATCTTAATTTCCGTTGCCGTTGGTGTGGAGCTACCTCCCACTCTAGTGATGAATGCCCTACGGAGAATAGTAGGCATAATTCTTATAGCCCAGCATGTGGAGCACCGACTTCGTCTGATACTCCATATGGTGCGCGTAAGTCTTATGGCTACTCTGCTGAGCCTTTACCGTCTTACTTCTTTTCGGCTTCAGCACCCGCTGTGCCAAAGAAGCCTGCTAGGCAGTGCCAGTTTTGTCGGAGCACTGATCATGTCTTGAAGGACTGTGCCGAGTATCTTCGCCAATTGGACGAGGATGACGAGCCGGATATCCGGATCGTCCCAACTCTTAACTCTGGCGGCACACCTTCAACATCCGGTTATGTGTCTTTGTCACCTTCACATCTTGAAGGGTATGGCATGGACACGGTCACCGGATGTGCGGCTGATCTGGGCACCGACATTGCTGAGCCTATTCTCCCGGTGCATCCACCACCCCTAGTGGATTCGATTCTTTGTGAGGAATCCGTGCTCGACTTTTATCCGAGCACTATTCTTCCTCCTGTTGTGCATACTACATTCGTCTCTGACGACATTGTTGATGATGTGTCATAAGAGGAGGCGGTTGATCTTAGTATTGTGCCTACTCCTATGGAGGAGGACAACCTTCTAGGTGAAGAGGAGCTTTCCTCAACACCGGTGGAGGAAGTCCAAATCTTGGGCATGGCCACTGTCGATCCCGCTGAACCTTGCGGCATTGATGACAATGCCAACATTATTTTACTTCCCCAACCTGATGGGAGTGAGACCGGGATCACTCCCCTGATTTCTGATTATTTTTGTCCTTCTTCTCTTTTATTTCTTGACCCCCCTTCTTCACCCGAGCCTGTGCAGGTTGAATCTTCACAGGTACTTCAGGAGGACTTGGAGCTTTGTGCTCAAGTCAATGATGAGTGTGTCCTTTTATGCGAGGAGGTTGATTCCTCCTCCATTAAGGAAGCCTCATTCGTTGCCTTCTCCTCCTACGGACCTGTTGTGGACGATACCTTGCTGGGCAAGGATAGTTTTGGTGAGATGAGTGAGGACCAGGCCTCCTCCTCTTCTTACTTTCTTTTCCCTCTACCTGTGAGGAGCGGGTATTTATATTTGGGTGGAGGCGTGACTGTTCTTTCTCCGTATAGGTACCCGCTACCGACACGGATATTGGGCCAGTTACCTGTCCACTTCTCCTTCCATACTCCTATTAGCTAGATATTATAAAGTTTTGAATAAGTCGTGCTGGGATGACAATAACCCCAGTAGTTATCTTACTTTTCCTGCATTTTTATTTCTTCTAATCATGTTTAGTTAGCTGTAGTTCATTTTAGTTTGTCTTTTTCTTTTGTTTTTGCGGAGCTGGCCCCTGCAGGTATCCTTCTTCTGGATGGCGGATGTTGTAGCTTCATTTTAGCTTACACGCCAATCTTCTGGTATGCTCATTTCTGAGCATTGGGTACTCTCTCTCCCTAGCCCTATTTTGATTTTCATGTCATATATTATGTGGGTTGTTTAGTTTAAGTCTGGGGGAGAGTAGTTCTGTGTATCCACACACGTGCACTATTGCATTGCATGCTAGAAGTATTTCTATTTCATTTATTTAGTATTTTTCATCTTCATTGCACACCACAGCACCCACTTGAGAGCGTACTCATCTGTTTGCTTGCTCTGTTGTGAATTTAATTCTTCTGCTTATGTGGGAAAGTCCAGGTGATGGCTTAGGACTATGTAGCAGAGTAAAATGTTGACTCCAGTAGTGCTCCTAGTCGAGTGCTCGGTTGCATAGAAATTTGTGTAGATTAGACTTCTCTTTATACTTATGGTTTTATATTTTTTTCTATTAGTGTAAATGTTGTTTACTCTACTCAAATGGTGAATCCGGTGGAATCAAACGGTAGCATAGGGATGTGTGTAAACGATCGCTAGACTCGTATTGCTTGAGTCGGGAGAAAGGAGAATCTTTCTCGGTGGCTAGAACTTGCCCCGAGCGATTCTTGAAGTATTGGCATAGGATAGTTCTAGTGCGTGAGAATGACGTAGGCCATTATTTTGGCCCGGTTGAACTTTTTATTTCAGGCCTATCGTCTACCTTTGCTAGCCCCTTTGTGCCTACCCTTTTCTTGATTCAGCTCCACATATATCTCACCAAAGCCTAAAAGCCTAACCTAGTCGCACACCCAAATCTGAGCTTTAGTTGTAGTTTTATTTACATTGTGGGGGGCGTTGATTGTGGTGTTTATTTTGTGAATATGTGGATATGCTCATTTAAAAATTTTGCTGAAAGAAAAAAAGACAAGAAAAAGAAGATAGAAAGAAAAAAAAATGAAAAGGAAAAGAGAAAAAAAAATGAGTTTTATTGAAAAATCATGTAGAAAAATTATGTATTGGGAGTAGGCGGTGCACACACCAATGTTGCAAAAGTCCAAGTCTGGGGGTGTGGTGCACTTGTGTTCGATTTTGGTGCGTGGGTAGTTATATTAAAGCTCATTTGGGTTGCGTGTTATAAGCCCTCTTGTTTATCATTGTTTACCTCATCGTAACCCAAGCCTCAATTAAAACCTAAAGTCCTACCGACTCACGCTATGGACCAATCTAGTGTCGTGGAGAGAATGTGACCGGGTGAGCCTATGGTCGCGACACCGATGGATTTCGGTGGAGTTTGTCCGGCATCCCGATCTTGAGCAATGCTCATCTCAGCGCTTAGTTTACTTTCTCCGTATGCATGACCGAATGATTCACCGTTGTTCACCATTTTGAGTAGCTGTAATATGCTTTTACTCTTTTAGAAATATATAAACTATTTTTATAATCAGAAATCTTTTCTACTCTTTTTCTTATGCACGTGAGCATGCGACTTCGCATGGTACTCTGTATTGTAATCTTAAGCCATCTACTTTTCTTTCCTCGTTCGCTTAGAATTTGTTTGCTCGGGACGCGCAAACAGGTAAGTCTGGGGGTGTGATGAGTCCTGATCATATACACATTTATGGACTCATCTGGGCCGATTTCCTAGTTTATGCACTACACTCTAGGCATGTTTTCGCTCATATTTGTTATTCCATGCTATGTGCACTTCTAGGCCCATTTTTGGTGTTATATCATGTTTTTCATCTTTAGTAGTTTTCATGCGCTGTTAAGTGCCACTTTCAGTGGCTGGATTTGTGGTTATGCTGGAACAGGAGTCGTGCAGGTGTTCCCGGTACAATTCTGTACAGGAACACTGCGCACGATCACTGGTTCTATTGCGCACGACCACTGGTCGTGCGCCACTGATCGTGCGCACTTAACGCCTTTTTAATGAGTTCTGTCTGGCTTATCGCACAACCACTTACGACAGTGCGCACGACCACTGGTCGTGCGCCACTGGTTGTGCGAACATTGTATTTTATAATTTCTGACCTTGCAGGCTCCGCCAAGGCAGAGCGCATGATCACCAAATTCTAGTGCGCACGACCACTGGTCGTGCGCCACTGATCGTGCGCACTGTTTATTCCAGCGCCTATAAATAGCCCTGCTCGCGATTTAGGTCGGATCCTTCGCCGTTCTTCCACCCGACTCCGTCGTTCCGCCTATTTCCGCTGGTTCTCCGCCCCCCTAGGCCTCCTCCATCATCCACGAGCTTCAAGGAGGAGATTCCACGCATCTTCATCGCCAAGCAAGGAGTTCTTCGCTTTAGACGTGGCCGGATGGTAAAGCGCTGGAGAAGACGGGTCCATTGGGAGGTGTGACAGCCCTCCTCTACCCCGGACGCAGTTGGGACCGAGCTAGGACGTGGATTGACAACCCAACGATTCCTACCGTGAATCTACAACGAGACTCCGGATTCGGTCGTATCTCTTGCCTCTTTCTTCTACTTGTGTGGTTGTATTTGTTTATAATCTCAATATTTAGATGATGATGACACTATGAATCTTGTTTATTAATGTTCATTTCATGTTTATGGAATCATATTATTCTTATGTGTGAATGAGGTGCGCCGCCATACATTTTCCACTCCACCACCGTGTCCGGTGCCGCACTAGCAATTGCTAGTGGCGTGCTTGTCGAAGAGGTGCTTGCGACCCTCATCTGTATGCCTACTCTTCCATCCGCCTAGCGAAGCGTGGCATAGCGGCCCGTGTATTCCATCCCGCCTAACGAAGCAGCGCGCTCAAGGCCTGCATAGTTCGATCCGTTTGCCTACTCGTCCATCCGCCCTTACGAAGTAGCGCGTTCAAGGCCTACGTAGTCTTCCATCCCGCCGAGCGAAGCTTTGCATAGCGGCATTGCATAGGAGTAGTTATAGTATTTTCTCTTTATTTTCCATAATCCAAAACCCCCGTTTCCGCATCCATCCGCTCGAAAGGACTTCAATCTCAAGTCCTTCCTCGATAATAAACTCCACCTTACTGTGTTCCTTTGAGATCGATACTTGAGGATTCATTCCCATTTTATATTACTTGAACGATCGGTACACTGCCGTTTCGTGTCGCAGTTGAGCTACCGCTTATAGCGGTGTGTGAGATTTGCGCCATCAGTCACGAATCGCTGGCTTTGACGGAGACGAAATGTTTGCGCAAGAATAGTCGGCCGTCAGTCGTAGTTTGCGAGAGATTCTTCACAATTCGTGATTTAGCAATTAGGGTTATTGGGAAATAATCCTTAGGTATTTATAGAGTCTTCTTCCAACGGTCATAAGAGCAAATTAGGGATCTAGCTCCACGTGTACTGTACATGGAGAATGTCCTAAAGAATACGCCGTCGAATTGAACCGGAAAATACCTGCAGACCGATTCGGCGAAATGGATTAACCGAATGGCATTAACCGAATTTATTCGGTTAAACCATATAGTCGAATTCGGCAGTTCTAGGGATTCGACTAAACAGATTCACCGAATTACATTAATCGAATTCGACTATTCTTTTACTTAAAAAAAAAACCTTTCGGACGGGGATTAGCCAAATTCGGTTATATCCATTCAAACCATATAGTCGAATTCGACTATATGTTCTTAAATGATATAATCGAATTTTACTTAAGTTCTTTTCCTTTCTCAAATGATTCCATCATCAGCTCCAGTCCTTCTTCTCTAGCACTTTGTAAATGAAGTACATCCTAATAGAGAGATTTCACATGAGCCAACACTTTGGTATATACAATGAGGGATTACATTGCACAGGCCTGTGTTTGACGACTCATTGAAACCTGACATTGGTTTGTACTTAGAGTGGAATAACCTGTCACATCACAGCTAAAGTGCATAATCAAATACAATTACAATTCGTCTTAGTTTGAAGGGGACTTCTTCAAATCAGGGCTATTGTGGATACAATACCCAACACATAACTGCCAATCATTTGAATTCAAAGGAGGCATCCCTTCAGTTTTCTGGGGGGGGGGGGGGGGGGGGGGGGGGATGGCCTGGACGAAATATATGCTGAAAAAGAGAGGTTAGAAGGGAGTCGGTTTTGGGGAGAGAAAAAGAGAGGGTTTCGGCTAGAGGAAGGAGACTCCTTGGAGACGGGCTGGTCGGCCATCAAGGGAGAAGAAAAGTTTGGATCGGATCCCTACAGCACTCAAATTTATTTAAGGATGACTAGTAAGATCTTTCCGATTATGTGGTTAAGCAATTCCTTCATGAACTAAATCTTCAATGTCTTGTATGATGTGAGTACCTTATTTATTGTGATGGATTGATGTTAATTTCCTCTTCATGGTTGAATAATCTTCTTTCTTTATTGGATTTATGTTCATTTTTGTGGATATTTTGAGCAAGTATTCTTCTTCTATTTAGCGTGGCGAGATTCGAGAGAGGAGTTGAGCTAATCTAGAGTTGAATCCTCTTTTCTACGTGGCGAGATTCGAGAGAGGAGTCCCGTATTTCTTAAATCAAATCTCCATCTTTTTACTGCACTACAAGATTCGAGAGAGGAGTGGTGTAAGTATAGCATAAATTCCAATATAGTTTCAAGAGAGAAAGAGATTTCCTCTTTGGCTAACAACTGTGATTTTTACACTTTATGTTGTTCGATTTCGTCCTAAGTTAGTGATGACTAGGGGGATTTGGAATAGCCGATATCGGAGAATCGAGAGATGATGATATCCAATTAAAAATCGTTGTAGGAAAGGGATTAATCAATTCATTAGGATTATGTTTGAGATCTCATCATAATAGGCACGGGAAAACAAAATACAAGACTATCTTTCCAAAAATCTGAACCAAGGGTTTAGTAATAGCGATCGAATAGTTTTATTTTCTCATTGTAGTCTACAAATTAATATCGAAATTCACCTTAAATTTATCACTTGAATTTAGAGAAAAGAACGATTTAGTAATAGCAAGCACTAATTCACTCACTTCCTCGGGGGAACGATCACTTCTCACTCTTTATTACTTGGTCCGGCACATGCACTTGCGTAATACTATTTTCCGTGTATCAAGTTTTTGGCGTCCTTGCCGGGGAAGTGTCACTGTGTTAGTGTCTATTTTCTTGCAATATTGGTGAAATCTTAGTATTTAGAGATCAAGTGTTTGTTTAATTATTTGTCTATGTTTGTTGTTTTCATTTAACCAATTGGAATCCTGCTTTGTGTATGTCCAGATATAGGCAAGTAAATTTATTGCCTTTGAATTTTGAAATTGAACGCACGTGTAGACAAAACAGGAGAGAATCTAGAACATTGAACAGTGCTCTTCCTGCAATGGATGATAATTTGAATGATAATAATAATATGAACAATTACAATGAGAGTCAGGTTGACCAAAATGGTCAAACCGCTGCTCCACGAATGACATGCTACGATTATAACACACCTCTAAGGGGAGGTTTGCACTTCAGCATTGCATGTCCGACAATTGCTGCTAATAACTTTAAGATGGACTCATTAATCATGCAACAAGTTCAACACAACTAGTTTGAGGGTCTTAGTCATGAAGATGGAAACTCGCATTTAAGAACCTTCTTAGCTATATGTGACATGTTTAAGTTTAACGGGGCATCCGATGATGCGATTATGTTGAGATTGTTTCTGTTTTCGTTAGAAGGAAGAGCTAATGATTGGTTAGACTCTTTACCTAATGATTGTATAACCACTTGGGAACAGTTAGTTGAGAAATTTTTGCATAAATACTTTTGATGACTGTTATTTTAGTCATCGTTTTATGTTAATATCTTATTAAATATTTAAACAAAGTATTAAATTTGTTTGTTGTTTTTATAAATTTTTCGTATAAATATTATTTTATGTCCAAATCTTATAGATATTCTTAGAGCGATGTTAAATGCGGGCCGGTTTTGGCTATATGCAGGCCGCAGATATATGCAGGCCAAAAAATTATTCATGTAGGCCAAATTTCATATTTTCTCTTTATTTTCCATTATAGCGGTGTGTGAGATTTGCGCCATCGCCGTCATCGCCGCCATCGCCGCCATCGCCGACGTCGTCGCCATCGTCGTCGTCGCCATCGTCGTCGTCGCCATCGTCGTAGCAAATACCCATGAATAGCTTTCGGCCAGTTGTAATTTAAAACACATCGGACTCGGACAAACGAGTAAACTCCTTGGGGACACGTTTGCATGGAAGGAAAAAACACATAATGCATGAAGTATTAAACTACTCGAATCATTTTTTTCTGAAGTTTAAAAGGAAAAATGATATCTTTTTTTAAAAAACGGTGGCCTGCATATTGCTAAAATCGGCATGCGTTTAACATCGCTCTTTTTAAAAAATTGTGGCCTGCATATAGTCAAAACTGGCATGCATTTAACATCGTTCTATTTTTATTTTGTAGGGATTCGGCAGGCTTTGGGGAAATTTATGTGTGAAGTCCCGCTGTCGCATCCAAGACTCGCAAGCTGTCATACATTATATATATATATATATGTTTTTATATATATTTACGTTTATATTTATATGTTTTTATATATATTTACGTTTATATATATTTGTTTATATATATATATATATATACACGCTTATATATATACGTTTATATATAAATGTATTTACGTTTATATATATATACGTTTATATATATATACTAGCATCTTCGAACGGGCTTCGCCCGTTCTCGATGCGTCGCTGCGGGCTTCACCCGTTCTCGATGCGTCGCTGCGGGCTTCGTCGCTGCGGGCTTCGTCGCTGCGGGCTTCGTCGTTGCGGGCTTCGCACGAATGGTGGGGACAACATTCGGCGGGCAGCATCATTCGGCGGGTGCCATCATTCGGCGGGCGACAACATTCGGCAGGCGGCAAACGTGCTCAACTGCTCATGCACGGGCTTCTCCCATGCGACTGCTTCTGCAAATAGGCCACAATGTAAATAGGCTATGCCCCAATATAAATGAGTTTCACATATGCTTGACTGCTCTCTTGTGGGCTAAATTACATATGATAAAAAGGAGCGAGCAAACGCACAATCAATCGGCGGGAGACATCATTCGGCGGGTGACGTCGTTCGGCGGGAGGCATCATTCGGCGGGCGGAATCATTCGGGGGGCTGCATCATTCGGCGGACTGCTACATTCGGCGGATGGCTAAATTCGGAGTGATAACTCGGCGGGCAACATAAATAGACGGCGGCATCATTCGGCGGGCGACATCATTCGACGGCGGTATCATTCGGCGACAGGATTCGACCTATGATTAACTTCATCTAAATTCTTTCTGAGCCGGGCTTTTATCATTAGTTGGCTTGTTGTGTTCTATTTGAACTCAAACAGAGCCAAATATTGGTCTGATATTCAAGTTATCTTTGAGCAGAAGGCACGTTCCTAATTGCAACTATAGATAGAGGTGGGATATAAGGATCCCTGCCAACTCGATCACTTTGGAAAACTAAGATTTATTCCATTCTCATTTTTCCAGCCATTCTATAGTTTTTGAATGAGCACAAACCTTCAGAAGTGGGTTGGATAGTGGGAACAAAAGTAGAGGGGAAGAATTTCATCGTACCTGAAACAAATGGAGAGAAGGGATGTGCCGGCAAGGGGAAGTGGTGTTTTGTGGATGTATGTCACCAGCCAAGCCTTGAGAGGGCGGGATGTCTAGGGTTTCGTACAAAAGGGGAAGAAAGAACATGTAATTGGAAAGAATATGATGTTGAGTCGACTAATTTCAGAAGCGTTAATAAGAATGCATAGGAGTAGAAAAGGAAAGCAGTGTACCGAAGAAGAATCTGGCATAATCTGGCGTAATCTGGCGTAATCCGACGTCTGGCGTAATCTGGCACGTTTAGGTATGTCGTCAAAATGTAGTTGGGGAGATGGTGAGACCGTCGGCCGGAGCGAATTGAGGAGAGGAAGGTGAAGGAAGCCGCCGAAGATCGCCAATGTCAAAGCCCTACCTGCAGGCGGGCTTCTTCCTCTTCTGGAGTGCTAGGGAAGGACTGCGTGCAAGAAAGAAGTTTTAAGGTTTTATTTACAGGAGTATCGTGAATGAGATCGTGGGCTAGCGGGCAGGAGCAAGGGGCGTGGAATCCGTCGAGATGAGTTGGACGGTGAGGGATTTAATTTGATAAAGATTGTGCGTCAAAGATTAAAAGCATGGTAAGAGCGAAGAGATTGCTATATTGTCTTATATAATAAAGATATATATATATTTACCATATATAAAGAAATATCAAACCCATGAATTTTAAAGTCGTTGAAATGATTACGGCCGTTGAATCTGGCATGATATTTCATCAGCCGTCGTATCAAACAAAGGTCGTATTAGACTCGGCGAATACTTACGCCATAGTCGCCCATCTGGCGAGTATTGGGTGCTGCTCGCACATGCCGGGCCAATACTCACCTAGGTCTTCTGTTGCTTTCCTGCGCTCGACGAACTCCTCTGGTCAATACTCGCCTATCTGGCGAATATTACCTGCATACTCGCCAGGGTCTTTTCTGCTTCTGTCTTGGACTGCTGGCCTCTGTGTTGACCCTTTGACCTTTGAGTTCTATCTATGTGGCCTTGGGTGGGTCCACCCTCGGAGAATGAGGGTTGTACACAATCTCTGCTCTTTGCGAGTAATGTAGTTGCTCGGAAAGAATCATCCAACCTTCATTCGACGAGATTCCCCACTGGCGACTATTGGTTTATACTCGCCATCTTGTTGGCCGACGCTCGAACTCTATAAATAGAGGGGCAGGGGTCTCTGGTGGCACGACTTTTCTGAACTCGCTCAAGATAGCGCGCGACTATGTTGCAGAAGCTAAGGCGGCCATGGCTGGTCTTGTGGGCCTGTTTGATGTTCCCTCGATCCCTCCACACCTAGGTCCCGAGATTGAGGACTTCCTCGCTACCAAGAAGAGGAAGAGGCTTGCGAAGAAGAAGAAGAAGCAGGAGAAGAAGAAAGTCGCTGGAGAGGATGTCGCCGCCCCTTTGGGCGACCAACACCAGCAGATGCTGGATGAGATGGGGTTGTCTAACGAGGGCGACTCGCCGGCCGCTGATCCTCCTGCTCCAAATGTCGTCGAGGGGGCGAACATGCCTGGGACCTCGGCCCAGAATCAACCAGAGAATCTCGCTCCTGCACGAGGTGGGAGCTACCTACTCGCCACCTCCTTGATTAGTCTCAACTTGGTTTGTAATACTAAATGCCTCTTCTATGCTCGCAGATTCGTCTACCATCGGTGCTCTGGAGGAGCCTCTGGCCGTACCACCTCTGAGATCGTCGCCCATGATCTCTCCTAGGGGTGGTGGGCGCTCGACGCGAGTTCTCCACAGCTCCTTGCTGGAGAAGAGGTCGATGAGCGAGCAACAGGCTCCTCTGGCGGGCAGCGTGCTTCCGCCACCACCGCCTCTTTAATCATTGGGGCTGGCGAGCAGTTCGCCGCTGCCCGCGGGTGGGCTTCCTCCACCTCCTCCTTTTCCTCCTTCTGCCACTACTCAGGGCGAGCAGCGCCCTTCGACTTCTACTGCTCCCTCAACTCACCAGGGCGAATCCTCGCGCCGTGGCGGGACTGAGGGCTCGTCGGGCTTCTTTCCCCCAAGGGGGTAGGGCGATCAGGGGATAGTCGCGGTCGTGGGAACACGCCTCCTAGCCGGGGTCAGACCGCTGGGTCCCATTCTGCTCGGCGAGGTGATCACCATCGCAGTGCGTCTCCTCAGCGAGGAAGGGGCTCTCCTCGCCGTCACTCTCGCAGTCCTCGGCCAGGTACTTCGCTGTCTTTGATAGTCGCCACTGTCTTCACTCTGTTCCTTTCGTCGTCAAAGCTCTGACACTCTTACCTTTTTCTGTAGCTCGCGCTCGTACTCCCATAAGAGCCTTGATCAACGCCGTCGGGCTTCATTCTCGCGAGTAACAGGAGAGGGCTACTAGCGCGATCCTGGATTTGGAGGCGAAGTTAGAGCGCCTGGCGGTCAGTGAGCCTCATCACCGCCTGACTGAGATGGAGTCGCGGGTTGAGCGCCTGGCGAGCAGCGACGCTCATCGTCGCTTGACCGAGTTGGAGGTGCGAGTATCACGGCTGGAAGAGTTTGATACTCGCCTGGCTGGTGCGGAATCTTGCCTTCAGACTGTCAGCGACTTGGAGCGTCGAGTTGTGAGGCTCGAACATCGCCAGCAGCTGCACCACGATGAGATGGTAGGGTTGCGCGTGAGCATGGGCTCGGTTGGTCGGCTGGCGAGGATTGAAGACCAGTTGCGGCAGGGCGAGGACGCGATGCCCATAGCCTTCGAGCATTTCAAGCGAGCTCGCAGCTTGGGCTGGGTCGGGCCACATCCTCAGCCTCAGGATACTCAGGCGAATCTCCAGGGGCCTCCCTAGCTGCTGCCTTCTTTTCTCTTTTTTCTTTGTAGTCGCTTGATCGCCTTTGGGCGAGCATCCCTGTAATTCTGAACATTTATCTTTACCTGATGTAATATTATTTGGCGAGTATTAACCTCGCCCCTTATTACTTGTCTTTTGCCTTCTTTTTCTGTGACGAGTTTCTGCTGAAATTTCTTTTATCTCCTTTGTTTTGGCGAGTAATGTCTGAATGTCACACGCACCTGCGAACTTCTTTCGTGCTTCTTCTTGTAGGTCTTCGCGCTTTGGAAGTCGGCACCTTTCTGACGCGTGCTGTTGGATTGGCGACCTTGACTTAATACTCGCCACCCCCTTATTCTTAATCACGCTGTCGTGCTTGATAAGCCAAGCTACCTGACTACTATAAATAGGGGGGTGGGTGAGTATTAATTACGCTTTTGGCGATCTTCTAGCTCATACGCGAGTATCCTCCATCCTCTTCTCTTCTTCTCGCATTCTCCGATACTCGCCCTTCTTTCCTCGAAGATGACTGACGAGGCGACCATTCGGCATGTGAATCACGCCAATAACTTCGCGGCGACCACTTTCAAGAAATCGATCACGACCGAGAAGGATCTGGAGACATTCTCGGCGAAGTACATCCCGCCGGGGTTTGTCGCTCGACTTCCTCGCCAGGGCGAGCGACTAAACACCGTCTTAACCACCGAGAGGGTGTTCCCTACTCGCCACTTTGAGGGGGCCTTGCGACTACCATTATGGATGGAGTTCTGCCAGATACTCCTCTACTTTGGGATAGTCCCTGCCCAGATCAATCCCAACAGAGTGGCGATGATCGTGGGGTTCCTCTGCTATCTGCGCGACCAGGGGATCGCCTTCGACCTCTCCGTATTCAGACGGGTATTCCACTTCATGGCGACTGGCAAGGGCGTCGTCTTCCTGTGCAGCCATGTATGCACGCTGGTCGGCACGGCGAAGAAGAATCATCGCAGGGGAGAGCGATTAGTTGTCATCAGTGGCGACTTCCAAGCCATTCCCGATAAGTCCTTCCAGCCGCCGGAGAGTGTCTTCGGGGTTCTCTCCTAAGTGAGAGCGGCAAGAAACTGCTCGAGTCCTTCAAGAATCGCCGCCTTGACTTGGTGTTCTGGAGGAAGCGAGTAGACGAACTCGCTGAGGTGTTCCCGGGCGAAGGTAACCTACCGCGCGAGTATTTGTTATACTCGTTCTTCATCTTCAATCTAGCGACTAACTGGAAATGTCTTTCTTTTTGCTGCAGCAGTCCACACTCTGCCATGCGAGCTTCTTCTTATGGCGGTGAAGGCGGCGGCTTCCATACAAGGAGGTGCGGGGACCTCCGCTCGTGGGGATGGGGTTTCCTCGCCCATTGATTTGTTGCCAGAAGGCGATGAGCCCTTGATCGTCGGCGACGGTTCCGGGCCTTCCAAGAAGCGGAAGGAGAGGGGCGAGCCCTCCGACCCCTCGCGGAAGAAGAAGGAGGTCGCTTATAGGGACCTCAGCAAGAAGGCGGACCCTTCTGAGGCTGGCGAGCCTTACGCCCACCCGAATTTCAACCTCGGCGAGCATGGCGAGGACGCCTATGGTCGCCCCTTGGTGACCTGGTCGGAGACCGCCCACGTGGTGTCTCTAAGCTCCAACCTCCCGCCATGGTCGGAGGACTGGGAGGACAAGGGCGAGGGCTTCAACGTGCTCCACGCCATCTATGGTCGCGAGGATGTTGAGAGACTGCGGGAGGAGTCTTCCGAGTATCTGGCTCACCAGACCTCGCGATCTCTGCTGCGATCTGTCGAGCTGGCTCATTCGACAGCAAGGCGATTGCTTGAATATGAGGGGGTGATCCGAACTCAGTGCAAGAAAATGATCGCCATGGGAACCAAAGAGAAGGAGCATGAGGTACTCGCTTCGCTCCTTTACTCGCTTCTGGGATACTCGTCATTTTGTCGAATATTTTGCTTACTTTCCGCGTCTTCTCGCTTTTGCAGGCCGCCGAGGTGGAAATGGCGAAGAAGGTATCCCAGCTGGAGAAGGAGCTGGACGACACCCGGCTGGCTTTGGAGGCCGCCCAAGTTCGCATTGTCGAGCTGAAAACTCAGCCTGCCGAGCAACAGCCAACGGTGGCGGGCCCCTCCAGGGTCGGCAAGCATATTAGGATGCATGGCGACAATATGCCTCGCATTCGTCGGGAGATCGCACGAGCCACTGGGACTGTCATCCTGAGCCAACTGAAGGCAGACGATCTTCTGAAGCCGACGGCGATGGAGTTGACAGTGGTGGACCTCATCCCGGCGCTGCTCACCGAGGAGTCCACCTCCCCCTTGAGAGTATCTCCCCAGCTGTCCAGTGACTCCGAGGACGATGATTCTGAGGACGAGGATGATGATGATGGTGACGATGATGCAGATGTAGACATTGATGACGAGGATGACGCTTAATCGACTGGGCACCCTTTTTGCTCGCCCGGCGACCTTTTGTAAACCCTTTGAAGATTTTTTGTAATTTATACCATACATATAAATGAAAGGACAAGGTTTTTTGCTCGCCTGTTACTTCTGTACTTGCTTCCTTTCTTGAATGTCGCTTAGGCTCCTAGGCTCGAGGAGAGATTGAGTGCTCGCTAGGCTCTTAGGATCGAGGCGCGGTTGAGTGCTCGATTTTCGTTAGTGCTCGCATGTGGATACTCGCTTCTGCATACTCGTACTTGCATGCTCGCACATATATACTCACCTAAGTACTCGCACTTGCATACTCGCACCTGCATGCTCGCACGTGTATACTCGCCTAAGTACTCGCACTTGCATACTCGTACTTGAATGTCGCCTTTTTTCAGAGGTACCTTTTGATAGAGTCGAGTTGTGAAGGGCACTTGGAGGGTCCCGAGGGACACATGCTCTCAAGGCCTTGCCTTGCACCTGGTGAAGAGTTCATTAGGATCACTCAATAATAATGGGGTTTTTAAGGGAAAAGAGATAGGGAATGGCAGTCGGGGAGGTCCGGAGGGACATATCATCCCGAGGCCTTCATCCTACTTGGATGCCGGATGTCGACGAAGAATGACTACGTCAAGTAGGGAAGTGGCAGTCGGGGAGGTCCAAGGGGACACACCGTCCCGAGGTCTCCATCCTACTTGGATGCCAGAATGTCTCCATTCTTTGGTCGGTCGAATCGGTCTTGCCCTTTCCCAAGTTGGAATGTCGGTTTCCAGACTTTCCCCTGGTAATCTCTCTAGTCGGGCGAGAAGTGCGGTCGGTGGGAACCACGGCCAACGTGCAAGGGGGGAGCTGATCTCGGCCGTCACTGCAGAGGTTTGGACTTAAGGGAACGCCCACCCGAGGCACTGTCCCATCATCCATTCTGAGTTTTTACGAGGGTTAAGTCGGATGCTCATTTTCCAACTTGCGGCGTCGAATGTTGATGCTGGACGACGTCAAGCAGGGAGTGGCAGTCGGGGAGGTCCAAGGGGACACACCATCCCGAGGCCTCCATCCTACTTGGATGCTGGATGTGGATCAAACTTGCTTCCTGTTGCTCAATAATTTAGCATGGAGTTAAGCACACTTAAGCACACCAACTCGCATGATCGGACACAAACAATTTAGGAAACGAATTGCTTTCCTGCGAGCTTTCAGCTCTCGAGGGTACACGACGCCTTTATTCAAGGGTCCCCTGAGCTAGTTAAATCGATCATCTCTTCGCCGAATCGGGAGGTCGGCGTCTAGACTTTTCCCGGTAATCTCTCCAGTCAGACGAGAAGTGCGGTCGGTGGGAACCGCGGCCAACATGCGAGGGGGGAGCTGATCTCGGCCGCCATTGCAGAGGCTTGGACTTAAGGGAACGCACACCCGAGGCACTGTCCCATCATCCGTTCTAAGTTTTTACGAGGGTTAAGTCGGAGGTTCATTTCCCAACCTAGCGTGGAGATCGACTTCACTGGCCTCCTTTCTTTAAAGACTTCTCTGGGATAGGAAGGACTGCCTCGTCCCATGTTTCAGGGAGATGTAAATTTTTATTTATACATAAATGAATTTACAAGGGGGGCATGTACATTCCCTCTTAGGGATAAAACCTTTTCAGGTCATCGCCGCTCCAGGTGTTCCCAAGCAGCTCGCCTTCCTGGTTCTGCAAACGGTACCCTCCTGTCAGGAGTGCTTCCTAGATGATGAAGGGTCCTTCCCAGTTTGGGTTAAGCTTC
Organism: Dactylorhiza incarnata; assembly: GCA_033032865.1. Taxonomy (NCBI): domain Eukaryota; kingdom Viridiplantae; phylum Streptophyta; class Magnoliopsida; order Asparagales; family Orchidaceae; genus Dactylorhiza; species Dactylorhiza incarnata. The sequence continues at coordinate 496,955 of JAWHQI010000384.1, forward strand.
CCGACGGCTGCTGATCTTCCTGCCGCGTCCACCTTTTTTAGGACCAGGTCACCTGCTTGGAAGTGCTTGAGGCGAACATTTTTTTCGAAATGTCTTGCCATTCGGTGCTTGATTTCTTCTTGCCTAGCTGAGGCCAGGTCCCGCGGCTCTTCTATGTAGTCGAGGGATAGCTTCTACGCTTCTTCATTCTCTAATCGCCATTCTTCGTTTCCGTCTTCGGCAGCTACCACCCTTGGGCTTCTGACTTCAAACTCTACTGGAATGAGAGCTTCCAACCTGTGAGAGAGCTTGAACGGTGTCTCCCCGGTGGCTGAGCTAGGAGTGGTCCTTAAAGCCCATAGAACCGAGGGGAGCTGGTCCGCCCAACTACCTCTCAGGTTCTCCACTTTCTTTTTTAGCAGATTGATGATCAGCTTGTTGGCGACCTCCACTTGACCATTGCTCTTGGGATGGTGTACGGAGGCGAATAGAAGATTAGTTCCCAGCTGCCTGCAAAAATCATCCAATTCTAAGCTAGCAAACTGGGGACCGTTGTCGGTGACGATGGCAAGAGGGATTCCAAATCTGCAAACGATCTCCCCCCAGATGAAGTTCTTCACGACTTGATAGGTGGTCTTGGCCAAAGCTTTGGCCTCGATCCACTTGGAGAAGTAGTCGATCATGACGAGAACGAACTTCCTCTGGCCACTTGCTTGAGGGAAAGGGCTGATCAAGTCCATCCCCCAGATGGCGAACGGCCATGGGGCGGTGATTGATCGGAGCTGCTGGGCTGGCTGCAACTGAAGGGGGGCGAAGAGCTGGCACTTCTGACACTTCTTCGAGAAGGTCTCAGCATCCTTTCGGATAGTAGGCCAGGGGGCCTGAGATGGTTTTGCGGTACAGCTCTCTGCTTTGCAGTAAATAGTACGCCGCTTTGTACCGAAATCTTCTTTGATCCCCTTCGCCCGCTGGGAGCTGGCCGCTGGCCAGGAAGGCCACAAAGGGATCCATCCCTAAAGGGCGCTGCTCGATCTCCATCATCTCTCCCTCTTCAATGGATGGGCGGAATAGCTCGGTAATAGTTCCTCTAGCTACCCTCCGCTTTCTTTACCATTACAACATTGGAGACCCAGCCTGGGTACTAGATCTCCGATACAAAGCCTGCATCGAGCAGCTTCTTCACCTCCTCCCGGATCGGCTTGGCCAAGATGGTTGCGCTCCTCCTCTTCTTCTGGCGAACGGGCTGGACCGCGGGATCCAAGTTGAGGCGATGGCATGCAACCTCAGGATCGATTCCTGGCATCTCGGCGACACTCCAAGCAAAGATGTCGACGTTCTTTTGCAGACACGCCGCCATCTCGATCTTTTCCTCAGTCTTCAGCGACCCGCCGATCTTCAGCAACCCAGGTACTCCTACTGCGGAGAGTACCTCGATTTCTTCAATTTCTTCGGCCACCTCCAGCCTGACCGGGCTCTCCAACACCCTTCCGAACTCTTCCGCGTCAGCCATCCAGCTGATGGTACTGACGCGCTAAGATAGCACTCCCGAGCGGCTCTTGGATTGCTCCTGATCCTCACCTGGACATCTCCCTGGCAGTACTTCAAGCACTGATGGTAGGAGGATGGGACGGCCTTGAAGGCATTGAGAAGTGACCTCCCAAAGATAGCCCTGTAACAGCTCGGGGCGTCGACGATGACAAATCGACAGCTGATGGAGGTGCCACCGAGCATTACAAGGAGATCGGCTCCTCCTTCCACCTCTTTCTTCTCTCCGGAGAAGCCGAAGAGGGGACCATCGGCTTCCCGAACCCTTGCTGCTCCGACTCCCAGTCCGTCAAACGTCCCCTTGAAAATGACGTTTACGAAGCTACCGTTATCGATCAGAATCCGATCAACGGTGAAGTCCTCTACTGCGGCTTGGATCACGAGGGCATCATGGAAGGGATTCTCATTCCCTAACATGTCCTCCTCTGAGAAGGTGATCTCCTCCATCGGGGGCGGTGTTTACGAGGTCGAGGCGACGCTCCTGCGATAGATCTGATGGAGGCTCCCCTTGCGGGAAGCTTCCAGCCCTGCTCCCTCGTGGATCACTCCGACTCTGCCTCCCTGAACCAGGTCTCCTTGACCTCCCTGGTCGACCCGGTCTTCATTCCTCCTTCGAGCGACGGCTTGTACTGCCGGCGGCTCGACAGGGGATTCGATTCTTCGCTGATCCCCTCCACCTTCTCCTGCTGCTAGCCTCCTCCTGGCTTCCCAAAAGTCTGGGCAAGCCATCATCGCATGCCCTTCTGCCTGGTGGAAGTCACAGTAGAGGGGAACCTCTTCCGCCTGCTGCCTTCTCTGTCGCTGCTTCTTCCTTCCTTGATGGCGGCCACGCCCGGCTACCGCCATCGCTTCGTCCATCCTCCTCTCCTGACGCCTCTAAGGCTGGCGAAAGGGTCTTCTCTCCGGGGATCTCCCCCTTTGATCCCGACGCTGGTGCCGTCCAGCCGGCCTCCAAGGTGGCCGGTTGACGGGGACCTGATAGCGCCTTTCCTCCTCCTGACGCTCCGGGGTCACGATGGGCCTCCTCTCATCGCTCCTCCTGGCTTCTTCCCTCCGGGGCTCCTCCCTTTTCTTCTCTTCTCCTCTCCTTTCTTCGCGCCGCTTCGGCCTCTTCCTTTCCGCCCTCCGATGCTCTTCTCTCTTCCTCTTCTCAGGGATCACATCCCTCTCTGTTGGATCGGTCGGCGCCCTTAGAGGGGGGTGAATAAGGGTTTTCAAAAACTATAGATTATATTTAAAAACTTTGAATTATTGCAAGATTAAAGACATGAAATAAGTGAAGTAAAACAAAAAGGAGACAAGCTTTATTAATAATAAATAAGTTTTACAATACTTGATCTCGATGACGCTAGAGATCGGAGGCGAATAATAAAAGCTCTTCTTGTTTTCTATCCCGACTCGCTTCCCCGTGAACCGGTGGCCCTAGCCTAATCCTCCCCGGATTCGGCCTCAAGCCGCTCTATCCAATCCTTCCCCGGATGTGGCCTCGAGCACCCCCTAGAACTAGCCTAGATCTAGTCGCCAACACGAGGCGAATTTCAGCCCTAAGTCTACCCCAGACCTAGTCGCCAACACGAGGCGATTTCACTACCGTTTACAATGATAAAAGGGAAATACAATAATAACAACTTCCCTTAAGATGAACTTCTGAATATGGAGGCGAAGAACCGCTGTAGAATCAGCGTTTGTCAAAGCGGACTTCGTTTGGCTTCGGCGTGATGGAATCCTCCTTCAGAAGTTGGCAGAGCTTCGCCGGGACCTCAAATTTCGGCCAAGATAGGCCTCTGGAATTCTACTACTCTCTCTCTGAGGTGTATACAATTGGTGTACGAAAACAAGAGGAGAGGGGGTCCTTTTATAGCCCAAGCGCTACCGCCGGCGCTAGCCCGGATTAGGAAACGTTTTACGCGGCAGGATCTTCAATCCGCGGCAACATATTGCTCCATGACTCTTGTGCGCCATGCTACCGCCAGCGCTAGTAGCTAACGCCGGGCGCTAGCTCCTTCTAAAAACAATGCCGAAATTGCGCAGATCAACGCTAGCGTCGGGCGCTATCGCTGCCGCCGGCGCTAGTGAGCCTCTTCGAATTGTGGCCTCAATTTTGGGGGCAGACATCATGAGTACTCCTTGAGTCATGTGGACTATGCTAACCTGCACACTTCAACACACAAGATCAAATACACATAAGATTTGTTATTCTCAAACCTATGAGATGCGGAAGACCATGTTCCAACAAACTCCCCCTTTTGATGATAACAAATCCATTAATGATAAATCAAAGCATTAATAGATAAGCATGATGAAACTATACTTGTGTGTGTGTGAGAGTGATGACTTAGGATAATAATTGATTCTAGAATGTTAGACTTGCTCCCCCTAAATACATGCTCCCCCTAAGTGAATGCTCCCCTAATATGTAAGCTATCATCTTAATTTGTCATGTTGGGTTTTTGATAGCGGGTTATATTTATCATGTTAGTTCTCCCCCTTTGTTATTAGCAAAAGTGGGTAGGGATACAAAGCACTAAAAAATGTGTAAATAAAAGAGAAGGCATGATCGAGCTTTTTAGGTAAATGATAAGGAGGTTTAGAATTGTTTTTCATTGAAATAGATCAGAGTTATTACAAAATTTCAGAGTTTTTAGCATAAAAGATTTTTATGTTTGAAGTAACCAATAAAAAGTGTTCCAAGGAAATCTATCACTTAATGAAAGATAGGAATTTTTAAGAATAAGTGATGATGCAAATAATACAAGATATGAAGTAAGCATGAAAGCGCAAGGTAAAAAACACTTATATGGTTAAGATGCGGAAGACTTATAGCAAATAGTAATGATAATCCAAAAAATATGAGGTAAAGATCACAAAAAAATGATGTTTTTGGAAATCATTTTGCAGTTTTAAATTTTAGAATAACCAAGCATGAAATAATGTTGTTTATCAAAAAGAGATGACCACAATGTTACTTTAATTCTTAATTTCAAAAACATACAAAAACATTGTAGAACACATGCTAGGTTATCTAGTGCATTTCATAAGTAAAAAGTAATATAGAATTAGCATTAGGATCCAATACTCTTGAGAAGAGGTGTTATGGAAGATAATGATGTGCACATAAGTGTAAATTTGAGGAGAGTAAACAAATGTTTTAATCAAAAATACAAGTAATATGTAAAGTAAGAAGCACAATAAAACACAAATAAGAGTACTTTCACACACTTTAATGCACAAAAAATGTACAACTACCAAGGTGCTTTGCACACACAATGCTCATCAAGACTTATCAGGGTGCAAAGTAGTGCTTGGGGGATCACATATTTTATTTTGAATTTTGAGACTTGTGATCCGGTGTACTTAAGAGAAAGTGGTTTTTCTTATTTTGAAAGAAAGAGTTGATTTGCAACTTTATTATTCTTTCCAAGGTGCTCAACCTCACAATGCTCATTAAGACTTATCAGGAGGTTCAAGTAGTGCTTGGTGGAGTTATCTGTCATTTATTTTATAATTTTGTTTTGTACAAAGTTCTCTGAATACACTTATTTTGCAAATCAATAGATTTTATGAGAAAAAATATAACCACTTTTCTTAATTTTTAAGAGTGCAAAAGAAGGAGTGTGGGTAAGATACTTGTGCAATTTTAATTTATTTGTACTAATACAAAACATACACAAGCATTCTTAGATTAAATGCATATGTAGACAATGCCAAAAAAGGGTGAGTGAATAAATATCATTATCAAACATAAAGCATTTCTCATACTTAGAGGCATGCTAAGCTTGATCCTACACAACTTTTAAACTATAATTGATGCACATTTGAATAGATATATCAAAGCATGAAGAAAGACAATGTCCAAAGTAGTTTGAAGAGAAAAAATTGTAACATTGTAGAATTTCTAAATAGTAGATTAAATCATGCTTGATTTTACAAGAAAAAATCATAGAGTTTTTTTTTTATAGTTTTATATTTTTTGTATTTGATTTTAGCAAATAAAAGCAGATTTTTGTAATTTTTGCATTTGTAATTTTTTTATTTTGGTAAAAAGATGAACTTTAAACAAAGGAAACAACAAAAACAAACAAAGGAAAAACATATTTTTTGTAATTTGTTTTGTTTTTGTAGTTTTGTATTTGATTTTTGCAGAAAAAAAAATGACACACAAAAACAAAATGAAAAACATTGTTTTTTGTAATTTGGTTTTCTATTTTTGTATTTGATTTTTGAAAAAGAAAAGAAAAATAGATGTGTAAAAACTAAATAGGACATATAGATCAAAATATTTTTAGGAATTTTTAGAAATTTTAAAAACACATAAATTCGAACCTCGACGCTAGCGCCGGCGCTAGCGCTAGCGCGGGAAACAGTAAGTGATTTTTTAGGGTTTTGAAAATTTTGATACGTGAACTTGATTAGGTGTCCCATTAGTAGTTTCATGCTGAATTTTCAGAATTTTTGGAAATGTTTTTGATGGTTAAAAATGAAGAAAATTGCATTAGTAAGCATGTTTTAACTTGAAAGATCTAGGACACCTAATTCAAGTCGTAATAATCAAAATCTTGCATCGGGAAGGGGTTTAGTAAATATGTCAGCAAGTTGAGAGTCCGTCCCAATGAAGCTTACTTTTACATTCTCTTTCTTAATGTGATCCCTAATGAAATGATGATGAACGTCGATGTGTTTGGATCTAGAATGGTGTACGGGATTATATGTGAGGTCTATTGCACTTTTGTTGTCACATTTAAGCTCTATGTTTTTTAGATGAAATCCAAAGTCCTCTAGTGTTTGGCTCATCCATAACGCTTGTGCACAACAACTACCAAGTGCAATATATTCGGCCTCCGTGGTGTAGAGTGCAACCGAAGATTGTTTTCTACTAGACCAAGCAACTAAAGAGGGTCCTAAAAAGTGACACATACCGCTAGTGCTTTTTCTATCTAGTGAGCACCCGGCGTAGTCCGAATCGGAATATCCGTGGAGTGTGAAAGAGTCATTATGTGGGTACCATAATCCTAGTTTAGATGACCCTATTAGATAACGAAAAATACGTTTTACCGCTTTTAAATGAGATTCTTTTGGATCGGCTTGAAAGCGAGCACATAAACATACGGCAAATATTATATCTGGTCTAGATGCACTTAAATAAAGAAGAGAACCTATCATTCCTCTATATAGCGTTTGATCAATAGAAATTCCAGATTCATCTTTTCCTAGTTTTAAAGAAGCACTCATAGGAGTAGAAGCTTGTTTAAGATTTTCAAATCCAAATCGTTTAAGCATATCGTGAACATATTTTGATTGACACGGAAAAATACCATCAGTTCTTTGTGAAATTTGAAAACCAAGAAAATATGATAGTTCTCCTACAAGACTCATTTCAAATTCATTTTTCATTATTAAGACTACTTCATTACACAACTCTTCATTAGTGGCTCCAAAAATGATGTCATCAACATATATTTGTAGAATAATTAATTCGTTATTTTTATGCTTAATGAAGAGTGTGTTGTCTGCACTTCCCATAACATAACTGTGCTCTAACAAAAATGACGTAAGACGATCATACCAGGCACGGGGCGCTTGTTTTAAACCATAAAGCGCTTTTTCTAATTTGTAAACATGATTTGGAAATTTTTCATTTATGAAACCGGGGGGTTGTTCTACATAAACTTCTTCTTTAATGAACCCGTTTAAAAAAGCACTTTTAACATCCATTTGAAATAATTTTATTCTTTTAAAACTCGCAAATGCCAAAAATATTCGTATAGATTCTAAGCGAGCTACGGGTGCAAAAGTTTCTTCAAAATCTACCCCCTCGATTTGTGAATAGCCTTGAGCAACTAAGCGTGCTTTATTTCTTACAATCCTAGATTCACCATCTAGCTTATTTTTAAAAATCCATTTTATGCCAATAATTGGATGATTAGATGGTTTTTCTACTAAATTCCAAACTTTATTTCTTTCAAATTGTCCTAACTCTTCATTTATTGCCAAAAACCAAAATTCGTCATTTAAAGCGGTGGAAACGTTTTTAGGTTCAATTTCAGACACAAAGCAAATATTTGAAAATGTTTCATGAAGAGAGGACCGAGTTCTTAACCCAGTAGAAGGTTCCCCAATGACCAGCTCCTTTGGATGATTTTTGGAGAAGTTTAGAATGCTTGGAGGTACATATTCATCTTCTTTTGACTTCTCCTCCTCTTCTTTGGACGGTTCTTCTTCGTCGTGCTCCAAGGATGGCAAAGGTTCATCATCGGTACCTGTAGGGAGCTTTTCTGCACATGAAACAAACTCATCAAATCTGACATTAATTGACTCTTCAACCTTGCTTGATCTTTTATTAAATATTCTATATGCTTTACTAGTTGAAGAATAACCAAGAAATATTCCTTCATCGCATTTTTCGTCAAATTTTCCTAAGGAATCTTTTGCATTAAGAATGAAGCATTTACATCCAAATACTTTAAAATACGATACGTTAGGTTTCTTTTGATAGTAGAGTTCATATGGTGTGAGAGTTAATGATGGGCGAAGCATAACTCTATTTATTACATAGCATGCAGTGCTTACAGCTTCTGCCCAAAAATACTTAGGTAATTTATATTCAGATAGCATTGTGCGTGCAAGTTCTTATATTGTCCTATTTTTCCGTTCTACAACCCCGTTTTGTTGAGGTGTGCGTGGAGTAGAGAACTCATGCTTAATACCTAACATGTCACAAAAAGATTTAAAAATTTTATTTTCAAATTCACCTCCATGATCTGAGCGAATGCATTTTATTTTTAAATCTAATTCATTTTGAATGCGAGTACACAATTTTGAAAATACACAAAACGCATCAGATTTGGAGGAGAGAAATAAAGTCCAACAATATCTAGAATAGTCATCTATGAGAACATAAGTGTATAATCTACCACCAAGACTTGCAGTGTTAACGGGACCAAAAAGATCCATATGAATTAATTGCAGAGGTTTTGATGTAGAAATTTCATTTTTGCTTTTAAAAGATGACTTAGTAAATTTGCCTTTTTGGCATGGAGAGCATAATGAAGATAAATTTCCATTTAACTTAGGCAATCCTCTAATCAATTCTCTTTTTGCTAGTTTTAAGATGAGCTTTGTACTAGCGTGGCCTAAGCGTCTATGCCATAATTCTAATTCATCATTTTTCGTTATAAAACATTTTATAGAAGATTTAGAAAGATCATGAAATGAAACTATGTAAACATTATGAATTCTAGGTGCAGTTAATAACACATCTTTTGTTTTAGGATTAACAATCTTGCAAAGGTTAGTGGAAGATTCAAAAAGTACGTCTAAACCTTTATCACACAGTTGACTTATAGATATTAGGTTATGTTTTAATCCTTTCACATAAAGCACATTTGATATAAGAAAAGATGTGTTACCCACTGTACCAACTCCCATGATTCTTCCTTTACCGTTATCGCCAAACGTTACTATTCCTCCTTTCGTCTTTTCTAGGCTAAGGAATTTTGCTTTATTGCCCGTCATGTGTTTGGAGCAGCCTGAGTCCAAATACCACACGTCTTCTGTTTCCTTAGCCTTCCTGCAAATATAGAAAGAGGATGAGAGTAAAGACCCAGATACCCAAGAGGTACCACCCATAGAGTAAGTGGATTTCTTAGGTACCCAGATTTGTTTTAATGATCGTTGATTTATTATATTCCTGCAAGAGCCAGACGTGTGTCCAAATTTAAGATAATTAGCACACGAAATAAAGGGGGTTGAGACCCTTTTCTGAGTTTCTATGTTGCCCTTGATGGATGATGTTTGTACATAAGAAAAACTAGAGGAATTTTTAACTTTAGAGCTACCGCCGGCGTTAGTAGCTAGCGTCGGGCGGTAGTGTTCACTTTTATATCCGAGTCCGATTTTTCCAGACCCAAAGCATTGATTACCCAGAAGCATATTCAGGGATTTTTGACCAATCCCGAATTTGGTTATGGCTAAATTGAGATTTTGATTTTGTTTTTTAAGAGATGTATTTTCTTGAACAATCATAACACATTTGTTTTCAAATCCTTTTTTGTTCTTTTCAATTTGTAATATAGAAGTTTTTAATTTTCTCTCTAAGTCCCCTTTTTCTTTTGCAATGATTTTGTTTTGTGAAAGGGCATTAGAGAGAGAAACTTCAAGTTCTTTTATCATAAATAAAGAGTGCTCACATTCTTGACATGAAACTTTTCTTTTTTCAAGAGAGACTAATTTTTTTGTGAGCTTACGATTTTCTTTTATAATAGATTCATTTTCATGATTTAATAAAACAAATTTATCATAAAGTTCTTCAAAGGTAGGAGGAGATACCTCAGTGTCGCTAAGAACACTGGTGTCGTCATCGTCGCTTTTGGCCATTAAGCACAAGTTTGCTTCCTCCTCGCTATTTGACTCAGAACCGTTTGACTCTTCAGAGGAAGAGTCATCCCAAGTAGCGGCCTTCAGCACTTTCTTCTTTTCTTTTGCTTTCTTTTGTTCTTTCCGTTCCTTTTGGTATTTTGGGCACTGGCTCCGAATGTGCCCGGTTTTTCTGCAGTGATAGCATTCTGGAGGCGGCCTTTCTTCTTCGTCATCGCTTCCTTTTTCTTTCTTCGATGAAGAGGAGGATCCCTTTCGTCGAGTATCTTTTTGGAAGAATTTTCGGAATGTGTTTCTTCTCTCTGGATTTCTGATGAACTTCTTGAAATTCTTCACCAGGAGTCCTTCTTCATCATCATCGTCCTCTTCGATGCACTCCTTCTTTGATGTCAACGCCAACGCCTTTTTCTTTGGCTCCTTGTTGTATTCGTCATGTTGAATTTGTAGTTCTACCTAATGGGTTTTGAGATTCCCAATGAGATTCTCGATCTGGAGCGTTCTTAAGTTGCGCGACTCCGAGATGGCTGTCACCTTTGGATTGAACCTTGGAGGTAAGGAACGAAGAATTTTCCTCACCAAGTCCCCGTCTGAGTAGGTCTTTCCAAGTGCCTTTGAAGCGTTGACGATCTTGGTGAAGCGGGTGTACATCGAGTTAATGTCCTCTTCAGTATCCATCCTGAATTTTTCATATTCAGATTCCAGTTGGAATAGCTTTGCATCTTTCACCTGCGATGTACCTTCATGAGTAACTTCCAATTGATTCCAAATATCACAAGCAGTTGTGCATGCAGAAATTCTATTAAACTCGGTCCTATTTAAAGCGTAATATAAAGCGTTCATTGCTTTAGCATTATTTTTACACCTTAGTTTATCGTTATCGTCCCATTTATCCTTAGGTTTTGCTAATGTCGCCTCTCCCACTACAGTTGTAGGAGGAGAGTACCGAACTTCTACCATGTTCCATACTTCTACATCCATAGTCATAAGAAAACACATCATTCAATTTTTCCAGTAATTAAAATCAGACCCAGTAAAGAGAGGTGGTCGACTAACCCCTTGACCCTCAGGAAAAGCGAGATCATGAGACGCCATTGTTCCCGGTTGTTAAGCCGATTGGAACAAAACCGCTCTGATACCACTTGTTGGATCGGTCGGCGCCCTTAGAGGGGGGTGAATAAGGGTTTTCAAAAACTATGGATTATATTTAAAAACTTTGAATTATTGCAAGATTAAAGACATGAAATAAGTGAAGTAAAACAAAAAGGAGACAAGCTTTATTAATAATAAATAAGTTTTACAAAACTTGATCTCGATGACGCTAGAGATCGGAGGCGAATAATAAAAGCTCTTCTTGTTTTCTATCCCGACTCGCTTCCCCGCGAACCGGTGGCCCTAGCCTAATCCCCCCCCCCCCCCCCGGATTCGACCTCAAGCCACTCTATCCAATCCTTCCCCGGATGTGGCCTCGAGCACCCCCTAGAACTAGCCTAGATCTAGTCGCCAACATGAGGCGAATTTCAGCCCTAAGTCTACCCTAGACCTAGTCGCCAACACGAGGCGATTTCACTACCGTTTACAATGATAAAAGGGAAATACAATAATAACAACTTCCCTTAAGATGAACTTCTGAATATGGAGGTGAAGATCCGCTGATGAATCAGCGTTTGTCGAAGCGGACTTCGTTTGGCTTCGGCGTGATGGAATCCTCCTTCAGAAGTTGGCAGAGCTTCGCCGGGACCTCAAATTTCGGCCAAGATAGGCCTCTGGAATTCTAGTACTCTCTCTCTGAGGTGTATACAATTGGTGTACGAAAACAAGAGGAGAGGGGGTCCTTTTATAGCCCAAGCGCTACCGCCGGCGCTAGCGCTACCGCCGGCGCTAGCCCGGATTAGGAAACGTTTTGCGCGGCAGGATCTTCAATCCGCGGCAACATATTGCTCCATGCCTCTTGTGCGCCATGCTACCGCCAGCGCTAGTAGCTAACGTCGGGCGCTAGCTCCTTCTAAAAATGATGCCGGAATCGCGCAGATCAACGCTAGCGCTGGGCGCTATCGCTACCGCCGGCGCTAGTGAGCCTCTTCGAATTGTGGCCTCAATTTTGGGGGCAGACATCATGAGTACTCCTTGAGTCATGTAGACTATGCTAACCTGCACACTTGAACACACAAGATCAAATACACATAAGATTTGTTATTCTCAAACCTAGGAGATGCGGAAGACCATGTTCCAACACTCTCTTCTACCTCACCTCCGGTCACCCTAGCAAGCCTGGCCAAGAAGTCAGGGTTGGAAGCCTCTCCTCGGACAAACTTGTTGGCCCTCTGAATGAGGTTGCCATAGGAATAGGGAGGATTCCTACTGAGCTCCAACTTGAAGAGGCCTTGCCTTATACCGAACGTCAAGGCCAGCAACAGGATGTTGTTATCCACCTCCTGGATCTGCAGCACCTCCTCTTGAAAGCGCTCGATGTAGGCTCCCAACGCCTCATCCGGCCTCTGTACCAGATAGAACAGGGTCGTTGCTTCCTTCTTCAGCTTCCGGGCCGTGGCGAACCGGGTCGTCACTCCACGGCACAGGTCTTCAAAGCAGTAAATCGAGCCGATGGGCAACTGGTGGAACCAGTCCCAGGCCTTTGCCCGGAAGGTGATGGCAAACAGTCTGCACTTAAAGGCATCCGACATGGTTCGGATAGAGACTATATCCTCGAACCACTGGATGTGCCAGACAGGGTCATCCCTCCCTGAATATTAATTCAGCACGGGGTCCCTGAACCCTTCTGGCACGGGCGCGGCAAGGATTTCCTCGCAGAAGGGGCTCCTCCCTCCTGCCCGGCGATGATCACCATACTCGCCATAGGGGCGAGTATCACCACCATACTCGCCATAGGGGTGAGTATCTTGATACCTCGCCTGCTCCTCCGTCTCGCGGAAAAGGATCCCTTGCGAGGTCGGCTGGTAGAACTGCGACCTCCTTGGTCGCTCGGTCTCCTCCTCTACATGCTCCTTTCCTGCTCGCCGAGGGGGACTCCAGCCCTCGGTCAGAACCGGGCGATGCGGCGAGGTCGCTGTGACCTCGGTGCGCGGCTGAAGCGCTGCTCGCATGGTCCCTTCCATGCGCTGCGCGAAGGCCTCGAAAACTGCCAACGTCACGAACTCGCCGCTCGCGGACGAGTTGCCGACTACCTCCTCATGGTCGCCAACTATGACCATCTCGCCTTCTTACTGAACTTTCCTTCTCTGACTACGATCCACGCTCACCGCACCAAAGTGTTGATGCCAGGAAAATCCTGACCTCAACATTCGGACCGATGTAGCTGGAGGCTACTCGCCCAGCAGCCCAACGAGATGGCTTGGCTGGCAACGACGAAGAAGCTAGAAGAGCAATAAATAGGACCCCGGGTGCTGCGGCAGGGAGGTCCCACCACGTACCCAGAAGCTCAAGAGAGTCTTCCCCTCCAAAACTAAAGTGGTCGAGCTTGGTACAGGGAAGGCACCGACTTGGCTAGAAGCAAGGGTGATGGGCTCGAGAGTTCGGAAATCGGGATCCAAAAGCTCAAGTCCGGGTGCCAATCCAAGTACCCCTGGGGTCCTATTTATAGGAAAACCAAAGGGTAGGGGGCTTTTTATAGCCCAGCCCCCAACCCGGTGACTATGGGATACTCGGCGAATACTTACTCCATAGTCGCCCATCTGGCGAGTATTGGGTGCTGCTCGCACATGCCGGGCCAATACTCGCCTAGGTCTTCTGATGCTTTCCTGCGCTCGACGAACTCCTCTGGTCAATACTCGCCTATCTGGCGAATATTACCTGCATACTCGCCAGGGTCTTTTCTGCTTCTGTCTTGGAATGCTGGTCTCTGTGTTGACTGTTGGGTTTTTCTAGAACCATACATCAAATGTAGGCGCAGCGGAAATGAAGAGAAACAACCCAAAAAGACTTTGGATCGGCCATGAATGTTGAATCAAGAAGTTAACAAAATGCTAGGTATGAAATTACCTTTGCGGGATTGGATCAAATCCAACCTAGATGCTCCACGAGTTGATTCCTGTCGTCGGCTATGCAAGAGTTCTCACGTAGAATAATGTCTACGTCTCTACAGTGATCCACACGAGCCGGGAGAAGAACGACTGCACCTTGGACTTCCACGAACTGCTAGGTTCGCTCCAGGAAGAACACACACGGCGACGATCGCCGGAGAGGAGGTCAGCGGACGCGATTCAGAGACGGCGGAACACTTCCGTCGGCTAGGGTTCGTAAGGCGAGAGCGGAACTCCTTCCGTCGGCTTTTCTTTTCGTTAGTTATAAGAACCCTAAAAGAAGTCCTATTTATACCCAAAGGATAAACAGCTTCTAGAAGAATCGCTATCCGCAGACCACACATCAGAATAAGGGCTTCTGTTACAATTCGTCGGAATTCCACGGAAGATCATTCGTCGAGATTTCACGGGACAATCCGACGAATCCGACGAATCAGATCAGACGGCAACATTTGCCGAGAAAATGATCTCTGTAACAATTCGTCGAGTCTTCACGGGACAACCCGACGAATCCCGACGAATCCCGACGAATCCAGACAGACGACAACATTTTGTCGAATGAAGGGTTTCTGTAATAATTCGTCGAGTGTTCACGGGACAATCCGACGAATCCCGACGAATTCTATCCGTGTAAACCCGACGAATTCAGACAGCAACAACGTGCTGGATTTCCCCATTCTATATATGGTGATTGGTAACATTTACCAACACAGTCAATCTACCAACTTCTCCACATGCTCTTATGTGCGACCCTGCAGGCTCATATCGCGTTGGCAGTGAGATTACATGTTTGACCACTTCTAGATCACAATGGCAACTCCAACAGTCTCCCACTTGATCTTGAAAGTATCAAACCAAAAACCTCACAAACAATGAGCGGCATCTAGCAATGCATCATTGCTCCCCAAGCAATAAGAGTTCATAACTCATAAGCCTTTATGACCAATGTTCCAGCGTTGTCTTTGTCCCTTTGTCCCTTACATCCGGAAAGAACTAGAGGCATGGACCGTGTCACCCTCATAATAGCTCAATCCAAGTTTCTTGATCTAGAACGGACTTCCAGAGAATGGTGAGCTCAATATCACATATTGACTCTACCAAGCATGGCCATGCGTTTCTCAGTCCAATTCCATCAAGGGGCCCATGGATGCAACTCCTGTTATATAGGAGGACAAATCCCATATCTGCTCACACCCAAACACCCAAATGATTCGTAACGTACCCAACGACCACCCTTATCATCAACCTTCTTCAAGGAAGACTTTAGATGACATCAAAGCACGCTCTTCCTCACTCGGTGAATGCTGTGACTTCAGGTCAAAGGACCACAACACCATTGTCAAATGAGACCTACTTGTGACACTTTTAAGTAACAATCCACAAAGTAGTCTCAGGTTGGGTCTGTCCAGTACAACTTGTTCACTAACAAGTACCCACGTGATGACTTGATATCACAATATCATGACCTGTGAGAACCGGTCATCAGTCAACACACATGCTAGTCTTAATGTATCATCATCACCCTTAGCTTCTACGATGATACCTCGACCAGGGACCTTTTAAGAATGAAGCTTCGAAATCATAGGCTCTCACATTCAAGTCTCGTACTTGATGTCCTATGGAAGCGAACATTCTAAGGGTATTTATCACGAATTTTATTCTATCATATAGAAACAGTATATCGTAATAAAAGAACTTGCCATTAATCGTAAAAAGAAATAATTGGTACACAATTCATCATATGAATAAATTTTAAACAGCCAACAGAATATTTATTTTACATGCAACCCACAAGACTCCCACTAGAGTTGATCATTCAGGTATCGTATACCCATTAATCTAGTATGACCATCATGCTTTCTCTGCGCGAGAGGCTTTGTCAGTGGATCTGCAATATTCTCCTCAGTCGGCACTCTGCAAATGTTCACATCTCCTCGTTCGACAATCTCACGAATAAGATGGAACCGCCGAAGTATGTGCTTGGAGCGCTGATGGGATCTAGGTTCCTTAGATTGTGCAATTGCACCATTGTTATCACAGTAGAGAACTACGGGACCAACAATGCTAGGAACTACATCTAGCTCGCCGATGAATTTCCTAATCCATACAGCCTCCTTCGCCGCATTAGCTGCAGCGATATACTCGGCCTCAGTTGTAGAATCAGCAACTGTCTCTTGCTTGGAACTCTTCCAGCTCACAGCTCCTCCATTCAGGCAAAACACAAACCCTGACTGAGACTTTGAATCATCCCTATCAGTTTGGAAGCTGGCATCCGTGTAACCACTTACAACGAGCTCTTCCTTTCCACCATACACCAAGAATACATCCTTAGTCCTTCTCAAGTACTTCAGGATATTCTTTACGGCTATCCAGTGACATTCACCGGGATCAGACTGATACCTGCTAGTCATGCTCAAAGCAAAAGAGACACCGGGTCGAGTACATAACATTGCATACATGATTGACCCAATTGCCGAAGCATATGGAATCGACTTCATGCGGTCCTTATCTTCGCAAGATTTTGGACACTGGTCCTTAGAGAGATTCACACCATGAGACATGGGCAAAAATCCTTTCTTGGACTCAAGCATGTTGAACCGCTTCAACACCTTGTCAATGTACGTACTCTGGGTCAAACCCAGCAACTTCTTCGATCTATCTCTATAGATCTTAATACCGAGTATGTAAGTCGCTTCACCCAAGTCCTTCATAGAAAAGCAGTTCCCTAGGTTGTTCTTAACAACTTTCAGGGTAGGTATGTCATTCCCGATCAGCAGTATGTCATCTACATACAATATCAGGAAGACAACAATGCTCCCACTGATTCGCTTGTAAACACACGGTTCATCTTCATTCTTGACAAAACCAAACTCTTTGATCTTCTCATCAAAACGAAGATTCCAACTTCTAGAGGCTTGTTTCAATCCATAGATGGACTTATTCAGCTTGCATATTTTAGTGGCTTCATTTGGGGATACAAAACCCTCGGGTTGTGTCATGTACACTTCCTCAAGGAGGTTTCCATTTAGGAAAGCCGTTTTGACATCCATCTGCCAGATCTCGTAGTCATAATACGCAGCAATAGCAAGCAATATCCTAATGGACTTTACCATGGCAACAGGGGAAAAGGTCTCATCATAGTCAACACCATGAATTTGCTTGAAACCCTTAGCCACCAGTCGCCCTTTGAATGTCTGTACATTCCCATCCATGTCGGTCTTCTTCTTGAAGACCCACTTGCACCCTATGGGTCGTACCCCTTCAGGTGGTTCCACCAAGTTCCAAACTTGGTTTATATACATGGAGTCCATTTCGGATTTCATAGCCTCAAGCCATATGTCGGAGTCCGGTCCATTCATAGCCTCTTGGTAGGTTGCTGGTTCATCATCATGATCCATAAGCAACACATTACCTATTTGAGACACGAGAAATCCATATCTCTCAGGCTCAAATCTTGGTCTACCAGATCTACGTAGGACTTGTGTTTCGTGAGCAGGTTCTCTAGCTACAACATCTTGTAGTCCTGGCTCAGAATCCAACTCTGGTTCATTCACTATTTGTGGTTCTTGAACTTCTTCAAGTTCTACCTTTTGCGTCTTTCTTGATAGGAACTCTTTCTCCAAGAAGACACCCGTCCTTGCGACAAACACTTTGCCCTCAGACGGTAGGTAAAAGTAATATCCCTTCGTTTCCTTAGGATATCCCACCAGATAACACTTATCTGATTTGGGTTCCAGCTTGTCAGGCATTTGACGTCGTACGTATGCCTCACAGCCCCAAATTTTAATGAACGACATACTAGGACGCTTCCCAGTCCATATCTCATATGGTGTCTTTAGAACCGTTTTCGTCGGAGCGCGATTCAGTGTCATTGCAGCAGTCTCTAAAGCAAAACCCCAAAAGGAAACAGGCAAGTCTGCATGACTCATCATCGACCGTACCATGTCTAACAGAGTACGATTTCTCCTCTCAGACACACCATTATGCTGCGGTGTCCTAGGTGGAGTGAGCTGTGAAACAATACCACACTCTTTCAGATGATCACGGAACTCATGACTCAGGTATTCGCCACCTCGATCAGATCGGAGTGCTTTAACCTTTTTACCCAATTGGTTCTCCACTTCATTCTTAAACTCTTTGAACTTTTCAAAGGTTTCGGATTTGCACTTCATAAGATACACGTATCCGTATCTACTGAAATCATCAGTAAATGTAACGAAGTAGAAATACCCACCTCTAGCCATAGAACTCATGGGTCCGCATACATCACTATATACAACACCCAAGAGATCCTCAGCCCTCTCAGTATAACCAGTGAAAGGGGCTTTAGTCATCTTGCCTAATAAACAAGACTCACATCGCTCAAATGATTCATAATCAAATGAGTCCAATAGTCCATCTCTATGGAGCTTGGATATGCGCTTCTCATTTATATGGCCCAAACGACAATGCCAGAGATATGTAGGATTTGAGTCATTTGTTCTTAGTCTTTTATTATTATCTACATTATAGATCGGATGGTCCAGGTTCAAAACATAAAGACCATTAAACAATTGAGCTACAGCATAACAAACATCATTCTTAAATATAGAACAACAATTGTTCTTAATTATAAAAGAAAATCCAATCATGTCTAAGCATGAAATGGATATAATGTTTCTAGTTATGGCCGGAACATAATAACAATTATCAAGTTCTATTACAAGCCCACTGGGCAAAGAAAGACGGTAAACCCCTACGGCTACAGCAGCAACTCTTGCTCCATTGCCGACACGTAGGTCCACCTCTCCTTTACTCAGCAATCTCCTCCTTCCTAGTTCCTGCACATTTGTACAAATGTGAGAACCACATCCGGTATCCAATACCCAAGATGAAGGAGCAGAAAGGTTTATCTCTATAACAAAAATATCCGAAGCGGAAGTCATACCTCCCTTCATTTTCTGCAGACCCTCAATGTACGAAGGACAATTCCTCCTCCAATGACCAGCCTTGCCACAGTGGTGGCATTTTCCTTCCTTCACGGTGCTCTTCCTTTTCAGCGCAGAAGATTTGGGCTCAAGATGTGACTTAGGTCCAACCTTCGTCTTCTTGAAGCCCTTGGCCTTACCCTTGCCTTTATGTACCATCAATATGGGACTAGCAGGCTTGGCCTTCTTCATGTTTATCTCGGCAGTTCGCAACATGCCTAGGAGCTCGGGCAGTGTCTTGTCTATTTCATTCATGTTGTAGTTCAAGACAAACTGCTCATAACTATCCGGCAACGATTGCAGGATAAGATCTGTGGCCAACTCTTGACCCAGAGGAAAACCCAGTCTCTCCAGGTTCTCTATATACCCAATCATCTTGAGTACGTGAGTACCAACTGAGTCTCGAGCTCCCATTTTGCACTGAAATAATGCCTTCGTGACATCGAACCTCTCTTGACGAGCTTGCCCTTGAAACATTTTCTTTAGGTGCTCGTCAATCTCCTTGCACCCCATGTTCTCGTGTTGCTTCTGAAGCTCAGAGTTCATGGTGGCAAGCATAAGGCACTCGACGTCTAAGGCGTCATCGGTATACTTCTTATAAGCATCCTTATCAACACGGGACGAGTTCCCGGTCGGCACCTCGGGGGCTTCTTCTTCCAAGACGTAGAGCTTTCGCTCTTGCCTGAGAACAATTCTCAGGTTCCTATACCAGTCCATATAATTCGTCCCACTAAGCTTGTCCTTCTCAAGGATAGCTCTTAGGGACAAGGTGGAATGTGAACCACTTGCCATGGAATTCTACAAGAATTCATGCAGAATCTAATTAGTACCCTAATTTCAAAATACAATTTATTTTAATTTGGACTTCAATTAAATACTCCCACTATTTTATTCAAATTGATGGCCCTCACTATCAATTCAGAGAGTCCATTGCGAGCTACTCTCTTAGTGGACAAGATCCGTATTTCACCAACACCACGAGTCCGCTTTGGCGTTCCTCTCATAATGCGGTTATTTAGGTAGGCAACGCTTGCCAATTGCATCCTCATGCAATTCTTGTATGGCTGGTGAATAACTCCTTATTCGCATCCATCATATGGTGCATGCCAACCCTATGCCTCTAGGCACTCAACCTTTGAGGTCACCTAGTTAAGTTAGACCCGATGTCGACAGTGGGATATCACAATTATCCGCTCGCACCCTTACCAAGATAGATTAATGCACCTTGCTTTGGCAAGCCCACACTTCATCGATCGAGGCAGGAAGAGTGTCATCCATCGGAAGGCATCCGAACACTTAATATTTGATGAAGGGATTTTAATTTTAAAGATAGGTTAACACTTAACCATGATCAACATTTGATCAATGTGCACATCCACAAAAAAACAAGCTTTCTAAAATCCTCATGCATCCCTTATGTGCACTACATAAGACTATCAACCTTTGATAGACGAAAGGGCTAAATCTGGACATTTAGAACTCTTCCAAATCTTCAGATTTACATGCATTGGACAAAGGCAAAGACAACTCGACTTAAAGCAGTAGACAAGCTCGTCTCTCATCGTTGGATTCAAAATCCAAAACAAAACAAGGGTTCATTAACCACTTGAGGGACGGTTACTGCTAAGGAGACAATAATTTCTAACAATTAGAAATTACCACGAAATCCCAGACGTTCCTGGCGGGGTTCCAAGGGGCCGCGCCCCTGGCGGGGTCTTAGGGGCAGAGCCCTTGCGGGGTGCGGGGCAGAGCCCCGACCAAATTTTCGAAATCCCACCACCAGAAACCACACAAAATCACATCAAATGTGATATTCCAAGAAGAAATCTTGACATTTAGAACGCTTCCAAATACCTAGATTTGCACGTACTGGAATAACCAAACTTCTGAAACAAAATTCATGACCAGAACCTCGCTCTGATACCACTGTTGGGTTTTTCTAGAACCATACATCAAATGTAGGCGCAGCGGAAATGAAGAGAAACAACCCAAAAAGACTTTGGATCGGCCATGAATGTTGAATCAAGAAGTTAACAAAATGCTAGGTATGAAATTACCTTTGCGGGATTGGATCAAATCCAACCTAGATGCTCCACGAGTTGATTCCTGTCGTCGGCTATGCAAGAGTTCTCACGTAGAATAATGTCTACGTCTCTACAGTGATCCACACGAGCCGGGAGAAGAACGACTGCACCTTGGACTTCCACGAACTGCTAGGTTCGCTCCAGGAAGAACACACACGGCGACGATCGCCGGAGAGGAGGTCAGCGGACGCGATTCAGAGACGGCGGAACACTTCCGTCGGCTAGGGTTCGTAAGGCGAGAGCGGAACTCCTTCCGTCGGCTTTTCTTTTCGTTAGTTATAAGAACCCTAAAAGAAGTCCTATTTATACCCAAAGGATAAACAGCTTCTAGAAGAATCGCTATCCGCAGACCACACATCAGAATAAGGGCTTCTGTTACAATTCGTCGGAATTCCACGGAAGATCATTCGTCGAGATTTCACGGGACAATCCGACGAATCCGACGAATCAGATCAGACGGCAACATTTGCCGAGAAAATGATCTCTGTAACAATTCGTCGAGTCTTCACGGGACAACCCGACGAATCCCGACGAATCCAGACAGACGACAACATTTTGTCGAATGAAGGGTTTCTGTAATAATTCGTCGAGTGTTCACGGGACAATCCAACGAATCCCGACGAATCCGACGAATTCTATCCGTGTAAACCCGACGAATTCAGACAGCAACAACCTGCTGGATTTCCCCATTCTATATATGGTGATTGGTAACATTTACCAACACAGTCAATCTACCAACTTCTCCACATGCTCTTATGTGCGACCCTGCAGGCTCATATCGCGTTGGCAGTGAGATTACATGTTTGACCACTTCTAGATCACAATGGCAACTCCAACATTGACCCTTTGACCTTTGACTTCTGTCTACGTGGCCTTGGGTGGGTCCACCCTCGGAGAATGAGAGTTGTACAGGAGCGCTTCAAGGAACTCTTGCGGAGATGTCCTCATCATGCCCTTCCTATGTGGCAACAAGTTCAAACTTTCTACAATGGTTTGAATCTCCAAACGAGGCAGATGATTGATGCGGTCGCGGGGGGGGGGGGGGGGGGGGGGGGGACCCTTAATAACAAAACCCCGAGGCTGCTCAAGAGCTTTTCGAGGAGATGGCCATGAATGCGTATCAGTGGAATGCGCCACGGTCGCGCCCTAATAAGCCGACCGGACTCTTTGAAGTCGAGGCCACCCCGAATTTAGCGCTTCAAGTAGAAATGCTCACAAAGCAAGTGGCGGAGATGTCTACTTCCTCCGCCACAAATTGGGCTTATAATAATAATAATAATAATTTTATTCAAGAGCGAGTAGACTATATGAGGAACTCCTATCGCCCTCCTTATAACCTGAATAATAATCTTCCATTTAATAATAGTTATAATCCGGGTTTAAGGAACCACCCAAACTTTTCATGGAGCAACCCCAATAATGCTCAGTGTCCACCACAAGTGAATCCTCCCGGATTTGCTCCGCCACACTACAAGAAAACTGACATTTAGTGATGAAAACATAGTGACGAAATATATTTCGTCACTAAAAATACATCTTTAGTGACGGAATATAGTTCGTCACTAAAGACATGTCTTTAGTGATGAAATAAATATTTGGTCACTAAAGACATATCTTTAGTGACGAAATATATGTTCTGTCACTCAAGTAAGTTTTCTAAAGTATTTAGTGACAAAAAATAATGTAGTCACTAAATTAACTTTTAGTGACAAAAAAATTAGTCACTAGTTATGTTTAGCCGACTCTTGTTTTAAATATAAATTACCATCACACGAGCCCTCTTCATTTGAAGAGGCCTTCACTAAATATGTTGCATCTAATGAGTCCAATATTCGGAACCTTTCCGGATCTATTAAAATCTTAGAAAATTAGATTGGACAACTCGCCAAGATGTTCTCTGAACGCCAGCAAGGAGCTCTACCGGGCAATACTGAGCTCAATCCAAGGGAGAGCGCTAATGCAATAATCCCCCGCGGCAGAAAGAAGGTAACTTCTACAAATTTGGCTGGACCAGAGGTAAGCGTTTCAACTTCACCTCCGCATTTAAATACTTATGTTTTAGCTCCGCGCAATCTTAATAATCCAACAATTCCTTATCCTTCTAAGTTTATTAATGAGCACAATGAGGACCAGTATAAAAAATTCATAAATATTTTAAAACAATTCAAATCAACGTACCATTCTGCGAGGTACTCTCTCAAATGCCTAAATACGCGAAATATCTCAAGGATTTGTTGTCTAATAAAAAGAAACTTGAAGATATTTTGCGCGTTTCTCTTAACGCAGAATGTTCAGCGATTGTTTTAAATAAATTGCCAGAAAAATTAAACGATCCGGGACGGTTCTCCATCCCGTGTTTGTTCGGTAATCTATTAATTAAACACGCCTTGGCCGATCTAGGAGCTAGCATAAATCTTATGCCGTTCTCCTTATTTAAGAAGCTCGGTTTGGGCACCCCAAACCCAACTAATATGAGCATCCAACTAGCAGATCGGTCAATTAAGTACCCAATAGGGGTCATAGAAGATGTGTTAGTAAAGGTTGATCGTTTATCTTTCCGGTAGACTTTGTCATCCTCGATATCGAAGAGGACATCGAAGTACCCCTCATACTCGGCCGACCCTTCCTAACCACCGCTCGGGCTATAATTGACGTAAGTAACGGAAATCTTCTCCTACGAGTTGGAGAAGAAGAATTTACTTTTAATATAAATCAGTCGATGAGAAATGCGCTTCCAAACGACGACTCTTGTTTTACCTTAGAAACAAACTTTGGAGAGAAAATAACGTCATTTTCTGAAATAATTTCTCCTTTATTTGAAAATTCGGAAATTATAAATTTATTTTGTCTAAAAGAAATAACTCGGTCGTGGTTCTTATCAAGGAGGTCTGGGGATCGAGCCCCAGCCTCAACAACCCGCCGCGCTGAGAACAGGCGCGGAGATGGGTTGGGGTGCCTGGGCTGCAGTCCTTCTGGCAGGCGTGCTTGGTCGTGGTCCGCTAGCTGGTGTGATGCCACGGGGTGCGGTCGGGGCCCCGGCGTCCTGCATCAATGCCTTTTGGTCTTTGTAACGCGTCGGCTACATTTTAAAGATGTATGTTGGCTATTTTCAACGAGTTAGTAGAGGATGTCATGGAGGTTTTTATGGACGATTTTTCTATTTTCGGCGATTCTTTTAAAAATTATCTTAATAATCTTGATCGTGTTCTTCAACGCTGCGAAGACACGAATTTGGCACTCAATTGGGAGAAGTGTTACTTTATGGTCCGAGAAGGGTTGGTCCTCGGACATAAAGTTTCTAGTAAGGGGATTGAGGTCGATCGGGCCAAGATCAAAGTCATAGAGAAACTTCCCCCACCCACCAATATTAAATATATTAGGAGTTTTCTAGGACACGCGGGATTCTATAGGCGATTCATTCGAGATTTTTCTAAAATTACAAAACCTTTAACTCATCTCTTAGAAAAAGAATCTGCGTTTATTTTTGACGTTGAATGTTTGAAAGCTTTTAAAAAAATAAAAAAAGAACTAATAAACTCGCCGATTTTAATTGCGTCAAATTGGTCTCTACCGTTCAAAATAATGTGTGATGCGAGTGATTTTGCTGTAGGGGATGTTTTAGGCCAACTGGTGAATAAATTTTTTCACCTGATTTATTACGCAAGCAAAACGCTCACATCCGCCCAAGCTAATTATACAATGACGGAGAAAGAACTTTTGGTGATTGTTTTTGCATTTGATAAATTTCGTTCTTATTTAACGCTTTCAAAAGTTATTATTTTTTCAGATCATTCCGCGCTCCGGTACTTATTGAACAAAGGGGACGCCAAGCCCCGGCTTTTGAGATGGGTTCTTCTCCTACAGGAGTTCAACTTAGAAATTCGAGATAAGAAGAGAGCGGAGAACTTGGCGGCCGATCACCTCTCAAGATTGGAGAATCCAACTGCAGGAGCATTAGAAGAGGCTGATATTGATGACTTCTTCCACCCCTTGGTACGCAGATCTTGCCAATTATTTAGTGGCACGGATCCTCCCAAAAGGCTTTTCGAGTCAACAAAAGAAGAAATTCTTTTCAGACTTGAGAAATTATTATTAGGAGGATCCCTTTCTATTTCGTATCTGTGCAGACCAAGTGGTAAGAAGGTGCGTATCGGGCGAGGAAGGCGTCCAAATTTTGTGGCATTACCATGAGGGACCGACCGGTGGACACTATCAAGCGAACCGGACCGCTAGGAAGGCACTAGAGGCAGGATATTATTGGCCCACCTTATTCAAAGACGCTCAAACCTCTGTGAGTAAATGTGATAGGTGCCAACGGTCAGGTAATATTTCTAACCGGGATGAAATGCCCCAAAATATATTTTTAGAATGTGAAATTTTCGATTTATGGGGTTTAGATTTCGTAGGTCCACTACCATCTTCTCACAATAATAAGTACAACCTTGTTGCGGTCGACTACGTGTCAAGGTGGGCGGAAGCGCAAGCATTCCCCACTAACGACGCAGGGGTCGTCGTAAATTTTTTAAAAAAATTATTTTCTAGATTTGGTGCACCACGTGCACTGATTAGTGATAGGGGCACTCATTTTTGTAGTGACCAACTTGCTAAAATTTTAGCCAAGTATGGCGTCACACACAAATTATCTACCGTCTATCACCCACAGGCAAATGGCCAAGTGGAGGTGGTAAACCATGAATTAAAAAGAATTTTAGAAAAAACGGTGACTATTAATAGAAAGGATTGGTCTCTAAAATTAGATGACGTCTTATGGGCTTATCGGACGGCATACAAGACCGTCATCGGTTGCACACTGTACCGATTAGTTTATGGAAATGTGTGTCATTTGCCGGTGGAACTAGAGCATCAGGCATATTGGGCGCTTAAATTTTTAAATTTAGATTTAAACTTAGTCTCTCACCAACGAAAAATGCAATTAAATGAGCTTGATGAATGGCGTGCTAACGCCTATGAAAATAACAAATTCTATAAGGAGTGAACTAAGTTTTATCACGACATAAACATTAAAAATCCAAAATCTTTTTCACCGGGAGATCTAGTCCTTTTTATTCTAGACTTAAGCTTTTTCCGGGAAAATTAAAGTCTCGATGGTCCGGCCCCTTTGTTGTAAAAGAGGTTTGGCCATATGGGACCGTACTAATTGAACACCCGGAAAATGACTCATTCAAGGTTAATGGACACCGTTTGAAATTCTATCACTCCGACGACCCCTCAACCGGAAAAATTGAATCGCTTAACCTACCAAACTTTTAATAAAACACCACTTAGTCAAGCTACGCGACGGTAAACAAAGCGTTTATGGGAGGCACCCCACAGTTATCTTTTCATATTTTTCTCTTGTTTAATTTGCAGGATTTCTCTTTTAAAAGTTATGAGCAGCAACCCCGATGACAAATTAGGGAAGCTTCTTTATAATCCTTTTTTCTTTCTTCTAAATTTTGTTATCCTTCATATTTAGCTTTAAACGTTGAGGACAATGTTTAATTTTAAGTATGGAGGTGTCGTGTAGTTGCACTTTTTAATTGTTTTTTTTTTCTTCTTTTTAACAAAAATCTACTCCTAGAAAGTGAGATTTGAATTTGTCATCTCATCATATATCATAGTACCGTTGTGAACCCTTCACATGGTAGACCTCAGGAAGTCTAGGAATAAAAAAAAACTTTTAGGAATTGTTCTTTTTGCTTAGTTTATCAAAACGTCTTAGCTTACTCAATTACAAGTTCTAAAGTAGACTTAATTCTTCATTTGGACTAAGAATTTTTTTGCTGTTATAATAATATTTTTGAAACTTTTGAGTAAATTGTTGACTCATGTAGTGCTCCTAGTCAAATGCATGTGTTTGAGTGGTATTGGTGTAGAATTAAATTCTTGGCATAAATATAAAATTATGATTTGATAATTTGCGTAGAAATAATTTATTTTACTTCTAATTCGAATCTGGTGATTATCTAAAAGTAGTTTTGGTGATTGTGTAGAAGATTGTTAGAAAGCTATTACTCGAATCGAACAGAAGGGTGTCCTTTCTCGATGTCTAGAACTTGCATTTAGCTATCTTGAAAGCATTTGCACTTTAGAATAATTAATCTTATGGAAATGACTTAGGTCTTTCTTTGGACAGTTTGAGCCCTTGCATCCAATCCTAAAATCACTACTGTTGTTGACACAAATTTGAGCCTTTTTACCCTTTTTTTGATCCACCCTCACCATTTCGCCACCAAAACCAAAAATCCAAACTCATGTACACTAAAATTTTGAGCTAAATTGTTGAAAAAAATTTAGGTGATGCGGTGAAGAAACAATTTTAAATAAAAAAATCATGGGTGTCAATTCAAAAGAAATATTCTTATGTCAAAAAGCAAAATCTCATAATGATATGCGGCCTAGGTATGCA
Organism: Dactylorhiza incarnata; assembly: GCA_033032865.1. Lineage (NCBI taxonomy): Eukaryota > Viridiplantae > Streptophyta > Magnoliopsida > Asparagales > Orchidaceae > Dactylorhiza > Dactylorhiza incarnata. Next base: position 524,349 of record JAWHQI010000384.1, read on the forward strand.
CATGCATGCTTGGAATGATCCCAATTAGGAAGAATAATGGTATAAATAAAGGAGAAATGGAGTGTTCTTCTTAGCAAAATATGAGTATGGGGGTAAAGCTTCTTTATTTTGTGGTAGTCATTGTTTTCCTTTAGCTCAAAACTTTTGTTTAAGTGGAATACGCCTTCATGTTTATCATTGTTTACCTCACCCTTAAACACATACCTTAAATTACACCCTATTTAAGTCCTAAAGATCCATAGAGTTGATTTAGTATAAAGTACAGTGAAGAAGGTGCAAACGGGCAAGCCTATGACCATCGACATTGATGGATTTCTTTGGAGGTCACTCTGAGCGTCAACATCTAGTAATTTAAATCTCAGCGATCACGCTATTTACTCCCTTTACATAACTTTCAGATTGACCGTCGACTCATTTTAAAAGTGATAATAAATAATTAAAACGTATTTTGAATTATTTCATAAATTAGTATTTATGCCAAGAACGTCTTTCTACTAAAATGTCTAAGCACGCCGGCATAAAACTTCACATTTTACTCTCTAGCTTTCATGATTCTATCTAGCATTAGTTTTTCCTACCCTTATGAAGAATGGGTTGCTCGGGACGAGCAACGAGTAAGTATGGAGGTATTTGATGACTGTTATTTTAGTCATCGTTTTATGCTAATATCTTATTAAATATTTAAATAAAGTATTAAATTTGTTTGTTGTTTTTATAAATTTTTGTAAAAATGTTATTTTATGTCCAAATCTTATAGATATTTTTATTTTGTATGGATTCGGCAGGCCTGGGGGGAATTTATGTGCGAAGTCCCGCTGTCGCATCCAAGACTCGCAAGCTGTCATACATCTCTACATATATATATACATCTCTACATATATATATACATATGTATATGTATATATATGTCATATGTGTGTGTGTTTTTATATATATTTACGTTTATATAAATATGTTTTTATATATATTTACGTTTATATATATATATATATGTTTTTATTCATATTTACGTTTCTATATATATGTTTATATATATACGTTTATATATACGAGTCGAACGGCACGGGCCTCCGGCCCTACGTGAGGTCAATCGGCGGGCTTCGCCCGCCCCCTCCCCCCCCCCCCCGGCGGGCTTCGCCCGCCCCGCAGCCGCCCCTTTTAATTTACTAAGTATATATATATATTAACTAATTATATATATATATATATTATGATTTAAAAATTGAATGAAATTATATATATTCATTTTATTTTAAATAAAAGATATATATATTCGTCGTTCGTCGGACGCAGGAGTGATTCGCCATTCGTCGAACGCAGGAGTGCCGCCGTTCGTAGAACGCAGGAGTGTCGTCGTTCGTCGAACGCAGGAGTGTCGTCGTTCGTCGAACGCAGGAGTGAGTCGTTGTTCGGCGAACGCAGGAGTGATTCATCGTTCGTCGAACGCAGGAGTGCCACCGTTCGTCGAACGCAGGAGTGATTCGACGTTCGTCAAACACAGGATTTTTAAATTTTGATTTTTTTTTAAATCCCGATCGCAACCGTCGCCCCCCCCCCCCCCCCCCCACTTCGTCGTCCGCCGCCGGCCTGAGCGGAGACCCCCGGCGAGTTTGCCGAACCCTGGCGAACCTGCGAGGGTGAGTCTGGCAGGGCCACCGCCGGCGACGGCCCTGACCGTGAGGCCCAGATCTGGGCCTCACGGTCAGGGCCGGCGGTGGCCCTGCCGGAGCACGGCCGGACTCACCCCGACAGGTTTGCCGGGGTCCGGCGAACTCGCCGGGGGTCTTCGGTCATGCCGGTGGCTACTCCGGCGGCCGCGGGGAAGGGTAATGGCGGAGGAGGCGAGGCTGGCGGGCTGGTATCGGGGAAATGAGAGGAGAGGAGTTTTTGGATTTTTGAAGAATAGCTATCTGCAGTCCAACTGTATTTGATCGGACGGCTCCTGTATTTTGAAGCCATATATCCGACGGTCCTGATTTTTTAGGGATTTTTGATCTCACGCTATTCGCAGGCCACCATATTTCTTTTTAAAATAGTATAGATATATATTTATATATATATTCATTCAGTAAACATCGGTCCTCCGCCATGCAGTCCGGCCACCTCCAAGCCTCCAGCTCCCCGGCGCCTCCTCCATGAAGCACCACCATGCAAGCAGCTCTTCCATGCGAGCCTCCACCAAGAAGCTTCTCCACGTCAGCTGCTCCACCCGAACTCAGCCAAAACGCCACCACCTTGCAGCAGTTTCCGGCATTCTTCTCCACGTCAGCCTCCAGCCGACCTCCTCCGCCTAAGCTCCTCCAGCAATCCAATGGCTTGCAGCTTCTCCACGTCAACGATCCGCCCAATAGCTTGCAACTCCACCACAACAGCCCGGGCTCCTCTTCAATGCTGCCATTACAGTACCCGTGGATCCCGCCCAATTAATTCGCCACCAGCACTCCCGCCCGCCTGCTGCCGTTTTCAAGAGTGGTGCCTATAAATATTGTCATCGGGAAATAGCAAAAGGAGAGTTTTGTTTTGGGAGGAAGAATAATCATTATTGTTACTTTTTTTACTTTTGAGAGAGATTATCAGAGAGATTATTTTTTTTTATTGTTGGATGAAAGTATTCCAGCAATTCGTTCCGAATAGTCACTTTCGGTCGTCACTTTAGTCAATTTTTTTATTGTGCCCTTCTACTCTTTCATTTAAAATTTTTGTGTGACCTCACACTTTTACTTCTTGTAACATCTTTTGTCTAGTAGCAATAAAATTTCATTTCATTTTCATTTAAAATATAAGTCATAAATTGATTTTGTTAATTTTTGTTCTTCTGCATGATGTCGTATTTTTTTTATAATGATCCCCCCCCCAATCTCCATGAGTAACTAATTCCTATAGTGCTCGGTCTCGATGATCCGAGGATGAGATAAGTTTTGTTATGATTTTTAGATTTGTTTTTCTCTAATTGTTGAACGCTTACGATTTACTTTTGATCTAATAAATTATTATGAGATTATATCATCAATATATAGTCTTCATATTGTTTTCGTTCTTTAGTTAGCCGAGAGGCTCGTAAGACGAATCGATCACTCATTGGTAAAAGGAGTAGAACGCAACCTTCGAGAGAAGACGACGTAACTCTTCCGGATTGGAGTAAAATCCAATAGCAAGGTGCACAACCTAAGGCAAGTCTTAGGAGATGCAATTTGGGAACGAAAGTTCGGTCGATACACCTAAGCTTAGTTGAACCTAAACCTCGAAAGATGGGTGTTCATGCTTTGGGAACCTCCACGGTCAAAGCCTCTTCAACAAGAGAATTGCATTCTATTCTCATTTTAATATTCTCTATTTCCGAGGTGATTCAAAGATCGGGTGCTAGCTTTTAAACCATAAAATTAATTCTATTAGTCTTTCTAGTTTTTACTATTCGCAACCCAACTCCAAATTTCTATTTGATAAGATAATAACGATTTTTCAAAGTAGAATTACTCGACCTCTCCGAGTCTAATACGACATTGGTTTTTATAAACCTATACCACTTTCGACCCGGTACACTTGTCATTGTCTTTTGCGGATATACTTATGCACATCAACCTTCCTCCATCAAAAACTGTAAAGTTGATAAAGGATATAACCACATTCACACAGTATAATGGGGAGACACTGTACGACGCTTGGGAGCATTTTAAGGAGTTATTAAGGAAATGTCCCCATCATTGGTTAGCCCAACATCAGCAAGTCTTCACCTTCTATAATGGTTTGCAAACTACAACCATGATTTTAGTTGATGGAGCTGCTGGAGGATCGTTGCTTAAAAAATATCCCGAGGATGCTTGTGCAATCCTTGAAGATCTTGCCGCTAATAATTACCAAGTCTATGAGCGACAAGGGAATAATAACACAGTTGGAATCCACCAGGTGGATCAAATCACATCCTTGGTCGCTCAGATGGCATCACATTTTAATCTAATCAATAAGAGATTAGATTATTTATCACAACCTTCATCTAGTGCTCCATTGACCGTGGAGAAATTGAATCAAATGACTGAAGTGGTGAATTATTTGGGAGGGGCACAACGGCAAATTCCTTCTGGGTTTGCCAATCACTATCACCCCAAATGGCGGAACCATCCAAACTTTTCTTGGAAGAATAATCAAGGGATGAGTCAACCGTCAGGATTTAATCAAAATCTGAACCACCCCAACAAGTAAACCAAAGGAAGATGACAGATGATTTTATCCTTAACATGTTCCAAAAGTATGATTCTAAAATGGTAGGGATAGAATCTTCTGTAAGATCATTAGAGATGACTTTGGGACAACTTGCAAATACTTTAAGCCAAAGACCCATGGGTGCTCTACATTCTAATACCACACCCAATCCAACAACTGATGATCATCATAATCATTGTAAGGCTATTGCCTTGAGGAGTGGTGTAGAGATCCCAAGTGGGGATGGGTTGCTAGAGAGAGTTAGGGAACAGGAGAAGAATAAAAGGATTAGTGAATCGAGTATTCTAGAAAGAGAATATCTAGGTGAGAAAAAGGAAGTGGGAGAGGAACAAAAGGAGAAGTTAATTAATAAGAAGAAAGAAGTTATTTACCCCCCACCCTCATTTCCATCTAGGCTTGCCAAATCCAAACTTGACTTACAATTCCAAAAGTTTATGGATATGTTCAAAAAGCTAACCATAAATATCCCATTTGTTGAGGCTCTTGAGCAAATGCCAGTTATGTCAAGTTCATGAAGGATATTTTGGCAAAGAAGAGGAAGTTTGTTGATAGAGAAATAGTTGCATTGACTGAGGAGTGTAGTTTTACCTTGCAGAAGTAGTTGCCACCCAAACTTAAAGATCCAGGAAGTTTCACAATACCATGTTCGATGGGATTAAAGTTAACCGTGAAAGACTTATGTGACCTTGGGGCTAGCATCAACTTGATGCCACTGTCCATCTACATGAAATTAGGCCTAGGGGAGATCACACCTACATCTCTTACTCTTCAGTTGGCTGGTAGATCTCTCGTATATCCTAAAGGGATTGTTGAGGATGTATTGGTTAAAGTGGAAAAATTAATCTTTCCCGCTGATTTCATTGTGCTAGACATGGAAGAGGACAAAGATGTCTCGATCATTCTTGGTAGACCATTTTTAGCCACTGGGCGCACACTCATTGATGTGCATAAGGGTGAGTTGACAATGAGAGTTAACAATGAGGAAGTGACATTTAACATCCTCAAAGCAATGAAATTTCCGGATAAGGAGGAGTGTTTCTCCATTGAGGAGGCACCTACACGAATGATGTATGATGAGAATGATTTAGATCGTAAGATCCTTAGTGTGTTGACAAATGAAGAAGTAGAAGAGGACCAAGACTTAATGGAATCTGTGAAAGCTTTAGGTAATTATGAGCATTTACTGAATGCTAAAAAAATTGAACTAATAAGTAGACCAAGTGAGTATAAGGTCATGAAGCCTTCTATTTTAGAGCTACCTGCTTTAGAGTTGAAACCTCTACCTAAAAATTTAAAGTATGTTTTTCTTGGTGAGGAAAATACACTACCGGTTATTATAGATTCATCATTAGAGAAGAAAAATGAGAAAAACTGTTCAAAGTTCTTCATGAGTATAAAGGAGCAATGGGTTGGACCATTGCAGATATTAGAGGGATTAGCCCCTCAATTTGTATGCACAAAATTCTTCTAGAGAGTGACTCAAAGGAGCCCATCGAACCCCAATGAAGACTTAGCCCACCAATGAAAGAAGTGGTAATGAAGGAGATAATCAAGTGGTTGGACGCGGGTATTATTTATCATATCTCCGACAGCAAGTGGGTAAGTCCAGTTCAATGTGTGCCGAAGAAGGGGGCATTACTGTAGTTGAAAATGAGAACAATGAGTTGATTCACACTAGAACTGTAACTGGATGATGAATCTGTATGGATTATCGAAAGCTGAACAAAGCAACTAGGAAAGATCATTTCCCGCTTCCATCCCTCGACCAGGTTCTGGATAGGTTGGCTGGCAATGAGTATTTCTGTTTCATAGATGGTTACTCAGGGTATAATCAGATCATGGTGGCCCCCGAAGATCAGGAGAAGACGACCTTCACCTATCCTTTTAGGACAATTGCTTTTAGGAAAATGCCCTTTGGATTGTGTAACGCTCCTGCCACATTCCAGCGTTGCATGATCGCTATTTTTACTGACTTGATTGATGTGGGCATCGAGATTATTATGGATGATTTTTCGGTGTTTGGGAAATCGTTTGATGATTGTTTAGAGGTGTTGAAGAAAGCGTTGGACAAGTGCACTCAATCCAATTTAATCCTGAATTGGGAAAAATGTCACTTCATGGTTAGAAAGGGGATTGTGCTTGGGCACAAGGTGTCAAAGAAAGGATTGGAAGTAGATAAGGCTAAGACGAAAGTTTTAGAGAAATTGCCTCCGCCAACTAATGTTAAGGGAGTGCGTAGTTTTTTAGGACGCGCGGGTTTCTACCGTCATTTCATTAAAGATTTCTCAAAAATTTCTAAACCACTAAGTCAATTGTTGGAAAAAGATTCATATTTTATTTTTGATAAGGAATGTCTAGCCGCTTTTAATATATTGAAGCACAATTTTATTTCTTCACCGGTCATCATTGCACCCGATTGGTCCTTGCCATTAACCATTATGTGTGATGCTAGCAACTTTGTTGTGGGTGCGGTATTAGGACATGTGCATGACAAGATCTTCCACACCATCTACTACGCTAGCAAGACGTTGATTGATGCTCAGATAAACTACACAACTACCGAAAAGGAGTTATTAGCGGTTGTTTTTTCTTTTGACAAATTTCGCTCCTATTTGATAAATTCTAAGGTGGTAGTCTATACAGATCATTCAACAATACAATTTTTAGTAGAGAAAAAGGATGCTAAATCGAGACTCATTAGGTGGGTTCTCCTCTTGCAAGAGTTCGACTTAGAGATCAAGGTTCGTAAGGGTGCTGAGAATCCTGTAGCTGATCACTTATCTTGTTTAGATTATGAGTGTGAGAAGGATGCACATATAGAGATTAGAGAGAATTTTCGTGACGAGAGATTACTAGCAGTGTACAACCTTGTATTCGCCGAGTGGGCTCCCGGGACCCAAGGGGTCTTTTAAGACATTATTTTCCAACACGGTCCAGGGCAGGAAGAGAGGGGGGCGAGCGGTAGAGGCGAAGGCCTTCCGCTCGCCCAACTCGTGTAGGAGGCGAGCGGTGGAGGCGGGAGACTCCCGCTCACCCAACCAGCAAGGGGCGAGAGGAGGAGGGGCGGCCAGCCCCCCTCTCGCCCCCGCCCCAGCAGGGGGGCGAGAGGAGGAGGGGCGACCAGCCCCCCTCTCTCCCCCGCCTCAGCAGAGGGGCGAGAGGAGGAGGGGCGGCCAGCCCCCCTCTCGCCCCCGCCCCAGCAAGGGGGCGAGAGGAGGAGGAGTGGCCAGCCCCCCTCTCACCCCCGCCCCAGTAAGGGGGCGAGAGGAGGAGGGGCGGCCAGCCCCCCTCTCGCCCCCGCCCCAGTAAGGGGGGAGAGAGGAGGAGGGGCGGCCAGCCCCCCTCTCACCCCCGCCCCAGTAAGGGGGGCGAGAGGAGGAGGGGCGGCCAGCCCCCCTCTCGCCCCCACCCCAGTAAGGGGGCGAGAGGAGGAGGGGCGGCCAGCCCCCCTCTCGCCCCCGCCCCAGTAAGGGGGGAGAGAGGAGGAGGGGCGGCCAGCCCCCCTCTCGCCCCCGCCCCAGTAAGGGGGGCGAGAGGAGGAGGGGCGGCCAGCCTCCCTCTCGCTCCCGCCCCCAGTAAGGGGGGCGAGGGGAGGAGGGGAGGCCAGCCCCCCTCTCACCCCCGCCCCAGTAAGGGGGCGAGGGGAGGAGGGGAGGCCAGCCCCCCTCTCTCCCCCGCCCCAGTAAGGGGGGGCGAGAGGAGGAGGGGCGGCCAGCCCCCCTCTCGCCCCCGTCCCAGCAAGGGGGGCGAGAGGAGAGGGTGGCCTTCCCCCTCTCGCCCCAGCTCCAATAAGGGGGGCAGTCTGCCCCCTCTCGCCCAGCCCCAAGAGGTGGGGGGGTCTGCGTTTAGCGCCTCGGAATGGCGAAAGTTGGCTATTGGCAGGCCAAACTTGAGGGCATTTTCGTAATCTCGTAGGCCAGAATGTGTCTATCAGCAGACCAAGTCCAGAAATCTATAAATAGGACCAAGGAGGCACCATTTGGGGTGGGCTTCTCACTTTTGTCCACTCTCTCCCCATGCTTCTTTGGTGGGTGGAGAGAGCCTCCAAAGGTGCCCAAGCTTAGCATTGGTTTGGGAGGGGAAGTGCTCTAAGATCTTTCGGGTGTATGGTGGGACCTCCTCGCTAAGCCCTTGGTCTCATTCCTAGTTCCTTAGCCTCTTAGCCTAGAGCTCTCCCTTGGGAGAAGTAAGTGTGAGGTCACCCCCAACTTGTTGAGGGCCCGAACTCCACAGAGACCAATTTATTGGTTTCAACATTTTGGTGCGGTGAGCGTGGAGAGTGACCAACACAAGAAAATCTCACGCTGAGCTCCATGGCTGGAGGTGGAGGAGGATCCGACCCAGGCCACTCGCAGCCCCCTGTGGCTGGAGTGACGTGGGAGATGTTGGAAAACTTCAAGCAGGAGGTCTTGCACACCTTGCAGCAGACTTTCGCCGCGATAGGTGAATGCAGGAGAGGAGGAGGTCTGGAGGTCCCGTCCCAGGAGGTGGACGAGGACACTCTCGGCCAGCAATCTAGGAAGGAGGTACCGGGAGGGTGCGAGTGGGGAGGTGTGATGCCCCCACTCGCCCAGCCCCAAGGGGGCGAGTGGGGAGGTGTCATGCCCCCACTCGCCCAGCCCCAAGGGAGCGAGTGGGGAGGTGTCATGCCCCCACTCTCCCAGCCCCAAAGGGGGGCGAGCGGGGAGGCATTCGGCCCCCACTCGCCCCGCCCCAAAGGGGGTCGAGCAGATGCGTGTAGGCGAGCCGGGGGGGAAGTCCCTTTTGTGAGTTGATCCTCTCGGCTCCGGTACCAGAGGGGTCTAGAGGAGCGGAGATGTCTTACTACTCCGGCATGGACGACCCAATCTTGCACCTGCAGTGGTTTGAGGACATGCTCTCTATCAGGCCTATGTCGGATGCCTTCCAGTGTCGACTCTTTGCCACCACCCTGAAGGAGAAGGCAAAGGATTGGTTCCACCAGCTCCCCGTGGGGACTATCTGGGCCTTTGAGGATTTGCGTCGAGGTTTTCTGTTGCGCTTCTCGACGTCGAGAAAGAGAAAGAAGGATGTCTAAGCACTCTTCAGGATCAAGCAAGAGCCAAGGGAGTTGCTGGTTCGCTACGCTGACAGGTTCCAGGAAGAGGTCCTGCAAGTTCAGGAGGTACCAGGGTTCACCCGCCAGCTCACCTTCATAGTGGGGCTGCGGGAGGGGTTCTTCAAGATGGGCTTAAAGCGGAAGGCCCCCTATCCTTCGAGGAGTTGATGGAAAGGGCGGCAAAAGAAATCGAAAGTGAGGAGGCCAACCCGGAGTTTGCAAGAAGGTTGGTCAAGCTAAGTGAGCCGGAGGCAAGGCAGCAGGGGGAGATAGAGGCTCCCAAAAGGAAGTTTGACCAAGAAGAGGACAACTTCCAGGGAGAGGCCCGACCCCCCAGGGCGGAGGCACGGACCGAAAGCACCCTCTCCACCGCCTCAACAAACCATGGCGATCGGCCAATGAAGAAGAAGAAATCGTACCGGAGGAAGAGGGGCATCCGAGTGGAGTTACCTTACTGTGACTTCCATCAGGAGGAAGGTCACGCGACGTCCACCTGCCCAGAGTTTCTGGAGATGAGGGCCAAAGGTCAACAATGGCAGTGACAGGAATAGAACAATCTCCAAGAGTGAGCATTCTGAGTGAACCTTGTATCGATAAGTTCTTAGTTAAAATTAATTTTATCTCCGACTGATTATGCCAGAATGTATTGTGCTAAGTGATTTTTCCCCTCGGATGGTTTCGCTGACCGGGCTCTCTCTAGCCGGCAGGGCAGGTTGACCTCCCAGGGAGGCTAAGTATTTTTCCCCTCGGATGGTTCCGCTGACCGGGCTCTCTCTAGCCGGCAGGGCAGGTTGACCTCCCAGGGAGGGTAAATATTTTTCCCTCGGATGGTTCCACTGACCGGGCTCTCTCTAGACGGCAGGGCAGGTTGACCTCCCAGGGAGGCTAAGTATTTTTCCCCTCTGATGGTTCCGCTGACCGGGCTCTCTCTAGCCGGCAAGGCAGGTTGACCTCCCAGGGAGGCTAAGTATTTTTTACCTCTGATGGTTCCGCTGACCGGGCTCTCTCTAGCCGGCAGGGCGGGTTGACCTCCCAGGGAGGCTAAGTATTTTTCTTCTCGGATGGTTCCGCTGACCGGGCTCTCTCTAGTCGGCATGGCAGGTTGACCTCCCAGGGAGGGTAAGTATTTTTCCCCTCGGATGGTTCCGTTGACCGGGCTCTCTCTAGTCGGCAGGGCAGGTTGACCTCCCAGGGAAGCTAAGTATTTTTCCCCTCGGATGGTTCCACTGACCGGACTCTCTCTAGCCGGCAGGGCAGGTTGACCTCCCAGGGAGGCTAAGTATTTTTCCCCTCGGATGGTTCCGCTGACCGGGCTCTCTCTAGCCGTCAGGGCAGGTTGACCTCCCAGGGAGGGTAAGTATTTTTCCCCTTGGATGGTTCCGCTGGCCGGGCTCTCTCTAGCCGGCAGGGCAGGTTGACCTCCCAGGGAGTCTAAGTATTTTTCCCCTAGGATGGTTCCGCTGACCGGGCTCTCTCTAGCCGGCAGGGCAGGTTGACCTCCCAGGGAGGGTAAGTATTTTTCTCCTCGGATGGTTCCGCTGACCGGGCTCTCTCTAGCTGGCAGGGCAGGTTGACCTCCCAGGAAGGCTAAGTATTTTTCCCCTCGGATGGTTCCGCTGACCGGGCACTCTCTAGCCGGCAGGGTAGGATGGCCTCTCGGGGAAGCTTGAGTAAATTTTCACTGGGATGATGTGGAGTCTTCTCAATTTCACTCAGCGCCACTCATCGGATATGCAGAGTTGGACTTCTCTTTCTGAGCGTGTACCCCGCTCGAAAAGAGCAGGGATTGTGTACAACTCTGTATTCGCCGAGTGGGCTCCCGGGACCCAAGGGGTCTTTTAAGACATTATTTTCCAACACGGTCCATGGCAGGAAGAGAGGGGGCGAGCGGTGGAGGCGGAGGCCTTCTGCTCGCCCAACTCGTGTAGGAGGCGAGCGGTGGAGGCGGGAGCCTCCTGCTCACCCAACCAGCAAGGGGCGAGAGGAGGAGGGGCGGTCAGCCCCCCTCTCGCCCCCACCCCAGCAAGGGGGCGAGAGGAGGAGGGGCGGACAGCCCCCCTCTCTCTCCCTCCCCAGCAGGGGGCGAGAGGAGGAGGGGAGGCCAGCCCCCCCTCTCTCCCCCGCCCCCTGGAGGGGGCGAGAGGAGGAGGGGCGACCAACCCCCCTCTCGCCCACGCCCCAGCAAGGGGGCGAGAGGAGGAGGGGCGGCCAGCCCACCTCTCGCCCCCGCCCCAGTAAGGGGGCGAGAGGAGAAGGGGCGGCCAGCCCCCCTCTCCCCCGCGCCCCAATAATGGGGGTGGGAGGAGGAGGGGCAGCCAGCCCCCCTCTCGCACGCGCCCCAGTAATGGGGCGAGGGGAGGAGGGGCAGCCAGCCCCCCTCTCACCCCCGCCCCAGTAAGTGGGGCGAGGGGAGGAGGGGTGGCCAGCCCCCCTCTCGCCCCCGCCCTAGTAAGGGGGGGGGGGCGGGGGCGAGAGGAGGAGGGGCGGCCAGCCCCCCTCTCTCCCCCGTCCCAGCAAGGGGGCGAGAGGAGAGGGTGGTCTGCCCCCTCTCGCCCAGCCCCAAGAGGGGGGTCTGCGTTTAGCGCCTCAGAATGGCGGAAGTTGGCTAATGGCTGGCCAAACTTGATGGCACTTTCGTAATCTCATAGGCCAGAATGTGGCTATCAGCAGACCAAGTCCAGAAATCTATAAATAGGACCAAGGGAGCACCATTTGGGGTGGGGACTTCTCTCTTTTGGCCACTCTCTCCCCATGCTTCTTTGGTGGGTGGAGAGAGCCTCCAAAGGTGCCCAAGTTTAGCATTGGCTTGGGAGGGGAAGCACTCTAAGATCTTCCAGGTGTGTGGTGGGACCTCCTTGCTAAGCCCTTGGTCTCATTCCTAGTTCCTTAGCCTCTTAGCCTAGAGCTCTCTCTTGGGAGAAGTAAGTGTGAGGTCACCCCCCAACTTGTTGAGGGCCCGAACTCCACAGAGACCAATTTATTGGTTTTAACAAGCAGTATCTGAGGTTAGCACCCCATGGTATGCTGATTTTGTTATTTTCATTGTGAGCAATATTTTGCCTCCGAATTTAGATTATCAGCAGAAGAAGAGATTCCGTCATCAGGCTAGATTTTATTAATGGGATTCCCCACGTGTGTTCAGGATTTGTGCTGACCAAGTAATTCGTAGATGTGTGTCGGAAGTAGAAATTCGTGATATCCTAGAAAAGTGTCATGCATCTCCTTACGGAGGACACTTCAGGGGAGAACGAACAGCTATGAAGGCGCTGGAGGCTGGATTCTATTGGCCAACATTATTTAAGGACGTACATGTGTTTGTCAAGGAGTGCGATAGATGCCAGAAGTCGGGCAATATCCATCGGGGGGCAAGTATACCAATGACTAGCATTCAGGAGGTGGAGGTATTCGACGTATGGGGCATTGACTTCATGGGGCCATTTGTGAATTCTGGTGGGAATCTTTACATATTACTAGCGGTAGATTATGTGTCAAAGTGGGTAGAGGTCGTTGCTACACAGAAAAGCGATGCCAAAGTTGTATTAAAATTTATTAAATCTAATATATTTATGAAATTCGGCACGCCGAGGGCGATAATTAGTGATGGGGGTTCACACTTTTGCAATTCCCAATTTAAAGCACTTTTAAAAAAATATGGTGTAACAAATAAGGTGGCCTTAACATATAACCCACAAACCAATGGATTAGCCGAAGTTTCCAATAGAGAAATTAAGTCTATTTTAGAGAAGACGGTAAGTACAACTAGGAAGGATTGTGCATTTAAGTTGAATGACGCTTTATGGGCCTATAGGGCTGCCTTCAAGACGCCCATAGGTGTAACTCCTTTTAGAATGGTGTACGGAAAAGCTTGTCATTTTACCCGTAGAATTGGAACATAGAGCTTTTTGGGCCATAAAGAAATTAAAATTTGACTTTCAGGAAGCGGGTAAGAGTAGACTTTTGCACCTTAACGAATTAGAAGAAATGAGATTTAAGGTGTATGAGAACACTAAATTATATAAAGATCGAATAAAGAAATGACACGATTCTAGATTGCAGAAGAGGGAATTTAGGATTGGACAACTTGTGTTTCTATATAATTCACGACTTCGATTATTCTCAGGGAAACTAAAATCTAAATGGTCTGGACCATTTCGCGTAAAAGAGGTGTTCCAGTATGGTGTGGTAACAATCTGCAATGAAAAGGATGGGTCCACATTCAAGGTGAATGGTCAAAGACTCAAGACGTACTATGAGGGAGGTGACCATCGTGATGCGGTGGTAATGAAATTTCAATAATAAGAAGAAGGACTGAACGTCTTGCCGAGACGAATAAATGAGGCGCTTGGCGGGAGGCAACCCACCTTTATTCATTGTGTTTTAATTAATAGAAATGTTTTGTTTTTCGTAGCCAGGATAATAAAAATTTACTTAGAGAAAAGTTTGTCATGTATTGTTGAGTATATTATGATTGAAATTTGGTAGGAGAGCTTTGGAAGGATCAAAAATTTGAGCCATAATCGATTACAAATTTTCTTAAGTAAAAGTGTTGCGACACCAAATTCAGGGTGTTGCAACCTTTTTTCTCTGAATTTCTGAACTGGGCGGAGGTCGGGTTAGCGCAGGGTGTTGCGAAACCAAATTCAGGGTGTTGCAACCTTTTTTTCTCTGAAAAATAATAATGAATGCTGAAAATTCTGGGTCCAGTTCAAGTGAACCGACGTCTGATGTTAGGGGTCAATTTAATCCTGAACGGGCACGCTTAAAGCAGTTAAACCACGCGTATTAACCTTAATAATTACCCATAATCTGGTTTAGCCTAACCTAAATCCCGGTTCTAAAAAGAAAAGTGTGTGTATTCCAACTACATTTCGATCGCGACATTAGGGCTCCGCATTTTTCTTCGTCTAGGAGAGGGCTTCGGCGAGGAGAGGGCTTCACAGAGGAGAGGGCTTCGCTGAAGTCGTCGTCTGCGGAGAAGCTTCGTAAGAAAAGACACGACCCCGTCGAAGGAAATCGCGGCAACTCCGAGATTCATCTCCATTCCGCGTCTTCATCTCTGTGCCGCCGCCATTCCCAAACCTAGTAAGTTCGGTACCTTCTCGTGTTGCCTAGTATATAGAAAATGTATTCTTAGTTGTTTTCAATTAGGTAATGGCTCCTAAAAGAGTGGATAAGCGAAAAAGGAAGGAGTTGGCTAGCAAGGGGAAAGCTCAATTTATCAATGATGCAGCATGTACTCATTGTGAGACACTGAAATCCGTACCTTACATCTTCGAGAGAGGGTTTATAATGGAACGACGATCCTGGAGTGCTTTCTTCGTAAATCAGATTGATGCCCTGGGATGGAATAGTTTATGTCACCCACGTTGTGAGGCAATTCTTCCTTGGGTATACGAGTTTTATGCTAACGCAATGTTCAACGATGATGATAAGGTCGTGGTAAGAGGGCGAGAGGTGGACTAGTCAACCAAAGCAATCAACGAGATGTTCGAGCTTCCTACCACGGATGTTGAACATTACAAAGTCATTTAGTCATCTGTATCTCCAGACGATATGTCTGTGGGGGTGTGTCGAACAAAACCTGAGTGGACCAAGAAGTACAAGAACGGACTGAAATCCACATGCTTGTCGCGGGAGGCAAAGGTGTGGTTGCTCTTTATCAATGCTGGAATCCTTCCAACTAGACATTTGAACAATATTTCACTGGACCGCTTATCAATCATTTACTATATTTTTAAAGGCATTAAAATTAATGTTGGAATGATTATTAATGAATCTATCAGAGCAATGGTCAAGGAGGAGAAAGCAAGGATCTTATGGTTCCCAACCATTATAACGTAACTGAGCAGGTGTAATGACCCAGAAGCCGACGTCCTATCGGGACAACGTCCACCGATCTAGCCTCAACTGGCCTCACTACCGGGCTGCAGCCCAAGCACCCCAACCCCTCTCCAGCCCACTAGCGGATTGTTGGTGGTCACAGCCTCCTTTTGATGAGGCAAACTCGATAGTCAAGCATGCACCACGGGGATTTCCCAGGAGGACACCCATCCCAATACTACTCCAGCCCGAGCACGCTTAACTATGGAGTTCTTCCACTTCTCATCACCAATTGAGCTGCACTTTTTTTGTAACGACCCAGAAGCCGACGTCCGATCGGGACAACGTCCACCGATCTAGCGTCAACTGGCCTCGCTACCGGGCTGCATCCCAAGCACCCTAAAGCCTCTCCGCGCCACTATTTCTCAGCAACGACGCATTGTTGCGGGCGAGACGAATTCTCTTGGGAGCGTGAGCAAGAGATGCGGAAGGACTTCCCGGAACTCTTTGCATCAGGTATGCATCGTGGTTTTCTGTTTCAGTTTTGAAATTTCGAGGACGAAATTCTTTTAAGGGGGGTGGAGTTGTAACACTCCAGTTTTTGATGTTCAGCGAGTTAACGCCGGGGGTAGGTACTACCGTCGGCAGTAGTTAAATGCGAGAGGTCGACGATCGTCGACGGGGCGCGCTTTCATTGAAGGCACTAGCGCGACGCAGTACTGCTAGCGCTGTGCGGTAGAAGGTGGCTAGAAAGTGAAAAACGAGGTCTGTTGCTAGCGCGGAGCGATAGCCCTACCGCTAGCGTTAGGGCTTCTTCTCAGCTGGGAGCCGCTGAGACGGCAAGGGTGTTCGCGGAGCTAGTGCGGCGCGTTAGCGCTACCGCCGCGCGGTAGCTGACGGAACCATATTCGTAAATAGCTAATCGGGGCGCCCGTTTGGTTTAGATCTTGATCGGACGGCTGTGAGGGGTTCGTGGGAGAACCCTAAGTAGGGCTGAGAAGGTCTCCTTTCATCATTCCTTTTCATTCTTTGGTTTTGAGGGCTTGAGGGAGAGGAGGGGTTTGGAGGAGGAAGAGAGCTAGTTCCCGCCATTGTTGGAGCTTCAGAGCTCCGTTCGCCGATTCGAGACCGGCAGCGCGTAGGGGACGTCGAGGCGCTTCTTTTCCTCCATTCTTGTGCAAGTTTCCCATGGCTAGGAGGAAATCTCAAAAGGTAACGACATTTCTCCTCCCGGTCTTTAGGATGCGTGCATGACATCCCTTTTTCCTCTCTCTTTTTCTGCATTTTGGCACCAGATCCGTCGAGTGAGAGGGATCCGGGTCGCCTTGTTTCAAGAGGAACCATCGGGTCGATTGAGTCCATCCCCGACATGATTTTGCATTAGAGATCCGCTCCATTAGCGGATTAGGCATTTTGGTTGAAGCCGGAATCGCGACCGTTGGTCCGATTCGGTGATGTTGTTTGACGCGCATTTTAGGGATTTTACTAAAAATCCGATTACCGTGAAAACGTCGTTGTAATGCCCTTGTATTTTCGTATGAGAACGAATGTTGGTTTGTGGGCGGGGAAATATTGTGCGTGAGTTTTGGCTTGTGATGCCTGTTTGTATTGTGAAGGCGCGGAATTGCCTTGTGGTCGGCTGGCCCGCCCGTGATATTGCAAGTCATGTGTGGAGGGTGTCCCAGCAAGGCAAGTCCCCCCTTCTGTGTTGATTGTAGTGAAATTGATGAGATTGAATGAGATTGAGAATGCCTTATAATGAGGACAAGCCCGATGGCGCTGTGAGCCATGTGCGGGTGGGGTCCAGGCACGAGTGCCTAGCATCGTTGATGCTTGATGCGATGATGGAGGCAAGAACAGGTGAGTTGATGGATGAGCCCGATGACATGGTGGGCCAGGCGAGGTGGGATCACGGCATGAGTTCTTGGCCTTGGGCTACGATGCCCTTTGGGGGAAATGATGAGTACCCTATGGTTGTGATGTGATGGATGATGTGTTAGATTCATACGCATTTGGGTGCCTTGGGTGAAACCGGGTTGCATTCATATTAGCATTTGTAGGCCTCTTTTTTATTAGTTGCTCAACATAGAAACGTGGATGATGGTTGTGACACTCATGCCTGTTGTTTATGTTGCTTTTCTTTATATACATGTGCATACGAAGTGCTGACTTGCAGGATGAAGTAGTTCCCTGGGATCCGCTAGGACGACCGGTAGGAGGGGTGTTGTTACATCATTTGTGGTCAGCCATAGCTGACCGTCATTTACCGATGTTTGTGATTTGGATGCAGGCCAAGGATCGTAGGCTGGACCTAGCTCGCCGGCCAAAAAGGCCTAAAGCCTCATGGAGTTTTTACTTTGCCTTCCTGCATTTCAGTACTTGCCTTTTCTTGTTTCCGGCTTGCTTGCCGAGGTAGCTTAGGGAAGCTAGTTTTTCCCTTTTGGGGATTTCTTTTTGTGTTGAATGTTTGATGACTTGGACACTAGTTTTGTAAGGCCTTAAGGCCGGTTTTACTCATATGTAGTTGTGGACAATCTCTCTGTTTCTTAGTTTTGTTTCCGCTGTGTTATCTGAGTTTTGAGTTGGGTAGCTATATCATCTTTTAATACTGAAGGTGTGGCGGTTATATGTTGTGGGGTCCCGGCCGGACCTATATTATATAGTCATTACATGGGAGGTGTTACAATTTGGTATCAGAGCTAGGTTGAGTGTTCTTGCGAGGTCTAGTGTTTTCGGATCGCGTAAAGAGATTATCCACATAGGAGTATTGTGCGGGATCATGAGTATCCCTTTGTTCGAGTCTCGCGAGTATAGCTTGATTAGTTTGTTTCCTTGCTTGTGCTAGGATGTTGGCGACAATGCGGGGACGTCGAGGAGGCTGGAGGAGCCTCCGGGGAGCAGTGCTACTGCTCCGGGCCTCATGATTGTTGGCATGTCCCCGACTGATTTCTGTCGTATTCTAGCAGAAGCTTTGGTGTCAGCTCTAGCGGTGAGAGTGTCATCTGTTGCGACGCCTGTCACACCAGATGGAGCTCGAGAGTTGACAGTTCCTAGAGCATTGGAGAAATATTCTGACCAAGCCCAGAGTCGAAAGGACGTTGGAGCAGAGCGATGTGAAGGGGAACCTTTCAAATCACAGTGGAAATCGGAGGGAAGCCGGGGAAGGAAAAGATTTCGTTCCTTTAAGCCTAGTGGGAGAAGCGGTGCAGCTTCTGGGGAGATCCGCTACAAAGGACCCATGTCGTGCTTTAAGTGTGGCAAGGTGGGCCACATCACTCGGTTCTGTTCCGAGGGTGGAGCTGAGACGGAGCAGGGGTTGGAACAGTCGGTGCGTTCCGGTCTTAGTTATACGGAAAAGGGAAAATCAGTGGAGTCGAGCGCTTCACGCTTTCCTCCGGTGCAGCCTAGTGATTCTGCCCTTGGGCAGCAAGAGACTTTTCGTCAACCCGATGTGACGGCAGGTACGAAAAGTTTAGATTTTCGTTTGTTATCTAAAGCTATTTGCGATCTTTCGTATTTGTTGTGCGCGTATATAGGTTTCGTGTTAGTCTTTGGTTACCCCTCTCGAGTGTAGTTCGACACGGGAGCGTCACACTCTTTTCTTGCGGGAAGCTTTACCTGAGGGATCAGTGTTGAGTCTGTCAAGATAGAGGTGGTACTGAGCGTGCGCATACCGAATGGGTCTTTCATGACCACCATGAGGGCAGGACGCATTGTGTTGCAAATTTGCGATTGCGATTTTGAGTTGGTAGCAGCGATTCTGCCACTGGCCAAATTTGACGTTATCTTAGGGATGGACTGTCTTGTAGAGCAGCGAGCTAGTATCGACTGTCAGTTGAAGGTGGTAACCCTGAGAGGCAAGGGTAGAGCAGAGGTCAAGTTTGAAGGCCTAAGCGGAGTAGCTTGCTCCCTGATTTCCGCCATGCAAGTGAGGAGTGCGGTAAACCAAGGAGGCGAGGCGTTCATAGCTTTGTTGGAGACTCGCTCCACAAGGTTGGCTATTGGAGATGTTCCGGTAGTGGAAGAGTTTGAGGATGTATTCCCCGAGGAGCTTCCGGGAGCACCTCCTCAGCGTGAAATCGATTTTTCGATAGAGTTAGTACCGGGTGCGAGGCCGGTGTCGCGACCTCCGTTTAGGATGGCACCGAAGGAACTAGCCGAGCTTAAGGTTCAGTTGCAAGAATTGTTAGAGCAAGGGTACATTAGGCCCAGCTCTTCGCCGTGGAGCGCGTCGGTATTGTTCGTGAAGAAAAAGAACGGAAGTATGCGGTTGTGCATTGATTACCGTGAACTGAATAAGTTGACCGTCAAGAATAAATACCCGATTCCCCGAATCGATGATCTGTTCGACCAGTTAGTGGGGTCGGTGGTGTACTCCAAGTTGGACTTGAAGTCGGGGTACTACCAGTTGAAGATTCGAGAAGAGGACATTGCCAAGACAGCGTTTGGGACTCGGTATGGCCACTATGAGTTTTCGGTGATGTCGTTCGGACTGACGAACACGCCATCTGTGTTCATGGATTTGATGAACAGGGTTTTTCGACCATTTTTGGATTCGTTTGTGGTGGTGTTCATAGATGATATCTTGGTATATTCAAAATCGGAAGCGGAGCATGAGTCTCACTTGAGGCTAGTATTGCAGACTCTAAGGGAGAACCAGCTTTATGCTAAGTTCTCGAAGTGTGAGTTTTGGATCGAGAAGGTGGCATTTTTGGGTCACATGATCAGTGGAGATGGGGTGGCGATAGATCCGGCGAAGATTGAAGCCATTAGAGATTGGCCTATTTTGAAAACCGTGGCGGAAGTCCGGAGTTTCCTTGGACTAGCTGGTTACTACATAAGGTTCGTGGAGAACTTCTCGTGGGTGGCATTTCCCCTTGCCACTCTTACTCGCAAGGACCAAAAGTTCGTATGGACGCCAGAGTGTGCCCGTGCGTTTGAGAATCTGAAGGAAAGGTTGATGTCTGCTCCGATCCTTAGTCTTCCTAGTGGGACGGAAGGATTTCAGATTTTCAGTGACGCATCAGGTTGCGGTTTGGGTTGCGTGCTGGTGCAGTACGGAAATGTGATAGCTTATGGGTCAAGGCAGTTAAAGACTCATGAGAGGAATTACCCCGTCCATGATCTGGAGTTGGCGGCGGTAATCTTTGCTTTAAAATTGTGGCGGCACTACGTATATGGTGCAAAGGTGGAGATCTTCACGGATCACAAGAGCCTGAGGTATCTCCTAGACCAAAAGGATCTGAATATGCGGCAACGTAAGTGGGTCGAGTTCCTTGGGGACTACGACGTGGAGATTTAGTATACGCGAGGCAAAGCCAACGTGGTGGCGGATGCCTTGAGTAGGAAGTACTCCGGGCAAGGTAATTGGATTGAGGCGCATGACGAGCGTTTGGTGCGAGACTTGGAGTCTCTTGACAACATTGCTTGTGTGGCTAGAGGTGAGTCTAGCGTGGCTCGGTTGAACTGGATTGAAATGCAGTGTGATATAACGGATCGAATCTAAGAGGCGACTAGTTCAGACGAAGAGTGCCATCGGTTGGTGTTGGAAGCTCAGCAAAGCGAAGGCAATGCTTTGGAGATGGTCGGTGGGATTTTGAAAAGAGACGGAAGGGTTTGTGTTCCACGTTTTTGCAAGCTCCGCGAGGAGTTGATGTTTGAGGCTCACTTTACGAAGTACTCAGTTCATCCAGGTAGTACAAAGATGTACTCGGATATGAAGAAATCCTTTTGGTGGCCTGGGATGAAGCGGGATGTAGCTGAGTATGTAAGCCGGTGTCAGACTTGTGCTTTAGTGAAGGCTGAGTGGCAAAGGCCCGACGAGTTCTTGAAGCCTCTTCCTATCCCCTAATGGAAATTCGACGATATCTCCATGGATTTTGTGCATGGTTTCCTCGGTCGCAGCAGGGTAACGATGCGATTTGGGTGATAGTGGATCGCCTGACCAAGGTGGCTAACTTCATTTCGAATCAGAAGGACGATGGCGTGGAGAAGCTGGTGGAGCTTTATGCTCAAAATATTGTGCGGTTGCACGGGATTCCTAAGAGCATTGTTAGTGATTGCGATGGGCGGTTCACGTCGAAGGAATGGAGGTTAGTGCATAAAAGTTTAGTACCGCGTTCCATCCGCAGAACGATGGTCAGACGGAGCGAACGAATCGTACTTTGAAGGATATGTTGAGGATGTGTCCTCTTGACTTTGGTAGGAGTTGGGAAGACCACCTTTTCATGGTGGAGTTCGCTTGTAATAATAGCTTCCAAGCGAGTATCAAGATGGCGCCATGCGAAGCATTATATGGAAGGAGGTGTCGAACGCCGATGTCTTGGGCAGAGGCGGGAGACACTAAGCTTTTGGGAAAGCAAGTGGTGGAAGATGCTTGCGAGATCGTGCGGACGATTCAGGAGCGCATGAAGGTTGCCCAGGATCGGCAGGCGAAGTATTTTAATGCGCGCCATAGAAATGTGGAGTTTGCAGTGGGCGACATGGTCTACTTGAAGATCAAGTCGTTCAAGGGCGTTTCGCATGTGCGACGACTCAAGAAGTTGACTCTGAGATATTTGGGTCTGTTAGAGGTTACAGAGCGTATAGGCGAAGCATCCTATCATTTGGCATTGTCCGCCGAGCTGAGTGGATTACATGATCTTTTCCATGTCTCTGTGCTGAGGAAAGCTTTGGTAGAGCCAAGCGTCGTGGTCGAAGCGGCGGTGGTGCCGGTGATGGAGGATCTGAGGACGAGGGTTCGTCTGATCTGCGTGGAGGACTCGGAAGTCCGGCAGTTGCGTAACAAGGAAGTCAGGCTTGTAAAGGTGCGATGGGACAATTGTGGGCGAGACGAATTCTCTTGGGAGCGTGAGCAAGAGATGCGGAAGGACTTCCCGGAACTCTTTGCATCAGGTATGCATCGTGGTTTTCTGTTTCAGTTTTGAAATTTCGAGGACGAAATTCTTTAAAGGGGGGTGGAGTTGTAACACCCCAATTTTTGATGTTCTGTGAGTTAACGTCGGGTGGTGGGTACTACCACCGGCGGTAGTTAAATGCGAGAGGTCGACGATCATCGATGGGGCGCGCTTTCATCGAAGGCACTAGCGCGGTACGGTAGTGCTAGCGCGGCGCGGTAGAAGGTTGCTAGAAAGTGAAAAACGAGGTCTGTTGCTAGCGCGGGGCGATTGCCCTACCGCTGGCGTTAGGGCTTCTTCTCAGCTGGGAGTCGCTGAGACAGCAAGGGTGTTCGCGGAGCTAGCGCAGCGCGTTAGCGCTACCGTTGCACGGTAGCTGACGAAACCAGATTCGTAAATAGCTAATCGGGGCGTCCGTTTGGTTTAGATCTTGATCGGACAGCTGTGAGGGGTTCGTGGGAGAACCCTAAGTAGGGCTGAAAAGGTTTCCATTCATCATTCCTTTTCATTCTTGGGTTTTGAGGGCTTGAGGGAGAGGAGGGGTTTGGAGGAGGAAGAGAGCTATTTCCCGCCATTGTTGGAGCTTCGGAGCTCCGTTCGCCGATCCGAGACCAGCGGCGCGTAGGGGACGTCGAGGCGCTTCTTTTCCTCCATTCTTGTGCAAGTTTCTCATGGCTAGGAGGAAATCTCAAAAGGTAACAACATTTCTCCTCCCGGTCTTTAGGATGCGTGCATGACATCCCTTTTTCCTCTATTTTTTCTTTATTTTGGCACCGGATCCGTCGAGTGAGAGGGATTCGGGTCGCCTTGGTTTAAGAGGAACCATCGGGTCGATTGAGTCCGTCCCCGACATGATTTTGCATTAGAGATCCGCTCCGTTAGCGGATTAGGCATTGTGGTTGAAGCCGGAATCGCGACCGTTGGTCTGATTCGGTGATGTTGCTTGACGCACATTTTAGGGATTTTACTAGAAATCCGATTACGGCGAAAACGTTGTTGTAATGCCCTTGTATTTTCGTATGAGAACGAATGTTGGTTTGTGGGCGGGGAGATATTGTGCGTGAGTTTTGGCTTGTGATGCCTGTTTGTATTGTGAAGGCGTGGAATTGCCTTGTGGTCGGCTGGCCCGCCCGTGATATTGCAAGTCATGAGTGG
Organism: Dactylorhiza incarnata; assembly: GCA_033032865.1. Classification (NCBI taxonomy): domain Eukaryota; kingdom Viridiplantae; phylum Streptophyta; class Magnoliopsida; order Asparagales; family Orchidaceae; genus Dactylorhiza; species Dactylorhiza incarnata. The sequence goes on from JAWHQI010000384.1 coordinate 547,515, forward strand.
AGGGTGTCCCGGCAAGACAAGTCCCCCCTTCTGTGTTGATTGTAGTGAAATTGATGAGATTGTATGAGATTGAGAACGCCTTGGAATGAGGACAAGCCCGATGGCGCTGTGAGCCATGTGCGGGTGGGGTCCAGGCACGAGTGCATAGCATCGTTGATGCTTGATGCGATGATGGAGGCAAGAACAAGTGAGCTAATGGATGAGCCCGATGGCATGGTGGGCCAGGCGAGGTGGGATCACGACATGAGTTCTTGGCCTTGGGCTACGATGCCCTTTGGGGGAAATGATGAGTACCCTATGGTTGTGATGTGATGGATGATGTGTTAGATTCATACGCATTTGGGTGCCTTGGGTGAAACCGGGTTGCATTCATATTAGCATTTGTAGGCCTCTTTTTTATTAGTTGCTCAACATAGAAACGTGGATGATGGTTGTGACACTCATGTCGGTTGTTTATGTTGCTTTTCTTTATATACATGTGCATACGAAGTGCTGACTTGCAGGGTGAAGTAATTCCCCGAGGTCCGCTAGGATGGCCGGGAGGAGGGGTGTTGTTACACCGTTTGTGGTCAGCCATAGCTGACCCTCGTTTACCGCTCTTTGTGATTTGGATGCAGGCCAAGGATCGCAGGCTGGACCTAGCTTGTCGGCCAAAAAGGCCTAAAGCCTCATGGAGTGTTTACTTTGCCTTCCTGCATTTCTGTACTTGCCTTTTCTTGTTTTCGGCTTGCATGCCGAGGTAGCTTAGGGAAGCTAGTTTTTCCCTTTTGGGGATTTCTTTTTGTGTTGAATGTTTGATGACTTGGATACTGGTTTTGTAAGGCCTTAAGGCCGGTTTTACTCCAATGTAGTTGTGGACAATCTCTGTGTTTCTTAGTTTTGTTTCCGCTGTGTTATCTGAGTTTTGAGTTTGGTAGTTATATCATCTTTTAATACTGAAGTTGTGGCGGTTATATGTTGTGGGGTCCCGGACGGACCTATATTATATAGTCATTACAAGGGAGGTGTTACAATTTGGTATCAGAGCTAGGTTGAGTGTTCTTGCGATGTCTAGTGTTTTCGGATCGCGTAAAGAGATTGTCCACATAGGAGTATTGTGCGGGATCATGAGTACCCCTGTGTTCGAGTATCGCGAGTAGAGCTTGATTAGTTTATTTCTTTGCTTGTGCTAGGATGTTGGCGACATTGCGAGGACGTCGAGGAGGCAGGAGGAGCCTCCGGGGAGCAGTGCTACTGCTCCAGGACTCATGATTGTGGGCATGTCCCCGGCTGATTTCTGTCGTATGCTAGCAGAAGCTTTGGTGTCAGCTCTAGCGGTGAGAGTGACATCGGTTGCGACGCCTGTCACACCAGATGGAGCTCGAGAGTTGACAGTTCCTATAGCGTTGGAGAGATATTCCGACCAAGCCCAGAGTCGAAAGGACGTTGGAGCAGAGCGATGTGAAGGGGAACATTCCAAATCACAGTGGAAATCGGAGTGAAGCCGATGAAGGAAAAGATTGCGTTCATTTAAGCCTAGTGGGAGAAGCGGTGCAGCTTCTGGGGAGATCCTCTCCAAAGGACCCATGTCGTGCTTTAAGTGTGGCAAGGTGGGCCACATAGCTCGGTTCTGTTCCGAGGGTGGAGCTGAGTCGGAGCAGGGGCTGGAACAGTCGGTGCGTTCCGATCTTAGTTATGCGGAAAAGGGAAAATCAGTGGAGTCGAGCGCTTTACGCTTTCCTCCGGTGCAGCCTAGTGATTCTGCCCTTGGGCAGCAAGAGACATTTTGTCAACTCGATATGACGGCAAGTATGAAAAGTTTAGATTTTCGTTTGTTATCTTAAAGCTGTTTGCGATCTTTCGTATTTGTTGTGCGCGTATATAGGTTTCATGCTAGTCTTTAGTTACCCCTCTCGAGTGTTGTTCGACACGGGAGTGTCACACTCTTTTCTTGCGGGAAGCTTTACCCGAGGGATCAGTGTTGAGTCTATCAAGGTAGAGGTGGTACTGAGCGTGCGCATACCGAATGGGTCTTTCATGACCACCGTGAGGGAAGGACGCATTGTGTTGCAAATTTGCGATTGCGATTTCGAGTTGGTAGCAGCGATTTTGCCACTGGCCGAATTTGACGTTATCTTAGGGATGGACTGGCTTGCAGAGCATCGAGCTAGTATCGACTGCCAGTTGAAGGTGGTAACCCTGAGAGGCAAGGGTAGAGCAGAGGTCAAGTTTGAAGGCCTAAGCGGAGTGGCTTGCTCCCTGATTTCCGCCATGCAAGTGAGGCGTGCGGTAAACCAAGGAGGCGAGGCGTTCATAGCTTTGTTGGAGACTCACTCCACAAGGTTGGCTATTGGAGATGTTCCGGTGGTGGATGAGTTTGAGGATGTATTCTCCGAGGAGCTTCCGGGAGCACCTCCTCAACGTGAAATCAATTTTTCGATAGAGTTGGTACCGGGTGCGAGGCCGGTGCCGCGACCTCCGTTTAGGATGGCACCAAAGGAACTAGCCGAGCTTAAGGTTTAGTTGCAAGAATTGTTAGAGCAAGGGTACATTAGGCCCAGCTCTTCGTCGTGGAGCGCGCCGGTATTGTTTGTGAAGAAAAAGGACGGAAGTATGCGGTTGTGCATTGATTACCGTGAACTGAATAAGTTGACCGTCAAGAATAAATACCTGATTCCCCGAATCGATGATCTGTTCGACCAGTTAGTGGGATCGGTGGTGTACTCCAAGTTGGACTTGAAGTCGGGGTACTACCAGTTGAAGATTCGAGAAGAGGACATTGCCAAGACAGTGTTTGGGACTCGGTATGGCCACTATGAGTTTTCCGTGATGCTGTTCGGACTGATGAACGAGCCATCTGTGTTCATGGATTTGATGAACAGTGTTTTTCGACCGTTTTTGAATTCGTTTGTGGTGGTGTTCATAGATGATATCTTGGTATATTCAAAATCGGAAGCGGAGCATGAGTCTCACTTGAGGCTAGTATTGCAGACTCTAAGGGAGAACCAGCTTCATGCTAAGTTCTCGAAGTGCGAGTTTTGGATCGAGAAGGTGGCATTTTTGGGTCACATGATTAGTGGAGATGGGGTGGCGGTAGATCCGGCGAAGATTGAAGCCATTAGAGATTGGCCTGTTTTGAAAATCGTAGCGGAAGTTTGGAGTTTCCTTGGACTAGACGGTTACTACATAAGGTTCGTGGAGAACTTCTCGCGGGTGGCATTGCCCCTCACCACTCTTACTCGCAAAGACCAAAAGTTCGTATGGACGCCGGAGTGTGCCCGTGCGTTTGAGAATCAGAAGGAAAGGTTGATGTCTGCTCCGATCCTTTGTCTTTCTAGTGGGACGGAAGAATTTTAGATTTTCAGTGATGCATCAGGTTGCAGTTTGGGTTGTGTGCTGGTGCAGCACGACAATGTGATAGCTTATGGGTCAAGGCAGTTAAAGACTCATGAGAGGAATTACCCCGTCCATGATCTGGAGTTGGCGGCGGTAATCTTTGCGTTAAAATTGTGGAGGGCACTACGTATATGGTGCAAAGGTGGAGATCTTCATGAATCACAAGAGCCTGAGGTATCTCCTAGACCAATAGGATCTGAATATGTGGCAGCGTAGGTGGGTCGAGTTCCTTGGGGACTATGACGTGGAGATTCAGTATACGTTAGGCAAAGCCAACGTGGTGGAGGATGCCTTGAGTAGGAAGTACTCCGGGAAAGGTAATTGGATTGAGGCGCACGACGAGCGTTTGGTGCGAGACTTGGAGTCTCTTGACATTGCTTGTGTGGCTAGAGGTGAGTCTAGCGTGGCTCGGTTGAACTGGATTGAAATGCAGTGTGATATAACGGATCGAATCCGAGAGGCGACTAGTGCAGATGAAGAGTGTCAACGGTTGGTGTTGGAAGCTCAGCAAAGCGAAGGCAATGCTTTGGAAATGGTCGGTGGGATTTTGAAAAGAGACGGAAGGGTTTATGTTCCGCGTTTTGGCAAGCTCCGCGAGGAGTTGATGTTTGAGGCTCACTTTACGAAGTACTCCATTCATCCAGGTAGTACAAATATGTACTCGGATTTGAAGAAATCCTTTTGGTGGTCTGGGATGAAGTGGGATGTAGCTGAGTATGTAAGCCGGTGTCAGACTTGTGCTTTAGTGAAGGCTGAGTGCCAAAGGCCCGGCGGGTTCTTGAAGCCTCTTCCTATCCCCGAATGAAAATTCGACGATATCTCCATGGATTTTGTGCATGGTTTGCCTCGACGCAGCAGGCTAACGATGCGATTTGGGTGATAGTGGATCGCCTGACCAAGGTGACTCACTTCATTCCGAATCAGAAGGGCGATGGCGTGGAGAACCTCGTGGAGCTTTATGTTCGAAATATTGTGCGGTTGCACGGGATTCCTAAGAGCATTGTTAGTGATCGCGATGGGCGGTTCACGTCGATGGACTGGAGGTTAGTGCAGAAAAGTTTAGGCACCAAACTCAAGTTTAGTACCGCATTCCATCCGCAGACCGATGGTCAGACGGAGCGAACGAATCGTACTTTGGAGGATATGTTGAGGATGTGTGCTCTTGACTTTGGTAGGAGTTGGGAAGACCACCTTTTTATGGTGGAGTTCGCTTATAATAATAGCTTCCAGGCGAGTATCAAGATGGCTCCATACGAAGCATTGTATGGAAAGAGGTGTCGAATGCCGATGTCTTGGGCAGAGGCCTGAGACACTAAGCTTTTGGGAAAGCAAGTGGTGGCAGATGCTTGCGAGATCGTGCGGATGATTCAGGAGCGCATGAAGGTTGCCCAGGATCAGCAGTCGAAGTATTTTAACGCGCACCATAGAAATATGGAGTTTGTAGTGGGCGGCATGGTCTACTTGAAGATCAAGCCGTTCAAGGGCGTTTTGCGTGTACGGCGACTCAAGAAGTTGAGTCCGAGATATTTGGGTCTGTTCGAGGTTACGGAGCATATAGGCGAAGCAGCCTATCGTTTGGCATTGTCCGCCGAGCTGAGTGGGTTACATGAAGTTTTCCATGTCTCTGTGTTGAGGAAAGCTTTGGTAGAGCTAAGCATCGTGGTCGAAGCGGCGGTGGTGCCGGTGATGGAGGATCTGAGGACGAGGGTTCATCCGATCTGCGTGGAGGACTCGGAAGTCCGGTAGTTGTGTAACAAGGAAGTCAGGCTTGTAAAGGTGCGATGGGACAATTGCGGGCGAGATGAATTCTCTTGCGAGCGTGAGCAAGAGATGCGGAAGGACTTCCCGGAACTCTTTGCATCAGGTATGCATCGTGGTTTTCTGTTTCAGTTTTGAAATTTCGAGGACGGAATTCTTTTAAGGGGGATGGAGTTGTAACACCCCAGTTTTTGTTGTTCTGCGAGTTAACGTCGGGCGGTAGGTACTACCGCCGACGGTAGTTAAATGCGAGAGGTCGACAATCGTCGAAGGGGCGCGCTTTCGTTGAAGGCACTAGCGCGGCGCGGCAGTGCTAGCGCGGCGCGGTAGAAGGTGGCTAAAAAGTGAAAAATGAGGTCTGTTGCGAGTGCGGGGCGATAGCCCTACCGCTGGCATCAGGGCTTCTTCTCAGCTGGGAGCCGCTGAGACGGCAAGGGTGTTCGCGGAGCTAGCGCGGCGCGTTAGCGCTACCGCCGCAGGGTAACTGACGGAACCAGATTCGTAAATAGCTAATCGGGGCGTCCGTTTGGTTTAGATCTTGACTGGACGGCTGTGAGGGGTTTATGGGAGAACCCTAAGTAGGGCTGAAATGGTTTCCTTTCATCATTCCTTTTCATTCTTGGGTTTTGAGGGCTTGAGGGAGAGGAGGGGTTTGTAGGAGGAAGAGAGCTAGTTCCCGCCATTGTTGGAGCTTCGGAGCTCCGTTCGCCGATCCGAGACCGGTAGCGCGTAGGGGACGTCGAGGCGCTTCTTTTCCTCCATTCTTGTGCAAGTTTCTCATGGCTAGGAGGAAATCTCAAAAGGTAACGACATTTCTCCTCCCTGTCTTTAGGATGCGCGCATGACATTCCTTTTTCCTCTCTATTTTTCTGCATTTTGGCACCGGATCCGTCGAGTGAGAGGGATCTAGGTCGCTGATGAGTACTTTTTGTACTCATCTTTTAGTATTATTTTAATATAGTTTTAAATTGAATTTATATAAATTATATGTATTTTCTTATTTAATCTGTTCCTTTTTAATTTCTTCAACTAATTTAAGCTTATTTTATGTTTTGCAGGTTTTCTGGGCAATTTGAGTAAAAATGTCAAGTACACGCCCAAGGTCACGGCGTGACCAAGGGCGTGTCAGCCTAAGATGTGTTCCACACCTGCTGCCGCCACTTCGGGCTCATTCCGTGAAGATTCGCCAACTACACGCCCCAGGTCACGGGCGTGACAAAGGGCGTGACATCCAAGTCACGGCCGGGACCACGCCACCAGCATCCAGATCGAGCCGCCGCGTCATTTAAAGTTACACGCCCTCGGTCACGGGCGTGACCGAGGGCGTGACCTCCAGTCACGGGTGTGACTCGCCCCAAACTTCTTCCCGCCAGAGTTTCCCGCCAGCAGCACTATTTCAAGATTACACGCCCCAGGCCTGCATTGAAGCCAGAACGCGCCCTCTCCGCACCAGCATCGATCACGCTCCTTACACGCCCTTGGTCACGGGCGTGACCAAGGGCGTGTAACATCAAATTTCTGCCTATTTAAAGGGAGCTTCTCCAGATCTTCAAGGACGAATTATTAGGATTAGAATTTCATTTTCTTGTACTATTTTCATGTTTCTAGTAGTTCTTATGCTCCTCCTTTATTTCTTATGATGGTAGCTATTTCAATTCAAAGCTTGTAGTTTCTCTTGTAATCTCAATTTTATGTATTCTTCTTTTTACAATTGACACTAATAAAATCGTAATTTTTAGTCTCTAATTTGCCCGCTCTTTTCGCTATGTTTTCTTCCTCCTCTTCTTATGATTCCTCCGTGATCATGAGCAACTAATCACATTTGTGCTCGGCTTAGATGATCCAAGGATGATGCAATCTCTTTTTGTGTTTTAGAATTCTGTTCTTAGTGTTAAAACGCTTACGATTTACCGTGACCAACTCGTTCTAGTAACGGTTTTCATCTTTTGACGGCCGAGAGGCCCTTAAGACGGATCGGTCATTGGTAAAGAGAGTCGAGCGTACCCCTCGAGAGAGGACATACGTAACTCTTCCGGACGGGATTTACATCTCAGTGAGGTCCTTCTCTTAAAGCAAGTCTTAAGCCACTTGATTATAGAACGAGAGTTCGGTCGTGTGCAACTTAAGCTTAGTTGAGCCAACCCTCGAGAGAGGAGCACTCATGCTTTTGGAACCTCCGCGGTCAAGGACACTCTAACACGAGATCGATTTCTAATACACGTTTCTTTTGCTTAGTCTAAGGTGATTCGAAAGCCGTGCGCTAGTTTTTATTAATTAGTAAAATTAAATTACATAAACCCAACCTTATTCTTCTATCGGTAAAATAATAAACATTCACTCGAAGTAGAAGTACTTAACATGACCCGAGTCTAATATGACCTTGTTCTTGCGAGATCTTATACTTCACTCAATACGGTACACTTGCCGTTATCGTTTGTAGTTATAATTTTGCACGTCAAGTATTTTTATAACTGCGACGCATTTTTATGCATCAAGTTTTTGGCGCCGTTGCCGGGGATATTTGTTGATATTTTGAAAAGAGTGAATTTTATTAATATTATCATTTTTTTTATTTATTAAAATAATAAAAAAAAAATCTTATTTTTTATTTCAATTCCATTCATTTAAAATCCGTTTGTTTTTCAAAAAAATATATGTTTTGGCTATCCGGCACGCTTGAGAATGCTAATAATGTCTTAGAACTTTCGGCTTCTATTAACGCGCTTCAAGATAAAATCAATGATTTAGAAGCCGCGGTTAGGATAAATAATGTTATTAGGGAACATTTTTCGCAAAATTCTCAAAATTTTAATAAAGAAAATAGTTTTCATTACAATTATCAAAATAATTTTTCCTATGAAAGTAATTTTTGTGAAAATAATTTTTCAAATTTCTACGAGAATAATTTTCCTAACGCTAATAATTCTAATTTTCAAAATTCTCAAAATTTTAATAGTGAAAATAATTTTTATTCTAATTATGAAAACAATTTTTCTCAAAATAATTTCTATGATTTATATGAAAATAATTTTTCTAACTCTTATGAGAATTCTAGCTATAATTTAAATTCTCAAAAATTTTCTTATGAAAATATTTTTAATTTTAATAAAGGTAATTCTCATGAATCTTATGAAAATAATTTTCATGATTTTTATTCTAATAATTTTCATGATTTTTATTCTAATAATTTTCATGAGGAAAATAATTATTATAAGAAAAATACTTTTTATAATCCAGATAACGCTGGTGATTCTTTTTCACTCACCGACGTGGATTATTCATGGTGGGCAAGCCACCCGGATAGTCTTCGTGGCGATGAAGAAATTTCATCTCCTAAAAATTTTGATTCCCTAATTTCTCCTCCCTCCCAGATTTTAGAAAATTCGTTAAGTCAAAATTTGTCGCATTTTCATGATAATTCGCTAACGCCGCCTATTTTTGAAAATGAAATAAATGAAAATGATGATTCTACGCGTTTTGACATAACGATTATTTTAGGGGAGAAAACCTTTATTTTAAACGAACAATCGGATTTTAATCTTTTTCTTTCACAAGTGACTCCTCGTGAAATTGTTTCTGACCCCTTTGCTTTTGATTCTTCAATTCCTAATGATTTTCATGTAGAGGATGAGCCGTCGCAACTAAACGTCATCGTGGACCCATTTGTAGCTCATCTAAAAAAATTCAAATCACCTCAGGTATGGATAGGTGATTCGAATTTACACTCTCAACCTAAAAGCAACAAGGAGAATCAAATAGCAAGTGGAGGAGTCGTCGGGCAACGGATCACATCCAAATTCCTGCAACGCATATTCAGGGAGTTGCCCGTGCACCTTAAATTCTATTTTCATTTTAGCTAACACTAACCGTCTAGCTTAAAGACGGGAAAAACAAAGCGCTCTTGGGAGGCACCCCTTGCTCATCTTTAATTTCTTATATTCTTCTTTTACAAGTTTTTCTTTCAAGTATTCTTCATACTTAGTTTTAAACATTGAGGACAATGTATAATTTTAAGTATGGGGGTGTAGCTTTGCATTCCCTGTATTTTTATTTGATAAAAAAAAATTTATAAAAATTATAAAAATGTAATTTCTTGGAAAGGGCGCTTTGGGCTTGAATTCCCATCACAGCTCCTAGTACCTTGCGAACCCTTCACCGGGCAGCCCTTGGGAAGTCCAAGAAATAATAAAAAAATAATAATAATAAATACGCCTAGCCTTGTTGTTTTTAATTTAGTTTGAGGTACGATTATAAGTATTCCTACATTTTTAATTTAGCTAAATATTTTATTTGATCAGAATTTGTTAAAACTAAATTTGAAGTAATTTAGTTTTAAGAAACACTTTATGTTTTTAATTCAATTAGAGAATTTATTTAACACTACTTCTCCATTTAATTTTAAATAGCTTCATTTTATGGCAAATTGGCTAAACATATCTAGATTTCTATTATATTCTCTTTTAACTTTAAGAACTTAGGAAATTTCATTCCACTAAAAAAAAATTTGCTCTCAAAATAATTTAATTTATAAACTATAAGTATTTCTTCCCCCTCACCCTTTGTTGGCAAATAAAAAAAATGTAGAAAAAGATCATATGTCATGGAAATAAGAGGATAAAATTCATTATTTCCTAAAACATATGCACCCAAAATCATTTAAAAGATTATATGTCATGATGTAAGAGGATAAACTTCATTACATCTAAAACATATACATTTGGGGTTTTTGATTGAAGAGAATTGTTAAAAGATTATATGGCGTGGAAAATAAGAGGATAAAATTCATTATTTTCCTAAACATATACAATTTCGTATTCAAATGAGGCGAGAGGATAAAATTCATCACCTCTATTCAAGAACTCTTCATTTGCCATTTCGTTCAAACCCATCCCTAGCCAATTTCATTGTTTCTAGTCCTAAACTAAATTATTAAGAGAGCAGTATTTTAGTATGTGTCTTTTCCTTAAGCTTCTTTTATGTTAGAGTGTCTATAATTTCAATCTAATTTTGTTTGAAAATTTCTATAATTTTGTTTGAAAATTTCTATAATTTTGATTGCTAAATAGTTATCTTGAGAAGTAGTTAGCTAAACAAATTTCTCTTTTTAAATTATCAACATAACTTATGACTTAATTCTTGAATTCCTAAAATTTGCCTTTGACTTATTCATGGTTTAATAAAATTTTAGTTAATTAGAAATAATATCGATGTCTTGTAATTCTTTCCTCACTCTTTTGCTCTGGAATAGCAAAATCTCAAGTATGGGGATGTTTGATGAGTACTTTTTGTACTCATCTTTTAGTATTATTTTAATATAGTTTTAAATTGAATTTATATAAATTATATGTATTTTCTTATTTAATCTGTTCCTTTTTAATTTCTTCAACTAATTTAAGCTTATTTTATGTTTTGCAGGTTTTCTGGGCACTTTGAGTAAAAATGTCAAGTACACGCCCAAGGTCACGGCGTGACCAAGGGCGTGTCAGCCTAAGATGTGTTCCAGACCTGCTGTCGCCACTTCGGGCCCATTCCGTGAAGATTCACCAAGTACACGCCCCAGGTCACGGGCGTGACAAAGGGCGTGACATCCAAGTCACGGCCGGGACCACGCCACCAGCATCCAGATCGAGCCGCCGCGTCATTTAAAGTTACACGCCCTCGGTCACGGGCGTGACCTCCAGTCACGGGCGTGACTCGCCCCAAACTTCTTCCCGCCAGAGTTTCCCGCCAGCAGCACTATTTCAAGATTACACGCCCCAGGTCACGGGCGTGACCTAGGGCGTGACGCGTCCGAAATGCCTGCATTGAAGCCAGAACGCGCCCTCTCCGCACCAGCATCGATCTCGCTCCTTACACGCCCTTGGTCACGGGCGTGACCAAGGGCGTGTAACATCAAATTTCTGCCTATTTAAAGGGAGCTTCTCCAGATCTTCAAGGACGAATTATTAGGATTAGAATTTCATTTTCTTGTACTATTTTCATGTTTCTAGTAGTTCTTATGCTCCTCCTTTATTTCTTATGATGGTAGCTATTTCAATTCAAAGCTTGTAGTTTCTCTTGTAATCTCAATTTTATGTATTCTTCTTTTTACAATTGACACTAATAAAATCGTAATTTTTAGTCTCTAATTTGCCCGCTCTTTTCGCTATGTTTTCTTCCTCCTCTTCTTATGATTCCTCCGTGATCATGAGCAACTAATCACTTTTGTGCTCGGCTTAGATGATCCAAGGATGATGCAATCTCTTTTTGTGTTTTAGAATTCTGTTCTTAGTGTTAAAACGCTTACGATTTACCGTGGCCAACTCGTTCTAGTAACGGTTTTCGTCTTTTGACGGCCGAGAGGCCCTTAAGACGGATCGGTCATTGGTAAAGAGAATCGAACGTACCCCTCGAGAGAGGACATACGTAACTCTTCCGGACGGGATTAACATCCCAGTGAGGTCCTTCTCTTAAAGCAAGTCTTAAGCCACTTGATTATAGAACGAGAGTTCGGTCGTGTGCAACTTAAGCTTAGTTGAGCCAACCCTCGAGAGAGGAGCACTCATGCTTTTGGAACCTCCGCGGTCAAGGCCACTCTAACACGAGATCGATTTCTACTACACGTTTCTTTTGCTTAGTCTAAGGTGATTCGAAAGTCGTGCGCTAGTTTTAATTAATTAATAAAATTAAATTACATGAACCCAACCTCATTCTTCTATCGGTAAAATAATAAACATTCACTCGAAGTAGAAGTACTTAACATGACCCGAGTCTAATACGACCTTGATCTTGCGAGATCCTATACTTCACTCGATATGGTACACTTGCCGTTATCGTTTGTAGTTATAATTTTGCACGTCAAGTATTTTTATAACTGCGACGCATTTTTATGCATCAGTCGCCTTGGTTCAAGAGGAACCATCGGGTCGATTGAGTCCGTCCCCGACATGATTTTTCATTAGAGATCTGCTCCGTTAGCGGATTAGGCATTGTGGTTGAAGCCGGAATCGCGACCGTTGGTCCGATTCGGTGATGTTGTTTGACGTGCATTTTCAGGGATTTTACTAGAAATCCGATTACGGCAAAAACGTCGTTGTAACGCCCTTGTATTTTCGTATGAGAACGAATGTTGGTTTGTGAGCGGGGAAATATTGTGCGTGAGTTTTGTCTTGTGATGCATGTTTGTATTGTGAAGGCGCGGAATTGTCTTGTGGTCGACTGGCCCGCCCGTGATATTGCAAGTCATGTATGGAGGGTGTCCCGGCAAGACAAGTCCCCCCTTCTGTGTTGATTGTAGTGAAATTGATGAGATTGTATGAGATTGAGAACGCCTTGGAATGAGGACAAGCCCGATGGCGCTGTGAGCCATGTGTAGGTGGGGTCCAGGCACGAGTGCCTAGCATCATTGATGCTTGATGCGATGATGGAGGAAAGAACAGGTGAGCTGATGGATGAGCCTGATGGCATGGTGAGCCAGGCGAGGTGGGATCACGGCATGAGTTCTTGGCCTTGGGCTACGATGCCCTTTGGGGGAAATGATGAGTACCCTATGGTTGTGATGTGATGGATGATGTATGATGATGTGTTAGATTCATACGCATTATGGTGCCTTGGGTGAAACCCGAGTTGCATTCATATTTGCATTTGTAGGCTCTTTTTTTATTACTTGCTCAACATAGAAATGTGGATGATGGTTGTGACACTCATGCCTGTTGTTTATGTGGCTTTTCTTTATATACATGTGCATACGAAGTGCTGATTTGCAGGGTGAAGTGGTTCCCCGGAGTCCGCTAGGATGGCCGAGAGGAGGGGTGTTGTTACACCGTTTGTGGTCAGCCATAGCTGACCCTCGCTTACCGCTATTTGTAATTTGGATGCAGGCTAAGGATCACAGGCTGGACCTAGCTCGTCGGCCAAAAAGGCCTAAAGCCTCATGGAGTGTTTACTTTGCCTTCCTGCATTTATGTACTTGCCTTTTCTTGTTTCCGGCTTGCATGTCGAGGTAGCTTAGGGAAGCTAGTTTTTCCCTTTTGGGGATTTCTTTTTGTGTTGAATGTTCGATGACATGGACACTGGTTTTGTAAGGCCTTAAGACAGGTTTTACTGATCCTATATAGTTGTGGACAATCTCTGTGTTTCTTAGTTTTGTTTCCGCTGTGTTATCTGAGTTTTGAGTTGGGTAGTTATATCATCTTTTAATACTGAAGCTGTGACGGTTATATGTTGTGGGGTCCCGGCCGGACCTATATTATATAGTCATTACAGGGGAGGTGTTACAGCAGGAATGCGAGAGTTCATATTGAGGCTGAAGCTTTAGTGACCCAAGTAGGCACCAAATCACTGAGACAGTGGTTGAGATTAATATCAAGGTTGTTAATGAGACCACCGAAGGAGGGGAGTATGTGAGGAATAAAGTATCAGGTAGATACACTCGGCAACAACCGTCCACTCCCGAGCCATGTGAGATGACGCAAACTGATAACGAGTACATCAAAACCTACCTGCGACTACAACACCTCTATTTTGACTATATAGCAAATTATATATGTAATGTGCTGGCCCGGTTAATCGATAGGGCAAAACTGACAATGCCAGAGCCCAGCTACAAATTCTCGAGGAATTTTGATTCAGAGGGATACTTAGTAGATGAGAATGGAGAATGGGTTGATGCAGCACCCAACGATGATGAAGAATTGGGTGGTGATGATGATGCAAACGAAGGAGATGAGAGCTAGATTACTTTTTAGTTTGCTTGAACGTTTTCTATCATTCTCATATTAATATATTGTACTATTTGATGGCATTGATCGGCTAGATTTCAGTTTGTGGATGCTGCTAAGATTTTAACTAACATAATCTATCCTGTTTGGTATTGTTTTGATATCTCTTTGTTTATTCACTTAAACTTTGCTTACTTGCTATGCCTCTAACTCATTTTGTGATGATGCTAGATCATTCCAGTTTAAATTCCAACTATCAACATAAAAACTTGTATTGTGGAAATGCTTTGTGTGCACTAACAATGTCTGCAGGATTGATCTACGCTGACAAGTTATTAATTGAGATTGAGGAGCTTTGGGACAAGGGTGTTGGTTCAAAAATGGAGCTTTCAGTTAACCTCATTTTCCAAATTCCAGGGGAGTTTTCATTTTCAATATTAATCTTTTTGTGCACTGCTGCTATACCATTTTTTATGGATCTGGAATGACGGTTTTCTCAAAACAAATATCTTTGCTAGGGCCTAGCAAAGCCTTAAGTGTGGGGGTGATAGATTTTAACCCATACTGCTTGGATAAGGACTTATTTATTTACATGTGCAAACTCAATAATTCCATTCTTGTTTTTGCAATTAACCTATATGATATTCTTATTAACCAATGATAATCGATTGGTATGGCCGAATAATCTAAAGATTTCAGTCACTGAATCTGAAATTAGTGAGAATTTTTTTGGTAAAGCGCTCTTTTAAGACTGATTTAGGCACATTTTTCCTTAAAAAAGTTTACTTCAAAACCTAACTTTTGATATGGTTTTCTAAAATATAATGGGGATGAGTGAGTAAGAACTGAGTTAGCGATGTTGGCTGAAACATGGGTTTATGTAGTTAAACCATTTTGACCCTCCACTATAATCTTTGTGCTTGAACTCTTTTCATGTTGATACGTATTATTCCACGCTTACCTTCACAATATTCTTACTAGTTACGTCTTAGTATATTAACCATTTTATGGGTGTTTAATTTCAAAAAAAAATGATTGAGATTCATAGTGATACGTGGCCTGAGTATATGTATACATACCTGGAATGATCCCTACTATGCTAGTAAATTATTCATAAATAAAAATGCATCATAGTGATATGTGCCCTAGGTGTGTACACTTATACTTGGAATGATCCCTAATACGAATAGAAAAAAAGTAAAAAAGTAAAAATGTCAATAAACCTCATAATTTGGTGAAGTACTAAGATTACAAACTAAGGTAATGTCTTCCCGCTATCAAGATTAGTCTTGAACGCTTAACCAAGTCAATTCCACTCTCATTTGAACTACTAATCTTTGTGTATGCTTAATCAATAACTTTGCTTATTCTTATCCTTCCCTATGTGGCGGAGATCCAATGTTAAAAGATGTTTAAGAGTAACTAATTTTAAGGAAAAGCACACACAACACTTATGTCTTTATTGAGCTTTACCTTTTATTCGAGCTAATGAATTTGTGAATGATTGAATTCTTGTTGATTTATAGGCTTATCAATTGAGTAAAGCATATTTCTTGAATATGCCTTAATTAATTTGTTGTTTAAGGATGCGTGATTAGCTGAGTTTGCACTTTGTTTTTAGTCCTCTATTCAAGTTTTGAATTGATTTTATTTGCTAGGGACTAGCAAATGCTTAAGTGTGGGGGTGTGACATCACTTCATTTAGAAGTGATGTAGCTCCTTATTGTGTTATAATATTTGATCTAAATGAGAGAAAAATACGTAAAATGAATAAAAATACTTTTAATTTATATTTATGACCAATGCTGATTTATGTTGACATTTTCCATCATTTCTTGCTAGTTTTATCGAAGGAACTGAATCAATGGTAATCTGGGTCGTGCTATGTAGTTTTGCTGAATTTTGACAAAGGTGTTGCAATACCTTGATGGAGTGTTGCAACACATCTGCGAATTTTTAAAATTCCGAACCACTTGTTCGTAATTGCCAATAATTTGAATTCAAAGGAGGCATCCCTTCAGTTTTCTGGGGCGGATGGCCTGGACGAAATATATGCTGAAAAAGAGAGGTTAGAAGGGAGTCGGTTTTTGGGAGAGAAAAAGTGAGGGTTTCGGCTAGAGGAAGGAGACTCCTTGGAGACGGGCTGGTCGGCCATCAAGGGAGAAGAAAAGTTTGAATCGGATCCCTACAACACTCAAATTTATCTAAGGATGGCTAGTAAGATCTTTCCGATTATGTGGTTAAACAATTCCTTCATGAACTAAATCTTCAATGTCTTGTATGATGTGAGTACCTTGTTTATTGTGATGGATTGATGTTAATTTCCTCTTCATGGTTGAATAATCTTCTTTCTTTATTGGATTTATGTTCATTTTTGTGGATATTTTGAGCAAGTATTCTTATTCTATTTAGCGTGGCGAGATTCGAGAGAGGAGTTGCGCTAATCTAGAGTTGAATCCTCTTTTCTACGTGGCGAGATTCGAGAGAGGAGTCGCGTATTTCTTAAATCAAATTTCCATCTTCTTACTGCACTGCAAGATTCGAGAGAGTAGTGGTGTAAGTATAGCATAAATTCCAATATAGTTTCAAGAGAAAGAAATTTCCTCTTTGCCTAACAACTGTGATTTTTACACTTTATGTTGTTCTGTTTCGTCCAAGTTAGAGATGACTAGGGGGATTTGGAATAGCCGATATCAGAGAATCGAGAGATTATGATATCCAATTAAAAATCATTATAGGAAAGGGATTAATCAATTCATGAGGATTATGTTTGAGATCTCATCATAATATGCACGAGAAAACAAAATACAAGACTATCTTTCCAAAATTCGGAACCAAGAGTTTAGTAATATCGATCGAATAATTTATTTTCTCGTTGTAATCTAAAAATTAATATCGAAATTCACCTTAAAGTTGTCACTTGAATCTAGAGAAAAGAACGATATAGTAATTGCAAGCACTAATTCACTCACTTTCTCGAGGGGACGATAACTTCTCACTCTTTATTACTTGGTCCAGCACGTGCACTTGCGTAATACTATTTTCCGTGTATCAACATGGCGATCACCGAAAAGGAGTCCTCGAGAACTCCCAAAGGGGAGACCTCGCTGAGAGGGTGAACACCGAAAAGGAGTCCGCGAGAACTCCGGATGGGGAGATCTCGCGGACAGGGTGAACACCAAAAAGGAGTCCGCGAGCACTCCCGAAGGGGAGACCTCGCGGACACGACGACCAACAAAAAGGAGTTGGCGAGCACTCTTGAAGGGGAGACCTCGCAAACACAGCGACCACCGAAAAGTAGTCGGCGAGGACTCCCGAAGGGGAGACCTCGTGGACAGGGCGACCACCGAAAAGAAGTTCGCGAGCACTCCCGAAGGGGTGACCTCGCAGACAGGGCGACCATCGAAAAGGAGTATGCACGCACTCCCGAAAGGGGAGACCTTACGAACAGGGAGACCACCGAAAAGGAGTACGCGAACACAAATGAATGTGAGACCTCGTGGACAGGGGACCACCAAAAAGGAGTACAGGAGCACTCCCGAAAGGGGAGATCTCGCGGACAGGGAGACCATCGAAAAGGAGTACGCGAGCCCTCCCGAAAGGTGAGATCTCGCGGACAGGGCGACCACCGAAAAGGAGTCCACGGGCACTCTCGAAGGGGAGAACTCACGGACAAGGTGACCACGAAAAAGGAGTCCGCGAGCACTCCCGAAGGGGAGACCTCCCCGACAGGGCGGTCACCGAAAAGGAGTCCGCGAGTACTCCCGAAGGGGAGGCCTCGCGGACAGGGCGATCACTGAAAAGGAGTCCGCGAGCACTCCCGAAGGGGAGACCTCCCAGACAGGGTGAGCACCGAAAAGGAGTCCGGGAACACTCTTGAAGGGGAGACCTCGCAGACAGGGCTACCACCGAAAAAGAGTCTGCGGGGAATCCCGAAGGGGAAACCTCGCGGACAGGGCAACCACCGAAAAGGAGTCCGCGAGGACTCCTGAAGGGGAGTCCTTGCCGACAGGGCGACCACCGAAAAGGAGTCCGCGAGAACTCCCGAATGGGAACCTCGTGGACAGAGCGACCACCGAAAAGGAGTCCCTGAACACTCCCGAAGGAGAGACCTCACGGACAGGGCGACCACGGAAAAAGAGTCCGCGAGCACTCCCGAAGGGGAGACCTCGCGGACAGGGCGATCACCGAAAAGGAGTCCGCGAGCACTTCCGAAGGGGAGAACTCGCGGAAAGGGCGATCACCGAAAAGGAGTCCGCGAGCACTCCCGAAGGGGAGACCTCACGGACAAGGGATCACTGAAAAGGAGTTCGCGAGTGCTCCTGAAGGAGAGACCTCGCTGACAGGGCGATCATCGAAAAGGAGTCCGCGAGGGCTCTCGAAGGAGAGATCTCATGGATCGATCACCGAAAAGGAGTCTACGAGGACTCACGAAGGGGATACCTCACAGACAGGGAGACCACCGAAAAGGAGTCCCGTGTGCACTCCCAAAGGGGAGACCTCGCAGACGGGGGACCATCGAAAAGGAGTCTACGAGTACTCTGGAAAGGGAGATCTTGTCCCGACCACCGAAAAAGAGTCCGCGAGTACTTCCGAAGGGGAGATCTCGCGGAGAGGGTGATCACCATAAAGGAGTGCGTGAGTACTCTCGAAAGGGAGACCTCGCGTAGGCAAAGAAAAATCACCTAGCTAATGCTGGCACACGCAGATGATTGCCGACTTCAGTATAATCAGTTATCATATTTGACAGAATTATATAATCCTTACTTTTATAAAATAATAAAGATTTGTTTTTTCGGCCCCGTGGTTCAGGTGGAACTCAGGCCCTGATCGTCGCCTGGAACTAGGAACCCGTTTTCCTTTCTTCTCCATTCGCCACCAATTTCCTTCTAGCACAGCGCCTCTTCTTTTCGCTGCAAGCTTTTCTCGATGGAATCTTCTTTCTAATCGGATTCTAGATGAAGTGAAATACTCTTTGTGCAATTTATCTTCTTTTTATAGAGAGCCCCGAAATTTATTGGTGGCTAGGTGGGAGGAGGAGGCCTAGGAGGATTGTCGGAGGTAGATCGGTGGCGTCATCCGGTCGCACGGAAGATGCTGCCGGCCGCAGGTGGCGAAGATGAGGAGAAATGGCTGGCCGAAGGCATAGCCGGCCTCCAGCAAAATGCTTTCTACATGCACCGTTCTCTCGTCCGTGCCATCAAACCCTAGTTCCGATCTATCATCCGTTTGATCCGTTTTTTTTTCTATCTAATGCTAACTGATTTTTCTCTCGCTTCTTTTCAAGGACTCCAACAATCTGCGGGATGCTCTCAAGTACTCTGCCCAAATGCTCTCGGAGCTGCGGACCTCCAGGCTCTCGCCCCACAAGTACTATGAGCTCTGTGCGTTATCAATCTTTGCGCTTTCTCAACTTCTCATCCTTCTTTTTTTATTTTTATTTTCCTTGACCTCTTAATTTATGAGATTCGTCTCCCTTTGGAAGACATGAGGGCATTTGATGAACTGAGGAAGTTGGAGATGTTCTTCAAGGAGGAGACCATGAAGGGATGCTCTGTGATTGATCTGTACGAGCTTGTGCAGCATGCTGGGAACATTCTTCCTAGGCTGTAAGATATCATGTTTAATTTTTTGTTTGCATCGCATCTGGGTATTGAAATGAGATCATTAACCATTTAAATCTAGAATAAATGGTTCACATTATAGTAAATCCTGCTCCATGCTATCGTTTACTAGCTTTTTATGCATCTTGAGTATTTTTTCCGTAGATATTATTTTTGATCGTTCTTCTTTAATCATATCAATTTAAGAAAATTAAAAGCGGAGTTTGTTCTGTTACTGAAGCTCCTTGTAGCAGTTCCGAATAATCAGATGATAGAGGATGGTGCCATATCAGTAAGTCGTGAGGAAAGCTAGCTGCCTATAGAAGCCTGCCAAGTGTTGAATGTAATGGCGCCATTGAATACTGAAGAATTATTTAAAGTGCAGCAAGCTGCAATTAATGTCATTACGAAATATGAAAGATTGTTTTGACTTAGTTTAGCATACCGTTTCCCTCTCCTCCCTCTCCTGTTCTGCATTTATTTTCCCCTGAGCTCGTCAAGTCCTTGATCGTCATGGTTGGGAATTTGGTGGGCAGAGGATTGAAGAGGCGGGGGAAGGTGGGAGACGAGGTTGAGGTTTGTTGAAGCCATGAGAGGGTGAAGAAGATGAGGAGAGCACTGCAGATGCAAAGGAAGTAGCGATGCAGAACTGAGCAGTTCATTTGAGTGCGAAAGAGAAGACCGGGTGTTGCGCTGGATGCCGATGCCTTGAGGAAGAAACGAGGCACGCGAGGAACTGTGAGAAATGAGCAGCAGTGCTTCCGCGGTTTACGAGTCGTGATAAAAAATCACGACTCATAAAATGCTAAAAAACAGCGATTTCGAGCAGTGGCGACTTCCATTGCTGCGGCTATTATTGGCATTTGGCACGATGGTGGGAGAAGCAGCGGTGCGTTGGAGTCAAAATGTGGAGCCAAACAGAGCCTTAGGGCAATGCGGTACATTATTAGGGGCAACAGATTACTTGGCGCCTTATTTCACCCAGACAAATAGATTTCGAGGGCCATAATGTACGGATCAAGCACATATGCTTCCACAACCATAGGGTTCAACAGGTGTACATCATCGCCATGTCAAAATAAGTTTTCCATGTTTTCGGGATTTTGACCGAACAAATTAGATTTTAATTAAGAGGAATTATATTTTAGCCGGTATTAGAATATTCGGTATTTTGATTTTCATTTAATTGCATCCGTACACCTAAACAAATCAACATCTTGTTGGTATCAAGGTCTCTTTTATGATACCAATATTGAGATTGGGATACTTTCAAGCAGACAATATTACATCGATTTGGTCACGCGAACTATGAAGAATCCATTGGAAAGTTAACCAAACTATCATAGTCAATATCGGTTCTCGCATATCAAGTGAAATTTAAGGAAATTGCATGGCAAATCTCAGGATTAGAACAAGATTTCTTGATTTTTTTAATCCCAAGCTTGAAAC
This sequence comes from Dactylorhiza incarnata, assembly GCA_033032865.1. NCBI lineage: Eukaryota > Viridiplantae > Streptophyta > Magnoliopsida > Asparagales > Orchidaceae > Dactylorhiza > Dactylorhiza incarnata. Next base: position 568,399 of record JAWHQI010000384.1, read on the forward strand.
CAAATTAAGAGATCCGTTGTTTCCCCAAAACCCCAAACTTTTTATGAAGATTTATCTCTTGCATGCTTATTTGAAGATCGATGGTTAGAAGACACTCATAATTTCAAACTCTTTCAACCACGATAAGTCTCTGCATATTCTCAACTACCACTGCTTTCTATTTATATTGACGACCCACGTTTAAACACCTAACACCATTGGAAATACATAGTAAATGAGAGAAAGGTTTATGCTACAGATGTGACGAATGATATTTTCTAGGACATTAATGTAAAACTAAATCTACATTATTATACTTGGAAGAAGAACATGACATCATTTTTGAAAATAATGATAGCGAACTGTGTATACTCAACGTTCCAACAGGCGATAAAGTACATTTTGAAATAAGTTTGAATGCATTATTAAGCACTTATCCTAGTAAATCATCACGAATGCAGAGCGACATTAACAATCATAGGGTACATGGTCTATTAGATAATGGACTTATTACTTCCACATCCAGCTCTCCTGCCCTATTAATTAAGAAAAATGACAAAACCAAGGGTTTTTTGTACAGATTACTGCGCTCTCTGTGCTATAACAATTAATAATTTTTTACCAATGCACACCATGGATGAACTCTTAGATGAGCCATAAGATGCAAAAATATACTCAAAATTGGATTTAGACTCTGGCTATCACAAAATTTGGTTGCACACTAGTGTCATACACAAAATGACATTTCAAAGACATGAATGCCTATATGAATTTCTGGTAATGTTTCTCAGGTTATCAAACGCTAATCAGCCTTCCATGTTCTAATGAATTGTCTTTTTCAACCCTATTTACGATGTTTTGTGGTTATTTTTTTTGATGATATATTTTTTGATGTATTTAGGCATTATTGAGGCTATGATTAAAGATCAATGACGACAAAGGATCCATATAGCCGACTCCACTATGGTGGGATAAAGGCTTGAGTGTTGTTGTTTGTATTATAGTATATATGCCCGATCGTACAACTCACCTTCACTACCTAGATACTATTTTTCAAATACTTCAGCACAACTTATTCATTAAAAGCAGAAATGCTCTTTTGCTGTCTTTTTGTATTTTTATTTTTTACGCCATGCCATCTCCCTTCAAGGGGTGCAACATAACACAGGTAAGATAACAACAATTAAAACTTGGCAAAACCTAGACACTAAACAATTACGTTCTTTTACACTTAGCTTGCTACTACCATTGATTTATGAAAAACTATGTCTTGTTTGGCTTACCTTTGATTGACTGCTTTATTTGGTCTGATGATACGCCTATAGCTTTTTCTAGGATAATCATTAGTCTTATGCCTCACCCAACTTTGACATCCCATCTACTATAAAGCCGGACACCTCAGGACATGACTTGGGTGCAATGCTCTCTAAAAAGAGACCATATTACTTTTTTCTGTATGAGAAGTTGAGAACTCACACTTAGAGACAAGCCAAGTCCACATATGCTTGGAAACTTTTAGCCGTTAATTTGACTGTAAGCAAGTGGCAATAGTAACTCCTAGGAACGAATTTTATTCTTCGCACTAATTACAAAACTTTACACAATTTACCTACACAGTTGTTAACCACTCCGGAGCAACTTTACATTCAATACAATTTTGGTCCCCCAGCCCTGTTCTGCCATTCAAGCAGTTTCCCACGCGCCGCGCGCCTCACCCGCACGAAATCTGCTAATCGACACTCTATCGCCCACGCACCATGTACCTCACGTGGCCCAGGTATTGCTCCTAGGGTCCTCTTTCGCCGGTCTTCCGCTGTTATCGGCCAGCACGGGCCTTCTGCCCCTCGCCCCTCGCTCTTCATACTCCACTCGGGCCGCACCCATGGATGATGGCAACCTCGGCGGCCTCACATTGGCTTAGATTTTGGAGTCTTTTCAGAACATGATGGTCGCCAACAATAGGGCCCTCATCGAAGCCCTTCGGCCGAACAACTCTCCACCTGCACCGCGCGCCGCGTCAAGTTCCTCTCAAGCGGGCCACAAATTTTCTACACTGCGTTCTGAAGGAGGCGGCCTTCCCCGTTTTGTGAAGATGGACTTTCCGATTTTTGACGGTCGGGAGGACCCTCTGACTTGGCTCACACGTTGCAAGCAGTTCTTTGGGAACCAACGTACCCCGGAGGAGGATTGAATTGACGTTGTTTCGTTCCATCTCATGGGCTCCGCGTAGTTATAGTGCTCTTAGCTTCTTCAACGGGAGCGACCACACTTCTCATGGGATGATTTTAAGACTCAATGCACCCTTCGCTTCATACCTCCCCTTTGCGGGAATCCTATTGGCGATCTCACCTCTCTCCGGCAGACCGGGTCCATTGATGACTATCTCGAGCAGTTCCAGGTGCTCCTTTCTCGTTCCCCATCCGTCCCAGCGGCACATCAGGCGCCCTTCTTCACCGCGGGACTCCACGAGCGACTCCGTCTGGATGTCGAGTTTCAGTTTCCTTCGGACCTCACGACGACCATGAGTTTAGCCCGCGTTTGTGAGAAACAGTTGTTTATGGACATATTTGTAGCATCGCTCTGTTGAAGGGCCTTCCAGGGGTTTTGGCCCTTCCCCTTCACCGGTTAGCAGTGGAGCCGGCAAGGGCAAAGAGGGGGACCGCCCATCCACCATTCGACGACTGTCCACGCAAGAGATGACGGACCGCCGGGCCAAGGGCCTCTGTTTCCATCGGTGCCAGTGCCTCTTCTGGTTTGGGTTGGAGGACCCCTCTGACTAATATAGAGGAAGAGGACCCTGAAGACCCCAAGATTTTTATTCATGCGATGATGGGCCCCCAGTCAGGAGTTACGATACATCTATCGATCTCTGCGGCGGTTCAACAACTAGTTGCTCTCATGGATTTTGGCAGCACGCATAGCTTCCTTAGCGTCCTCATCGCACAACATCTTCGCTTTTCAGTGCCATCCCGCCCTAGCCTCCAGGTATCAGTGGACAATGGCATGGCCATGTCTTGCACGGGAGTTTGCCGCAGGGTGCTTATTGTGGTGGAGGGCTACCATTCCCATGTGAATTTCTTTGTGATTGCCCTTCGAAGTTTTGAGGGCGTGATAAGAGTTCGCTAGCTCCGCACCTTGGGACCCCTTTTGTGGGATTTTGATGCACTGACGATGATATGGTTCCGTGGCCCGCACCAGACCGCGTGGCAAGGCGGCTCGCCGACCGACGAGTTTTCCTCGCCCGCACCAACCCGACTGAGCTTCCAGACCTCGATGCTCTCTTACAGGAGTACAATGACACTACCACTGCCCCAAAGGAACTTCCTCCCTTGCGGCGCCAGGACCATCGCATTTGTCTCTTGCCAGAGACGGCTCCCGTGGTTGTACGTCCTTACTGCTATCCTTTTCGGGAAAAGGACGAGATTGAACGACAGTGCGCCGCTATGTTGCGACAGGGCATCATCCACCATAGTGTGTCCCCTTTCTCATCTCCGGTCTTGTTGGTCAACAAGAAGGATGACACATGGAGATTTTGCGTGGACTACCGCGAGCTGAATGCGCGGACGATGAAGGACAAATTCCCTATTCCGGTAGTTGAGGAGTTACTCGACGAGCTGCATGGCTCCCGCTATTTCTCCAAGTTTGCTCCGGGTACCATCAGGTGCGCATGACCCTAGAGGATGTGGAGAAGACAGCACTCCACATCCATCATGGCCACTTCGAGTTCTTAGTGATGCCCTTTGGGCTCACCAACGCCCGTCCACCTTCTAGGCTCTCATGAACAAGGTATTTTATGACTTGCTGGGTCGTTGTGTGTTTTATTTTTTGATGATATCTTGGCCTACAACACTACGTGGGAGTCCCATATGACCCACCTCTGAGTGATTTTTCAACTCGTCCGCACTGATAGACTTTTCTTGAAGCGGGACAAGTGTGCTTTTGGGACTAACCGGGTCGCCTACTTGGGCCATGTTGTTGACACTATAGGGGTGTCCTCCGCCCCCCTCAAGATTCAGGGGGTGACCGATTGACCCCTTCTTTAGTCACAATGGGTGCTCCACGGGTTTCTTGGTCTGGCAGGCTATTGTCGGCGTTTCATCCAGGGGTACAGCTTGACTGCAACACCGTTGTTTGCCTTATTGAAGAGGCAATCCTTCGCGTGGGGGGACACGACGATGATTGCTTTTCAGGCTCTCCAGCAGGCCTTGGTGTCGGCTCCAGTTATGTGCCTACCAGACTTTGACCAGGAGTTCCAGGTGGAGTGTGACACCTCCGATCAGGGCTGTGGTGCCGTGCTCCCGTAGGGGGCAATCCGATCACATATTTTAGCCGTCGAACGGCGCTTCATCATCAAAAACTATAACCTTACGAGCAAGAGTTGATTGGGCTGGACAAGACCGTCCAACATTGGCGACCGTACTTATGGGAGCGTCCATTCCTGATTTGCACTGATCATTTCAGCCCTCAAGTACCTATTGGAGCAGCGCCTTACTACTGCGCTGCAACAACGTTGAATCAACAAACTTCTGGGTTTTGATTTCCGAGTGGAGTACAAGGCGGGTGCCTTGAACCGGCTCGCGGATGCCCTCTCCCGCCGCGACCACCAGGAGGGTTCTTTGTTGGCCATCTATCACCCGACATCGTCAATCGTACACTGGAGATGTACCTCCGTTATATTACTTGGGACCCCCCGAATGATTGTACAAGGTGTCTCCCATGGGTAGAGTACTGCTACAACACGTCCTACAATTCGACCTTGTAGACCACGCCCTTCCTCCTTGTCTACGTCAGGGATCCGCCACGCCTCCTCACATGCATCAACAACTTCGCTCGATTGTTCGCCGTCAATACCGTGCTCTCCACTCGCGATCAAATCCTTAATTTATCCCGCGAGCGACTTCTTCAGGCTCAGGCTCGCATGGAGACCTCCTACAACCCAGAATACCGCGAGCTATTCTTCACCTCGGGGGATTGGGTGTGGCTTAAACGCCGACCTTACCGTCAGTCGACCCTAGCCCAGAGCCCATACAACAAGCTGGGCCCAAGTTCTACGGTCCGTTTGAGATTTCACAGCGTATCTGAGAGGTAGCTTACAGTCTCCAACTACCGTCCGATGCTCGGATCCGCAACGTGTTCCACATATCGCAGCTGAAGCCGTTCGTGGGGGTGCCACCACCTGAGCCCTTGGTACACTTGCCCTCACAGCTCCAGGACAAACTTGATGTTGACGCAGGTGAAGATGTTACGGACCCACGATGGTGGATCACGTACAAGCGCCATACTATGACGCACACCGCTTAGTCATGTTATTTTTTTAATGTATTTGCAGTTTTATTTGTATTTGGAACTATGGGTTATGTTTGGGCCCCAACCGGTTATTAGGTTAGGGGTGTGACTTGGTTTGTTTTTGGGGATGAAAAAGTATTATCAATTTCTCTCCTCTCTCTAACTTCCCCTATCTCTCTCTCTACTTCACGCATCCGCCTCACGCCCTAGCTGAACGTATCGTTCGGGACCTCCGCCCGACGCCTTCTCCGTTCTCCTCTCCGCCGCCCCTCCCTGGCGAGATAGGTTCTCGAGGTTCACGCAAGGCTCACGCCGAACCTCTACGGGACTTCTCTCTCGATAGCCCATGAACGTGATGCATCCTTCGTCACACCGAAGGACGCAACATAATTTTCTTTATTTATGCATTTTATTTTATGTCATGTAATTTCCTTTATGCACCTTTATTTGCGCATTGATTTTATGTCATGTAATCTCCTTTATGCATCTTTGCGGCTCATCGATTTGACCGTCCGATGAGAATTTTGAATAAAGAGGTCCGGTAATTTTAGGTAATTAGGACGAAAGAGGCAAGCTTTAAATTACTTAAGGTGATATAAACTTAAGGAAGGAAATATCAATCAAGCACATCAATCAAAATATTTGGGAATCATTACTTTTGGAAACAAATAAAAAGAGTCCAAATCAAAAGAGACAAATAAAATCTATATTAAAACCATTACCCCCTCACGAAAAAGGCAGCCAGGTAAACAGAGGAACGATACAATTTCATTCCCTCTGTAATACCGGCGAAGTCCACCACTGCCGAATCCCGCCCTGTGTCGAAGCCAAGTACCGCCAAAGCAGTCGCTGCCTTCCTCCCCTGCGAGCTCTAGACGTTAACGGACGAATCGACAGGCCTCTTCCTGCCGCACGCCGCTCGCGTCTACCGCCGTAGGTCAAATCCGACGCTCCTGAGGCATTCCACGCCCTCCTCCGTCTGCTCAGTCGTCGTCGACCACGCTGCTCTACTCCGGCGACCCGTCCTTCCATATTCCTGTCGATTGATGTCGACGACGAGCAAAAACTTCCGTCAACCGGCCACAAATCACCCCATGCTGTCTGGAATGGGATGGTTCCCGCCACTGGGTAACTCCACCGAATTTTTGCTACTTATCTTAGCTTAATTTTATGCGACCTAATCAATTATTTACAAGCTTGCCTCAGACGCTCTAATTGCTTTTTATTGTCGTTATTCATAAATTATTTCTTGTGATTTGCTTGTGGCCGTATTAATCTCGTGGAGGATTCAAGTCGCAAACACGTGGAATTTTATTCCAAACACAAGTTAACTAACTTCGTACAATTCATAGCGACGAGGTTGATTACGCGTACAAATTTCAGTTTTGACTCGCTCGGCCTAATTCTCAAAATAAAATCAACTTATGATTCTCAAATCCTAATTTTATTCTATAACAAACAACGTATGTGGTTTAAAATATCTATTTTGAAGAAAACCTAGCCCTGGTTTACATCAGAACGAGATCCCAAACGATGGCCCGCACCAGTGGCCTTATGTTTTTAATCAAATCACACGAAACTCAAGTTCAAGTCAGCCAATCATTGACAAACTTATGGCCAAACTGAATATATTAACAAATCTTTTAACAAAGATTTGAGGGTTTTCACACATCAACACCATAAATCCTTGTCTAAATTCTTTAGTTGGCTGAATATAATTATAATATAACTTTTCATTCGTCGATCACATGCCCCTATTTGATGCCATTTTCGTCGACCTCCCCCTGTTCTATTCATTATTTTCAGGTAACAGTATAGTCCAAGCCATACAATCATATCTACAACAACAAAGATCATTGCTTGCCCAAGTGCAATAGAATTTACAACCTGGATAAAGTGAATTTAAATCATAAGAGAAGAACTGAATGAGAGTTGCACCTAGGAGATTGGTTCTTACTCGAGTTGCACCCATAAAACAATTCTCTCCATAAAAAAACCCAGACACGGTGATATTAAAATATTACTGGCCCTATAGTAGAGAGAATTGGCCCAACTGCGTATAGTTTAGAACTTCACCTTATTCCAAATTCACCCTATATTGACATCTCACCATTGAAACCATGCTGGTCTAGTTCTATCGAGTAAACACATGATTTACCAAATCTAAATAGTAGAGGCAACCCAATAGATGAAGTACTGTCATTTCTACATGAAAAATCAATTTGAGTTCAAAATAAAAAAAGGGCAGCCCGGTGCACAAAGCATCCCTCACAGCGAGGGTCTGGGGAAGGGTCCCACCACAAGGTTGAAATGTAGGTAAACCTTACCCTATATTTTTGCAAGAGGTTCAAAATAAACAACAATAATTATTAATACATGGAAGGGCCTGACACCAAACGATTGCTCCTGGGAGGGCATCAACTCTATTAATCAACAAGTATTACCTAAATTGAATTATTTGTTTTCGGAATATAACAAATCTATGTAGGAAAATGCGATTCATCTAAACCACAAGGAAAATATATCACTGGCTGGTACAACTTCAAAAATTCAATTGATGAAGACACCCAAGCTCCAACACCCATCGTTTAACAGAGGAACATCAACAATATTCCAGTTGTCTTCCAACACTCAAGCACCTACCATATCTAGGTAATAATCTTAAGGAAATAACGAAAAATTAATGAGTTGTGACAAATCAAACAGAGAAATAAAAAACCAAAGACAATCAGTTGTTTGTCTCTCAAGTGGGCCCCAACATCAACAAAATAAGATTTTAGAAAACAGAGATACGAGGTGAAAACCCGAGTTAGAAAATCCCATCTCTCATAACTCAAAACACATCAACAAATCATGGAAAAGTAACAAAGTTACTGTTACCGACATACACACAGAAGAACCGCCGTGACAATTTTATTTGAGGAGGACGCGCGACGACGCGAGAGCGGAGGTGCAAACCGAGCCGCATGGCGCCGGATAAAGCAAACCGGACGGTTCGGGCGTTGCGGCTTGGGCGAGTGGCCTTGGCAATTTGTATCTTTATTTTAATGTTGTTTTTTATTATTGTTGTTTGATGTGAGGTGGATCGCTCCCTATAAAGGGGATCACCTTTGTTGTAAGAACCATCTTTGGATCACTTGAATGAAGTGGGTCTGCTCCCCTTTCTTCCCCCCAACCCTAACTCTCTCTCCCTCTCTCTACCTCTCCTTTCCGTATCTCTCTCCCTCTACTTCTCTCGCTACCGCTACCCGCTATCGCCGACGGAAGCCGCCTCGCCTACGCTGCCGTCTCCTCGCCGGCAGCCCGATACCCCAAGCGGTATCATTGGTCCGACCTGCCCTAGCACCGCCGGTCTTTTCCCGTCGTTCCCCACTTCGATGGCTCCCAACACCCGGTCCCAAACCAGCGAAGTCCTGGACGAAGCGGACACCACCCGCCTGCGCCTCGACCGCCAGGAGGAACGCCTCGATGGCCTGCAGTCCGCCGTCGACGCCTTGCTCGCGGGCCAAGCACGCATCAGCAGTCAACTCGCGGGCCTCACCGCGCCACCTCAACCCTCCGTGCCGACAGGCTCCGCCTCCTCCAACGACACAACATCCATCCTAGGGATGCCGCCGCCGCTCTTTCCCGGGCTCACCGCAAACGTTTCCTCGGCCGCCGCTGTTCCCCCGACCGCCGCTGCGCCCGCACCTCCAGCCGACCGCCGACAACCCTTGGCCCTGGATGTTCCCTCCTTCTCGGGCGTGGATCCTATGGGCTGGATCGCCCGGGCGGTGCAGTTTTTTGACCTTCACAACATTCCACATACAGACAAGGTGGGCACGACCGTGGTTGGCCTAGAGGGCTCGGCCCTTCAGTGGGCGCGTTGGCTTCGCCAAATCCAACCCTGCATCCCATGGCACGAGTTCAAACAAGAGATGATTAGTCGGTACGACTCTCGTTATACCGGCTCCGCCATAGAGCGCCTCTGCTCGGCCCACCAGACGACCACCGTGGACGCTTATATCGATGAGTTTGTCGCGCTCGTTACGCAAGTGCCGGGTCTCCCACCCGACCACTACCTTGGATTCTTTCTGCAGGGCCTCTTTCCAAACATCCGCTCCCGCATCCGGACCCACCACCCCCGCACGGTGTCGGAAGCCCTTGACCTTGCCCGTGCGGTCGAAGCAAACATCGGACCCCGTATTGGTGGACCTCCCACCAACCGCCACCCTCCGCCGCGCGATGGCGGCCCCCGGCCTCCCCCAATGGGGGCCGGCCGCCCCACCACCCGTCCAGATCCCCCACACCGCGTCTCCAATAACTACTACAACGATCTCCGTCGCCGCGGGTTATGCTTCCGATGACGCCAGCCATACTCACCGCAACATGTCTGCCCTGTCAAGGAGTTTCACGCCATTATTGGCGATGGGGACGACGACTCCTCCGCCGAGGATTCGGCACTCTCGGGGATACCGCCGGACACCCCCCCTCCCCGTCGGAGCCGGAGGGGGCACCCCTCAATGTCTTGGAATTGACTTTCTACTCCGTAGGCGGTCTCACCGGACCCCGCACGATGAAGCTCGCGGCCGTGATCAACAACCGCCAGGTTATCGTTATGATCGACAGTGGAGCGAGTCACAATTTCTTGTCGGCTCAACTCGCCCGCGACATCGATTTACCATATTCTGCCTCCCCGGACTTCTCCGTCTGTCTCGGAGATGGTCGCCGACGGCCCACCTTGGGGCAATGTGTGGATGTCACCCTCTCTTTCGGCCCTTGCACGGTCACGGCGGATTTCTACCTGTTCGAGTTGGGCGGTCTCGACGCCATTTTGGGCGTGGCATGATTGCAGACTTTGGGGGAGGTGCGGGTGAACTGTGCCTCCATGACCATGTCCTTTCAGCACCAGGGCCAACCATGCCGTTTAGTGGGTGACTCCGCCCTCCTCCGTTCGCCGGTTTCATTCCGCGCTATGCAACGCATCACCGAAGTGGAGTTCTCGGCCTGGCTTTGGCCTTTCCAGATGGCCCCACCGGACACGGCCGCCCCTCTCGGAGCCGGACTGCAAGACGTTCTCGAGGAGTTTTCAGATATCTTCGCCACCCCACCATGCCTCCCGCCTACTCGGCCGACCGACCATGCGATTGTACTTCAATCAGGAGCGGCGGCGGTATCCGTTCGGCCCTACCGCTATGGACATGCCCAAAAGGACGAGATAGAGCAGCTCGTGAGGGAAATGTTGTTGGGAGGCCTTATCCGGCCTAGCGCTAGCCCGTTCTCCAGTCCGGTTTTATTAGTCCGCAAGAAGGACGGGAGTTGGCGATTTTGTGTGGATTACCGGGAGCTCAACAAAGCCACGGTGCCCGACAAATACCCGATCCCGGTCATTCAGGAACTCTTGGATGAGCTTCATGACGCCGCATTCTTTACAAAGTTGGACCTCCGCGCCGGATATCACCAAATCCGGGTCCGACCAGAGGACGTGCCAAAGATGGCTTTCCGAACGCACGACGGCCACTTCGAGTTTTTGGTAATGCCGTTTGGACTCACCAACGCCCCGACCACATTCCAAGCAACCATGGATGACATCTTCCGGCCAGTTCTCCGTAAGCATGTCCTTGTTTTTTTTGATGACATTCTCGTGTTTAGTGGCTCTTGGCAGGACCACCTCCGCCACGTGCGTGAGACTTTCACCACCCTTCAGCGCCACCATCTCACCGTCAACCGGAAGAAATGCACTTTTGGTGCCACCATGGTGAGCTACTTGGGGCATACCATCTCCGCCGACGGTGGCCGACCCCTTCCTCCCTTCGGGATGTTCGGGCATTCCTCGGCCTCACCGGTTATTATCGGCGCTTCATCAAGGACTACGGCGGGTTGGCCCGCCCTCTCACCCAATTGTTGAAAGCCTCGGAGGAGGGCCCTTTCGTGTGGACGTCGGCTGCAATGGCGGCGTTCGCCGCTCTACAGGCGGCGTTGGTACAAGGGCCGGTCTTGGCCATGCCGGACTTCCAGAAACTGTTCATCGTGGAGTGTGACGCTTCGGGCTCCGGCGTGGGCGCCGTATTGATGCAGGCCGGTCGGCCTATTGCTTATTACAACCGGGCGTTTTCATCTGCGGTGTGCAGCCGCTCGGCCTATGAGAACGAGATCACGGCCCTCGTGATCCGCACCGATCATCATAGTCTCCGCTATTTGCTACAACAAAAAATCGCCACGCCAACACAACAACTTTGGGTGGCCAAACTTCTTGGTTATGATTTCACGATCGAGTTCCGCCCGGGTAAGACTAATCGGGCGGCGGATGCTCTCTCTCATCACCCCCAAGCCACGGAATTGACCGCTATATCACGACCGGTGTGGGAGGATGCTTCCGTTATCCAACAAGAGGTCGACCGCGACCCCCCAGTTGAAGGACATTCGAGCAGCCTTTCTTGCCGACCCGGAAGCACGCCCACCCTATTCCGTCATTGGGGGCCGACTCTTCCATCGGGGCCGCCTGGTGCTATCGGCAGATTCCGCCCGGATCCCACAGCTATTAGCGGAGTTCCACTCCACGCCTTCGGGAGGTCACGCCAGGGCTTTCCGCACATATCGGCGTTTGGCTGCATCGCTGTAATGGCCGCACATGCTCCGCCAGGTGAAGGCCTATGTGGCGGCCTGTTTGCCTTGTCAGAAGGCCAAATATGAGACGATGTTCGCCAGCGGCCTACTGCAGCCCCTGCCGATTCCCGAGCGCATCTGGGAGGACATCGCGATGGACTTCATCACCCGACTGCCGCGGTCGAATGAGTTTGATTGTATTCTGGTGGTGGTCGATCGTCTCACGAAGTACGCCCACTTCGCTCCTCTTCGTCATCCGTACACAGCGGCAACTGTGGCAGACAACTTCATCACCGAGATCGTGCGGCTTCATGGTTTTCCCCGCTCCATCGTGAGCGACTGCGACCCGCTCTTCCTCAGTAGTTTTTGAACCTCTCTGTTCCATCTCCAGGGCACACATTTACGGATGAGTACGACATATCATCCGCAGTCGGATGGACAATCTGAAGTGCTGAATAGGTGTTTGGAAACATATTTGAGATGCTTCATTGGAGAGAGGCCCGGGTCATGGGCGAAATGGTTATGTTGGGCAGAATACTCCTATAACACGACATACCACCACCGCAAACACCTCACCATTCGAGACCGTATACGGCCGACCACCCCCTCGGTGCTCCGACATCTTCCGGGCGAATGTCCCGTAGCTAGCTTGGCCGACCATTTATACGACCGGGATGTTATCTTGGACAGTCTGAAGCATCACCTCCGGCGCGCCCAAGCCAAAATGCTCTCCTTCGCCAACCGGAAGCGTCGGGACCTTTACTTCCAAGTGGGTGAGCGAGTTTTCCTCAAACTGCATCCATACCGCCAGCTCACGACCGCCCGCCGACCTTGTCCCAAGTTGGCTCCTCGTTTCTTTGGCCCGTTTGAAATTAATCAGTCGTATTGGCGCCGTGGCCTACCGGCTACGCCTACCGGACAGTAACCGCATCCACCCGGTTTTTCATGTGTCTCAACTCCGGCGCGTTATCGGCGATCACCCCGTCACCGACCACATACCGGCCGACCTCGACAACTCCGGTTCTGAATCCCTTTATCTGGCGGCCATCGTTGATCGGTGCCACCACACACCGGTGAATCTGGCCCCGGAGGAGATCCGGGTTGCGTGGCGCAACCGCCCCGTGTCCGCCGCGCCTTTGGCTACTACGGGATGACTTCCGGCGCCAGTTCCCAGATTACTGCCTTGAGGACAAGACGAATTTCACAGACGGCGGTATTGTTACCGACATACACACAGAAGAACCGCCGTGGCAAGTTTATTCGAGGACGCGCGACGACGCGAGAGCGGAGGTGCAAACCGAGCCGCATGGCGCCGGATAAAGCAAACCGGGCGGTTCGGGCGTAGCGGCTTGGGCGAGTGGCCTTGGCAATTTGTATCTTTATTTTAATGTTGCTTTTTATTATTGTTGTTTGATGTGAGGTGGATCCCTCCCTATAAAGGGGATCACCTTTGTTGTAAGAACCATCTTTGGATCACTTGAATGAAGTGGGGCTGCTCCCCTTTCTTCCTCCCAACCCTAACTCTCTCTCCCTCTCTCTACCTCTCCTTTCCGTATCTCTCTCCCTCTACTTCTCTCGCTACCGCTACCCGCTAGCCGCTATCGCCGACGGAAGCCGCCTCGCCTACGCTGCCGTCTCCTCGCCGGCTGCCCGATACCCCAAGCGGTATCAGTTACTTAAAGCACTAAAAGGCCTGGTGGTGCTGGAAAGCAAAATAGGAAGGCTCCATCGTGTGCTTTGGCCTCCTCACTTCTTCCTTCCACAGGTTCCACGCCGCAACCACTCGTTTAGGGTTTTAGGAAGAGATGACACCGAAACAACCTAACCAAGTTAACTTTTTATAAGCATCTGGGAGCATGCCAACTGTCAGGCAGGGATGGCATGTAGCTGTTATACAGCCAAGTCGTTACATATTCGGCTACACCAAATCGGGATAATGAGATGATAGAGGACAGTGCCACATTAGTAAGCTGACAGGAAATCTAGCAGCCTATAGGAACCTGCCAAGTGTTGATCGTAGCGTTACACCATGGGTACCGAAGGATGATATGAAATTGAGCAAGTTGTAATTAACGTCATTATGAAAGTTTTTTACTTAGTTTAGTTTACTGTTCCATCTCTCTCTCTTCTTCTGCCTGTAGCTTCTGCCGGCCTACGTAGGACATGGTTACACTCATTGTTTGCTGTCGAAATGATTGCTAAGGTTCCTGTTTTTAAATAGAGATTCATACCACATTTCTTGTTCATAATTTCAGTATATTTTATTTAAATTTAAGTATTAATGGATGAGTTCATTTGTAATATTGATATTACAGTTTTGAGGCTAAACATTTTTCATTCACATGTATGAAATTGAGATTGTTGATCATCAGGTATCTCCTCTGCACAGTGGGATCTGTATACATAAAATCAAAAGAAGCCCCGGCAAAAGACATCCTTAAAGACCTGGTGGAAATGTGTCGAGGTATACAACATCCTGTCAGGGGGCTTTTCCTCAGGAGCTATCTCTCTCAGATCAGTAAGGATAAGTTGCCTGATATTGGTTCAGAGTATGAAGGGTAATTAACAATAGATCATATTCAAATAAAGCTCGACTTTCACATTTTACTTTAATGTACTATTTTACATTACTGTACTGTGCATCCATATTCCTCCTGTGACTTGGTGAGCTCCATAGCTTGCATTACTCTGCTTGCTATATGTGAATTGCTTGTTCAACTGATACTCCTTTTATTCACCTTATTGGAGCATAATCTGAATATCCATTAGTGATGATATTCCAATTTTTTGTTACCAGTATTATTTTTTTCCCAATTTAGTCAATGCTATTCTAATGCATATATTTGCACTTGTACATTTTTATCTTTTTTTATCAATACACGTGAAATTGTGTTTCTTAGTTTGGACATAGTCTCTTGGTAATTTGTTATAGTTTTCGCTATATAATCTCCCCTTGTTTTTTAGTCACTTTTCTTGTCTTTTCCTCAACAAGTTGTTGCTATAAATTCTTTTAGTAAGGATGTGGAATCAAAATTTTCTAAACTACCGAAATTCAGATACTCAGCCATTATACATAATCAACCAACCATGTTTTGCTGAATCTCATTCCAGAAATTGCATTGGTCAGGGATAGTGATAGTTTTATTGATGCTGTTGAATTCGTCCTTCAGAACTTCACAGAAATGAATAAACTATGGGTCCGGATGCAACACCAGGTTTGCTTCATATTTCTTGTTCGTCATATGTATTCATATCCATATGGATATCATTGTTTTCCATGGCTGCATGTATTCCATGATCAGATGTAAAAGCTTGTATATGTTTAGAATAACCATACATGCATATATTAGGTTTGGTTGTGGATGATGTTATAAGGTGCCAAATTATGCATGTAATGTAAATTTTTTGGCTTCAGGGACCTGCTCGAGAAAAAGAAAAACGGGAAAAGGAGAGAAGCGAGCTTCGAGATCTTGTAAAATTAGCTTCTCATAACTTTATGAAGAGTTCACTATGTACTTCGCCTTATTCAAATATGTTTTTTTGGCATCTAGGTTGGCAAAAATCTCCATGTTCTTAGCCAAATAGATGGAATTGACCTTGATATGTACAAAGATACTGTCCTTCCTAGGGTATTAGAGCAGGTTATTATCATTTAAATCATTAATTTTTACATTCTAGTTTGATGCAGTATAATTCACCTGTGTTGCAACTTTTTCCAACAGGTGGTAAATTGCAAGGATGAAATAGCCCAACATTATCTGATGGACTGTATTATTCAAGTATTTCCTGATGAATATCACTTGCAGACTCTTGAAATACTATTAGGTGCATGCCCGCAACTTCAGGTAGTTATAGTGCATTAAATTTGCATGTATATTTTTCAAATTCTTTTGTCTGCACATAAATTTGCATGCTGCCCGTTTCAATATTTTATTGGACCAAGTGTACTTTGCTTGTGTCCATCTTGCTACTAGTACTGAGCCATGGTTTCCTAGTGAAATAAAATGAAATCACTTATGCTTCATCATCATCAATAACCTTATCTCATCTATTGGGTTTTGGCTTTATGAGTCCACTTTTTTAGTCATTCTTGCCAAGGGATTTCTAAAGTTTGAACCTCAAATACTTAAATCATCTTGAACGACTTCCATCAATGTTATCTTAGTTCTACTCCTTATCCTATTTACATCTGATTGGTGTATTTTCTAACATTCATTGTACACACCCAAACCATCTCAGGGTCCGTATGGCTCGAATTCTTTGGCACGGTAGGATTCACCCCAACCGCCAACACTGAGTATGATGTTTGGGGAGGCATAGAAAAGAGGTTTCCACTGCGCTGAGCGTTAAATGACTGATGCTACTTAGTGGGGGATCTCTAGGATTCGCACCAAGAAGAAAGGGATAAGAAGGTAGCATACAAGAAACATTCTTGGTTAGCCTAAGCTACAAACATCTTCATTCATCTAATACAAGATGGTTAGAGTATTTAAGCTACTCAGGAGCATTACAGCAATAAAACTGAAATTAAAGTATGTAAGAATATAAATGTTGCAATGATTGATAACCGATGTCGATTAAGCATCGTAACTCACATGTGTGGGCCGCCTGGAATAGATTCGCTTAGTATTCATCGCGACCTTTCTATCTCGTGCATCAACGTTGATGCCCGCCCTGCATAACAATATTCGCCTGTTGGAAAATTTATCTTGTCCTCAAGGCAAAGCTTCTGAAGTTGTAGGGGGAGTTACGGGATAGGCCATGAAGTGGTTCCCAAGGTTGGCCTAGAAACCCTTGAAAGTACTCATCAAGCTGGTGCGAGATGTTGACTGTGACGTCGACAATGAACGTGCCCCCTCTAATGTCTGCAGTTGCCCTTCCTAGATGAACGACAACGTCAGTTTGGGGCCAGTTGATATGAGCGA
Organism: Dactylorhiza incarnata; assembly: GCA_033032865.1. Classification (NCBI taxonomy): domain Eukaryota; kingdom Viridiplantae; phylum Streptophyta; class Magnoliopsida; order Asparagales; family Orchidaceae; genus Dactylorhiza; species Dactylorhiza incarnata. The sequence continues at coordinate 585,174 of JAWHQI010000384.1, forward strand.
CTGAAGCCAGTGATGCTTAAAGGGGCATCAATACCATGTAGTGGAACTGTGGAAGAACATAGAAATTTATCGTAACCACGCTTGCTTATGGTGGCCTGCACAAGTTGATTGATGGCCTCATCAAGTCTTGTTGTTCCGCGAGTAGGGCCCTCTTTTGGTTTTCTTGCCTCGAATGCGCCACCATAAGCAACCGTGGTCATAACGTGACAAGTACCCTGTTGGAGCCGATGGTGGTGACTGATACCGCCCATGGGAGTGCTGTGTCCATACCCCATGAGGACAATGAAACTCAGAGACAGCTTAATCTGAAGGTTTAGCTGAGCTGCCAGGTCTTGGGAGAGGAAATTATGCTATCCATCAAAATTTGGATGGTGTGACCAGGAAACTCCTCTTTAGTATGCGAGGATGAGGTTGCGGGCAATCGTCGATGGAGAGACATGTCAAATCGAGCCAGTAGAAATACCCTCCTGGGTCGGCGGTCGGGGCGGTGTCCTGAACCTCGATGGCCTCAAAGCGTGACCTAGAGCTCGCCATCTTAATCATAACTCACATCTCTTTCATGGGAAATCATGGTGTTGGCGACAAATGGTCGGCTAGAAGGCTCACGAATGCCGCTGGAGAGGTTTGATTCGAGGCAAGTGGATGAAGGGTTTACACGAGCCCTTTGATCGTTGTGGTTCAGTTGCTGGATGGCATTGAGCCCACTAAATGGGCTCCTAGTGGGTCAAGTTATGCGTTTGGATGCGGATGGACAAAAATAAGCGTAAAAGGATGAAATGGTGTTGTTCTGTACACACGCATACGCTGGTCTAGTTACATTTCTGGATCGGCATCGTCCTGGACGTACATGTACAATCTGGTTGTGGTGAGGTGGCAACAAGCGGACGACAGAGGAATATGCGTCGTCCTGCATGCATGCATGCGCTGCGTCGCACACGATTTGATCAACAAAAATCCTCGTTGCGAAAACCGCAGACGGAACATACTTGCGGATCTCAAATCTGGCGCCGAAGGATGAGTAAAAATGGCTAGGTTGGACCAATGTTAACTAGTGGGGGATTTCTAGGGGTTCTTACCAAGACGAAAGGGGAAGAAGATATAATCCAACAAACATTCTTGGCCTGCCTTAGGCTCCGAACACTATTAGTCATCCAAGATAAGTCTTAACACAAGATGGCTATAGTATTTAAGTCCAATCGGGGGTATTACAATAATAGTATTGAAATTAAATATGCGGGAATATAAATGCTGGAATGATAGATGATTGATGCCACACAAGCATCGTCGTGCGTTGGTGCAGTCCACCTGGAGTAGATCCGCCTAGTACTTATCGCGGCCTTTCTATCTCGCGCGCTGACGATGATGCTCATCCTCCATAAAAACTAATCGTTGCTATTTTGCTGCAGCAGAGGCCTTCCCGCGGCCGCCACTGCACTGCATGGGCAGTGGCGGCCAAGGCGGCAGCACAAAATTTTGCAAAATTCCCTCCAACGCAGAAGCTCTCAACTGTGTTCGCTCATGTGCCGAGTTCGCCCAACTCGCGTGTTGAGTTCGCTCTCCTCCTGAGACCGCAGAGCTCCTTTGTCTGCCGCCTCGACTTCTGTGGTGTTTTCATGCTCTTCTTCTGTCGATGCAGTTTTTTCTTCCCTTCCTGTGGTCATGGGCACGTTTGCCGAATCTTCTTTATCTCTTCCAGCCATTGCTCCGGCTCCCCACCCTGACGTGCGGGATGAAATGATGATTACCACTATTTCCCACAAAGGGAAGAGAAAGTTCATGGAATGGGTGCACTTCGTGCGCCGTGTTCTTTAAACCAAAGGGCCGGTTCACCATGTTATCCATGCTCCTCCAGCTGAACCTATGGAACAATGGCTTCGTGATGATGGTCGGGTTCAGTCTTGGCTTCTCAATTCTACGTAGTCCGAGCCATACCGAATGTTTATATACCACGAGACTGCCAAAGCTATGTGGGACGAGCTTCAGTCTCTTTACTCTGGGAAGGACAATCTCCAACATCTCTACGATATCCTTACTGGGCTCCAGGCGGTTGACCCTGGTTTGACTGGTGACCTGACCTCCTTTGTGGCCATGCCCAAGACCTTCGTTGAGGCTTGGCTTCAGTACCAGCCCCCTCCTTGGATTTTGCCGTCCAACGCGCACAAAAGGAGGCTGTTGGCATAGCTCTCATGATGGCCTGGTTACCTTCTCACCATCACAGCGTCCGAGCAACCATTCTCTTCTCTCCCACTGTTCCGTCTCTCTCTGATGTGTTTTTTTATGATTCTTAAGGTTACCTTGCCTCCTGATGCTGTGCTACCTCCCTCACCTTCCCTTATGAAACACTCCCCATTCATGCACCCTCCTCCTGGGTCTCGGGGTGGTCGACATAGCTCTCGCGGCGCCGGACGTGATGGTCGCCCTTATTTCTCTCGGCCGATTAATCGACTTTGTACTTATTGTGCCCGCCCGAATCATACCGAGGCCACCTGCTTCAAGAAACTTGGACTCTTGCCGCTCCCACTTGCTGCGCCTCATGCTTCTCCTATGATGTATGTCCCTTCCACCTCCCGCTCCGACATTCACGCTCTGCGCTAGGAACTCCAACAACTTCGGGGGATGTTTACTCGGGCCTCTGACTCCGCCACCTCTACCTCCCTTGCAGGTATGTCCTGTTTTCCCATAGTCCGGTGTGGATCGTGGACTCTGGGGATTACCAACCACATCTCACCCCACAAATCTTCTCGGTATTCTGATGTCCCGTCTTGTAAGTTTATTACGGTGGCTAATGGTGATACCACCCCTGTTTGCGGCTCTGATGATGTGCCTCTTACTCCCTCTCTTCCTCTCCGCTCTGTTCTTCATGTTCTCGACTCTCAGTTTCATCTCCTCTCCGTCAGTCGTTTAACTCAAGATCATGATTGCTTAATCATGTTTTCTTCTTCTTCTTCATTTGTCATGCATGATCGACGGACTCGGAATATCATTGGTAGGAGCCTCCTGTCCAATCGGATGTTTACTCAGTATCTTCCCTCCTCCGCTCTCTCCTCCGTCACCTCCACCGGCATCTCAGGCATGCTCCTCTTCCTATCCTCAAGCGGGCTCTTCCTGATTTCCCCTTTTTTGATTTTCAATGTGAATCATATATTTACGGGAAACATCATCGTTCTACTTTTTCTCCACATTGTACTCAGAGCGCTGCTCCTTTTGATTTAGTGTATTATGATATTTGGGGCCCTTTAAAACGGCTAGTGTCTGCCGATCGTTACTTTGTTACTTTTGTTGATGATCATTCTCGCCTGACATTGTTCTATATGACGTGCGATCGCTCTGAGTTTCTACAAATCTTTCGCTCTTTTCTCGCCGAGACTAAGACCCGATTTTCGCGGTCCCTGAAAATTCTTCGCACCAATAATGCGCGTGAATATGCTAGTCATAACTTTCAGGACACCTGGGCTACGTTGGGCATTCTTCACCAAACTTCCCGTCTCTACACACCTCAACAAAATGGAGTGTCCCAACGCAAAAATCGTCACCTCCTTAAGGTTGCCAGATCCCTCTTGTTCCAAATGCAGGTTCCTACTGTCTACTGGAACTTCGCCGTTTCCACCGCCTACTACCTCATTAACCGCATCCCTCCTCTGTTCTAAACATTGTGACGCCATTTTCCATCGTCTTCCCCTCCACCTCTCCATTTGCCTTGACGCCTCGCATCTTTGGTTGTGTTTGTTATGTCCACCATCTTGGCCCTGCCGTGGACAAGTTGACTCTTTGTGCTAATAAGTGTATGCTCGTCGGCTATTCTCACACCCAGAAGGGCCACGTCTGCTACTCTCCACCTACTCGAAAACTTGTCACCTCCGCCGATGTCACCTTCCTTGAACATCAAACTTTTCACCAATCCGACACTTCATTACCTTCCTCCCCTGGCTTTCCACGTCCTCATGTGCATCAACACCGAACCTCCACCCCTGCTTCCCGCTCCTTTAGTTGTGCCTCTCCCTTTGCTACCTCCCCCCATCTTCATGTTTACACGACGCGTTCATCGGTCTACTGCCTCACGGGAGCCGCCCCTTCCTGCTGATACTCCGCCGGCCATTGATCCAACATCTGCCTCCACCGCTCACCCTATTTCAAATTATGTCTCGTTGCATTGCTTATCTCCGTCGCTTCACAGGTTTGCAACCTCTTTGTTCAGGGTCATGTTGGTCGGTCCAGCCAACACGCCGAATCAAAAATGTGACAAACACAAGTAAAATAAATGCAACATAGCCAGAATGCAATACAATGATGACACAACAACAGGCATAGAAACACAAAAACAAAATAAAACGACAATACAATAACGACAAAGTGATGTATAATTCATTGTGATGCGTCAATGGATGCATCAGTTGCGAAGCTGAATTTTGTCCAAGTCTTGATCTCCTTGTCCGTTCATCCGCATTGGTCGTTGCATCGGCTGGCCATCAAAAATGCTTTCCTGAATGGCGATCTCGCCGAGACTGTCTACATGCAACAACCTTCTAATTATGAGACCACAGGGGAGTCTCGTGCTTGTCATCTCAAGAAATCTCTCTATGGTCTCAAACAATTTCCACGGGCCTGGTTTGATAAGTTCAGCCGGGTCGTTCGCGATGTTGGCTTCAATCGAAGGTTGGCTGACTTCTTTCTGTTCACTCGTCACTGTTCGATAGGCACGGTGATACTTTTGGTGTATATCGATGATATCCTCATCACAAGCGATGATCTCGATAGTATAACGATGGTCATGAAGCACCTGGCATCCGAGTTTTAGACTAAGGATTTGAGGTCTCTCCGATACTTTCTTGGCATCGAGGTGGCTCGTCGACCTGATGGTCTCGTTTTGTCTCAACTGAAGTACTGTCTTGACCTTCTTCATGACGCTGACTACTTTTTATGCAAGCTTGCTGACACACCTATGAATGCCAACTATATGTTTTGCACCCATGCTTTCGACTCTGATCTACTCCTCCCTAACCCAGAATACTATTGTCGACTGGTGGGCAAGCTAATTTATCTTACTGTTACAAGACCTGATATATCCTTTACTGTTGGGGTAGTCAATCATTTCATGTATTCTCCACAGATCTCTCATCTCCCTGCGGTTGAGTGTATCCTTCGGTACCTGAAGACTGCTCCAGGACAAGGGCTTGTGTATAAGTCCTCTCCCTCCTATCTCTTGTTGCTTACTCAGATGCTGACTCTCTTGATGATCGCCGATCCACGAGTGGATTCTACACATACTTTGGTGGACTTATTGTTATCTGGCGGAGTAAGAAACAAACTGTGGTTGCACGTTCATCTACAGAAGCTGAGTACCGATCAATGACTTCCGTCGTTTATGAACTTACATGGCTGGAAAGCCTTCTGAGTCATCTGAGTGTGAAACTACCCTCTCTAGTCATTTTCTTTTGTGACAACCAAGCGATTATTCATATTTGCCAATAATCCCGTGTTTCATGAATTTATCAAGCACATCGAAACCGATTATCATTTTGTTCGAGAAAATGTGCAACTTAAGAAATTGGACTTGCGACATGTGCCTGCTGCTGGGCAGGTTACTAACATCCTCACAAATGCCTTACCTCGACCTCTATATCATAAGTTTCTGTTCAAACTTGACTCCTACGATTTGTACGCTCCACCTTGCGGGAGAGTGTTGAAATAAGTTGTATAAATGACCCATCCAGTGGCCCATTGGAGAGCTCATTCCTATTTAGAGTTTAGTCCCACATCTTAGGATAGAAGTTGAGCCTCCACTTCTCCTCTTTATAAATATGTGTATACTCTTATTGTAGAAAAATTTGCGAAAAAGGAAATAATAAATTATTCTATTTTTCCTCTTAATTATTGTACTTCTCTACAGTTTGGTTACTTATGTAATCTTTAAGTCTCGATTTTCCTTAATTAAAATTCTTGTATATACTTCATAAATAAATACAAACATTGATATCCGGGGTACTTCCATACATGCATCATACATTTGTTCATTTCAATCTCAAGCTATCGTAATTGAAACCAGACCTAGCTTGATAATTGGCTATTTATTTGACAGAACAATACTAAAATTAAAAAATGTTTTCTCTACATCTATCCGGCCCATTGATTGCAAGTGTTTGTCCTTTGACTTCTTTTATAACTAGCACACCTGTGCATGATCACCTATGCACTCTCCCTTTTCTCTCTCCCTTTTCATCTCTCCTATGTGTGTGGCCCCTGTAGCTTTAAAAAAGTAAAGTAGCCAGCCTATGCCGGTCCCAAACCCAGATGAAATATGGTGAGGGTTGTGTTAGGTAGACGACCAACGTAAGATTTAGTCACCCTTATGAATATGGATCACTTGAGAAATTGTGTAAAAACTAGGTTGTTCCCCCCAAGGAATACGTCGTATGGTTCGAATACGACGTCTTGACAAGGACCGCTACATCTCTAGGACTTGAGTGTAGTGTTAAATATGCAAGAGTTCTCGTCGTATGGTCCGAATGCGGCGTCTTGGCAAGGACCGCTGCACCTCCAGGAGGACTCGGGTGTAGTGTTAAATAGGCAAAAGTTCTCACATATTAGACGTCCTAGGAATGTATATAGTTGGATTTGTGACCGACTTAGGTTTGGAAGTTGGAATATAGACACGTTAACGGGAAAATGATGGAAGTTGTAGATACGATGATTAGGAGAAGGATAAATATCTTATGCCTGCAAGAGACTAGATGAGTTGGTGAGAAAGCTAAATTTTTACACAATTCCGGTTTTAACTTATGGTATACAGGAAAAAATAAACCAAACAATGAAGTAGGTATTATTGTGGATACTACTTGGAGGGATGAAGTTGTTGGGGTAAGTAGAAAATGTGATATAATCTTAGCTCTTAAATTTGTCATATGAAAGGAAACTATTGATGTGAGCAGTGCTTATGCGCCACAAGTAGGATTAAGTGAAGCTATTAAAGTGCAATTTTAGGAGAATGATAAACATCTTATGCCTGCAAGAGACTAGATGGGTGTGTGAGAAAGCTAAATTTTTAGACAATTCAAGTTTTAAATTATGGTACACAGGAAAAAATAAACCAAACAATGAAGTAGGTATTATTGTGGATACTACTTGGAGGGACGAAGTTGTTGGGGTAAGTAGAAAATGTGATATAATCTTAACTCTTAAATTGGTCGTATGAAAGGAAACTATTGATGTGATCAGTGCTTATGTGCCACAAGTAGGATTAAGTGAAGCTATTAAAGTGCAATTTTGGGAAGACTTAGATGATTTAGTAAGAGAAATCTACAAATGAAGAAGATTTTCATAGGAGGAGACTTAAATGGACAAATATGAAAGGAAAATACAGATTATACAGCCGTTCATGAGGGATTTGAGTATAAAGAAAGAAATTAAGAAAGAAGAACCATTTTAGACTTTGCCATAACACGAGCTAATTGTGACAAATACGCTTTTCATGTAAAGGAATAACATTTAATTACGTTTAAAAGCGGACCAAATAAGTCACAAATGAATTATTTTCTGACTCGAAAAATGGATAAAATAATTTGCAAGGATTGTAAAGTCATACTAGGAGAAAGTTTGACAACACAACATATGTTAGTGGTGTTGGACGCGCAAATTAAATATAATAAATTTAAGACAAAGGACAAAAGTGTTGCAAAAAATTCGGTGGTGGAACTTGAAGATGAAAAAACAGGTTTCTTTCAAGACATCAGTTATGGAGCAACTAGTTGATGACTCTTGTGTTGATCTTAGTGTCTCATGAGAAGTTATGTCATTACATTTAATGATAAATGGAAAGAACATACTTGGAGAATCAAAAGGCCGTGCACCCTCAAATAAAGAATCTTGATAGTGGAAAGAGGAAATGCAAGACAAAGTGAGGGTAAAAAGAGCTAGCTATAAAACACTATACGCTTGTAGGAATGATGAAAACTTGACACTGTATAAAATTGTCAAGAAAGAAGCTAAACATGTAGTAAGTAAAACAACAAGTTAAGCTTATGAAGAATTTTATAAGCGATTAGATACCAAAGATGGAGAGCGTGACATATATAAAATTACTCGAGCTAGAGAGAGCAAGGCAAGAGATTTAAGCCAAGTTAAATACATAAATGATGAAATAATTACAATTTTGACGGATGATGTGACTATTAAAGAGCGAGAGAAAAGATACTTTTATCAACTCTATAATGAAACAAAAAATAATGAACTGAACTTGAAAGAGTTAAGTAAATCAGAGGAGTATGAAAACATAACGTTTTATCGTAAAATTCAAGTATCGGAGGTAAATGGTGCTCTAAAGAAGATGAAAAATGGAAATGCGGTTGAGCCAGACGATATACCCATCAAAGTATGAAAATGTCTAGGGAAAGAAAGAATTTTGTGGCTTACATGTTTTTTCAATAAGACACTGAAGTCAAAGAGGATGCCAGACCAATGGAGAGAAAACATCTTGGTAACTTTGTATAAGAACAAAGGAGATATACAAAATTGTGTTAATCACAGAGGAATTAAATTAATGAGCCATAGCATGAAATTATGAGAACGAGTAATAGAAAGAAGAGTAAGACGAGAGACTAACATCTCGGAAAATCAATTTGGATTCATGCCAGGGCGGTCGACCATTGAAGCTATACATCTCTTGAGGAGACTCATTGACAACTATCGAGAAAGAAAACAAAATTTGCATATGCTGTTTATCGATCTTGAGAAGGCTTATGATAAGGTTCAAAGAGAGATCTTATGGAGAGTCTTAGAAAAGAAATGTGTAAATGTTTCATACATTGGCATAATCAAAGATATGCATACAAATTCAGTGACGGGGTGAGGACATCTGGAGGATTAACACAAGAATTCCCTATCATTGTTGGCTTACATAAGGTTCAGCTTTAAGCCCTTATCTCTTTACCCTTATCTTAGATGAGCTCACCAGACATATCCAACAAACAATACCTTGGTATTTATTGTTTGCAGATGATATCGTTTTGGTTGATGAGACATGCGAGGGTGTAAACGCGATACCTGAATCTTGGCGAGACACTTTAGAAAAGAAGGGTTTTGGGTTGAGCAGGGCAAAGACGAAGTATATGAAGCTTAAATTTAGCAGTGCTAGAAGGACAGATGACTTCGTTATTAAGTTGGGTGATCAAGATATTTTCCGCAGTGAGTGCTTTAAATATCTTGGATTGATAGTTTAAAAAGATGGAGGTGTTGATAAAGATGTGATACATAGAATCCAAGCAGGTTGATTGAAGTGGAGAGGCGCATCAGGGATCTTATTTGATCGTAAAGTACCATTAAAACTTAAAGACAAGTTTTACCGTACTGCAATTAGACCAACGATGCTCTATAGTTCTGAGTGTTGGGCAGTGAGTTGTGTACATGATCAAAAAATGGGAGTCACGGAGATGAGAATGCTTAGGTGGATGTGTGGACACAAGCTGTATAAAATTAGGAATGAATGTATCAGGGATAAGACAGGAGTGACACCAATTGCAGAGAAGATGCACGAAGCTCGACTAAGATGATTTGGACACGTACAAAGGAGACCATTAGAAGCACCTGTTAGATGTTATGAGAGTCTAGTCACTAGGCATGTTAAACGGGGGAGGGGTAGACCAATAATGACTTGAAATGAAACTATAAGGGAAAGACATGATGTACTTAGGCATTAGTGAGATTATGACTAAAGATAGGGCACAATGGCGACAAAGGATCCATATAGCCGACCCCACTATAGTGGGATAAAGGCTTGAGTGTTGTTTGTATATTATAGATTATGTTTTTAATTGAATTTATGGAAGTTTATATTTGAGAATTATATTTGATTTCTGAGTAATGACTTTTTTCCTCACGATTTTATTCTCTAATTATTCATGATTTCATCACTGACCCATATTAATATTTTCTAATACCTATTTTCTATAACTTTAAAATATTATTCATGCTTGATTCTTGTTTTGAACCATCTTTTCAGCCAACCGTGGACATCATGATAGTCCTATCTCAGCTTATGGAGAGATTATCAATTTATGCTGCTTCCAGCGCCGAAGTGAGCTTCCAAAGTATCTCTTTCCTTGATATTTATGTTTGTAGTATGGTTTCTCATGCGTGAATTATGCAGATTTTACCAGAATTTCTGCAAGTAGAGGCCTTTGCTAAATTGAGCAATGCCATCGGAAAGGTACCCTGAACCTTGTATATACCTAATTTGATATGAAATGCAGCGGTTTTGGACAACAATATAGTTGAAATCTTACTGGATTATTTGTTTACAATTGTGTTTTTTATTAGTTTTGAATAATTCCAGTTATGCATCTTTTATTTCACAATCTTAACTGCATTTCTTATTAAATCGCTATAGTCAACTACCAAATGCACATTTTGCATACTTACATGGAGCATTACTACAGATGAAGAATGCAATTTGGGAAAATGCTGCAGTTAGATGAAAAAAACATGAGAAATCAACTGATATGAGCTGAGCCTGCCCAATGATCTGAGAGAAAGCAACCTTTTATTCTTGGCCTTCATGCAACTGGTATCTGGGACTTTGTTCTGCGGGCCAAGGAGTTCGAGTGTCTGGGTTATGATTGCAAGGACAATTCTATGCCAGGCTTTACAAAGCTCTTCCAGTTTGATGGTTCTGAATATATTGGGAGCTGTTATTAGAGAATGAAGTTCTGGAAATTGAGCGTGATGGATGACAATGAAATGATTAAAGGGATGTTTTTGGATTTGGTGGAAGATGAATATTAAAGATATTCAAATACAGAGGTTGCTGTTGGGAGGGGTTCTTGAAAAGCTGGGATAGTATGTACTTGTAAAACGTCTGATGATAGATTGATCTACTGGCACTAATAAAAAATGATATGATGTTCTCGGGAAAACTCATATTGACTTTGCAGGTCAAACTAAGAGTTATTGATATTTAAAAATAATGTGAATTTAGTATATCATGAATCCTATCTGAGTTTCCTTGTTAGGTTTTAGGGTTAAAGAGGAGGAGAGGGAGGAGTCGAGAGGAAGGAGGAAGAAGAAGAGAGAAGGATTTCAGCCCCCAGGGCTTTCCCAAGAGTGATTTTACTCCAAGATAGTCCCAATGAGATACATGCATAGGCATATATAGTGCCTAGCTCTGAGATACGCAAGAACAAACGGTAAATAACCCACGACTCGAAATACAAATGCGATAATAACATATAAAATTGATGGGTGTGCTAAGATCGTGTGCGCTACCGACGAGTGTCCGTCGTCATATTGGGATTCGTGTCATCATCGCTTTGGTCCCGATGTCGACATATGCGTCGTGTCCTTGCTCCTTGCCCCTTTCCTGTTTTCGTCTTCGTAACAATGTCGCCCTCTCGAAAATTCACCTTGTACTCAAGGTAGAAACAACTACCGCGACACATTGTAGCTGGGATTATGAAGGGGTGGCCGGCTGGCAGGGTAGACTTGACGTCGTCCAACAGGTACGCGGCAGAATCTAATGGCGCATGCTGCTGATGAGGATGGGGTGCCGCCGACAGATGGGAAAAGGATGCCTCCCCAACCAAGAGGAAAATGACCCCCGCTTGAAAAAAGAGCATCGTCATGCTGGCCCAGTTGAGATGCACATCCCTGAGTGTACGAAACCACGCGACGCCGAGTATGGCGTCAAGACCACCGAGCTCACAAGAGTAGAAATTTGCGCGAAGAGGGCAAGGGCCCATAGTCATGTGCAGGTCCATATAGAGGCCCCCAGTGGTAGTTCTACAACCGTCATCCAAGCAAACAATGAAAGGAGGGGAAGGGGACGGGCGAATGTTGAGCTGGCGGGGAGATGAAATTGTGGTTGGCTCTACTATCAATCAACACCGTCAGGGGAGTGCCATCAAGGGAACCAGTGAGCGTCATAGTGAGGGGTCTAATGACGCCGCCACCCGTAGGGCATAGGAGTTCGAGACAATGCAGACGTGCAGGGGGGCCTATAGTAACAGGTGAGTCATCGTCCTTTAAGGCCTCAAAATCCCCAAGGGTGATATCTGGGTCCTCCTCGCCAATGGTGATGCCGAGCTCCTTCAGAAGGCAATCATGAGTCGTGGAGTATGGTTGTTTACAATGGAAACAGAGGCCCCCGGTGCGAAGATAATGGTACTCGCCGAGGGACGTTCGACGTCCGGGGAGGTCAGGGAGGTGCTCCGAGACACGGGGGAGCGCGATATGCACCTGCGGTGGTGGCCGAAAGGGTGAGGAGGGTAGGAAATCGGTGGGGGCGCAAAACTCCCCGGCGGTTGGCCGATATCGATGGAGGTGACCTTGAAGTCCTGTTCCACCAAGAGGGCTAGATCCATGACATCAGTAATCGTCTTGGGGTGGTGGGTGTGAAGGCGGGACCGGATGTGGGGGAGGAGCCCTTGCATGAAGATGCCCAAGTAGTGATCTGACGGTAACGTTGATGTAGTCATCCAGGAGGCCTAATTGGCGGACACCACACAAACGTTCAACCGCTGTCCCAGAATAGCGAACATTATAGCGGAGGATGAGGTCCCATTGAAGTTCCGCCCAAGAGAGTGAAGGGTTGTTCTGTCATAGCCAGCGGACCCAATGAAGTGCCGACACCTCCATGCCGATGAGAGCCGTTGCAGCCTTTTATGGCTCCGAAGATAGATGAATGTCAAAAAGTTGTTTCGAACGGGCAATCCATCCAATGGGGTCAGTGCCGTTGAAGGAAGGGATGTGGAACAAACAGAGTGGAGACGGAAAACCCGCCGGCGACAGAAGAGGGTCCCGGGGAGGGTCCGGGTGTGCCCCGAGAAGCGATGGGGACTCCGTGTTGGAGGACGATGAAGCACTTGGTTTGTAGGCCAGATGGGTATCAAATTTAGCATCCATTCGCAGCATTAGAGCCTGGAGCAAGGCAATGGACGCCTCATGAGCATCAAGACGACTGTAAATAGCCGGATTCACAAGGGCGTTGGTGTGTCAGAGGGTGCCATAGAACGGAGCTGATGGGGCATGCACGCTGAAGAAGGCCGGTGTTAGATAGGAGCGCGAGCTCGTGCCGACGGGACCAGTCAAACAAACGACGGTTGGTGAAGCGTTGGCTCCATACGTGGAGGAAACCCGAGCTGGAAGGTCGGTAGACGAATCCAGTGTGGGTGAGCGACCGTACAAAAGATCGATTGCGGTGAGTGAGCTTTCTTCGAGCAGTCGTTGAGTAGGCATTGAGCAGTCGAGGTAGGCGTCGTCAAATGAGTGTTGATTTGTGGTCCAATAGACGTTGATCTGTTGAGATGGAAGGTCGGCGAGTTGGAAGGTCAGTGAGTTGGAAGGTCTACGCGCTGACGTCGAGAAGGTGTCGATTTGTTGTCGCGCGGCGCGAAAGAATCGACGCTGTTGTCGTGCGGGCGAGATGGGTTGGCGAAGGCGAGGAAGTGTCAAATGGTCGAGGCACGTAAAACGTAGGAAGGCGCGATCGAGTCAGATTAAACGCATGAAGGCGTGGTCGTGTCAGATTAAACGCATGAATGCACGATTGGAAGAGACGCATGCACTGAGATGGCAGTCGTGGGCCGGCATCGAGTGTGTAGACGCTGCAACATTTCGGGCGGCGGACACCGCGGCCTAAAGACGGCAAGTCGGACCAAATGTTAGGTGCTATGGTTATAGTTGAGGAGTAGGAGGAGCCGAAAAGAAGGAGGAAGAAGAAGAAAGCAGAATTTCACAGCCCCTAGGGCTTTCCCAAAAGTGATCTTATTCCAAGATAGTCCCAATGAGATACACACATAGGCATATATAGTGACTAGTTCTGACTATGTTGTTAAAGGCGCACCTCAGGCGCGCCTAAGGCTCCAGGCTCAACAGGCTCAGAGGCTTGCGCCTTCGTGCGCCTTCTTTGCGCCTTTGGAGCATAAAAGCCGTGTGTGGATGCGATTTCTGTTGCAATTTTTTTTTCCAAAAAAAAAGAAAGAAATAATAAAAGAACTCAATAATTTTTGCATGATTTAGTGTATGTGAAACATAATCGAGTGTTAAGACTTAAATATAATGCAAGTGACCACATTAATTCTATTTTTAAGAGATATAAATGATAATAATGAATAATTAATGAGTAGAATAGATGAAAAATCTGATCAAGAAGATAAACTGATGTTTGATGCTTATTTTTTTAAATGAATGTGGTTGCGCTTTACCTTCGTCAGGCGCGCGCCTGCGCCTTGAGCCTCGCGCCTAGGCTCCAAGACCCCTTTGCGCCTTGGTGCGCCTCGCGCCTTTAATAACTAAGGTTCTGAGATACGTAAAGGCAAACGATAAATAACCCACAACCCGAAATACAAATGCAATAATAACATATAAAGCTGATGGGTGCGCTAAGCTCGTGTGCGCTACTGTCGAGCGTCCGTCGTCGTATTGGGATCATTGTCGTCGCCGCCCCGGTCCCAATACCGACATATGCCTCGTGTCCTCGTTCTTTTCCCGTTTTCGTGTTTGTAACATTCCACTGGGTAAAATTGAGTGTTTTCTGGAGTGAGTTCAGCTAGTATTTGACGAAAGTTAAGTGAAATGGTGGAGGAAGGTGTTCTTGTAAATCTTGGATAATAGGTAAGAGTAAAATTACCAAAGTAAGATTGACTAATGATATGGATACGACCTCCTGAACACGAGTCTCCCTCCACTTATGTAGCCTTAAGGGGCATTATCGTAATTTGTATGTCCCACTTCCCTATATAAGGTAGTGGTGGTGCCTCTTATTATGCATATTTAGAAGACCTTGGGAGTGTTAGGCTCTTATAGGTGAGAGGGGCTTTTAGGAGGAACCAACCCTCAAAAGTTCGGGCCGAACTTATCTCAATATTTGTATCTTTGTTTAGTGTTTAATCTTACATTTTTTAGTACTTCATAGTGTTAACGAACAATTGGTCAGACCTGCCGCTCATTTAGGGTTTTAGTTGAAACCCTAATTGGACGTTGTCGCCATGCCACCAACACCTGCTCTCGAACATGGTCGTCCTTCGTGATGGTTTTGTGGTCCAAAATGGCCTCGGGAAGGTAGACGGTGGAGTCGTCTGATGCGATTTTTTGCGGCAAGGTCTCCTCGATGGGGTTATTGCCCACCACCCGGTTGAGCTGGGAGATGTGGAAGATCGGATGAATTCGTCTATGTAGAGGAAGGCGAAAGAGGTAGGCCACTTCGTTGATGCTGTAAAGTACTATAAATGGGCCGTAGAAGCGAGCAGACATCTTGGGATGGAGGCAATTCGCCACCGACGTTTGGCGGTACGACCAGAACTTGGCAAAAACTTTATCTCCCACCTGGAACTGGACGTCGCGGCGCCGTTTGTTCACCTGATGGAGCATCTTTTGCCATGTACTGCGAAGATGGATCTTCAAGACACGCAATATCTCATCCCTATCCAAGAGCTGCGCGCGCACAACACAAGCATGGGATTCACATGGTAGATGCTGGTTCACCGAGGGTGGTGGGCGGCCGTAAACGACTTGGAACAGTTTCATGTCGGAGGTGGAAGGAAGTGTTGTAGGAGAACTCGGCCCACCCCAACCATTTTCTCCAATCCCGCGAGCGAATCAACGCAGGTATGCCTCCAAGCATCGATTCAGAAGCTCAGACTTACCATCCGTCTGGGGATGCTAGGCGGAGCTTATCAGTAACTGCATCCCTTGGAGTTTGAACAACTCATGCCAGGAGGTGCTCATAAAGACCGGGTCCCTATCACTGGCGATTGAACGAGGAAAACCGTGCAGCCGGACTACGCCGAAAATGAAAGCCTTGGCCACCACCGGGGCTGTGAAAGGATGCCGCATGGGAAGAAAATGGCCATACTTGGACAGATGGTCCACCACGACGAAGATGCAGTCATCTCCCGACGAGTGCGGACGGCGCGCAGTGAAGTCCATCGTCAGCTCATCCCATATGAGACCAGGTACCGGTTAGGGCCCCTGGGAAAAGGGGCCTCATATTTTGCCCGCTAGCAGATCAGGTAGACCGCGACATATTCCTCCACATATCACATCATCCCTCGCCAATAAAGTGCATCCGTCAGGCGGTGGTAAGTGCGAAACATGCTCGTGTGGCCCGCAGACGGCGTAGTGTGGAACTCAGCGGGTGGCGCAGAATGCTGGCCGACGAGGAATAAAGGACAATCCGACCCCTGTAGAACATTCGACTTCCTACAAGTGTGTACAGGGGGCACATGGAGGCATCCGCCTGCAAGCTGTCCATGATAGGTCGGAGGGTCGGGTTGGCCTCCACCTCACCCTGTATGGTGCTTGTTTCCTCTTAGATCGGGCGAGAGATGGCCGTCAGCTGGGCCGAAGTTGTCTGGCGCGATAAGGCGTTTGCCGCCATGTTGGATCGGCCGGAATGAAACTCGACGGTAAATTCATAGCCCAACAACTTCGCCGCCCAAATCTGCTGGGACTGGGTGGTCATCCTCTGGCTGAGCAGGTATCACGAGTTGTGATGATCTGTACGCATGACGAAGTGCCTCCCCAATAAGTAAGGGCGCCCGTGCTGCACTGCCAAAATGGGCGCCATCAGCTCGTTTTTGTAAGCAGAGCGAGAGCGGATGGTGGTGGAGAAGGACGTACTGAAGTATGTTATGTGGCGCCCGATCTGCATGAGTATGTCGCCAACACCTGTCCCCGAGGCATCACACTCCATGATGAAAAGCTGAAAGAAATCAGGCATAACTAGAATCGGTGCCGTCACCAAGGCCTGCTGAAGGGTTGTGAAGGCGGTGGCGGTTGCGGAGGACCATCGGAAGGTAGTATCAGGTGTCTTGCGCAGAAGGCTCGTAAGTGGCCGTGCCACCGCACCGTCGTACCGGATGAAACGACGGTAGTAGCCCGTCAAACCAAGGAAGCCCCGTACCTCGCGTAAGGAGCGTGCCTACGGCCACTGCAACACCGCCGCGACCTTGTCGGGGTTCATAGCCACCCTCTTTGCTGAGACGGTATCACCCAAATAGGAGATATCACGCTGAGCTAAGACACATTTCTTCAGGTTGGCGACCAAAGAGTGGCATCGCAGTGTCTCCAAGGTGGTCTCCAAGTGATGTAGGTGATCCTGCCACGTCAGGTTGTAAACGGGGATGTCGTCAAAGAAAACCAGAACATACTTACGAAGCACCAAGCAGAAGATGTCATTCATCGTTGCTTGGAAGGTAGCTGACGTGTTGGTGAGGCCGAACGACATCACCATAAACTCGTAGTGGCCGTCATGAGTGCGGAAGGCAGTCTTGGGATGTTCTCGACACATACCCGGATCTGATGGTAGCCCGAGCGGAGGTCAATCTTGGAGAAGTAGGTGGCTCCACATAGCTCGTCCAACAACTCCTGGATGATGCAAATATGATACTTGTCTGCTATAGTGGCTTTGTTAAGCGCACGGTAATCAACGCAGAAGCTCCAGAAGTCGTCCTTCTTCAGCACTAGGAGAACCGGGCTCGAGAACAGACTCGCACTAGGAGAACTGAGCTCGAGAATGGACTCACACTGGATCGTATCAGCCCGACAACTAACATTTCAGACACCAAGCACTCAATCTCATCCTTTTGAATATGGCCGTAGCGGTAGGGTCGAACCAAAATCGCCTGTACGCCATCCTGGAGCGGGATACGATGGTCGATGGTGCGGGGCGGTGGAATGCCTGGTGTCTCCGCGAACATGGACGAGAAAGTCTCCAGAAGGAGAGACAGCTGAGGCGGCATGGAAGAAGGTGGAGGCGCCGGGGCCACATCCGCTGGTGAGGTGATCTGCCATAAGAATGCCCGAAAGTTCACAGAGTGAGTCAGCAGGGCAACACGCGATGAGACGGCAACCCACTGAAGGGAGGCGTCCCCCAGGACTGTGTAGGGCCGATTAGCCCACTGGAAGGTCATCCGCACGGAGATCCAGTTGTGGTTGACGTCGCCCACTGTCTGTAACCATGTAATGCCTAGAATGACATCCATGCCACCCAAAGGAAAGAGATAAAAATTGGCAGAGGCGCTTTAATCGCCCAACGACAGAGCCCACTCGTCGGGGAGCGATGACTGTCACCAAGGTAAACCAAAAACCCCGTTGTCGGGTCGGTGGGCAGAGTTGCAAGCGCGTCACCAATTTATGGGAGACGAAGTTGTGGGTTGCCCCACCATCAATCATAAACACCACAAAAATCCCCTGATGAAGTCCCTGCAACTTCATGGTGCGGGGCCCCGAAATTCCTCCGGTAGAAAAATGTGAGAGCTCCAAATGTTGAAAGGAATCTGTCATCGTGTTCGTCGGAGGGACATCATCAAGGATAAAAGCATTGAAGTCGGTGGCCGTGACTTCGACTCCATCGTCACACATGAGAACCTGCAGCTCATTGAGCGGGTAGTCGTGCGTCGGGGAGTAGGGTTGCTTGCAGCGGAGGCACAAACCCTTACTGCACAGGTCACTATACTCCTGTGTTGAGAGGCGGTTGGGGGCCGGCGACCGTGGGGGCTCGGGGGGAAGGATGGCCGTTGATGGAGGATTCCCAACAGGAAGTTGTGGGAGGATTCCCAACAAGAAGTTGTGGTGGAACTGGAGGAAGGAGCGTGGAGCGAGTCGAGGAGCTGGGTGTGGCCGGATGGCAACGTGGCCGATCTACCAGCTTGACTGAGAAATCTGCCTCCACCAAGCGGGCGACCTCCATAGCGTCGGTAATATCCTGGGGGTGGTGATTACGGAGCCGTGAGTAGATGTGGGATTGGAGACCTGAGGGAGGAAGCCCATATACTGATCCGGAGGAAGACCGAGGATGTGGTTAACGAGCTCGATGAATTCGTCAATATACTGATCCACCAAAGACGTGGGCGGAGGGAAGTTAGGCTCTCGACGGCGTTGCCGGAGTACGGGAGTAGCGATGTTCATAACGCTTGACTAAGGCCAATTTGAGGTCGGTCCACGAGAGGGGTGGGGTGGAGGTGCGAAGCATACAAACCAGTGTAAGATGGAGCCTTCCATGACAAGGAGCATCAATGAGACCTTCTGCGTCTTCGGGGTGCCCTGAATGTTAAAGAATTGTTCGGCCTTGGCTATCCATCCAAGAGGATCGGTCCTGTTGAAATGAGGAACTTCGAGGGCGCACGACGCATGTGTCGCAGCAAGTGCGGGGAGTGAAGGAAGCGTCGTGTGGCTGGCCGGCAGCCCTCTGAAAGAGGACGGGTCCTTCAAGGGCGGTGGAGGGGTGGAGTCCAAATGGGCATTGTGATGTACACTAAATCTAGAAGTTTTTGTTAAATTTTTGTGTGTGGAAACTGCAATGAGTTAAATTAGTTAACAAAACTAGATAATTCAGTTCGCGCTACGCTCTCGTGAGAGTGGCCTCCTCAACGACAATCCTAGAGCCTGTTCGATGTACTCTAACATTTAGCACGAGGTAAAAGTAGACAAGCACGTCGCAAGTGTTTTTTGCATGATAATAGCTGCCAGGTGATCAAGAACTAGAGAATACGTCAACGAAATTGAAATGCATGCAAGTAAATGAGTTTGATCACTAAAACAAATTGCATGAAATTACTCTAATAGTGGGGGGACGAGATTATACCTGCAGTGAATTCCAGGAAATAGAGCTAGGTTGGTTGCGGGCTGGTAGGGCTCGAGTGGAGGGAGTTGGCTTGGTAGGCTCGGGTGGACAAAGTAAAATGGGCTAGAAGGGCTCGGTGGTGGGAAGTTTTTCGACTAGTTGGAGTTTTTGAGAGGTTTCAGGGTTTGGCGGTTCGTGCAGTGGCGGGAGGTAGTCGTAGAGGGAGGTTCAGCGATGACCGATTTCGGGAGAGGAGGGGGAAAGGCTAGCTAAGGGATGAGAGGAGAATCCTGGCCGACAGGATCAGAGAGGAGCTGGTAAGGATGTTGCAAATGGCATTCACGCTCAGAGGACGATGAAGGCGGTCTGAGGAAGGGTCGCCGGAGGCCTACCTTCCCTCAGATGGAGTCGAATGAGGATTGCGAGGTGCTGGTGGCCGACGGTGAGCAACAAAGATCTTTGGCGGGGCCTCCTTGATTGCTGAGAAGCAGAACAGTAGTCCGCTTCTCGTTCTTCTCCATGGTGCCATTCACAGGAGGGCTCGACCTGTATAACTGCAGCGGGTAACAGTCGTCGTATAAGCTTTATTGGGCTTTATTTTGTTGGCATCAGAAACACTTGGGAATTGAAAGAAATAAAAGGTGTTTTAATACCCGATGTTATGATCTAACCGCCGGGCGTAACAACCGACAGCTGGAACTCTTAGAAATTAAAGGCAACAAGGTAGGAGGTTAAAAGATAATAACTGAAAGTGGATTTTACTCCACACAATAATTAATTTCAGGAAATTTGAAATTAATTGAGTAATCATTTAAATATTATGCAATTTCTTTTTATTTACCCATTTACCTGCGTACCATCATATTCACCATTGACATATCGATTTATTTAAGGTCTTGTTGGCAGGTCAGGTCAATAAGAAGAAAGTAAAACTAACATACAATGTTAAATGACGAACATATGAAAACGACGAACATGCAATATGGCGACGAACATGAAACACGACAATCAAACTGTTCTGGGTCTTATTATTATTATTATTATTTATTTCCATATATGCATTTATTATGTCATAAGAGCCGCATCCTTATATGACGCGCGATTTGCGTCGTGTCCTTTTTAGTCGCGTGCCCAAGTTTGTCGTTATTTCCTTTAGTGTTCTTTCCTTTTTGGTGTCGATTGTAAGTCCTATTGAAAAGACCTAGTTGGTCTTGTATCGGTATGAATGAAGAAAGTCTATTTCCCAAAACCCTAAAGAGATCTTGGAAGCTCTCTCTCTCGAGCACGCCCCACTTAGGCAGTCGCGGTCAAGGCTCCGTAGTATCTCCGCCTCCGTCATCTCCACCTCCGTTCCACTCTTCCGGTGACCTTCGAGTCGATCCGTAACACCTTGGTATCAGAGCCAACTCCTCTTCAGCCAAGGCCACTGTCCGTCGACGCACGCATCGTCGACATCAAGGCCTCACCATCAACCGCGATCAAAGCCGCTGTCCTCCTTATCGGCGCACGCATCGTCGACATCTACATCTACTCCTTCAACCGCGATCACGTCGACGCACCTCTATCAATTCCGCACGCATTGTTGGCGCACGCATCGTTGGATTACGCCGGCGCACGCATCGTTGGCATCGTTGACAGCTCCGCGCCGCACCATCAACCGCGATCAAGCCGCTGTCTGGCGACACACGCATCGTCGAAATCAAAGCCGCACCATCAACTAAAGCCGCGGTCCTCCTCTTCGGCGCACACATCGTCGACATCTGCAGCTACTCCGTCAATCACGATCACGCCGACGCCCCTTCATCAATTCCGCGCCGTTCCATCAATTCCGCCCGTCAGAATCTGCGCGTGGGGTTTTATTTCCCTTTCTGCACGTAAATTTAATTCCTTTACTACGCATAGGGATTAATTTCAATCAAGGGCATTATTCTGGGGGAGTATTTTTTTCCATCATTGGAAGACGACGGGGATCTCGCGACACCTCCCAAACAGTCGCCTCCGAGCAATCTAGCCGTCCCGTCACCCGCTCCTTATCTCGTGCTACCATTTCTTGGATGCTATGAACCGGCTACACACAGTTATATCCACCATGGATACATGCCTTTAAGACGTAGAGACACGCTTTCGGGACGCCGACACACGACATCAGGCCGACATGACAACCCTCACCACCAAGCTTATCGGACTAACATCAGCACCTCCAGTGGTTACCACCCCACCCACGGATCACGCCAGCAACAGTCAAGTTCCGCTACCGCCGCTCATTCGCCATGAGCCGCCACCGCAGACCCTTTTACGCCCTGAAGCTGCTATTCTGCCGCGTTATTCCCGTTTGGAGTTCCCCACATACGATGAGAAAACTGATCCCTTGGTCTGGCTCACCAGGTGCGAACAATTCTTTGGCCATCAACAAACTCCGACAGCTGAACAGCTCCCTCTGGCCTCCTTCCACCTTCTCGACTCGGCTTTGCTTTGGGCCACTCGTCTCCTTACTGATCAACTGGGCCTAACGTGGAACGACTTCAAGCGATTTTACAACATGCGTTTCGGCCCTCCCATCCGCAGCAACCCCCTTGGTGCCTTCACAACACTACGCCAGACAGGCTCCGTGGACGACTATCTGGACCAATTTCAACTTCTTCTGGCGCACGTCACGCTTTCCCCAGAGATGCAGGTCGGCATCTTCACCGCCGGACTTCGCGATCGCTTGCGATTTGATGTCGAATTTGAGGCTCCTCCAGATTTAGTGACTGTTATGAGGCTGGCTAGGATATATGACCGTCACCTCCAACTGGCACAGGAGGTCTATTTGCCCACCGACACGGGCATTCAACCAGGTAATTCAGAGGGGCATCCATCCCCACCAGTTCAGAAACTGTTTCGGGACGAGATGATGGAACGACGCGCCAAGGGCTTATGTTTCAACTGCGATGAGTAGTACACTCGCGGCCACAGGTGCAAGCGACTTTTCTATCTGCACGTCGAAGACTCTGATGATGAGGGTGTCGGCTGACGCAAACACCATTGATCTCACTTGAGCTTGAGGTCAAGCTCATTTTGAAGGCTGGGAGAGATGTTATTCGTATTATTATTTTTATTATTTATTTCCATATATGCATTTATTATGTCATAAGAGCCGCGTCCTTATATGACGCGTGATTTGTGTCGTGTCTTTTTTAGTCGCGTGTCCAAGTTTGTCGTTATTTCCTTTAGTGTTCTTTCCTTTTTGGTGTCGATTGTAAGTCCTATTTAAAGGACCTAGTGGGTCTTGTATCAGTATGAATGAAGAAAGTCTATTTCCCAAAACCCTAAAGATATCTTGGAAGCTCTCTCTCTCTCGAGCACGCCCCGCTTAGGAAGCCGCGATCAAGGCTCCGTAGTATCTCCGCCTCCGGTCCACTCTTCCGGCGACCTTCGAGTCGGTCCGTAACACAAACACACTAAACAAAAATGTTATTGAACAAAGATCCAAACGGATTAAATGGATGCAGCTTCGGATGCATCAATTCCGCCTGGTTGAAAGGACTCGACCCCGCCGAGGAGTGACAAAGACCTGCAATAGAAAGATCAGGTCGAAGGCGTCAGAGCTTCGTTGCACTAATCCATTAGCCGTCAGAGATACTCCTGCCTTTCCAAGATACGAAGTAGCGTTGATACGCGCCGGTACACGTCTGAAATTCACGAACATCCAATACTTGCTAAATCTCCTCAGTGGTAGGTGTAGATGAGGGCAAAGTTGATCGTGGAGTGGTAGTGGGTAAGAAAGAGGGTGGACTGGGGGAATTATTTGGAGGCTCGCCAAATAAAGACACAAGATCAGTAACGTTAAAAATAGGAGAGGTAGCAAATTCAGTTGGTAGTCTATGAGAGACATTTAAACCTGTAGAAAAGAGCGGGACTTTGTATATTATTTCTCCAGTATTAAATACAATGTATGAGTACATATATATAAGAGGGAGAAAGAGAGAGGAATCCCTTATACACGGTGTGTGACTAAAGTAAAGAGAGAAAAAACAAGAAACTAAAAGGGCTCATATATGGACCTTTACATGGACTTTTCTAACACTCCCCCGTAAGCTGGAGCGTACAAGTCGTAAACACCCAGCTTGGACAGACACTGATAAAATAGGGTACTTGGTAGGACCTTGGTGAAAATATCAGCAACTTGGTCAGTACCCGAAACATGTTTAATTCTAGTTTCTTCATTTGAACTTTCTCCCGGATGAAGTGTCAGTCTACTTCAATGTGTTTCGTTCTTTCGTGAAAAATCGGGTTCTTGGCTATGTGTATAGTGGCTTGACTGTCACATAGTATGATAGCTGGTGAGGGAAGTTTTATTCCTAGATCAGCGAGGAGACTTTCAAGCCATGTGAGCTCAGAGACAACTGATGCCATCGAACAGTACTCCGCTTCAGCTGAAGATTGAGCAACCACAACTTGTTTCTTATTACGCCAGGTAACAAGGTGACCTCCAAAGAGGTACAAAATCCACTGGTAGAGCGCCGATCATCCAGAGAACCAACATAATCTGCATCAGAATACGCAACCAAAGTCGGAATAGAAGATGAGGTTTTTTATACTAACCCTTGACCATGGGCTGTTTTTAGATATCTTAGGATGTGTTCGACGGCCTGAAGATGAGACATTCGAGGGGAATGTATAAACCTGCTGACAACCCCAACAACAAAAGATATATCTGGTCTCGTGACCATTAGGTAAATCAGTTTTCCAACAACTCGTCGATAGTATTCTGGATTTTGAAGAGGAAGATCAACATCAGAGGTATGTGCACACAACATGTGATAGACATCCATAGGAGTGTTGATTGGCTTGCATCCAGAGTAGCCAACATCCTGAAGAAGATCGAGACAGTACTTCCGTTGAGAGAGGATAAGTCCATCAGGACGTCTTGCGATCTCAAGACCAAGGAAGTATCGAAGGTTCCCCAGATCTTTTGTTTGAAATACGGAGCTAAGGTGTTGCTTGACTGCTGTATTCCCTTTGAATCATCTCCAGTGATTAGGATGTCATCAACATATACCAACAGAAGAACCGTTCCTGTTGTTCGATGCCGAGTGAACAGAGAGAAGTCTGCCGAGCTCCGAGTAAAACCAACTTCCCGAACAACCTTACTGAACTTGTCAAACCATGCCCGAGGAGATTGTTTGAGACCATAGATTGACTTTTGAAGATGACAAACTTGGGACTCCCCCGTGGTCTCAAACCCGGGAGGCTGTTGCATGTAGACCGTTTCTTGTAGGTCACCATTTAGAAAAACATTCTTGATATCCAGTTGATGTAAGGGCCATTGGCGATGTACAACTACGGAGAGGGCACGAACCGTGTTGAGATTGGCCACTGGAGAAAATGTTTCCTCATAATCGAGATCTTGTTGCTGAGTAAAACCACGAGCCACCAATCGGGCTTTCAGACGGTCAATTGTCCCATCAGGAGCATGCTTGATGACAAATACCCATTTACACCCAACATGAGTCTGGGTGGGAGGGAGAGGGACCAGGTCCCATTTCTGATTAGCCCAGAGTGCTGTCATTTCTTCTTCCATGGCTGCTCTCCAGCCTGGATGTTAGAGAGCCTCCTGCACAGACTTAGGTATAGAAATAGAAGATAATGAAGTAACAAAGGTTTGGAGTTATGGGGAGAGGCGATGTAAGGATACATAGTTCGCCAAGGGATGAGCGGTGGAGGCTGGTGCCGGATCAGTAGAGCTCAGAGTGTCAGAGGTCGAGGCCGACTGCATTGGGGCAGCGGAGCGAGGAGGGCGACGTGTGTAGACACAGATAAGAGGGGGCTTGTGGAGAGCAGGAGCCGAGTCAGGAGGGAGTATTGATAGAGGAGTGGTAACGGGAATGACTGGTCGAGGGAAGGATTGTGGTGGAACCGTGGAAGTGGCGGTGTTTGGGTGGAGAAGAATGGTTGGTCCTCCTGAAAAGTAACATCAGCAGAAATGGTTACTTTACGGGTAGCAGGAGAGTAGCAGACGTAGCCTTTCTGAGTACGTGAATAGCCAACAAACATGTGTTTGGCCGCCCGGGGAGCCAACTTGTCCGTGGACGGACCCAGTAGGTGAACGTAGCAGGTACAATCAAATATGCGAGGTGTGAGAGAGAATGCCGGAGTGGAGGGGAAAAGGAGGTTAAACGGAGTGACATTCTGGAGGATGGAGGAAGGTAGGCGGTTAATGAGATAACATGCCGTGGACAACGCAAAGTTCCAGTAGGCTTTGGGTACCTGCATGTGAATCATGAGAGATCGAGCAACATCGAGCAGATGCCTATTTTTACGTTCAGTAATGCAGTTTTGTTGGGGGGGGGGGGAATATGCACACGACGTCTGGTGAATGATCCCAAATTCAGAGCAGAGGTTAGCAAATTCATGGTTAGTGTAGTCGCGAGCATTATCTGTCCCGAGGTTTTTTATATTTTCAGAAAACTGCGTGCGAATCTCAAGAACGAAAGCCCGAAATACACGGTGAAGCTCGGAGTGATCACGAAGTAGATACAACCACGTTGTTCGAGAATAATCATCTATAAAGGTGATAAAATATCGATAACCAGATATACTAGTAATTTTATATGAGCCCCAAACATCGGAATGAACTAAAACAATAGGAGCAGAGCTCCGAGTACAATGAGAAGGAAAAGAGGAACGATGTTGTTTCCCCAAAATACATGAGTCACATTTAAAAGTAGGAAGAGAGATATCTGGAAGAGCCTTCTGAAGGACAGGAAGAGGCGCATGCCCAAGACGCTGATGCCACTCAACAAAGGAGACTGAGGAGAGGATGGTAGGAGAAACATCAAGAAGGTAGAGCCCATTTTGCAGTCGTCCCTTATCAATGGTACTCTGCGTCCGTCGATCCTGCATCAGAAAAGACGAAGAGGTGAATGTTACTGAGCAATCTAAATCGGCAGTGAGGCGACTGACAGAAAGTAAATTAAACGGGGAGCCCGAGACATGAAGAGCCGAGCGGAGAGGGAGAGAGGAATTGAGGAGGATATCAGCAGAGCCGGAGACAAGAACGGTTGTTCCATTGACCACTGTGATACACTTAGGTTGCGGAGAATCCAAGTATTAATGTCGTTTTAGCGAGGAGATATGATGAGTAGCACCTGAATCCACTATCCAGCGTGGACTAGTGGAGAGGCAAGCGATACCTTCATTGGAGATGAAGGAAGCGGATGCAACAGAGACAACAAAGGCAACAGAGGCAGGTGGGCGGCTGAACATGTCGTGGAGTTGCTGGAGCTGGAGGCAGACTTCTTCAAGATCAGCACGAGTGGCAGAAGGATTGTCGGCAACAACATAAGTAATCATACGGGGAGGCAGACCATGTTTGCGGTAGCAAGTCGTCTCAAGGTGTCCATCCCTACCACAGAAGGAACACTTAGGACATTGCCAGCCACTCCGACCCCTTCCCTGAGGCCCTGAACGTCCTCCACGAGCAGGAGGAGGGAAAGATAGTAATGACGCAGAAGATTGTTGAAGGAGGGCCGGTGAGGGAGGTCCTGTAGTATCAGGAGGTGGTGGTACCTTTAGCAACATGGAGCGCACATCAGAGAGTGAGAGAATAGGAGTAGACGAGAGGATGTGAGCTCGAATGCTCTGAGGATGATGCGGGACACGAGCCATCATCATGACAATACAATCTGCTTCCTTCTGAGCACGTTGAGCAGCGAGATCCGTAGTAGCGGGCTGATGTCAGATCCATGCTTCAGCCAGTGTCTTAGCCTGAGCAACAAATGAGGTCAAGTCGGCAGCACCACCGGTGTCAAGAGTCTGAAGATCCGTGATGATGTCATATAGGTGCTGTAGACTGTCCTTGCCAGAGTAGAGAGAATGAAGCTCATCCCACATGGCCTTGGCCGTCTCGTGATACATGACCATGCGATAAGGTTCGCCATCAAGGGAGTTGAGAAGCCAAGTCTGAACACGGCCATCATCCCGTAGCCAGTCATCCGTAGGTGCAAAAGGAGGATCCTTAGTGAGATGATGCAGAAGTCCCTTAGATTGAAGGACCCTTTTGACATAATGCACCCATTCGACAAAGTTCTACTTTCCAGCAAGGGAGATGGTGGTGATCCTCAACTCATCACGCACCTCCGAAGCAGGAGCCATGCAGACTGTAGGAGAAGATGTAGGTAGCTCTGAGGATTCCATCGAAGATCCCATGGAGTCACAACGGTAAGAGAGGTGACTGGAGACCCAGTGAGCAGGGAGACCGCTGAGAAGTGCGAGCTGGGAGACCGCTGGGAGGCGCGAGCTGGGAGACCGTTGAGCAGGGATTGCAACGATAAGGTGTTATGGCCCCGTATATCACAGACTTTTATCTAGTTCTACTTTATATTTTTATTATGCGCTTTTGATCCTCTGTGTCTAAGCCCGCCTCCTTCGTTCGCAAGCTGCAAGCCGCCGCTGTCAGCCATGGCTCCCCGAGGCTCCAAGAAGGTGCCCTCCTCCGCCCTCGAGGACTTCCTTCCTCTTCCCCTTTGCACACGCTCTCAATCTAGGGCACGTAACAAATTGGTATCAGAGGGTACTCTCGTCCCCGCCGCCGAAACTCCAGATCTACTGCCTTCTGCCTCGATTGACTCTGCCTCGACCAGCTCCACCCCGACCGGCTCCGCCCAGCCGACTCCGCCCCGACCGCTCTCTGCCATCCCTACTCCACAACGCTTACTACTCGACTCCTCCATCGACGGGTCCCCTTGCTCGCCGCCTCTACCGGGCTGCTACCCACCCATTTCTCCTCCAGCAATGGACGAACCGCCTTCTCTCTCTCAAATCTTTGAGTCCCTCGCCAAGCTCCTAGCGGATAACAACACCGCACTCATCAGCGCCATCACTGCCCAACTTGCGGCTAACCGACCGGCCCAACCGGCCACGGGCTCCTCCAATTACGTGCCGATTACGCCAACCCCTCCAGAGTTTTTTCCCCCGAGGCACGAGGGCAACGGTGTGCCACGATACATGCGGCTGGACTTTCCAATATTCGTTGTCACGAAGACCCCTTGGCCTGGCTCTCTCGTTGTGAGCAGTTCTTTGCCCATCAACACACCCCTTGGGAAGAATGACTCAATGTTGCTTCCTTCCACCTGACGGGCCCCGCCCAACTTTGGTTTTCCCAACTGCAGCGGGAGAAACCACTCCTATCTTGGGAGGATTTCAAAGTGAGCTGCACCCTCCGCTTCGGCCCACCCCTCCACAGCAATAACTTGGGGGATCTCATTTCTCTCCGGCAGACCGGTCCGATCGACGAGTACCTCGAACAATTTCAGGTCCGCCTGGCCCGCACTCCTTCACTTCTTCCGACATAGCTGGTGCCCATCTTCACGGCAAGACTCCATGAGCGCCTACGCATGGACGTGGAATTTTGGGCCCCCGCAGATCTGACGACTGCAATGAGCTTGACTCGCATCTGCGAGAAGCGTTTGCTCTTGGATCACCCTCATCTACATCACCCAATCACCGAGGGGTCCAGTTGTATCCCGCGCCCTCTGCCATTGCCCACAGACAGTTTTCTCGCTCCGGATCGCGATGCCGACTGCCCAGCTACCATTCGTCGACTGCCTACACAGGAGATGAGTGTCCGTCGTGCCAAGGGCCTCTGTTACAATTGCGACGAGCCATTTCTCTGTGGACATTGCTGCAAGCGCCTCTTCTGGTTGGAGGTAGAGGACCATGCCGCAGAACGGGATGCTGACACGGACACGGGGGATCCGACGCCGACCATCACCACAAAACATGCTTGAGGGAAAACTTGTCGTCAGGCTGGGTGGAGATGTTATGGCCCCGCTTTGGACGCGTATATCGCAGACTTTTATCTAGTTCTACTTTATATTTTTATTATGCGCTTTTGATCCTCCGTGTCTAAGCCCAAGGAGGGGGCTTTTTGGTGTGACTATTTAATACCCGGGCGGGGAACCAAGAGGGGAAGCAAAGCAAGTTATTTTAATTTTATCTATTCCTCTCTCTAATTTCCTCTTTCTCTCTCTCTAACCCTCTTCAATCTCACGGACCGTCCGACCGGCGCCCTAGTCGCTCCCCCCTTACGACCCCCGCGATCCCGCACAACCCGTCTCCTTCGTTCGCAAACTGCCGCCGCCAGCCATAGTTCCCCAAGGCTCCAAGAAGGTTCCCTCCTCCGCCCTCGAGGACTTCCCTCCTCTTCCCCCTTGCACGCGCTCTCAATCTAGGGCACGTAACATAAGGCCAAAAGGGCTAAGACCGTGCGAGCAGGGAGAGCAACGAGATGGCCAGAAGACGCGGAGACCGCGGGAAGCTGCTGGGAGATCGCACTAGTAGCTTGGCGCGAGCAGAGGGAGACAACGGCGAGAAGGAGCGACCAGCGAGAACAATACCGCACGAGAGTGGAGCGATCAGGAGGAGCGGGGCCCACTTGTCAGAAGGGAGGAGGCTATATAAGAGAGCCGATAAGAAGACGAAGCGGGACGGAGAGAAGAGCAGAGGAGCCCGTAGGGGAGCCGCGGTCACAGAAATTGGAGACCGCAGGGACAAGGAGCTCGCATAGAGCAGAGACCGCAGGAGAGGTGCGGTTAGAAAAAAAGAGACCGCAGGTTTGAACCTCGCTCTGATACCATGTAGAAAAGAGCGGGACCTTGTATATTATTTCTCCAATATCAAATACAATGTATGAATACATATATATAGGAGGGAGAAAGAGAGAGGAATCTCTTATACACGGTGTGGGACTAAAGTAAAGAGAGAAAAAACAAGAAACTAAAAGGACTCATACATGGACTTTACATGGCCTTTTCTAACAAAACCAAGTCATTTTTTAACCTGGAAAGGACGAAACCGTTGTTGTTGCTGTTTATGATGTTCATCAACCATTGCTTTATATTTCTCAGACGATGCTCACAAACTATTAGCAATAAATTTATGCAATATTTTTAAGTGATCAATGTAAGAGAGAGCATCGAAAGAGATTCGTTCAAAAGAAAGAGCGTGCCGATCAAGTAAGAGAGGAATTGGGTAGCCATAATCGACTTCGAAAGGAGATTTGGTGGTGGAGCGATTTTTGGAGTTATTATATGCAAATTCTGATTGCAGAATAACCAAATCCTATTGCTTTGGGTGTTTCCCTGCTAAACATCTAAGAAAATCGCCTAAGCCTTGTTTTACTGCCTCGGTTTGCCCATCCGTCTAGGGTGATAGACACTACTAAACTCCAGTTTGGTTCCTAATTTAACCCATAACGTTTTCCAAAAGTAGCTCATAAAATAGGTGTCTCTATCAAAATTAAAAGTGCGGGGAATCCCGTTTAAGCGTACAACCTCACGAAAAAAAGATCAGTGACGTGAGAAGCATCTGAAGTTTTTTCACATGGTATGAAATGCTCCATTTTTTAAAATCTAGCGATTACGACAAAAATCAAATCGACTCTCCTTTTGGTTAGTGATATCCTCTTAAATAATTGACAAGTTATATATGTCCGAACTAGGTTAGCGACATCCTCTTTCATTTTAGGCCAATAGAATCGAGTGGTAGCGAGGTCTAAAAGTTTGGTTTGCCCAACACGATGTCCTAAACTTGAGGAGTATAACTCACTAAGTAGGGTCTCCCTAAGTGGTCCTTCACAAATATAGAGGCGGGTTTCCATAAATAAAAAAGCTTCACCCAAAACATATTTCGTAGTGGGGTCGGTTCCTCTAAATTGACACGAGGACAAAATCTCACCAAAGTAGAAGTCGGAGGGGTATAGTTTATTCTGGGAGGATATGAGGCTGTAGTGTGACTAAGACATGCGCCCTACAGCTAAGTGCATCCGCTACCCTGTTCGAAACACCAGGTTTGTGTTTCAGATGGAACTTGAATTTTTGAAGGAATGCTGCCCATTTGGCATGCCTACGTACCTCTTTTTGTCAGTTGAAATGTCTAAGTGCATCATGATCATTATTTAATATGAACTCACATTGAACCAAATAGTGTCGCCAATGACGGAGGGTCTGGACGAGGGCATATAATTTTAGATCGTATGTGGAACACCAAGTTTTAGCCTCATTTAATTTTTCATTAAAGACGGCGACTGAGCGACCTTCTTGACGTAAGACAACTCTTATTCCAACAACCGAGACATCACAATCCACCTCAAATATTTTTTCAAAATTGGGAAGTGCTAGTACGGGAGCACTAGTCAATTTTTATTCATAAGGGTGAAAGCATACTCTGTTTTGATGCCAAAAGTGTCATTAAATCCACGTCGTTCGAACTTAAGGGTAGGGGGTAACTGTTGAGCGGACGGTTACTTCAAGTCGCGAAAGAATAAGCGGGAGGGTGTCATGGACGGTTACACAGGGTTTCCTGCAACGAGCAACTCTTTTGTTGCGAGTGATTTTATTGATATAAAGCTTATATTGCATCAAGGGTTATATCAAGCTCATAATACATCTGGTTACATGAAGAAAACAGTAAAAAGTAGCTCAATGAAGGGGAGCTTGCGGTCACTGAGGAGAGGTCGCCCAAGCTGTGTTCGCGACCTCAAAAATAGTGTTTGCACACACTCTTGTGTTCACACTGCTCTTGAGAGCTCGCCAGCTCTATTGTCCCCAGTCTCTGCTTGCTCTTGGTTTGGATCTGGTCACTATTTATAGAAATTAGGGGGTGCCCGGACGGGCTAGCTCAGGAATCTCGAACTGCCCAAAAAGGGAAGGCTGAGCGGTCACCAAAAGGAGTCCACGTGAACCCACGGATGGGAGGTCGTGCGGACACGGTGGACACCAAAATGTGTCCGCGAACACTCCCGGAGCTGGTGCTCGCGGCCATGGAGGGCACCAAAAGGTGTCCGCGAACACCCCCGACGGGGAGGTGCTCGCGTCCACGGCAGGCACCAAAAGGTGTCTGCAAACACTCCCAGAGGAGAGCTGCTCGCGTCCACGACAGGCGCCAAAATGTGTCCGCGAACACTCCCTGGGGGGAGGTGCTCGTGTCCACGGCGGGCACCAAAATGTGTCCGTGAACACTCCTGAAGCGGAGGTGCTCGCGGCCATGACGGGCATCAAAGGTGTCCGCGAACACTCCCGGAGGTGTGGTTCTCGCGGCCACGACAGGCACCAAAAGGTGTCCGCGAACACTCTCGGTGGGGAGGTGCTTGCGGCCACGACGGGCTCCAAAAGGTGTCCGTGAACACTCCCAGAGGGGAGGAGCTCTCGGACACGACGAGCACTAAAAGGTGTCCACGAACACTCCCGAAGGGGAGGTGCTCGCGGTCACGACGCGGAAAACCACTTAGGCTGAGGCAGACACCTGCATCTGTTATCCTGGAGGAGGTGATTGCTGACTTTGGGGTGAACATATCCTCGCAATTTTTCAAGTTTCTAAAAAACTTCGTAAAAATAAACTTACCCACGAATGTCGCGATCCACCTCCTCTGAAGACAGAAAAACATGTGTATATATAAAAAAGGGAATGCAAGTACCTGAGAGAACTTCCTGGCACCTGCGTATTCCTGCACTAGAGGGCACATAAGCCGTAGATAAAAAAGTGATGGAAATATGCGAGTGCCTAAGGAGAGGAGAACTCATGAACACTTGTTTTATTCCTGCAGAGGAATGCCAAAACAGATATAGTGTGAAACATAAGATGTCAGTACATGAAGAGAACTTGCGAACACCTATTTTATTCCTGCACTAGAATGTCAAAACAGGTGAAATAAGAATGTAAAGCGCGAGTACCTAAGGAGAACTCCCAAACACCTGTTTTACTTCTTCAGAGGAGAAATGTCAAAACAAGTATTTTTGAAACTGTAATTCGCGAGTAATTGATTAGAACTCGCGAACACCTGTTTTATTTCTACAAAAGAAATGCTAAAACAGGCATAATATGAAGTATAAAGCGCGAGTACCTGAGGAGGGGAGTACTCGTGTACACCTGTTCTATTTTTACAAAAGAAATGCTAAAACATGTATAATATGAAATAGAAAGCGCGAGTACTCGAAGAGAACTCGCAGACACCTGTTTATTTCGGCAAAGGAGAAATGTCAAGACATGCGTATGAAAATATAAAGTGCGAGTACCTGAAGAGAACTCACTGACACCTATTTATTTCTGCAAAAGAGAAATGTCAAAATATGCGTATGAAAATATAAAGTGTGAGTACCTGAAGCGAATTCGCGGACACCTGTTTATTTCTGCAAAGGAGAAATGTCAAAACAGGCATATGAAAATATAAAGCGCTAGTACTTGAAGAGAACTCGTGAACACCCATTTTACTTATACAAAGGAGAAATGTCAAAAAAGGTATATATAAAAATGCAATGCACGAGTACCTGAGGAGAACTCGCTAACGCCTTTTTTACTTATACATAAGAGAAATGTCAAAACAAGTATATATGAAAATATAAAGTGCGAGTACCTGAAGAGAACTCGCGGACACCTGTTTATTTCGGAAAAGGAGAAATGTCAAAACATGTATATGAAAATATTAAGCACGAGTACTTGAAGAGAACTCGCGAACACCTTTATAACTTATACAGTGGAGAAATGCCAAAACAGGTATATATGAAAATGTAATACGCGAGTACCTGAGTAGAACTCGCGAACACCTGTTTTACTTCTACAAATGAGAAATCTCAAAACAGGTATATGTGAAAATATAAAGTGCTAGTATCTGAAGAGAACTTGCGGACACTTGTTTATTTTGGTAAAGGAAAAATGTCAAGACAGACATATGAAAATATAAAGTGCGAGTACCTGAATAGAGCTCGCGGCCACATGTTTATTTTTGCAAAGGAGAAATATCAAAACAGGCGTATGAAAATATAAAGTGCGAGTACCTTAAGCGAACTTGTGGACACCTTTTTTATTTTTGCAAAGGAGAAATGTCAAAATAAGTATATGAAAATATAAAGCCCGAGTACTTGAAGAGAATTCGGGAACACCTGTTTTACTTCTACGGAGGAGAAAGGTCAAAACAAGTTTATATGAAAATGCAATACGCGAGTACCTGAGGAGAACTTGCGAACACCTGTTTTACTTATATAAAGGAGAAATGTCAAAACAGGTATATATGAAAATATAAAGTGCGAGTACCTAAAGAGAACTCACAGACACATTTTTATTTTTGCAAAGGAGAAATGTCAAAACAGGTATATGAAAATATAAATCACGTGTACTTGAAGAGAACTTGCGAACACCTGTTTTACTTTTACAGAGGAGAAATGTCAAAACAGGTATATATGAAAATGCAATACGCGAGTACCTAAGGAGAACTCAGGAACACCTGTTTTACTTTTACAGAGGAGAACTGTCAAAACAAGTATATAGGAAAATATAAGGTGCGAGCATCTGAAGAGAACTCGCGGATACCTGTTTATTTCGGCAAAGGAGAAAGGTCAAAACAGGTATATGAAAATGCAATACGTGAGTACCTGAGGAGACCTCGCGAACACCTGTTTTACTTATACAGAGGAGAAATGTCAAAACAGGTATATATGAAAATACAATATGCGAGTACCTGAGGAGAACTCGCGAACACCGGTTTTATTTCTACAAAAGAAATGCTAGAACCGGTATAATATGAAATATTGAACACGAGTACCTGAGGATGAGAGAACTCGTGTACATCTGTTCTAGTTCTACAAAAGAAAGGCTAGAAGCAACATGTGTATATGTATGTATAAAAGAGATGTCAGGCACTTGAGGTAACTCAATGATACCTATTTATTGCCTATACTAGAAGGTAATTATAGACATTCATAGAAAAGAGGATGTATGAGTACCTCAAGAAGACTTGTTGATATTTGCTTCATCCATATGCTTGAAGAACATACAAAATAACATTTACGAGTAGAGGAGATTTGAATATCGCTCGCGGTTACTCATCCTGGATGATAGATTTGATATCAAACGGATGGTAGATTTGATATCGAACGGATGATTGATTTGATATCGAACGGATGATTGATTTGATATCGAACTCATGACATCTTTATATAAGTATTATAATAATGTCCGTGAGTACTTTAAAGGAAAACATGGCATTCTGGTAACCATGTATTTGTATACTCCCAAAGACCCAAAGCAATGAAAGATGCGACTCCAAGAGTAAAGACGGATGCAGATCCATTCTGGTTATGTACCATTTTAAATCTTATCTGGTCTACGTGGCTTATGTATTTGTACCTGCGAGTGCATTTTAAACATATAATAGACTTGTAGTATACCATTGCTTTATGGCACTGGTTGATGTAGACTAGGTCTACAATCCCTAATTCAGCGCGCAATCACCCAACGAGCTCCCACTGTTCAAGCGAGCGGGTAACAAATTATCGCGGTGGCCGGAGTTCACTCTAGCAAGGCACACACACAAATCCGTATTCCAAGTTCACATTTACGGACAAGGACAAAATAGAATAACGCGACACAACGAGACGCAATGCAGAAAATGTTACCATTCAATTAAAGACTAGCAAAATGTTATTAATCCACTAATTTTCAACCAGCAACCAGGAAATAGAGTAAAGGAAAGGAAGGATCTCACCCCGGGGCTTCGCAAGCCCGATTGAACACGTCCCAAGTGGAGAACGGTCGGCAAAAGCGCTGATCGCAGTGTCTCGGACAGTAAACACTAGAACGGGGCACTCGAGATTGCTGGTGGCTCCACGTATCAGGGAGATGAGGAGAGGAGTTGGACGTCGGCTGGGTTCCACGGGAAGGGAGACGGCGGGATCAGGGTTGAAGGTAGGCAGTGGATTCACGGGAGGGAAAGGAGGAGAGAGGCTGGGCGTCGATGGTGGCTCCACGGAAGAGGAAGACGAAGAAGGTTGGTGTCGGCGGTGGCTCCACGGAAGAGGAAGACGGCGAAGACTGGCGTCGGCGGTGGCTCCACGGAAGCGGAAGGCGGAGGGGCTGGGCGTCGGCAGTGGCTCCACGGAAGAAGCAGGAGGCGACGTCCTGCGAGTGCGGAAATCGCGAGCAGGCTACAGGAACGGCGTCGGGATGGGATGCAGCAGAAGTGGCGGCTCTAATACCGTGAGAGGGGAATTCTCTCACAATATCAGCCTCCCTAGGGTTTCCTCCTCATTCCTATTTATAGGACTTTTTGCTTTGGCCGAAAATTAAGGGACTATTATGATATTTTATTTTCATTTTTTTGTCTTTAAATTGAATTCAAGCAGCACTCTCCTCACCGGTTCTCGCCACACCGGGCCGATTCATTTAAGGTC
This sequence comes from Dactylorhiza incarnata, assembly GCA_033032865.1. Lineage (NCBI taxonomy): Eukaryota > Viridiplantae > Streptophyta > Magnoliopsida > Asparagales > Orchidaceae > Dactylorhiza > Dactylorhiza incarnata. The sequence goes on from JAWHQI010000384.1 coordinate 621,927, forward strand.
ACGTGAGTTGGCCGGGCTCACATGCCGGGACAAAACTTTGCGCGGCGCCCTACAACTTCATTCAAAACAACAAATGCAACAAATAAAAATGCGCGGCGCGCTACATAAAATAAAGACAGGAAATAAATAACGAAAGGGAAAACTACGGCGTCGTCGGGGTTGCACCACTGGTGGACATGACATATGTAACCACGACATGTAAACACATTATAAAATGCTATTAAGAAGGTATAACGTGCGTCTACAAGAATCCAACCGTGGGTATTTGAGGACTCGGGAGATATCCGTTCGTCAGTAATGGCTATTAGAAGCTCCCCCTGATGGAATTCAAGCTTATGCGGCATGGCGTGCATGAACCACACATGGTCGATAAAGGATCCACGATTGTTTCAACATCATGAGTTGACAATGTACTCCTTGTGCGAATATGATTAACCACACAGTTCCCTTGTTGTATGTGCATGTCTTGAATGCAATGAACAAGTCTTCCTGATAGACAGTCATGGGCAGACTTTGTCTGAGTAACCACACATTTATAATGAATTTGTGCACTGCCTCGGTACTGGAGAAGACTTGTAATAGATAAGCCCTGAGCAGTCATCCTATGCATAACTGCCCGTTATAGCAATCCTCATCATGGATATTTTGATGTTGCGTAAGGAATCGAAGAATTTACTTCTGAGAATAAGAGAACAAGGCGAGTTATTGCGGACATTATAGGACCGTCCGCGAGATTTGAGAAAAGGCGCTAAGTTAGGACGGGGCCATGGGTTGGCAGTCTTTTCAAATAAAAACTTAGCGGGACAAGGCCATTGGCTGGCAGTCCTCTCAAAATGGCAAATAATGGGACAAGGCCATAGGTTGACAGTCTCTCTTTAAAGTTCCACCGAACAAAGCCAAGGGATGGCAGTCTTTACAGGTTTTATAGGACAAGGCCAAAGGATGCAGTTCTTTATTAGTGGAAGCGTAATATAAATATTGTAATAATGTTCGTGAGTACTTTAGAGGAAAACATGGCATTCTGGTAACCATGTATTTGTATACTCCCAAAGCAATGAAAGATGTGACTCCAAGAGTAATGACGGATGCAGATCCAATCTGGTTATATACCATTTTAAATCTTATCTGTTCTACGCGGCTTCTGTATTTGTAACTGTGAGTGCATTTTAACATATATTAGTACTTATGGAATTGTAGTATACCATTGCTTTATGGTGCTGGTGGACATGATATTTGTAAGCACGACATGTAAGCACATTATAAATTTCTATTAAGAAGGTATAGCGTTGCGTCTACAAGAATCCAAACGTGGGTACTTGAGGACTCAGGAGATCCGTTCGTCAGTAATGGCTATTAGAAGCTCCCCCGGATAGAACTCAAGCTTATGCGGCATGGCGTGCTTGAACCGCACATGGTAGATAAAGGATCCACGATTGTTTCAACATCATGAGTTGACAATGTACTCCTTGTGCGAATATGATTAACCACACAGTTCCCTTGTTGTATGTGCATGTCTTGAATGCAATGAACAAGTCTTCATGATAGACAGTCATGGGCAGACTCTGTCTGAGTAACCACACATTTATAATGAATTTGTGCATTGCCTCGGTACTGGAGAAGACTTGTAATAGATAAGCCCTGAGCAGTCATCCTATGCATAACTGCCCGTTATAGCAATCCTCATGTGTATTTTGATGTTGCGTAAGGAAGCCGAAGAATTTACTTTTGAGAATAAGAGAACAAGGCGAGTTATTGCGGACATTATAGGACCGTCCGTGAGATTTGAGAAAAGACGCTAAGTTAGGACGGGGCCATGGAATGGCAGTCTTTTCAAATAAAAACTTAGTGGGATAAGGCCATAAGCTGGCAATCCTCTCAAAATGGCAAATAACGGGACAAGGCCATAGGTTGGCAGTCCTCTCTTTAAAGTTCCACCAGACAAAGCCAAGGGATGGCGGTCTTTTTCAGGTTCTATAGGACAAGGCCAAAGGCTATCAGTCCTTTATCAGGGGAACCGTAATATAAATATTGTAATAATGTCCGTGAGTACTTTAGAGGAAAACATGACATTCTGGTAACCATGCATTTGTATACACCCAAAGCAATGAAAGATGCGACTCCAAGAGTAATGACGGATGCAAATCTAATCTGGTTATATACCATTTTAAATCTTATCTGTTCTACATGGCTTCTGTATTTGTACCTGCGAGTGCATTTTAAACATATAGCAGTACTTATGGAATTATTGTATACCATTGCTTTATGGCGGTGGCGGACATGACATAAGTAAGCATGCCATGTAAACACATTATAAATTGCTATTAAGACGGTATATCGTGAGTCTACAAGAATTCAACCGTTCGCACTTGAGGACTCAGGAGATATCCGTTCGTCAGTAATGACTATTAGAAGCTCCCCCGGATAGAATTCAAGCTTATGCGGCATGGCGTGCATGAACCGCACTTGGTAGATAATGGATCCACGATTGTTTGAACATCATGAGTTGACAATGTACTCCTTGTGCGAATATAATTAACCACACAGTTCCCTTGTTGTATGTTCATGTCTTGAATGCAATGAACAAGTCTTCTTGATAGACAGGCATGGGCAGACTCTGTCCGAGTAACCACACATTTATAATGAATATGTGCATTGCCTCGGTACTGGAGAAGATTTGTAATAGATAAGCCTTGAGCAGTCATCCTATGCATAACTGCCCGTTATATCAATCCTCTTCATGGGTATTTTGATGTTGCGTAAGGAAGCCGGAGAATTTACTTATGAGAATAAGAGAACAAGGCGAGTTATTGCGAACATTATAGGACCGTCCACGAGATTTGAGAAAAGACGCTAAGTTAGGACGGGGCCATGGGTTGGCAGTCTTTACAAATAAAAACTTAGCGGGACAAGGCCATAGGCTGGCAGTCCTCTCAAAATGGAAAATAACGGGACAAGGTCATAGGTTGGCAGTCCTCTCTTTAAAGTTCCACCGGACAAAGCCAAGGGCTGACAATCTTTACATGTTCTATAGGACAAGGCCATAGGTTGTCAGTCCTTTATCAGGGGAACCGTAAGGGGTCTCGAGGGCTAGAGGCTTGGATTAGCCGGTTGGGCAGGTGTCCATTGACATTGCTTTCCCAGACAAATTATTGTAGCTATAACCATAGTATTAAGGCGCGCCTGAGGCGCCGGGCACACCGGGTCTTGCAGAGGCGGGCGAGGTGCCTCAGGTGCGCCCAGGCGCACCCCAGGCGTGCGCCTTACCAGCTCCCAGTCGCACCTGGGCCTTTCAAGGGCTTTTCTTCAACCTGATTACTTAATTTTTTTTGGAGGTTGGCAAAAATATGATCTCAGGGTTAGATTACATGATTTCTTATATGTATCTACCATCTAGTGAGGGAATTTGCACAGTAATGATGAAATTACATAATTAAACCTTCTAAAAAGAATGCAGTAGTCTAATCATCAATATTTGCGCTTATAAACTCAACTGATGTAGAATAAAAACATAAAATCAATGTGATTGCAACAAGTTGCAACACCTGCACCTATGACGGTAAATATTTGTAAAACAAAATCTAAAAAGTAGCCTTTGGAGTTGTGATATATGCAATTTTAGTGTGTTGATATGGTCTTAGATTTATTTCATGTGTTTTTGTATTTAATAAACTGTATTTTATTTTTCTTTTTTCATTTTTGCGTCTCACGTGCCTCAGGCGCGCGCCTGCGCCTAGGCTCCATGACCCCTTTGCGGTGCGCAAATTTAATAACTTTGGCTATAACGATATCTCTGTTGGTGCACGACAGAGCTAGAACATTTACCTAGACCTCCATTGGTGCAGAGGTGGTTAGATGTCGGCGGAGATCCGGAATCCTAAAGTCCACCGCACGAGATTGGTCGAGCTCCCACTACGCGATACGAAATCTCCCCGCTAGCACGTGGTCTTGGTGGTATTACATAGGTGATCTTCAATTCGAGGTGGTTCAAGTAGGATCCGGCGATTACCCTCTGTGGAATCATTTATTTTACTTGCTCTTTGATTAATGCAATGTATGCATGACTAAGAAATGAATAGAAGTACATGACAAAAGGATATTTTATCATGGATAAACATTTTGAGATCATCGTCACTCCAGGTGTTGGATATGTAAAGCAGAGATTACTCCCTTGAGTAAATCTTGTTCCTTAATCAAAACCTTCATCTTTCTTCCCACACCATTTTCTCTTGAGTGGGACCCTACCTAACCCTGCACAGGTAATTCAAACATTAGAAGGGTCCCAGGTTACCTTGGGCCCTTTGCTTTTACCATTGTAATGTTCTATGAACGAATAGAAGGGTCTTTCATGATACCCTTTGAGATGATAAGGGATGGATTTCCCAAACCTAATATCTTGATACTTGAAAAGAGAATAAAATGTATCTAAGTGAAGAAGATCAGCATAATGCTTTATTAATCTAGGTTTTGCTTTAGCCTTTTGGTTGTTGTTATTTGACTTCTCTACATTGTTCTTACCTAGGGGTCTTTCTTTCCTATTCAGATTTACTTGATTAGGTTTATCTATCTTATCTGGATGACTATTAACCTTACCCTTGGATGATGCACTCTTCTCACTAGGTTGGTACTCACTAGGTCTAACAAATGACACTGGATTTTTCCAGGCAGGTTTCCTAGGTGCTTCTGTGCTAGTGGAAGGCTCTGCTCCTAACCCTAGGTGATTAAATTTCATAGATAGATTTTCAGTGATGTCTGGGGATACTTGTTGTTACTGGCGAGAGCCTTGCTCGATCGTTTCACAACCCAATAATATCCATTTGAAATTGATTCCTATAAACATTTGAACATAATACAAGTACAAGAGTAATTGAAATAGAGTTTTTGGTAGATGAATCTAATCACTGAGAAACCTTGCGAGCAACCGTAGTGTTGAGCGATTATTTGTTCTTGCTAGAAAAGATTTGTTTTTGAATTTTCAAGCAATGTATTATTGTAGTTTGACTTATTAAGGCAATTTCTCCATAAGGCTTCGACGCTTCTAAAAGCTGGCTCCGTTTGAATAATTTGAAGAACTCCCTCCATAGATATAAGTAGATTTGTATACTCTTTTTGAGAATGATTTTACTTCCGTGCATGAGGAGGAGCATACGACCTGCTAGGATGAGCCTCAGTAGATGCAAATGACCTGTCTTGTAACATAGGTTGTGGAGATATATCTGAAGTAAAAGATCAAGGATCCGACAGTCTTGTTTGTCAGAAATGTCGACATGTAGATGGACGTTGATGACGAGAGTACATCGATTGAGGCATTAGCAGATAGAACTTTTGACGTCATTCAGAAATATGGTTTACATAACCAGCAGATGGGCAACCATGAAGAATTTTTTTTTCCTTTTATTGACGTATCACTTGAGCAAAACAAGAGGTGAAACTTGGGTTTGTATTTACTCCTTCGATGAGGTGGTTAACTCTACTAATAAGGTCTTCATAGCGCTGAGGCGGCTTGTGGCACTTCAAATTTGAATAGTCCTTCTTGCAGTCCGCGTACTAAAGAAACTTCGATGCATTTTGTTGCTTGATTTGGAAGAGTGCTAGATGATCTCTCTTTCGCTTCTTCGAGGTGGCAAATGATAAGACCAATCCCTAACTCTCCAATTAAGGAGCAAAGACAACAACTTGCTGCAGATGATATCAGATTGGTCTCAAAGAAGGACAACGGACTCAAAATTTTATAAATGACAGGGTCTTCTTTTCCTGTGAACTGAGGAAGGCGGGGAACTTTAAACCCAACTGGAGCTTGTTTCCAACGGATGACATCTGAAAAGAGGCAATGGATTTTCTTCTTCTTTTGAAGGATATACAAGTTCACTAACTCCCCGAGGATGAGTACTTGGACAAGTATTCTTTATCACCTTAATGTGCTTGCTAGCAGGGTTGGAGAACTCCTTTGCATTAGACCACAACATACGCCCAACATGGTCATTGGATGACTTATCTTCAGTAGTTGCTAAACCTTTAGTCATAGAATCAACTTGACTTGTATCTTGAGCTGAGCAACCTTGGTTAGTAGGAGGTTGAAGTCACTCCTTTGGACAGATATTTCTGGTTCATTGGAAGGGTTTTTGGATGACTTCCTTAACAAATCCATCCAGACTAAAATTGCCAAAAGAGAAAAACTGTGATAACTTTTAAATGGAGTTGAATTTGGGCGATCTGAGCTCGCGAAATGAACTCGAACGGGTGAATCCCATTCGCCAAAAGGTGTACGCGAACACTCCCGGAGGGCTGTTGCTCGCGGCCACGGCGCGGAAAACCACCTAGGCTGAGGCAGATTGGATCTGTTATCTTGGAGGAGGTGATTGCCGACTTTGGGGTGAGCACTCCGCCTCACCGGTCCAAATAAAATGACCCTTTTTGAGATAGTCGGTCACCGGGGATATGGGAGTGCTAAAGTTCCTAATGATCTGACGATAAAAAGAAGCTATCCCGTGAAAACCGCAAGCTGCAGTGATCGTCTTTAGGCTAGGCCACGATCTAATCGCTTGGACCTTTTGGGGATCGACCTTAATTCTTTCCGATACAATATACGCCAAGAAAGTCAAGCTATCAGTCAAAAATACGCACTTCAAGGTTCACATAGAGCTTTTTTCTAGTAAAATTTGTAGGACTTGACGTAAGCGCTCTAAATGTTGGTTGGGGTCGATACTATAAATTAGTATATCATCAAAATTGATGACCACACATATTCCGATCAAAGGTCGTTGAACCTGGTGCATCAGCCACATAAATGTGGTAGGGGCATTGGAAAGCCCAAAAGGCATAACATGCCACTCATATAACTCTTCCCTAGTCTTGAATGCGGTTTTCCATTCATCCCCGGGTCGGATTCGGATCTGATGATAACCTCTCTTAAGATCTATCTTGGAGCAGATCTTAGAACCACCTAGCATGTCGAGCATATCATCCAATCTGGGTATCAGGAAGCGATATTTAATCATAATTTTATTAATGGCTCGACTGTCTACACACATGCGCCTAGTCCCATCATTCTTGGGAACGAGTAGTGTTGGAACGACGCAAGGGCTCATACTCTCCCTAATATGATCTTTCTTAATTAGGTTGGTGACCTGTCGGTGGAGCTCCTCATATTCCTTAGGACTCATACGATAATGTGGTAAATGAGGGAGGCTATCACCGGGCATAAGATCTATACAATGCTAAATATCTCGCATGGGAGACAGATGATCAGGTAGCTTATCAGGCATTATACCAAAAATTTAAGAAATAAGGGGCTGAACCCTACTTGGAACGTCGACATACTCTAAGCTGGATTCTAAACCGACTAAGATGTAGATGAATTCACTCTCCTTCAACTCCTCTTGGAATTGGGACCTAGAAACTAGCATATGAGCTGAAGGAAATGAAATCACAGCGATAGGAGTAGACGTGCTACTACATGGTTAGTAGCGTTTCAAGGGCTTGGGTAGAGGTTCGTTCTTCTGGGGTAGAAAAACAATCTTATGCCCACTTTGTTCAATGGTATACGAGTTCCTCACTCCAACATGAAACACGTCTGTCAAACTGCCACGACCACCCTAATAGAATGTGACAAACCTTTATGGTGGCGACATGACACCAAATAGAATCTTGGTAGGTACCCTCTATGGAAAACTCAACTAAAAACTGATGCGTAACGTGTATAGTCATAGAACTAGTACTCACGACAAACTATACGACTTTCCTAGAGGTTGTCTTAAGTTTTAATTTTTTTACCATGCGTTGGGACACAAAATTTTCCATGCTACCGCTATCTATAATGATGGTGCAAAATTGCGCCTGAATGCGTGCAGTAGTACGAAAAATGTTATGCCTAAATCACTCATCTTTAGTGGAAATTTTGGGGGGTGAGGAGGCTATGTTGGAGGACACATTAAATGCTCAGCGCGCTCTCCTTCAACTTGTACCTCGTCTTCGACCATCAGATCCTTTTCTTCTTCAGACTTGACTACTGCTACAAACTGTCTACGAGGACACCCCGATGACTTGTGTCCCGACTCCATGCACTAAAACACTGAAAGACCCCAAGATTGGGTCGGGAGACAATAATCTCTTTGCCGTTAGACAATGTAGGCGAAGGTGTAGGGGCACTAGTGGACCCCAAGTGACGGTTCAACTTGGGGGGTTTAGGAGTAGCCGACTGAGGAACTAAATTAGGCAACCTCTCGGAAGTCCTTGCGCCAGAAGCTTTCTTTTGTAGAGATGACTTGACACGACGAGCCCTACTGGATCTCTCTCCTAAATCTGCAAAATCGACAAGCCCTAACTGCTCTCCAATGGAGTAACGTAGCCTATTTAGGTAGCGAGACACAATCATATCATCCTCCTTCCGCATATCCAACCTAGCCTGGAGAATAAGAAACTCGTTGGTGTAATCATCCACCGAGAGCTTATCCTGACGCATTTTATGGAATTTGCGATAAAGATTTTGAAGATAATCCGGGGGAACATATTGCTTTCGTAGCTGGGTTTTAAATTCTACCAAGGTAGTAATAGAAGCTAGATCTAAAGTGAATCATGTGCGCTCCAACTGAACCCACCAGACTAGTGTTGGTCCTTTAAGACTAAGAGTGGCATACTTGACCTGCCGATTTATGGGCATTTGTTTCCATGCCATGAATCGTTCCATACGCCCACACCAATCTAAATATCCTTCGGGTTCTACTCGGCCCTCAAAGTCGCCTACATCCAACTTAACACCATCATCTCAACGTGGTTGATTTTGGGGTTCAGAATGCTGTGGTATGAATTCTTATTCTCTAGGGTTTGGTGGAGGTGCTCGATTCCCGCTTAAGTGGATAATGGCTTCTATATTATTGACGGAGGTCCTTAACCCGTGCATGACTTGCCGAACATCGCCCATGTTGGCGGTGAATGTTTTAGCCAATTGCATGAGGTTCCCCATGCACTGGTTCAGGTCATCGATGCTAGTTTCTAAACGCTCTATTCAATTTTCCATTTTTTTATTTAATATAGAAAAAATTGTTTAAAATATGTTTTGTTTTTTTAAAACTCTAAACCTTAAGTAAATGTTCTCTTTTTTTAAACAAAAGAGAGGCTTTGATGGAATTGACCAAAGAGAATTTTAAAGCATTTTTTTTTAAAAGGAAGATTTTGATAAAAATGGAAATAAATATTTTAAAAGCATTTTTTAAATAAATCGAACCGTGATTCACAATATGAGTGAATCAACGTCCTCTGATACGAAACTGCTACGAGTTAAATCAGTTCACAAGACTAGAAAATTCAGTTCATGCTATGCTCCCGTGAGAGTGGGCTCCTCAAAGGTAATCCTAGAGCCTGTTCGATTTACCCTAACATTTAGCACGAGGTAAAAACATGAAAGCATGCCGCAAGCGTTTTATGTATGATATTAGCTTCACGGTTATCACGAACTAGAGAAAATACGTCAACGGAATTGAAATGCATACAAGTAAATGAGTTTAATCACTAAAACAAATTGCATAATATTACTCTAATTGTGTGGGAGCCGAGATTATACCTGCATCAATCTAGGAAATAGAGCTAGGCTGGCTGTAGGCTGGTATGGCTGGCGTGGAGGGAGTTCTCTTGGTAAAATGGGCTAGAAGGGCTCAGTGGTGGAAGGTTTTTCGACGGGCTGGCGTTCTTGGGAGGTTTCAGGGTTTGGCGGTTCATGCAGAGGTGGGAGATAGTCGTAGAGGGAGGTTCAACGATGGCCGGTTTCAGGAGAGAAGGGGGAAGACTAGCTGAGAGATGAGAGGGGATCCCTGGCCAGCAGGATCAGAGAAGAGCTGGTAAGGATGTCGCGAATGGCATTCGCGCAGAGGACATTGGAGGCGGTTTGAGAAAGGGTCGCCGGAGGCCTACCTTCCCTTGGATGGAGTCGTCGGAGGATTGCGAGGTACTGGTGGCCGGTGGTAGCAACAAAGATCTTTGACGGGAGTCTCCTGGAATGCCGAGAAGCAGATCAAATGTCCGCTTCTCATTCTTCTCCAAGGCGCCGTTCACAGAAGGAGGGCTCGACCTTTATAATTGTAGCGGGTAACAGTTGCTGCATATGTTTTATTGGGCTTTATTTTAGTGGCAGCAGAAACTCTTGGGAATTGAAGGAAATAAAAGGTGTTTTAATACCCGACATCTGGAACTCTTAGAAATTAAAGGCAACAAGGTAGGAGGTTAAAAGATAATAACTGAAAGTGGCTTTTACTCCACACAAAATAATTAGTTTCAGGAAATCTTAAATTAATTGAGTAATAATTTTAAATTTATGCAATTTCATTTTATTTATGCATTTACCTTTATACCACCCTAGGCATGTTCTCAAACTAAATAGTTCGTGAATAATTCGGGAATCGGTTCGTGAAGATTCAACTAAAATTCGTTTTATTCGAATCTAAATTCGGATTCGAGTGCTATTCGAATCCGGATAATATTATCTCTATTGACAAGATTCACGAATAATAACAATATGTATTATATATAAAGATGATCTTGGCCGTCCGATCAAAGTCTATTTGATCCTTAAGTTGAATTCAAATCCAAGTACGAATTCGAATTGAAATTCGAATCCAGAATTTCGAGATGAATCCGAATCCAAAACCGAATTCAAATATTTTATTGAATCTGGATTCGAATCCGTATCTCTACATTCTATTACATATTTGGATTCGATTGAAGACTATTCGATTCGGTTCGTGAACACCCCTATACTACCCTATTCAGTGTTTACGGACCGATTTATTTAAGGTCTTATTGACTGGTCGGGCCAATAAGTCGAAAAACTAGCATACAATGATAAATGAAGAACATACGAAAACGACAGACATGCAATGTGGAGACGAACATGAAACACGATAATCAAACACAACAAACAAAAACATAAACGAACAAAGATTCAAAGGGATTAAATGGATGCAACCCCAAATGCATCACATTGCGAGCCTCCAGGCGTTGGATGCTGGTCTGGATGGAACCAAGGATGCTAGCTTGATCGTCGAGGTGGCGTTCAACGACATCAAGGAGGGCATCCGTCATGGCGCGGGTGCTCGGTCGTCTCAGCAGCGGCGCCATGAGCAGGATAGAACCGACGTCGTTGCGGTAGAAGGATGCAGGAGGCACGATTGTAGAGCTGCGCAGGAAGAAGCGGGCTGGAAGAGATGCAGATGTGCAGAGATGCGTGAGAGGAGTTGTCGGGAAGAATCAACTTGTCGAGTGAGGTCGCGAAGAGTGCACATGAGGAGGCGGCTGGATGCTGTCGCGAGCTATGTTGGAACGATGCTCATGTGCACTGGACGAAAGCGGGTCAGAGGACTAACGGAATATCAAACGTGGTCGGCAGGTTGGACCAATGATACCCCTTAGGCTTTCACCGCTCTAATCCAGGAAGATTAAGGGGACGGAAGAGGGGAATTCCAAGAGGGACTCTTGGCCAACCCTAGGATACAAAACTTTTCATTCCAATGATCCCAAGATACAAGATACAAAAGTTTTGGGGTATTAGAACCCCTCACCGAGTAAAAACGTAAGTATGCAAAAAATCCAAATTACAACTTAAGTAAAAGATAAAACACCCCGCCTTGACATTATCAATCACGCCGGTGTCTCCTCCGTGGCCCTCTTCCTCCTGGAATAGACACGCTCACACACCACACTATCAATGCCACTTCGAACTCCGTGCCTTCGTTCACATCCGTAACAGTCTCCCTCCCGCACCTCAGTTCCATTCCCTGGACTCTTTCAATGACCCTCCACGTCGACGAGGGCGCCTCCGCTGACACCCATCACTGGGTTAAACTCGAAGCACGACTTGAGGATCTCACTCTCCTCCTTCGAGAGCTCGCGACCACTTTGGTAAACCGCCCACAGGCCCCTCCGCCACCACCACCGCAACCCACTCGTCCCGTCCCGTCCCGTCCCATACTACATGGGGTTTCTCCACCACGCTACAGAAATCCACCCCGCCCATCTCTGTCGGATCTATATCCCTGTGTTCGACGACACCGCCCCTCTCGGTTTGATCTCCTGCACCGAACAGTTCTTCGTCCTTTAATCCACCTCCGCCAACCAGAAAGTTCCTCTGACCACTATCTATATGGAGGGTTCGAAGCTACATTGGTTGCGCTAGACGTGCCAGCAGGTCCCTGACCTCTCCTGGTCCACTCTGAAGGAGGAACTCCTCCGCCACTATGATGGTCGCCAAGCGTTTAATGCCTACGAGGGCCTTAGCTTCGTGCGCTAGTCCGACACCGTGTCCACATACTTTGACGAGTTTATCAAGGTCACCACGCACGTACCCGACTTATCCCCCGACCATTACCTGGGGTACTTCTTTGGGGATCTACAACCCTACCTTCGGGCGCACCTCCGGGTCCACAATCTGACTACTCTTTCCTGCGCCATAGATCAAGCTCGTTGCCTCGACGAGGAACTCTACACAGCCCAGCCGACCTCCTCGTGCCACCAACCCCACCAGCCCGCTGCACCTGCCTCTGTTGCCGCCGAAACGTCCTCCGCCTCTTCCCTGCTTGGATCACCTGCCCCCGCATGGTCCCCCGCTGCTAGGTCCGCCTCTTCCGCCACCAATTCCGCCGACTCCGCCTCCACCTGTGCCCCGACGACCCCACTACTTATCTCACGAGCAACACCTCGAGCTTCGCAGCAAGGGCCTTTACTTTCCTTGCCAACAACCTTACTCACCTACCCACATCTGCGCTTTCAAAGACGTGTAAACCTCAGATAATATATACGAGTAAAATTACTGAAGAATGATTGAACAACCTACATTCAAAAAATTGACAAGCTGTTCTATGAGTGAACGCATATTGACTATTTGGGTCAAGCTGAAGGTTGTTTATTGAAACAAAGTTTAAATTTGAGATATCATAAAAACTACCTGATTTACCTCCTCGAGAGATCAGATCTTCTTGGCCCTGATTCAATGTGTTAGGCAAAAGTTAATTGATACCCACAAAAACTCACTTGTTTGGGCAGAAGGTGACAGAAATTACTGAAAATATAATTTCTGGATAAATTGTTGATTGATCGAGAATTGATCTTAGCAGCTAAAACAAACTGATCGAAACTGAAAACACGGCTACATGTTTCGGATTGCTGTCCAAATGCTTTTCTTATATTGAACACTTATAAGTTAAATGATCAGATTTAGCTATCTTTTTATTGACAGGTCATTGATTTTCAGCCAGAGATGCCAATTGTTAGCGCCATCAGTTTATATGTCTCTCTTCTTACATTTACTCTTCGTGTGCATCCAGATCGCCTTGATTATGTGGATCAAGTATTGGTATGTCTATTTGCTTTAATATATAATAGTACTTCACAGTCACTGGAACCTTGATTATGTGGATCAAGTAGTGGTAGCTCCATTTCCTTTAAATGTCATATCGGGCAGTGACTATAATCCCATTAAATTATATTAATGGGTGCATTTGCTATGTCTAATCAATCGGTTTTGTGGTGACTAAGGACTCATTAGTTGCTTGTACATGAAAATGTGGTTTGAAAAATAGTGATTTGTTTTCACTCATTTTATGTGTGAAGTCAAAGTGGTTATCTTCAAGTAATTTTAAGAAGGTTTTTGGAGCTTAGAGTTAATGTTGATTTCTACCTAATCTCTTCCAGATGATGAAGTGACAAATTCCATTGTTTTTCTAAACATGTTCAACTCAAGCAACCAAATCAGGCCTAATTAGTTAGTTGTGTTTTGAATAGTGATGCGTTCAACTTAATCTATCTCTTAGCATGTTCATATGTTACAATTTTGTTTGATCACATGTTAGTACTAATCTTAAACCAAATTGGATATTTTTTTTTTATTTAGTTTTTTTTGTTTGAATAAAATGTTGGTGCTTTGCCGCTTCCAGAAAAAGTGATTCTCATTGAGATGTCTACTTATTGTAAAAAATAGAAAACATATTTTGGAATTAGTTTTCAGCGGATAATAAAAATGAATTTTTTTAATTTTTGATTATTACAATTTAGTATTTTAGCCTGGTTTTCTACCATCATAAGACTAGTTAATTTGTATGCTGTTAGGTTGAACATGATCATTCTTTTAAGTATTTATTATATATCTATTGAGGCAAAATTAAATGAATGTGTATTTTAAATTTGAATGATCTTAATTAAAGTTGTATTGATTTCTTATTAAGCATAATAAATAGTTAATACCTCAGTTAACTAATTAATTATCTTCCAAACTATTATAATTTGATAATACAAACTATCATTAATTATCATAATTAGAGTCCTAATCTGCCTAGCTAAATAAATAGCTGTTTACTATTTTTTGTGTTTGTTATGAAATTGATAGTATACCAATCTTAATTATCAATTATCATAAGAATATTAATAAATATTTTTTTTTATTATCTTCACCATCCTCTTGTTCAATAACCTTATCCCAACTATTTTGGCATGATTTTATGTATCCTCATTTTCCATTCGCTCTTGTCGAGTGCTACTGTTACAACCCTAATAATTCGTACTATATATTAAGTAAATCCTCATATGTAGTTGTGACCATCAAATTCTTCACACCCATTCAATTATGCTATTATTATGATTTAAAATAAAGTAAAATAAAAATATTTAAAATTCCATTTTTTATTTTTTTCAAATGGTAAGTGACTTTGTCGTTGGATGGTGTCACCGCCTCTGAGTTGTGTGATGATTAGAGTGCCCAGTTGCCTATTAGGGGTACTTCCACAGTCATACTAATGAGGATCACCTTACACATGTGTCTACACGATGATCAGATCCATCCATTTTATGTGAATCGACAATGCATGATTTATGATATATTTTGAGGCTCATGATGATTGGAGAATTATGATCATCCATTGCTGCTCGCAAGTCTATAAATTGGGTTAGATGACTCATTTAGAGGGGATTGAAGGTTGAAGAAGAGTTTCTCTTTTTGGTCATCCGGAACTTGCGAGCGAAGCCCAGGAAAGCCCCTCCCTTCCCCTTGGACAGCCCCTCCACCCTATTTCCAATTTTCCGGCGACCACCACCACTGACCAACACCTTGGCTGGCAGCCCCCTCCTCTCCACCACCACCTCGACTTATCCCCACTTCCCACATATCTACCTAGTAACCATCTTCTACTACTCATAACCACCCACTCCCCCCAGGTAACTACCCAATTAATCCTCAATCCCTTCCATAACTCTCCATTACTTTATTCCTAAACAGCCCCTGAACTGTCCGGAAATTAAACCTCCTCCCCCTCATTCTCGTTAACTATCAGGCCCACTTCCCCACTGAAAACAGCAGCAGCCCCACCCACACCACTATCCAAAGCTCCCTCCCCATCCACACAAACCTATTTTCCCTCCCTTGAACTACTGCTCACTCCAGTCTCAACCATCCAGAACCTATAACATCCCATTACTCCTTTCAAACTGCTGCCATCCTCAATTCAAGCCACAACTATCCACTCCTCTAGTAACTGTTTCCCCCATTCCAACTGTTTGAACCCCTTCCAGTCACAAAAGTTGTGATTGCCCCCGTCCTAAAAGCATACAGGGACCCCCCAATTATCTTTAAACAGTGTCATATCTGCAGGCCACCCCTCTCCTTTATTACATTCCAGGATTCCAAAAACAGGCTCCTTCCGCTACCTGAAGGTGTCCATGTTATGCAGTTCCTGTTCAATCATTGCCGATACTTACCAGACGCTCCAAACATCACCCCGACCCCTGTCCAGTCCCAGTAGCCACCATCTAGTCCACTGAAATTGCCAATCAGCACCGCAACAGACCTTTCCAGCCCTCCTAACCCCATCTGAAATTTCAGATTCAGTCCATCATTCTTCCCTAGCCACCGATTTCTCATCGTACATCCGCTGAACCTTCTATCCCGTGATCATTGTGAGTTCATTTGTTGGTTGTAACTTCCTTTTACTGAATTGAGTGTGTTAATTCACCGTTTTTATGCAAATTGAATTGTAATCTTTGTGGCAAGTATCCGGGACTTGCTTAGTTTTGTTTGCTCTTATATTTATGTGGCTATTGTCATGTATTGTTTATAATCCTCATTGTTCCAAGTTTAGTTGTCTGATAAATTATCATTCCTAGAGTCGACCCTTTGCTAGACCCGTCCCGTGTCATACACTGTGCACACGATAGTTATCATCGCCGAATGTTGTTAAGAGGTCACCGTGCCACCAAATCTAGTTATAAATAAAATCTATTTTGTCACTACCTTACTAAGAGTTATAGCTGAATTAGGTTTATTGTTCTTCAATATTGATAAAAATTAATTCTCACAATTAAAGCATTAATTACTTTATAATTAGCTTTGACATATAGGTCATAAGATTTATGTTGATGAAGTTGTTAAAGACTAATAATTCTATACCTAATTATCAATGTTACATGTTTGTTAAGATGTATTAATGTTTGTTATAATACCATAATTAGCATAACTAATTTCCAGCAGTAGTTTAATTAATCAAAACATTTATGTATGCTCTGAGAACATGTCGAAAAGGCCTAATATATGTTTCCAGAACTTCAAGAAACAATTTATTTAAAAACCAATCAATTGAAGCATGATTTTTAAAAAAAGGAGCACCTGTTTTTGAACAAAAAGCAGGAAAAGAAAATGAATTCAAATAAGTCTGTTGCTCTTTTTATTGTTTTGAATTCCAGGCTTTTCGTTTATAGTTTTGAAGTTATATATACTAATTTAACTTCCTGTTTGTGTCTACCGTTAGGGAGCATGTGTTAAGAAACTTTCAGGTAGGCCAAAGATTGAGGATAACAAAGCAACGAAACAAATCGTTGCCCTTTTAAGTGCTCCGGTGGAGAAGTACAAAGATATTGATACTGCATTAAAGCTCTCTAACTTTCCTAGAGTCATGGACCACCTTGATAATGCCACAAAGAAAGTCATGGCAGTGGTTATTATTCAAAGCATCATGAAGAACAATACCTATATATCTACTGCTGACAAGGTAAATCTCATCTCCCAAAGATAAATTCAGTAATTAGTTCAAACTGAAAATAGTTTTATCTTTGCTAGGTTGAAGCATTGTTTGTGTTAATACAAGGACTTATGAAGGATATGGATGGGACTCAAGATGAGGAGGTTAAACTTGGTGACACTGCCTTTTTAACAAATAAATAAGTTTCTCAAGCAATAATTGTTAATTGTAATCTTCACCTTTCATCCTCAGCTTCACACAACCTTAGGTACTGGTGAGTGTTTAATTAATCTTAAAGGGTCTCTTAATTTTCATTTTTCTCTCCTTATAGCTTGATGAGGAGGATTTCAAAGAGGAGCAGAATTCTGTTGCACGCCTCATTCACATGTTGTACAATGATGATTCAGAGCAGATGCTGGAGGTACATTTTTGTCAAATTTTCGTGTGTACTTTTACTATTATTATCCTGTCTGCATACGCACACACATCATGTTCCATGTAGACAAGTAAAACATTACATTCATTGCCAGATGGTTTACTTATGGTCAACCCCAACCCCCAACAAGATCCACAAGCTTACATGTTGTTTAGATCTTTCTAATTCATTTGTTCAGTTTATATCTAGCTGACTACAAACTTATATTCTTACAGGATGCTTTTACCATAAAGTAAACGTTTAACTAATAAAATGATCATACCTTTAAAAAATGTTCTAAACTTCTAATACAACTTTTTGAACTAACCTATACTATTTCTTTTTGAGTTTTGGGAAATTCATGGGTTCCCTTGTCAGTATGTTAGAAAAGGGGGTACCTTATGCATGGAGTAAAAAAAAATCTTATCCTTACATTTCTAAGAATTGATTTCTGTAATTCAAATCTAGGATCTACATAACACACTAGAGGCAACCTAAACACTGCTATAACCCGCACTTAGCACTTATATTCATGCCGGTATTAATTGTAAATATAACATATTGTACAGTTTTTGTTAGATTATATTTCCCTATGCATGGAGTAAAAAAAATCTTATCCTTGCATTTCTAAGAATTGATTTCTGTAATTCAAATCTAGGATCTACATAACACACTAGAGACAATCTAAACACTGCTATAACCCACACTTAACACTTATATGCATGTCGGTATTAATTTTAAATATAACATATTGTACAGTTTTGGTTAGATTATATTTTCCCTCTTTGCGCCTCTCCTCGTACAGTTTTTAAAAGTGATGACAGTAATTGATTCAAAGAAAGGATCATAGACATGGATCCATACCTTGTCGAAGAAGAACCAAGAGAGATGCTGATGCATCCTAAAGTAGAAAATGGTTTAGCTTTCACCAACATGTTTTTGGACAGAGGAGGATAAAGAGACATTAACACCCCAGGCTTTACTTTCAAGCTTTAGGAGCCGAGGAGAAGTGGCTTTCCTTCTAGTTTACACTAAAATCCTTTTGGTCGCCAACATCCTCTCCAGCCCATAAGCGCACTGTCATACTTGTTTATCAGAAATAGTAGAACCCTTCTCATAAGTTTGAGCTTATGGATCAGTTGAGTATGCGCTTGATCCTACAATTTGTATCAGAACATGTCATGAGTTTGGGACCCGGGGACCGCGCTTGTTGCAAATATGCCTGTAAATCAGTTTTGCCGTAACCTCTGTGTGTTTCTGTTGTCTTGCACTCTGTTGATTCTAAGAGTCCATTGTCAAAAAACTCTGGCTGATCCTAAGAGAGGGTGGTTCTAAGAGTCTCCAGGTAAAAGACTTGGTGTGGTTTTCCCCCTTCCGCCCGCGTCGACCTGTGCCCCCAGTTACCAGTGCGAGCCCTACACATCTTCGTTCCCGCACAACGCCGATTGCGACCGATCCCGCGTTCGACGGGTCCCGCGCAACTCGTCTCGCTGGTCCTGCTTTGACCGCTCCGACATCGGTGAGCCGACTTGTTTCTGTGACTCGTCTCAGTAGCCGCAACCCCGATCACGTCACAGATACCAGTTGACGCCCCTACCTGATCCTTCCCTGCTGCCGTCATCGGCCATCCACCCTCCTCTAGCGCCGTCGTCCGCCATTCGCCGTCTAGTGTCTGCTACAACCATTGCAGCGCCGCCTCCTGCTTCAAGCAGGGTTTCTGCCGAGTCCAGAGCCCATCAAACTCCACCAGCACCTTCTCCAGCCTGCTTCGCCTTCGCCCTTCTGCTTATTCTGCAGCCTTCCAACGACCGCTCATCCTCGCCGCCCTCTGCCGTGTCGGGCCGCCCTCTTGTGGATACTGCAGCAGCTCGGCCGCCCAACACTGCATTCCGGCGCTTCTCTCCACTACACTTAGCCGCGCTCCATGCCTGTCACTCGTTTAATTACCCTACACGCCGACGAGAACGCCTCTGCCACTGCCTCCGCGGACTCCCATTGCATGTATTAAATCAAAGCCCAGCTCGAGGATCTCACTCTCCTCCTTTGAGAGATTATGACCACGACGGTAAATCCCCCTCCGACCACTCCGCCACCGTCACCACTTCAGCCCGTCGGACCACATGGGCCCATCTCGGACCACATGGGCTTTCTGCACCCCGCTGCAGACACCCACCCGACCCATCTCTGTCGGATCGAGATTCTGGTGTTCGATGGCACCGACCCTCTTTGGTCGCTCACAGCCGCGCTGAGCAGTTCTTCGACCTTCAGTCCACCACGCCAACTAGAAGGTCTCCCTAGCCACTATCTATATGGAGGTTTCGACGCTCCATTGGGTACATTGGATGCGCCAGCAGGGTCCTGACCTCTCCTGGCCCACACTGAAAGAGGAACTCCTCCGCCACTACGATGCCCGTCAGGAGGGCAATGCCTTTGAGTGCCTCAGCTCCGTGCGTCAGTTCAACACCGTGGCCACCTACATCGACGAGTTCATCGCGGTCGCCACACACATACCTGCCCTAGCCCCCCCGACCACTACCTGGGATACTTTTTTGTGGGTCTGCAACCCCACCTTCTGGCACGCCTTTGGGTCAACAACCCATCTACGCTTACCCGCGCCATGGAGCGGTCTCGGTACTTCGGTGAGGAACTCTACATAGCTCCACCATCCTCCTTGATCCGGCCTCCCCACCAGCTGCTGCCACTGCCGCCGCCTCTTCCTTGGATCCTCTGCCCCCACTTGTTCCCCAGCTGCTAGACCCGCCTCCACAGCCGCTAGTTCCGCTTTCACAGGCACCCCGACGACCCCAGTGCTTGTCGCACCATCAATACTTCGAGCTTCTTCATAAGGGCAACTTTCGTCTCAGCTTTCGCTGCGAGCAACCATATTCACCCACTCACGTCTGCCCCCTCAAAAATCTGTGTGCTGCTTGGATCTGAAGATGATGGTCCGGACTTCGGTGATTTGGACGCACTGAAGCTCTCTGACGACCACTACAGACCTCAACCCCGAAGACAAGGTCATTTTTCGGGCGGGGCGTGTTGTTACGATGTTGGCCGCCACGCGCCTCTATTAGTCTGTGTAGCCCGTGGGCATTATTGCCCACTCCCCTATATATAGGAGTGGTAGTGTCTCCTTGTTGATTATCTTTTTGAGATTTTGTGTAGTGTTAGGCTCTCCTAGATGAGAGAGGCTCTTAGAGGGAACCAACACTCAGGAGTTCGGGTTGAGCTTGTCTCGGCAATTGTATCTCTTTCGTGTTTAAGCATGTAATTTCAGTTCTTGATCGCGTGAGTCTATCATATTTGGTTCTCCTCTTTCTTTTCCTTCATCTTCTTATCCTCTCTTTTAGAATTTTCCTATTCAAAACTTCGCAGTTGCTCTCCTGTAGTCTTATTTTCTCCCCGTTTCGCTTCAACTAAAGTTGAAGTTGATGAGAACCTCGAAATGTTCTTCAATTCAAGATAGAGTGCGCCAAAGATTCTGAAGATCACGGCCAGGTAAGCTTCACAGCGAGGCACTCTCGTGATTTTTGTTTCATTGATTCTTTGGGTGTCACATGAATCTTTGTTGCTCATAAGCTGTTTTTTTCATCTGTTTTTATTTTAATTTATCGTTAATCCCTCTACTACTACGCCTCTAGTTGACTAGTACTGTTGCTACATTTCATAATAAAAGGACATGTTTGGTTTTGCTTAAAGCAAGGTGCTATGTACTCTTAGAATTAAGGAACATAGCCTATACGAATCCATGGTGTGAAATTGATTATTTTTGGTTGGCATATTTGTGATAAACTGATGGCTTGCTTGTGTTGTCTCAGAAAATAATGCAACACTTCTTTCCTTATTGTCAAAACACAAAATCTTATTGTTCATTCATATCATCATATGTACTAGAATTACAACACTGAGCCGACATGGAGGAACAAATTATGTTCATAATAATACTAGGCTGGTGGAGGTGGAAATGTTCATGGGCTCAATGTGTTTTTTTAATTATGATTTAACACTCCTCCTCAAGCTATCAACAATGCCCAACTTGTTACATATATTAGGAAAATACGAAGGGAGATGTTTGCTTAATATGTCAACCAATTTTTTGTCTGATGTTACAAATGGAGTGCACAAATGACCATTGATGACTTCCTCTCTTATGAAGTGACAATCGACATTTATATATTTGTTCTTTCCTGAAACACTCAATTTTTAAATATGTATATGACTGCCTTTTTGTCACAGTACATATGCGGTGCCCGAGAAGAAGGATGCCACTTGGCGATTTTGTGTGGATTATCGGGAGTTGAATGCCAAGACCATGAAAGACAAGTTCCCGATTCCTGTTGTGGAGGAACTGCTGGACGAGTTTCATGGCGCCCGATTCTTCTCCAAGCTCGACCTTTGTTCGGGTTACCATCAAGTGCGCATGGCCCCCGCGGACGTGGAGAAGATGACTTTTTGCACTCACCATGGGCACATTGAGTTTTTGGTAATGCCCTTCGGCCTTACCAATGCCCAGTCTACCTTCCATGCCATGATGAACGAGGTATTTCATGAGTTGCTTCGTTGTTATATTCTTGTCATCTTTGACGATATTTTGGTGTATAACAAGGCCTGGGAAGACCACCTTCGACATCTACATGCCGTTTTTGGCCTCCTCCACCTACATCAACTCTTTTTGAAGCGGGCTAAGTGTTTCTTCGGGACAGACCGAGTGGCTTACCTGGGCGATGTGATCCACTGCACGACATTTCGGCGGACCCCGAGAAGGTTCGTGTGGTGACAGCCCGACCAGTACCCAAATTCCTACGGGAGTTGCGAGGTTTCTTGGGCCTGACGGGATACTACCGCCGTTTCATTCAGAGCTACAACACAATTGTGTCCCCCTGGTGACTCTTCTGAAGAAGCACACATTCCTCAGGAGCGATCATGCGACCTAGGCCTTCCAAGCCCTCCAACATGCCTTGATCTTCGTCTTAGTCCTTTGCCCCCCCGACTTCTCACAGGAGTTCCTCATTGAGTGCGACGCATCGAGACAGGGATGTGTCGCGGTACTACAGCAGGCGGGCCACCCGATTGCCTTTTTCAGCTGCAAGACAACGACTCACCATCAGAGACTACCGGCTTACGTGGTCGAGCTGATCGGCCTAGCCATGGCGGCACAACACTGATGACCATACTTATGGGGGATACCTTTTCTGATCCACACGAACCATTTCAGCCACAAGTACTTACTCGAGAAGCGCCTCAACACCGCTCCCTAACATCGTCGGGTGAGCAAACTTTTGGGCTTCGACTTTCGTGTGGAGTACAAAGCTGACGCCTTGTACCGTGCAACCGGCACTCTTTCTCACCGAGATCAAGAGGATGGTCTACTTTGTTCCATATCCCCGCCCACCTCTGCAATCCTCCTCCAGTTGTGTAGGATCAAGCGCAACCAACTGTCCCAAAAGCCCGGACTGATGGGAAGGGCACTACTTTTTCTTTAAGGAAGTAGGAAAGGGCGCTACAGGTCATGTGATGGAACGCTGGACCCAACAATCCCCCCCCCCCCCCCCCCCCCCCCCCCCCCCCCCCCCCCCAACACGAACCGCAAGCTCAGAGATGACCACATGTCTCAAAGGTGGCGCACCACATGTCTCAGAGGTGGTTTTTCACGTGGTCGCGGTCGCCTGACCCGCCGGGACCCATACAGGTAGAGAAATTTTGGGATTTATCAGCCCCCCCGGTCTCGAACCCGCAACCTCCCTCTGATACCACTTGTAAGATCAAGCGCAACCGACTGTCCCAAAAGCCCGGATTGATGGGAAGGACGCTACTTTTTCTTTAAGGAAGTAGGAAAGGGCGCTACGGGTCAAATGAAGGAACGCTGGATCCAACAAGTTGCAGCAGGAGTCCCAAGACACTCCGGTTCTCGTGGAGCTCTGTCGGCGGATTGCCGAATGCCGTCTTCCACCTCACTGGACGGTGCATGAGGGCCTTGTGCGTTACAAGGGACAGGTTCCCCCCTCATTGGTGACATCATGGAGACAACCCACACCTTGGGTCATGAAGGGGTCTGCAAAACCCTTCAACGGTTTCACGTCAATTTCTTTTGGAAGGGCCTACGAGTAGTGTCCAGGATTTTGTTGCCGCTTGCACAGTCTGTCAACACCACACGACGAAGCATCTCCTTATGACCGACCTTCATCCCCTGCCGATGCCCACACAGATTTGGGTCGATGTCTCATTGGACTTCATCGAGGGACTGCCTACCTTGCACCGGAAGTCTATCCTCATTGTCTATGCGTAGACCACTGACAGTGGAGGGCGCTTCCCATGCCTTCTTCACAAAGGTTTTTCGTCTCCACGACCTCCCCGAGAGCATTGTCTTGGACCGGGACAAGGTGTTCATGAGTAACTTCTGGAAGGAGATGTTTACTCTCTGCAGTACCAAACTTTCCTTCTCATCGTCTTACCACTCGCAGTTTGATGGCCAGACAGAGGTCATCAATCACACAGTAGAGATGTACTTGCGTTGCATTACCAGAGATCGCCCTAAGGATTGGTGTCGCTGGCTTCCTTGGGCGGAGAATTGTTACAATACCTCCTACCACACCTCGCTGCAGATAACACCATTTTGATTGATTTATGGACGGGATCCCCCACACCTATTGTCCTACGAGAGCGGCACATCCCGCCTGGACACGATTGACTGCGAGCTTCAGGACCGGGACCAAATTCTCTCCTAGCACGTGAGCACCTTCTTCAAGCCCACGTGGACCGAAGAGATGGGATGGCCATACATGCTTGTCGAGCTTGTTGGAAGCGGTCTTGCGTCGCGCACAAGGATCAACTAGATGTTTGTCGGAATATGCACGCGGATTTGAAGAGGTGATCTAGATAACGTGATTGATGGAGCTGGATGTGCATCCCATAGGAACGAATCCGCTAGGGCTGACAGACGTAATATTGTTCGAGCGAAACAAGAATAGTCACAGAAGTCCCATCCAAGAATGAAGTCGCTAGCGCCAAATCATTGATTCCCGTGACCTAGGGTTGGGTGGAGGGAAGGCGGCTGGTTGGACCAAGTTGGTACACCAAATATGTTGCATTAGTAATGGATGAATACACTCGCAAGGTATACTTGCGCTAAAGTTTTTGAGGGTTGGTTCCCCCGAAGAGTGCTCTCCAAAGAGAGATTCTAATCCAAGATTTCCAAGATAACTCTTTAAGATCCACACACCTCGTTATATGGGAGGGAGAACTAATGTTAATTACCATTTTGCTCTAATGCATCATAATAGTGCTAGCCGGGAATGACCATCATAGTATGTATCAATATCTTTCTTTATTTTGTAATTCAGGTGTATATGCCCTAATGGGCATGCGACACATGCGCTCGGATGACCAACCTCACTTCGCTAGAGTCCTCTCAGAGACGAGATTACCTTTATGGATAAATATTATATTAATGATTAATTATGTTTCATCTTTTAATATATCATCTTTTAGTATATTTCGTCTTGTAGCAGGTCTCTATCTTATATAAGAAGTCCTAGATAGAGAGTTTCATTATCTTGGAATTTTGTCTTGTTTTGGCTCTTTTAAGAGACGACTCTTACTCTTAGATTGATCATGCACTCAAGCGTTGATAACAAGCATGTCTTCTAAATCTATATCTTTCATTCTTTTCTAGTGCAATTTTGCTAGGTCATGTTTGTATTCTTGATACGTCACAACTTGTTCGTATTATTCCCCCAGAACCCACGCCAGTTTTGACAATAGACGTTCTCACCTCCGTCAATTCTAGACTCACCCTGCGACTATTCTACGTTGTCGACCAAGCCCCACTACGACCTCACTTACCGTCCCTTTATACGTTTCTCCCTTTGTCGATGCCATCCCACCCACCTCTGCTCCGCTCTATCTATCCCCAATCATACCCACTGCGACGTGGGCATTCCAGCCACACGCCAACCTCACCCTATTTTTCATACTCGCATAGATCTTGCCTTGCGCTTTCAGTTCCATACCAATCTCACCTGATTCCACAAGGCCCTAGTCACCCTCGTCAGTCTCCATCTGCCCTCGATCATTGAAGTCGCCCAGGCAGATGCTCCCAACTTAAGTAAGGGTATTCTTCCCTCTTCCTCTTCTTCCACCCTTGAGTCTCGTGCCTTAACCATCAACAATCCACTCTAGCCCATATGGTCCAGCACGAGCGGGGTCCACCACATAATCCTCACATTTGTATATAATTGTTTCAATCTCAACAATTACTAATCCCCACCCTTCCTACTTTTTACCACACTTTCCAAAATTTTCCCTTTACGTAGTGCTCTTAATACAACTACACTCATTTTTGGTGGAAATTATTTTCCCCTCTAAAATCGCCGAACACCCAAAAACGTTTGCTCCATTTTTTTCATCTTGTCTTGACTCTGACTGAGACCTTGGCCCAACCGACGCGCTTCCACTACAACAAAGGTCTTCAAGTTTGCTACCCTTGCCAACCTTGGGGACAAATTTGATTTTTTGGGCGGATGTATTGATACGTATACGCCCTAGCGGACAAGTGACACACGTGCTCGGACAATTGCCTCATTTTGTGAGAGTTCTTTCAGAGAATAAGTTACCTTTATGGATAAATATTGTATTCGTAATTAAATATGTTTCATCCTGGGGTGTCCATCTTATATATGGAGCCATAGATAACGAGTTATGCTATCATGGAATTTAATCTTGTTTTGACTCTCTTCGGAGAGAAATGCTTTTTAGAGGGATCCTACCCTCAAGTGTTCGGACAAGCGACACACGAGCATGTATTGTTAATCTATATCTTTCAATTTTTTTTCTAGTGCAATATTGTTAGTTAATGTTTATATTCTTGATATGTCGCAGCTTGTTCATATCAATTTTTGTTGTAAAAATATATATATCCATGAAGATTTGGAAGGTTGGGTTTAATGATCCGTAACCATGAGCTTATTTTGTTTAACTCTGTATTTCGAATATTTTAAAAAGCTACTTTGTATTACATTGTTTAAAATGATGTTCCAAAAAGCTTTAATTGATAACAACTGTCTTTGCAATCTTGACATGAAAAGAAACATATTGTGACCTTGTAATTTTCGTAATAATTCCCATGTTCCATAAATAAAAACAATCTTCAAGTTTTTTATATTGCTATTTGAACTTTCATAGTTAGTAAATGTTTTTTTACAGATTATTCGTACTGTGAGGAACCATATTCTTATTGGAGGACCTAAGCGTCTCGCTTTCACAGTACCTCCCATTGTATTTTCAGCTCTTAAGGTTTGCTTCTTTGCGTATCCACCATTTTTCAGTTGCATGTAGAATTTCTGAAAAACTGCAATGCATGTTTTCTGAAATTAGATATAAGCGTTAAAATGCAGAACTGGTGACTCAACCTAAGATGTTAATTACAATCTAGGATTGTATATGGACTGGTCATAATGAGAAATTTGTGAACATACTGGCTTTTCTATGGTATGATGTAATAGAGAAATATAAAAACTAGACATTGCATTTACTTCATGATGAATATTTGTCCAAGTTGCTGTAGGTATTAAAACGTTGAATAATTGATTTATTCTTAGTCAGTTCTTTGACTTTTTATTGCATGAAAGTTAATTCTATTTTGCCCACGTTATTTTACAGAAGTTTTGTCATTTTACCTTTTATCTACCTCTTTTCTTGCCACATTAGTTGAATGATTTGAATTAATGGAATGCTTTATTCTTTCCTGTAATAGAGGTATATATAAGACTGTACAAAACAATAAAGGCACGTATACAAGATGTGGGAGTATAACGTAATACATAATACTAACTATACACATAAAATATGCATATTACTCAACTATCTCCCTCAAGTTGGGAGTAAATATAATCATTCCCAGCTTGAAGTTGTCATCCATATAGATGTTAGAACTTAGGCTTTTAGTGATGATGTTTGCCAACTGATCTTGTGATTGAACAATATATGTGCATATTATTCCTTTCTCCAGATGGTTATTGATGAAGTGCCTATCAACTTCAATATGTTTTATTCCATTATGTTGGATTGAGTAATGAGCAATATTGATAGTTATTTTGTTATCATAATTGAGAAGGATATGTTTGCCACTTTCTAATCCTAAATCCTACATAAAAGATTCCAACCATAGTCCCTAATTATTCCTTTTTTTGACAGTCCTATGTAATCTATCTTCGCACTTGATCGAGCCACCACATTTTGTTTCTTATTTCTTCAGTTTACTAGATTCCCGTCCAATAAAGGAATAGTATTGATGCAACCTATGTTGCACCTTTATTTTACCGCATTTCTTGTTTTTTTATTATTTTTGCAACGCACGTCTATGCGCACGTCAATTTTCTCTTATTTTCGCGTACGTTATTAGTGTATGTATCTTTTGTTTCGTGTATGCTATTTTCACGCATGATATTAACGCTCATGTATTTTGTTTCGCGCATGTCACTCGCGCTTGTCATTCGGCTTATTGGCGTGATCGACCAATATGACCCTGAATGAAAAAGTCCGTCAAATTAGGACGAGTGTTAAATTGGGCAAGCAAATTATTTAAGAATTGAGCAAGCAAATTATTTAAGAATTGAGCATTTGATGTCATTAAAAACAACATATATTTTGAAATTACATTTCACTTTACAATATTTTATTTCAGCCTTATTAAATACGAGGGAGTAGTCTAAGAGATTAGTCTCTTGATTTGCCAAATTAATTAGTTCACTCAATTTAATGGAATACATAAGGTTTTATT
Organism: Dactylorhiza incarnata; assembly: GCA_033032865.1. NCBI lineage: Eukaryota > Viridiplantae > Streptophyta > Magnoliopsida > Asparagales > Orchidaceae > Dactylorhiza > Dactylorhiza incarnata. Next base: position 650,104 of record JAWHQI010000384.1, read on the forward strand.
AAATCTAAATTTTCACAGCCTTTCACTTTCTTAAAAGGCCCAAGCCCATTCATTTTGTGGGAGACTGGGAAAACGAGAAAACAAAGTTCACCTCTATTCTTTCGTAACTCTCGTCAACCATGTTACTCCACCCCGAAGCCTGAAAATCTCCAACCTCCTCGCCCTTCCGCCGCCGCCGGAAGCTCAACCCGCCGCCGACCTCTCCTCACTCTCCTCCAACCTATTCGACGTGCCCTAGATCGGCCTATGCTGACCCCGTCGTCCTCAGGCGCGACCAGTAACCTCATCCCTTCGTTTGTACCTCTCCGACCAGTAGCGGCTACACCGGGCTCCGTCTTTCTCTGCCCCATTGAAGCTAAACCTCCTCCAGGCTCCTGGATCGTTGACTTACAAATTCCTGACGTAAGCATGCATTTATCCATACGATTTCTTCCAAGTTATTTCATGTAATAGTAATGTCATCCACATAAACGATGAGGACATACACTCTTCTTTCCTTTTAACAAATAGAGTGTGATCTGAGTGTCCCTATTTGTATCCCAAGAAGATCATGGCTTTGGAAAAATTTGCAAACCAAGCTCTGAGAGTGTTTTAGACCATAAAGAAATTTCTCGAGATGACATGCTTTCTCTTATGCTCCTTTTGTAGGAATCCTGGTGGAGGCTTCATGTATGTCTTTTTCAAGATCACTATGCAGAAATGCGTTCTTAACATCTAGTTGTTTCAGTACCCATCCAAAGCATGCAGCACATGATTTAATGATCCATATAGTATCCATCTTTGCCACAAGTCCAAATGTTCCGTGATAGTTAACTCCTTATTTTGATTATATCATTGAGCTACTAACTGTACCTTGTATCATTCCATTATTGCTTCTTGATTCTGCTTGATCGAGAGGACCCACATTGACCTAATTGTTTTTTCCTTGGTGGAAGATGCAACTCTTCCCAAGGCTAGTTCTTCTCCAACGCAAGATCTTCTTCCATTTTCTTCTTCCATTAAGGTATACCAATTGCTTCATGCCAATTTTTGGGAATACTAATAGAAAAGAGAGAGAAAATGAATGCTTTATGTACCAACTTTAATTGTGATATGAGTTATAATTGTCTATAAGATGATTAGTGTAGTTTTCTTACCTTTAAGATGAGTGATTGGCTAATGGAGATCTTGTATGCCAAATGTTTCCTACCAATTTTTGGGAATACTAATAGAAAAGAGAGAGGAAATGAATGTTTTATGTGTCGGGGTTAGATTGTGATATGGTATATAATTGGCTACCAGATGATTGGTGGAGTTTGTCTTACCTTTAAGATGAGTGATAAGTTGATTGAGATCTTGGTCAGGATCTGACTTTGAAGCATGTATCTGTAGCCTCTGAAATGCAGGAGACTGTACTTTTTCAACACCAATATGTTTATGTTGGTACACTCGAAGACGAGGAGGAATGAGATTCCCTATAACATTTATATGTGTGGTGGAAGGAGTACCAAAAGGAATAAGAGCAGTGACATGAGCAACAGTTTGGTGAGGAATACGAGAAGTAGCAATTAGCAGAGGAATATTGGGCCCGACTACATTACCCATCTCCCCCTGACAAGAGCTAAGTACTTTTTTCCCTCATGGAATATAACATCCATAGTGCCAAAAAAAGTTGGGAGGAAGAGTGTCAGCAATGATACCCTTTAGTAGTAGATGAGTATCCACTAAAGTCACATTTATGAGAACGAGCGTCTAAATTTTCATGATTGGTTTGATGAACATGAACAAAACAGACATCCAAATACACGAGAAAGAATGTGAGTTGTGTGGACAACACATTTAGTGGCTAGACGCGATATGGGAGAGTCAAATTGAGCGTCTAGATGGAAGCCAATTAATGTGATAAGTCGCAGTGAGAATAACTTCACCCCAAACTTCAAAAGATTTACGATGGTGTTTGTTCTTCTATTCGACCACGCTATTCTGAGCGGAGGTATGCACACATGTGGTTTGATTGTTGCATTATCCCCGAGGTTGACTCCACACAAATCTTGGTCATGATTCTCATCCGCATTGCCATTATGAAGGACTCAAATAGTACCTCCAAATCAAATGACAATCACTATGTGAAAAAGTTTGAAACAGTTAAAAACTTCACTCTGCTTCTTTAACAAGTAACTCAAGTAGTGTGGGAAAAACACTCGATGAAAAGTCACAAATTAGAGCAATGACCTGATAAAGATAATACATGGGAAGGTATCCAAACATCTGTGTGAATCATATCGAAGGAAAACATACTAGGGGAATAATGATTACGTGGACTATGTCATACATGTTTACATAGTTCACAAGTATCACAAACAAACTTTTTATGAGGAGCAGTAAACATAAGAAATATCTTTAAAAGATAACAGGTAGAGGGATGCCCAAGACATTAATGTCATCTTTGAACATCTGCTGATAAGGGAACACAAGTATTGGAGTGAGCATGATTCGTTTTTTTGGTCCAAGATATATAATCCCCCATAATTCCTACCACTGCAAGTACACTGCTTCGTTACCGGATCCTGAAGAAAACAACCATTTGGAAGAGATATTATGGGGCAATTTAAGGAATTGGTTAATGATGCAGGACGCCGGGGCCCCGACCGCACCCCGTGGCATCACACCAGTTAGCGGACCACGACCAAGCACGCCTGTCAGAAGGATTGCAGTCCTGGCACCCCAACCCGTCTCCACGCCTGTTCTCAGCACGGTGGGTTGTTGAGGCCGGGGCTCGATCCCCAAACCTCCTTGATAAGAACCACTCCTAACAGGCCTTATCACCAGTTCAAGAACCACTCCTAATAGGCCTTATCACCAGTTTGAACTGATGATAAGGCCTGTTAGGAGTGGTTCTTATCAAGGAGGTTTGGGGATCGAGCCCCGGCCTCAACAACCCGCCGTGCTGAGAACAGGCGTGGAGACGGGTTGGGGTACCTGGACTGCAATCCTTTTGGCAGGCGTGCTTGACCGTGGTCCGCTAGCTGGTGTGATGCCACGGAGTGCGGTCGGGGCCCCGACGTCCTGCATCAGTTAAACGACTAATTGAGAGTAAATTTATGAAAAAAGGAACATGTAAAACATATGAAAGAGAACACAATATGTTCCCTTTACTAGCAATGGAAGAAATAGAACCATTGACGGTGATAATTTTATCTTTACCAGAAAGGGGTGTGTATGAGGTAAAACCTCAGGATGCTCCCGTCATGTGATCAGTTGCACCATAATTAATAATCCATTCAGATCGAGTTGTGGATGTCGAGTTTGTGCTTGGTATATGATAGGGGTCTGATAGAGGCCCACAACGTCAGTTATTGATAGGGGCCTAATAGAGACCCACAATGTCAATTATCTAGTAGTTATATTATTAGGCATGTTTATGTTATCGAGTCGAGTCTTTATGTATTGTGACGAGTCGTTATTATCGAGTCGAGTCGTAGTCTTAGCGCGTAATATTTTAATATTTACGTGTCTGTTGTTGTATTTACGATTATGCCATTAGGGGTTCTATTTAAGGGAACCCATGGGCTCATTGTAGTTATGCAAGAATTAAACCAAAGTTTCCCTTCCCTCTCTAGTTCCTCTTCTCAACTCCTCGCTCATTCTAGGGTTTGCCCCCTTGTATCTCGCCGCCTCATACTCCTTCGACGAAGCCCCCGAAGGAGGCCCATAACAACTCGGTATCAGAGACACTCGGTCCTCTTCTGCCGACGCACGCTAACTCTTCCCGATTCTGTCGAAGTCTCCCGCAAGCCCGTCCCAAGCATCAACAACCTCTGTCGAAGTCCCCCTCAAGCTCGAACATCTCCTTTGAGCCAGGGTTACCCCTTCCGGCCAAGCATCTTTGCTACAGAAACCCCCCTCCAGTTGACGTCTTCCTCTGGTCGTCCATATCGTCGATATCCTCGACATTCTGCGGGGTCGAACTTGCCGAGGAGTCCGCTTGTCGTCGCCTTCCTCATCAGCTGGAAGCACCGACACATCTTCTTCGCCAGTCTACTTTTTGCCGCTATGCCGGACCAGCCGACCGCATTCCTTCTGCCGCTCGTCTTTCCGACGGTGCCACCGCTACTCATCGTCGCTAACGCTCTCCCAGGCGCTGTTTTGGCGTGAAATCAATGAGCCAGAGAAGTCGATCATCCTACTGGGGTTCGAGCTTGGGGACAAGCTCGATTTCAAGGAGGATGGAGATGATAGGGGCCTGATAGAGGCCCACGACGTCAGTTATTGATAGGGGCCTATAGAGGCCCACGACGTCAATTATCTAGTAGTTATATTATTAGGCCTGTTTATGTTATCGAGCCGAGTCTTTATGTATTGAGACGAGTAATTATTGTCGAGTCGAGTCGTAGTATTTTAATATTTACGCGTCTGTTATTGTATTTACGATTATGCCATAGGAGTTCTATTTAATGGAACCCATGTGGTCATTGTAGTTATGCAAGAATTAAATCAAGGTTCTCTTTCTCTCTCAAGCTTCTCTCTCTCTCTCTAATTCCTCTTATCTTCTTCCTCATTCTAGGGTTTACCCCTTGTACCTCGCCACCGCCCACTCCGACGAAGCCCCCGAAGGAGGCCCGTAACAGTATACCTAATGTAGCAAAGACAACGATGGAATTGTCTTTCTAGGAGCGTTGAAGCAAACTTAGAGTATCTAATTCTTTAGTGAAAAATCATCATCATGAGATGTTACCTACAATATACTCATGTGCTTGACCATTCTTTCCATAACAATCACATATGCGAGTAGGTGTACCTTAATGGCCATTCCGTGTCTAATTCCATCAAGTGTGGAACAACCATCATCCCGATTGAGCTAAGGGAGCGTTGTCAGTCCACATATCCTAAGACCATATTGAATGCTTCCTGAAGAGAGAGAAGAGGTTGACGGTGCAAGACATGAGAGATTGAAGACTTCAGAGCAGTCAAGCTCCTGGTAAAGATGTTCAAACTCAGAGAAGTAAGATGAGACACTAACGCAGGACGGTCCTATATGACGGAGAAATAGTGAGTGAAACTCCTACATGCAACCATACATATCCGACAATTTTTAAATTGCAATAACTTTTCTTTATAAAATGAAATATTAACGATAACCACAATAATTAAAGCATACACAGAAAGAAACAAGAGAGATAGTACAAGCGCGAGAGTGCGCAAAATTAAATACTATTTGAATTAGGAAAGCACAAGGACGAACACAAATTGAAACAAGACTTACAAACCACTATCTCTACAAATAGAGAACAAACACGAGATCCAACACTAAAAGAAATGAAAACAAACCTTGAACTTTGCAAACGATGGAGAGGGGAGGGCTGGATGTACTTTTCGAGGGCTGCTGGGACTGGTTTTAGCAATCAGATACTGTATTTGGCTGTCCAAGAATAGGAACAACGGTTTTAGAATGTGCAGGGAGGCAACATTCAGCAATCTGTGGAGGGAGGTGGCTGTGCGGGATGAAAGACAGCAGCCCAGGCTTTGCCGGGAGAGGAAGATGTTGCGGGCAGCAAGCTTCAGGAGTGTCAGAGAACTGACAGTGACTAGGGTGGCTGGGGAAACAATTTCTGGCTGCTGGAGGAATTCCAGAAGGTGTAGGAGGTTGGGGAATGAAGTCTGGAGGCGGGGATTGCCTCACAGGTAGGGTCCAAATGGGATTGAGTTGGTTAGGAGTGAATATGTGAAAGGAATTCAGTTTTAGGGGGGGGGGATTAAATGGCTCCACGTATGAAGAAGAGGGGATTAAGTGGAGGGGGCTGGAGTAGAGGCAGAAATGGGGTGTCCGACTGTTATTGAGGGAAGTCGGGAGAGTGGGTGTTATTTTTTAGGAGATTAATGTGGTTCCACGTGAATAGGGAGAAAATATTTGGGATGGAGGTTGGCTGCTGTGAGTGGAGAATATGGATGGGAGGTGTGGCTTGATTTTAGGAAAAGACTCTAATTTAGGAGGTGGGGTTAGTGGACAGTTAGAGGTAGTTATTGTGGTTATGAGTAGTGGTGGAGGTGGCTGGTGGCTGGTGGTGGCCGGAGGAGTTTGCCGGTGGTGGTGGTGATGGCCGGAGACGTTTTCCAGCGATCGCCGGAAAACTCCAAAAGTAGGAAATATGTAGGGGAGGTGTAGGAGGATCACCGGAGGTGGCCGGAGACCAACTGCGGTGATCGTCAGAGTTGTTTTAATGGGAGTATTGGGGCTGTTTTGGTGGTGAAAATGAAGGAGATAGAGGTGGTGTTGAGGGGTGGCTAAGAGTGCTGTAGAGGGGGAGATGGTTGGATGTATGATTGTGGGGGGATGGAAATAATGGCCGGTGATTGCTGGTGGTGGAAGGAGAGTAAGGCCAAGCTGCCTCAAAAGGAGATGGAGGAGGGTATGAGTTGGCTGCTTCCTACGAAGGAAATGAATGGGTGGGCTGCTTCCAGTGGAGGGGGAGAGGAAGGAGTCGGCCAGCCAAATGAGGGGGGGTGGGGGGGTGGGGGAGGAAGGTAGACCCGAGCTTTGCACCCGGGGTTCGGTTTCGGCACCGAGATGACCAAAGAATGGGCTTCAATATTCCATTCTTCAATGCCTAAAATGATAGCCCTCGCCCTCTATTTATAAACTCTAGGGGGCAACGAACGACTATGATTGGCCGATCGTCCTGACTAAAAAATACATAAAAATATAACTCGAAATGAAAAATGAAAAGAAAAATAATGTCACGATCGTCGATACGCATAAAATGCACGGTTCTGATTCTTCATCAATTCCCCCCGCCTTGAAAACATTCATCTCCGTGAATGAAGATGAGTGTGCTCTCATCTGAAGGCGAAGAGAAACCATGTAGCTCTGAACTCGTAGGTCGCTGAAGCTGATGCTGTAGATGGAATCGAGGATGGTGCTGCTGAAGTTGATGATGGTACTGTAACTAGTGGCGCTGCTAAACATATGCTGTCGAAGATGTCGGGGACGGTGTACGGGACATTAATGTTGAAGAAGCTACTGCTGCTGTCGTCGACGTCGAACACTGTATGGTACTGCTGTGGAAGAATTCGTATGATGCCTGTGTCGTAGAATGCAGTACTGCTGTGGAAGAAGTCGTATGATCAATCTGTGCCGAGGACTCGAGCTGAGGAGGAGGCTGGGTGGTAGGCGAAGGCTGCTGCTGATGCGGTGAAGTGGAAGGAGACAATGGTGGTAGCTGGGACTGTGGTGGAGTAGCGGATGTAGAAGGAGGCTGAGAGGATGTGGTGGTAGGGGGCGAAGGGTGCATGTGGTGATGCGGCTCACCACATGTATAACGCGAGGGCGAAGGGTACATGCGGTAAAATGTTCGTTGCCCCCTAGAGTTTATAAATAGAGGGCGAGGGCTATCATTTTAGGCATTGAAGAATAGAGGGCGAGGGCTATCATTTTAGGCAATTTAGTATAACGCGACCCACAATCGCCGCTAATAATTTTAAAATAGACTCTACCACAATGCAACTAATACAACATAATAAGTTTGTGGGTCTTAATCATGAAAATGCAAACGCTCATTTAAGAACATTCTTAGAAATCTGTGATATGTACAAGGTAAATGGGGCTTCGGATGAAGCTATTCAATTGAGGTTATTCCCATTTTCTTTGGAGGGTAGGGCTAAAGATTGGCTTAACTCTCTACCTCATGGTTCCATTACTACTTGGGATCAATTGGAAGAGAAATTTCTGAATAAATACTTCCCACCTTCTAAAACGGCTAAGTTGGTTAGGGACATCACCACTTTTGTCCAAAACCATGACAAAACACTTTATGAAGTTTGGGAAAGGTTTAAAGAAATGCTTAGGAAGTGTCCGCATCACGGGTTGGCCCAACACCAACAAGTCACCATTTTTTATAACGGGTTACAAACCACTACGATGATCCTAGTTGACGGAGCTGCGGGAGGGTCTTTATTAAAGAAATATCCAGAAGATGCTTTGAAAATTTTAGAAGATCTTACTTCTAACAATTACCAAGAATTCGAAATGCAAAGTAATAACCATCCGACCGGTATTCATCAAGTAGATCAAATCACTTCGTTAGTGGCTCAAATAGCGGCACAATTTAATACAATAAATAAAAGACTAGATTCTATGTCTAACTCTACATGTGGTGCACCATTAACAGTAGAGCAACTGAATCAAGTAACGGAGGAAGCAAATTATGTAGGTGGACAACCAAGACAAGGACCACCCGGCTTTGGAAATCACTATAATCCTGAATGTTGGAATCACCCGAGTTTTTCTTGGAAGAATAACCAAGGAATGACACAATCATGAGGAGTTAACCAAAATGTAAATCAACTACCGAATCCTCACTATAGTAATCAAGTAAATTCTAGAAAAATAACAGACGAATTCATTTGGGGTATGTTTCAAAAGAATGAGTCTAGGATAGTTGGTATTGAATCAACCCTTCGATCTATGGAATCCACATTGGGTCAACTAGCTAATGCGCTAAGTCAGAGACCAGTTGTATCCTTGCCATCTGATACAACACCAAATCCAACTCAACAGGATCTAAATAGTCACTGTAAGGCTATAACAACACGAAGTGGGTTAGAGATTTCTAGTGGTGACGGTTTGTTAGAGAGGATTAAAGAAGATGAGGGTCTTAATAAAATGAAGAAGCCGAACAAATCTGAAATCGAAGAAAGGAACATAGACAATAGAGAACCTGAAATAGCAGACGTGGAAAATCTACCAAATAAGAAGAAAGAAATAATTTATCCACCGCCACCCTTCCCTTCTAGGTTGGCTAAAACGAAATTAGATAAGCAATTTCAGAAGTTCATGGATGTTTTTAAGAAATTAACTATTAATATTCCTTTTGCGGAGGCGTTGAAACAAATGTCAAGTTACGTAAAATTAATGAAGGATATTTTATCGAAGAAAATGAGATTTGAGGATAAGGAGATAGTTGCATTAACTGAAGAATGTAGCGCCATTTTACAAAACAAGTTACCCCCTAAACTAAAAGATCCGGGTAGCTTCACCATTCCATGTTCTATAGGAATGAAATTCTCGGGTAGAGCATTATGTGACCTAGGAGCGTGCATTAATCTAATGCCACTCTATTTATAAGAATTTAGGTCTCGGAGAGATTGCTCGAACATCTCTCACCCTCCAACTTGCGGATAGAACCTTGGCATATCCTAAGGGAATTGTCGAAGATGTTCTAGTGAAGGTGGAAAAATTTATTTTTCCAGCTGATTTTGTTGTCCTTGATATGGAGGAGGACAAAGATGTCCCAATTATCTTAGGTAGGCTCTTTTTAGCCACGGGGAGAACTTTAATAGATGTACAAAAGGGTAAACTAACAATGAGGGTAAATGAAGAAGAAATCACTTTCAACATTCTTAAAGCAATCAAATTTCCAGATGATAAGGAGAATTGCTATTCCATGGAAGAAGTTGAAATTCAAAATCAATTAATCAAAGACAAAAATAATTTTGAAGAAAGACTTCTATCATTATTAACTAAGGAAGATTTGGAAGGAGATCTTGAGATGGAAGAATGTGTTAATGTTTTAGAGACACTAGAAAAGTTACCTTGTGCTCAAAAGTTTGAAGAAATAATTAGGCCAAGTGACCCTAAAATTCTTAAGTCATCTATAATAGAGCCACCTACTTTAGAATTAAAATCTCTACCCGAACACTTGAAGTATGTTTTTCTTGGTGATTGCAACACTCTTCCTGTTATCATTGACGCTTATTTAGAACAAGAAAATGAACAGAAACTACTGGACGTATTGAGAGAATTTAAAGGGGCAATGGGGTGGACGATATCTGATAATAAAGGAATTAGTCCCTCTATCTGTATGCACAAAATACTCTTAGAAGATAATGCTACTGTTTCAATTGAGCACCAACGTAGGCTTAGTCCTCCTATGAAGGAGGTAGTTATGAAGGAAATAATTAAGTGACTAGACGCCGGTATCATCTATCCCATTTCAGATAGTAAATAGGTTAGTCCAGTGCAATGTGTGCCGAAGAAGGGAGGTTTAACTGTAACTAAAAATGCAAATAGTGAGTTGATTCCTAAAAGAACGGTAACAGGGTGGAGGATATGTATGGACTATCGAAAACTTAATAAGTCCACTAGGAAAGACCACTTCCCGTTACCATTTATCGATCAAGTCTTGGATAAGTTAGCGGGTAATGAATACTTTTGCTTCTTAGACGGATATTCAGGTTATAATCAGATCATGGTTGCACCCGAGGACCAAGAAAAGACTACATTTACATGCTCGTATGGGACGTTTGCATTCAGAAAAATGCCCTTCGGCCTTTGTAATGCGCCTGCCACATTCCAACGATGCATGTTATCCATTTTTACTGATCTAATGGATGAAGGCATTGAAATTTTCATGGATGATTTCTCGGTGTTTGGATCATCATTTAATAACTGCCTAGAAGTTTTAAAGAAAGTGCTAGACAGATGTGTTAGGACTAATTTAGTATTGAATTGGGAAAAGTGCCATTTCATGGTACGAGAGGGTATTGTGCTGAGCCACAAGGTCTCTAGCAAAGGATTAGAAGTTGACCGGGCAAAGGTAGATGTTATAAAGAATCTTCCCCCTCCCTCAAATGTAAAAGGGATTCGTAGTTTTTTGGGTCATGCCGGTTTTTACAGGCGTTTTATTAGAGATTTTTCCAAAATCTCTAAACCATTATGCAATTTATTGGAAAAAGATACTCCCTTTCTTTTTGATGAAAATTGTCTTGAAGCTTTTACAACGTTGAAGGAAAGTTTAATTTCATCTCGTATCGTTTTGCCCCGGATTTTTCTTCTCCATTCGTGCTTATGTGTGATGCTAGCAATCATGCTGTTGGTGCGGTTTTAGGTCAAGTTCGTAATAAAATTTTTCACACCTTATATTATGCTAGCAAAACACTTATTGACGCTCAAGTAAACTATACAACCGAAAAGGAACTCTTAGTGGTCGTGTTTGCCTTTGACAAATTTCGATCGTACCTAATTAACTCTAAGGTGACAGTTTACACAGATCACTCGGCAATCCGGTATCTTGTGGAGAAGAAAGACGCCAAACCTAGACTGATTAGATGGGTGCTCTTACTTCAGGAATTTGACTTTGAAATCAAGGACCGAAAAGGGGCGGAGAATCAAATAGCCGATCATTTATCGAGATTAGAACAAAGTGATGAGAGAAATCAACAAGTAGGGATACGAGAAAATTTCCCAGATGAGCAGATATTAGCTATCGCTGAGGGTCGTATACCATGGTATGCTGACTATGTGAATTACATAGTTAGTAATATATTACATCCAGATATAGATTATCAACAAAGGAAAAGGTTCCTCCAGCAAGTGAAATACTACCTTTGGGATGATCCATACCTATATAAAATCTGTTCAGATCAAATTATCCGAAGGTGTGTTGCTGAAGTAGAGGTTTTTAGTATCATAGAAAAGTGTCATTCATCACCTTATGGAGGACATTTTAAGGGAGACCGGACTGCGGCAAAAGTTCTTGAGTCAGGTTTTTACTGGCCCACTTTATTTAAGGACGTGCACTTATTCGTGAAGAGTTGTGATAAATGTCAAAAAACGGGGAACCTGAGTCGCAAAGCGAGCATGCCAATGAATATCATTTTAGAGGTTGAAATTTTTGATGTTTGGGGGATTGATTTTATGGGCCCATTCGTTAATTCAGATGACAACCTATATATTCTATTAGCAGTCGACTACGTGTCAAAGTGGGTAGAAGCTATCGCTACGCATAAGAATGATGCCAAGGTAGTATTGAAATTCCTAAAAACGAACATCTTCTCAAGATTCGGTACACCTAGAGCGATTATTAGTGATGGCGGAAGCCATTTTTGTAATTCACAATTTACAACATTACTAAGTACGGAGTCACACATAAGATCGCTTTAGTATATCATCCCCAAACTAATGGTTTGGCTGAGGTTTCCAACAGGGAAATTAAATCCATTTTAGAGAAAACTGTAAGTGCCAACCGGAAGGATTGGTCGCAAAAATTGAATGATGCATTGTGGGCTTACAGAACAGCATTTAAGACGCCAATAGGACTGACCCCGTATAAGATGATCTATGGAAAAGCCTGCCACCTTCCTGTCGAGCTAGAACATAGAGCCTATTGGGCTACCAGAAAATTAAATTTTGATTATAAGGAAGCCGGTAAGAATAAGTTGTTTCATCTCAATGAACTCGATGAGATGCGATTTCATGCATATGACAATGCAAAATTATATAAGGAAAGAACAAAAAGATGACATGACGCTAGAATAGAGAAGAAGGAATTTATTCCGGATCAGTTAGTATTACTTTATAATTCACGCCTTAAATTATTTTCGGGTAAATTGAAATCTAAGTGGTCTGGTTCATTTCGAGTTAAAGAAGTCCATCCTTTTGGGGTAGTTTCAATTTGCAACGACAAAGACGGTTCAATTTTTAAAGTAAATGGTCAAAGACTCAAGGCATACTTTCATAATAATGAGCCTCGGGAGACGATGGTGATAAATTTATCTTTTTAAGAATGGCTTGGTCCAGCCGAGACGTTAAATCAAGCGCTTATTGGGAGGCAACCCGATTAAAATAAGTAAACTAGGGAGTATTTATAACTGTGAACGTCTAAATAGCGTTAGGAAGGTCCGTAGATTTAATGCGTAAAATTGCAGCGAATTTTTTTTAATCAGTCCTGAAGGTAAACAAAATTATCATGACCAGGTTATAACCAAGGTCCTGACATTTTGGTTTCTGTCATTTTGACTAAAAAAACAAAGCCATAAAAAAAAACTTAAGTGATCCCACCGGTTCATCTGCGTGTAGAAGCGGTATAATTTATAAGTCGTCGATTCAGATTAAACCGCCAAGTCCAACCGACGCAATTTAAGCGGCCAAATTCGTCGAACCGCTGGGAAAACAATTCGTCGAACCGCTGGGCACTAACAGTTCGTCGACCGGCGAGGATTTTAATTCGTCGACCGCTGGGAACTATCAATCGTCGACCGGCGAGGATTTCAATTCGTCGACCGCTGGGAACCAAATTCGTCGCCCGCTGGATAAACAATTCGTCGACCTCAGAGGACCTCAGTTCGTCGAACCTATAAGTTCAAGTTCGACCGGTTTAAATTTTTTCCTTTTGTCGATCCAGAGTAAACCGCCGGTCCAACTTAAGAGTTTATAAACAAAGGAAAACCGGCTTAGGGTTCATTCTCTCATCCCGTGCCCTGGTTCATCTTCCGTGAAACTCGAAACCCTATCATCATCTCGACGGGGAGCGCCGAGGGCGATTCCAGCGCAACTAAGTTTCCATTCTTCTTCACAAGGATACGGCGACTGCTCTCTAGCAAAGCTGCGGGCAAGGAGTTAATTTCGACTTCGATTCGGTAACATTTCTCACCGATTTTTCATTCTTAAAAAAAAGTTATAAAATCTTAAGTTTTTTCTAGGGTTCATGATAGATTTGTTTTTCATGTCAGACTATGTCTTCTAAGCGTAAAGAAAAGAGCAAATCCGTGCCAAGAAAAGATTTTCGGTTTATAAATGATGAAGCTAAGTTAAGATATGAGGGATTTAAGGACAAACCGTTCATTTTTAAGCGCGGGTTTGAAATCGAAAAAAGGGCTTGGAGTAAAGAATATGTTAGCCGCATGAAAGATTTCGGTTGGGAGTCATTTTGTCATCCCCGAAAAGAGGCTGTTGTGCCCTGGATATATGAATTTTATGCTAATGCCTTCACCCTTGAAGAAAGTAAAATTTATGTACGAGGAAAAGAAATCAATTTTTCTGGAAATGCGATTAATAGTTTCTTTGACATAGAGGTTCCGAATGAAGAAGAGTTCATGCGAGTACAAGCCACAATTCCGCCGTCTGTCATTGCGGAGGCAATTTGTAATCATGTAGACACAACATGGGTTTCGGCGGAGGGTTTAAATCTGAAAGCAAATTGTTTAAAAAGGGAAGCAAAAGTGTGGCTTTTATTCATAAACGCAAGTATCATCCCAACTAAAAACAACACTAGAGTATCCATGAAACGTGCCTGTTTAATCTACTGCATTTTAAAAGGCATTCGTTTTGATGTCGGGCGCATAATTTCGAGTCAGTTACAAAAGAGGCTTCTTGCAATGGATAGGTTACAGCTATGGTTCCCAACACTTATCACTGAACTCTGCCGAGCTAAGGGTATTAATGCGGATAAAGACACCTTGGTTACAAAAGTTGGACATCATATTACAAAGGTGGTCATCACTAGTAATATTAGGGACAGTTCGGCAATACATGAGAGTACACCACCCCCAGCTGGTAAGACCAACCCCCTCCAAAACCCGCAACAAGCATTCCTCCCTCTTCCACCGCGCAGAATAATGTTGATTTATCTGAGATCATTGACAACTTGATAAGTGTAAAAGAGGAGCTAGAATATATGAAGTGTTACATGCGATTCAGTCATCTTCTGCTAAATGAAAAATGTGATGCTATGCTGAGTAATCAAGCTAGACTAATGGAGGATGCTGGCTTAGCTACAGTGGAGGCAGTTTTCAAATATAAGTCCAAATTTGATCAGCACGGTTACTTGCTCTATTCGGATGGCGCGCGGATCGATCTGAGTGAAGTCGGCGGCATGGATGAAGATATGAACGACGCTTAGTTCCTTTCTCTTTCTGCTTTAATCTGACGACGGATGGAAGACATTTTGTTTATGATCATGTTATTTTGATGACTCTTATGCTGCTATTATTTTGATAACTAAACATTTATGCTTTATCTTTTGGATATGTTATGCACCTGGACTATGCTTCCGTCATTTATGCTTCCTTTTCAACATTAGCATTGATATTGTTTTTCTTAAACTATGATTTCGTGACTTATATGATTTGCAAAAATTAATTGATTAAGACTGTGTTCCAATCATTAGAATACCCTGCAAAATGCCTAACCTGCATGTGCTTTATCTGAACTTTATTCCACGATAATTGATTTGGATGGTGTTGTACCTGAATAGTCTAATTTTTGCATTATCTCACTTCTGAATTTAATATTTTATTGGTCACGAATTATAACATGTTTATTTTTGTGCTCTGCTAAATGAGGTTACTATTATGCGCGGACTAATTTTCTATCAAGTCTAACGGAACCCTATATCCTTAGCCTAACAACCAGTGCACACCATATTATGGTCCAACATTTCTGAAGAAATTTTCAAGGGAGTATTCAATTTTTATTTATTATTTTTTTTGGAATCCTGCTTTATTTGAAATTTTTCACGAATTTGGATTCACTACGTTCTCTATGAGATCTCTGCTAGGGCCTAACAGACGCTTTAGTGTGGGGGTGACGTCAGTT
This sequence comes from Dactylorhiza incarnata, assembly GCA_033032865.1. Lineage (NCBI taxonomy): Eukaryota > Viridiplantae > Streptophyta > Magnoliopsida > Asparagales > Orchidaceae > Dactylorhiza > Dactylorhiza incarnata. The sequence continues at coordinate 665,453 of JAWHQI010000384.1, forward strand.
ATCCTCCGTTTTGATTCACCTATGGAATTTCTATTCAGGGCATATTTCAATAAGTTCTTCATTTTTGATACCACCAGAAAGCTTACTTAAGTCATTTCATGTTGAACTAATTGACAGATTAATCAATTGAGAAGTTTCAAGTAATGAATTTGAAGTTAGTAAGATGCGGTTATAGCTCTCTTAAGTATTTCAATTATGCACTATATTCTCTAAAATAATTTGCTCCCTACAAAATAAATGTATTAACTTATTAACATAATGGTGGAAGGATGAGCAAGAACTAAATCAATGTTGTAAGCTAAAACATAGAGTGTATGTAGTTAATTGATAACAATGATTAAGGTCATCTTTGGATCAGTTTACACCGCAAGACCTACAATTGTTTTGATTATCCATCATTCTTTGAGCTTGAGCCTTGCCATTTTGATATCATTTGACCATGCATAATTTTCCTATAATTTTACTAGTTATTTCTTAGTTAACTTTCCAACTTTGGGTGTTTAATAAAAAAAATATATAATGACATAGTGATATGTGGCCTAAGTCTGTGTACACCTACTTGGAATGATCCCAATTATGATCATAAAGTAAAAAAAAAGTGCAAAAAAGGAGAAAAATGTATAATGACATAGTGATATGTGGCCTAAGTGTGTGTACACCTACTTGGAATGATCCCAACTATGGACTAAAAATGATGATGGTTGAGAAATAAACCTCAAAATTTGGAGAGTTATTAAGAATATTAACTAGGGCAATTCCCCTCGCTATCAAAATTTGTTCATAAAGTCTTCACCAAGCCAAAGTCATTCATACTGTAAGCCCTTATGATTTCTTGTCAAATTGAACTACTAAACTCTTGTGGAGACTAAAGCAAAGACTCGGCATATTCTTATCCTTTCCAATTATGAGTAAGTTTAATAAGTTAAGTTGTTTGAGAGTGAATAATTTTAAAGAAGAGCACACACAACACTAGAAGTATTGAGAGAGCTTAACTTGTTATCCAACTAACGGAATTGTGAATGTTTAAAATTTTTCTTTTAAGAGATTTGCCCTTATAATTTGAAATCCTTAAGTAAGCCTAAGTGGGTGTACGAAAAGAAGATGATTCTTGCCTCGTCCCAATAGAAATTGTCATATTTATTTACTAGAATTGATTAAACTTTTGCTAGGGACTAGCAAAGACTTAAGTGTGGGGGTGTGATAACTTCTCAAAAAGAAGTTATTAACTCTATTATTTTAGTGAATATTGAGAAAATATACGAAAGATAACGATCAATTGACTAATAAATATTATATCTTTGACGTTAGACAATTTTATCGTCAAATGTGTAATATATGTGTGCAGGAATCTGAGAAATTCATGAAGAAAATATGCAAGCGTAAGCTGGAATTAAAGTGCTGGGCGGTTTGCAGCAGCTTGGTCATGACCTGATCATAACACGGATGTTCAAATTAATTTCGCTGAAGTAAATCGTACAGATTTTCCAAAACCGAAAGTTGGACAGCCGTTTCTTTATGAAAGGACGCACCTTTTTCAGGGAAAATACGGGAGCATGCACGCATTAAAAACAGTTTTCTTGGACAGTTTTAGAGAGAATTTTCAGAGGGAGATAACCTGGAACTTTTTGAATGTTCGGGGAGAAGCGAAAATCGTGAGCAGTGGAGAAGGAAAAGAAGGCAAATCGAGAGGACTGTTCCTGCGCTAATTTCTAGACTCTGAACAATGTCTTGTAAGATCTTTCTAGTTTGGTTTTTCATTTCCAGGAACATGAACTAAACCTTCATATCTTGTGTGTTGTGAGTACTAGGTTTTGTTGTGATGTTTAATTTATAATTTCTCCGTATGATTTCTTGGGTTGCTATCTTTATCAATGTTATGACTTATTTTGAAGGATTTGAATAGTGTTTATCTTTAATGTTTCGTGGTGAGATTCGAGAGAGGAATCACGATTTATTTAAGATAATTACTTAATGTTATGCGGTGGGATTCGAGAGATGAGTCGCATAGATGTCTAATTTAAATCTTTCACTTCTATGTTACGCCGCGAGATTCGAGAGAGGAGCGGTGTGTTTGCATCATAATTTTGATATAATAAAAGAGAGAGGAAGAGATTCCATCACCTTATTAGCAAGAGCGATTTGAGCAATTTAATTTACCTTTCATTTTTCTAAGATAGAAATAATTAGAGAAGTCTAGGTTAAGGGAATTCAAGGATCGAAAGATTATGATTCCTAGTTTTTAATCGTGCAAGATAGTAAAATAAATACAACGCAACGGTTTACTTAAGCAAATATCACAACAGACCTAGGAAAGCAATATACGAGGTTCTTTTCTCCCAAATTTGATTAAAGATAACTTAAGTAATTTTAGTTTTAAAGTTAGTTTTAAATTTTCGGTGAGTTAGTTTTATCAAACCAATCGAATTATTTAACTTGGATTTAAAGAAAATAGTTAGCTAATACTCATAAGCGTTAGAATATTCACTTCCTCGAGGGACGATCTTACTCATTTTATATTACTTGTACGGCACGTACTCTTGCGTATATACACTTTTGGCGTGTCACCCCTCATTGATCTATACAATTGCTGGCTTCTTATCCCATTAGCCCCTTTAATCCACACCCGTGAACTTCATCACAAAGCCCACATGCAGACACAAATTTCCCACTCAAGGCTAGCTTAGTAAAAATCCCATCCACTTAAAATACAATGACCAAAGCTCCCACACGTGTAAGACTAATCCCATCTTTTTTTTTTTCATTTCAAACAGATGCTAGAATATGGTGGAATATGAGCTTTAAAATAAAATAACACCAGCCCAACAAAAAGGCCCACAATATCCAGCCTTAGAGCATACTCTGCCATTGTATACCAACCGACCAAAGACTAATATGCTTAATTACTCTCCCACAACATCAGCCAACCTGAAGGCCTAAAATCCCTGAATGTAAAGAAGTTAAAATTAAGACACCCATGATAAAACTAACTAAAACCAAATAAAAGATACAACTCGAAACATCGAGAACCAATACACACTTGGTACTTAACCTTTGAATCTTATCATCATTAGTGAGGTTTATTTTGTTTTGTCATTTATTTAAATTTATCTCTTTAACGTAATTAAAATATTAAGGGAATTCAAGGCTTCACACGCCACTCGAGACTACTCAAGATAATTTGTACCATCCAATGTCATAATGATAATCTGTAAGGAACCAGGATGACCATGAGTCCGAGGAGGGTGTCACTTATTGTGGGGATCTGAACACTTGTGCTTGAGAGGAGGCCATGATATAGAAATTACTTGATCCCTAAGAACCAGGAGGAATCATAAGGCAAGGTTTGAACAAAGACTAAGCAACAACTAAAAATGCAGCTGGAACTATTGCAGGAATCGATGGCGAGATCATTGCTACAGGGATCAACGGGATCGATGACCCAATATGTAGGGAATGAATGTCCGAGCGTGGACAATAACAAGGATTGAAGGTCGGATCTGCTGCTGCAGAGATAAAACCGTTGTCCAGGCATTGATGACTACTGTCGACATATAGTAGGTGGCGCTACCGATTTTAATGTAGAGCGAAGTCCTAACACCCATAGCATGTGAGGGCGACGATTAAAGCCATATTATCCAAAATCTGTGGTGTTGTGATTGAATCCACTGAGAAGATAACCTCCTTTCGGAGGGCGTACACACAACCGTGGCTATCATACCGAGCTGAATGATTTGGAATAATGGAAGCTTTCCTTCTTATTATTAGAGTATATATCATTGTACAAAACAACAAAGACATGTATACAATATTTGGAATTTTTATTTAATACATACTACTAACTACACAAAAAATATACATATAACCAAGCTACATCTTTAAGTATCTACTAATTTTTTTGGTGTGCTTTTTAACTTCCATTCAAACCACCAATTTTTTATACAACTACCAAATCATTAATTAGTTCTTCTACCGTCATCCCTCTTTTCATATATTTATTATTTTATCCTTCCACACATTTAATTTGAATATCGATGATTCCTTCAATTCCAATACGAGGACCATATGTAATATAACAAGTTTAGTATTAATTTTTATAAAATTTGGTTTCATGTCTCAAATGTTTTTGTCACTTGGCACTTCTGATCACCAAACTAAAGTAACTGCAAATTTCTGCTCTCAACTATACCTAGTTGATGTGCTGCAAAAACATATCATATTATACATATCATATTATATTTCAGGACTTTATTCATATTTCAAAATGATTCCATATATATTTTTTGTGATTGAGAAGGTATTTATTGAAGAATAAAGTCTCCATAGTTGGGTCCAACTATTAAATTTGATATGGATGAACTTGAACCTTTCCTTTTTATGAAAAAGTTCACTCATTTCACTAGTTCATAAGATATGCATCTTCTATCCATTTTTGTACGAAATGCTTTTACAAAATTATTTGGAATCCATATTTCTGTGATTTTAATATTCTTGTTAGATCTTTTGTTAGAGGTGGGAGTCGTGTGATCCCTAGCACTGGCTAGGTGTGAGTATCAATGTAATGGGGAGGACTGGGTAGCCTTAGGATTCCCACCCTAATTTATTAATGACCTAAGGTTGCATCCATGAGTTCTATTACGAGGTTATAAAATAAAGTCAATAGAATTAGAATAACATGGGATTATTAAAAAACTAAATGATTAAGCATTTCTTGGGCTTTAGTGCGCTTTGTGTAGACCCTCCGCGCCCGTTTGGGTATCATCGTCTCATGGTTTTGCTCCTTTATAACAATGTCGCCCATCTGTGAAATTGTTTTTGTCCTCAGGGCAGTATGACACAAGTTGACGACGAAAATCCTCCCGGTTGACCCATAAAACACTAGATGAATGTTGTTGGAAGGTTGACAGAGACAATAGTCCACCTAGCCCACTCATGTCTTTTTCCAGAATGGCCCATAGAATCGTGCTGCCAGCTTGAGTTGCCAATGAGAAGCAACATACTTTTGTCTTTGTGGCCTTCGCTTCACAAACACGACCCACCTCAAGATGTACTAATCGCCTCTGATGATTGTCGTGATGCGTCATCCTCTACTGTGCACAATGGAGATTATAGTGCATACTGCAACGGTATCTCATCGCGGTGCTGGAGCTGGGCTTCCACCTAGCACTCTCTCGGAAGATTATGCTGCATAGTCGAAGGAGGATGAGCATACACGACTAGGAATGACATAATACATGTTGCTTTGTGAAAGGAAGTGTTGTAGGGGTTCTCCGCCCAACACAACCACTTCTCTCGTTGTCCTGGTTGCTCCGAAGAAGCAACATTGCTAGATCTCCAAGCAACGGTTCAACACCTCCTGTCCGATCATACATCTATGTCATACTCATCCGAAGTTGGTTCACTGTAATTTGAACAGAGCATTTCCAAAAGTTGCTCCTAGAAACGAGGTTGTGGTCTCTGATGATGGATTGTGGGAATTTATATAAATGGGCGACTCCTCGTATGAAGGCCTCAACAACTGATTTTCATGTGAAGGGATGACGTAGATGTATGAATTACCTATATTTGGAGAGTATTAAATACTACTAAGATGTAGTTATGGCCTTGCAATTTAGGTAGCCGTGTAATGAAGTCCATGAACGTTGTTCTAAACGCGGTCCGTAATAGGGAGCGGCTAAAGTAGACCTCCCTAGAAAGATCCTTTCATACTTCACGCATTGGCAAACTAGTGATGAGCACACAAATTGCTCCACTGCCCATAACATCTCGCGCTAGTAGACTGATGCAGCAATATGTGTGAAGGCCCCGACATGACCGACTGTTGGTGCAACATGAAAATACACAAGATGCCTGGGATTATATATGTGGAAGAGGTCGACAATACAAGACAGTCCTGGTAGTAGAATATGCCGCCCGCCTTATAGTGTGAACGGTGCACAAGATGCAGAGTTTATTTGAAGGTCCTCCACAACTGCCTGTAAGTGAGGATCTTCAAGAACTTCCTAATGAATCCTACTTGCCTCCTCCCATATCGGCTGTGAGAATTCATTAGCTTTGGCGGCCCCATTTGGTAAGAGAGGGCATTGCCGCTAGATTGCTCTTACCCCAGCGGAACTCGACATTGAAGTCGTACCCAAGCAGAACTCGTAGAGTTCTTATGGACTTGGAGGTAGTGCAAGATTGTAACTAAACCACAGATCACCGTCCATCGATAGGGGGCGTCAATTTTGAATTGCCATGACTAAGGCAATGCGTTCTTTCTCGTAAGCCAGACGGGAACGAGTCTTAGAGCGAGAACATACAACTAAAGTATGTCACAGGGTGGCACTCCTGCGTCAACACTACTCCAATGCCCGTGCCCGACACTTCACACTTCACCAGCCATGTAGCTACTAAGGCTTCCTATAGCTAGCAGAATGCGGTCTCCGTATATCTAGTCTAGGTGAAAGTTTATCCTACCTCCTTTCATAGGAGGCCCGTCAGGGGACTAGATATCCGCCTATAATACTGAATGAATCATTTATAATATCTGACGAGTCCATGAAAGCTTCGTATCACTCATTGAGAGTGGGGTGTAGGCCACTGAAGCAAGTCCACTACCTTCCACTTCAGACGAAGTAATTGATTTGGGCTTGTCGAAAGGAACACTTTTTCGGGTTGACAAACAAGCAATCTCTTACCGTGTCTCTAGAGTGGTGGTATGGTGCTCTAAGTAGTCCTTCCAAGATTGATTGTAGATAAGAGTGTCATAAAAAACTAGGATGTAACGACGTAGGACCGACAAAAGATATGGTTCATGGTGAAATGGGAATGATGGGGAGGCATCGGGGAGGATGGTGAGGAGTATCAGTCAGGAGATCAGGTGATGAACTCAACTTTTACTTGGATGATGAGGTTCTTCTGTCCATGATTTGGTTGACGTGAGGGGGGTGAAAAATGCGACGATGGGCTTGGAGTGGGGATGAAACTTGTGCACGAAGTACTTCAGGCAGTTTTCCGATGGGAGGTCAAGACCATGTGTGGCAAGTTCTATGAACTCATCCACGTAGGAGTTGATTGATCACATTTACCGAACTATGGTAAGGTGTATGACCACATTTCTTCGATCATGGCAATACTCCTCCCTATGCACCTAAATATCCATGATGAGGAGCGATGTGAGAACATTCTAGGGGTCAACCGTGTAATGTAGGTCGAAATATTGTTCCACTCGCAATCCAATCAATTGGGTCGGTGCCATCAAATGTCGGGATGTAACTGTGGTAGTTGAGTTGAGATGGCACTTTTGTTTTTGCCACTTCTCCAGGGAACTACTCAATCGGGGATCTTATAGTTGAGGCGCCATTGACCACCAATGGTTGGCCCGACTGCATAGTATGGATCATTGCCATGATCGAGGAGAAATGCTTCTCTTCTGCATTGATGCTAACATTGATGGTGTTGAGAGTATGCTCCATGGTGTCCAAGCGATTGGTCGTCATTTGGCTCATATTGGGCATATGTTGTGGTCGAAGTTTCGGTGGGCTTGGAGATCCTGAGGACTCCTCGATTCAGAGTGGAAGGGGACTGTTATTCCCAATTGGCAGTGGCGGCGCCATTGAAAGAATGGCACCAGAGAACTCATGATTCTTGGGCGGCAACATCGAAGGGATGGCGACTGAAGGAAGCCGGAGGATTGGTAGAAATGCTTTTTATGTACTATTGCCAAACTGAATGAAGATGTTTGAGCGGTCACATGCGGATCGAGACGTGCGGAATGGATGAATGGCACATCGAGCTAACATTTTGCAAAGCCATATGCACAAACACTCCCATGCTTGACTCGAAAGTCCCAGAATAGTCCATACTAGTACCTAGTTCTTGCTAACGGTAACCAACTCTTATCTTTGGTTAGATGTGAACCTTTTCTCGCTTCCTTTGAGTCCATGCTAATACATGGTTAGTTCTTTCATTTTGTTTCTAAGTACATCTGTTGATTTTATTGACTACATGAGATTTTGTCAAAATACTAATAGAATCAATCTTTTACGATGATGTACCCACCTTTCAGACTTCGTGACGCTGAGGCGGGCTGTTTCATTCAATGCTAGTCTGTGTGATTATTTTGATAAAAAACATATTCTAATGTTTGAAATTGTTTCTGTTTTTGCATATGCTTGTAACAGCACATTACATGTGTTCTAGTCGATTGCAGAGTGGGTTTGCAAACTATATGTATATGCATTTTATGCTGTTTTATTTGTTCTTTCTGGGCATGGTTATGGAATAAAAAAGGTTCAGGTATATTATGATAAATGGATAATTCAATGTCTATTCAAATTATATCGTCTCTTTATTTTGTGCTTCTGGTAGTGGGCCTAGTTGCTTCTTGGAATGTTAGTTTTAGAGTAAGTTTAGAATATCTCCATAATTGAATATTATTAGCGCATTAAAGCTATTTATTTTTTTATTTGAAGCTAGTGAGACGTTTGCAAGTTCATGAAGCAGATGAGATTGATGAAGATGCTACCACAACCCCAAAGAAAATATTTCAGATATTGAGTCAGGTTTTTTTTGCTTAATTAATTTTCGATAATATATCTAGTTAAAATTTTAAGCAAATCTTTATATTATGGTTTTATTCTTTTCTAAAACAAATGATGTAGGGGAGGTGAAGAATGTTACGTTGAAAAGAAGTGGAGCATAGTTCCTCTCTGTTTGTTTGCACCTGCTTATGTGAATAGAATTAGTTCGCTTATTTTTTTTATCTTCAGTTGTCAATGAACTGGGATTTGCATACTATTTCATTTATAAGATGGGTTTATTAAATTAACTGTTTAATGATTATGAAGAAGAGATGCATTCCAAAATTAGAAGAGAGAAGTTTTGCAAAATGCACATAATGGGTTAAGATCTCGTGAACTGCTTGGCAGGTGATCTAAAAAGCTTAAGTTAACTTAGTTGTGAAGAAAAATATAGAAAGGTAAAACCTTTAATAGGATGAGAACTCTTAAGATTTTGAAAGTTATTGTGGTGGAGTGTTTTAGAAATTTTTTAAATGAATTTTTTGTCGTCTAAGAGTGCCAAATGACTGAGAAGAAATATTTTGTTACCAATAACTAAGAACAAAGGGATGTTTAAGATTGTGCTAATTATAGAAGAGTGAAACTTAAGAGTTAGAGAATGAAGTTATGCGTAAAAGTTATGGAGTAGAGGCTTAGAGAAAGTTACATAATAATTTTGATTTCATTCTAGGAAGATCAATGGTTGGAATGATTTTTTGTTAAGACAATTAATAGGAGTATATATAGCGCAATCGAAAGATCATTACATGCTTTTTTTTGAAAAGGTGTCTTCGTGTCAATGAAAATTTGTTTAGTGCACTTTAAAGAAGCAAGATGTGTGTCAAAAGTATTCTGGATTTATTAAAGATTTGTATGATGGAGCACTCACTAGTATTAAAAGTAATGGTGGAGTACCAAAGTATTTCTAATTCAAGTAAGCTTACATCTATAATGAACATCTACGTATTTATATTTTTGTAACATTAATGTAGATTTTCAAAGGATATACAAAGCTCGGTGTCTTGGTGTAGAAGACATAGTTTAATCACTGAGGTATCTATTATATTAAGTTACTCTTCAAATTAGCATAATAAAGATCGAATAATGATTTACATTTTTAGTTGGGGTGCTATTAATAATTATCAATCTATTTTATTAATAGGTAAAATGGCACCTAACGTGATATTTTAACTAACTTAGATTGATTATTTAGAAAAATAAGGATATATATATATATACACGGAAATAGCCTCTAGATTTGTTATGTGATTAAAAATGTAGAAGTGAACTTGTACTATGTTATAATATGATACCTTGAAGACTTAGGATAAATTTTATAAAACCATATTAGGCTTGTTCTTGAGGTTACCTCCAATCCAACCGATGAAATCGAACAGAATGGGATTTATTGATGCTATATTATCGTCGAGAGCCTAATTAACCTCTTCCTTTCATTAGCCACTCTAATATATATATATATATATATTACTTAGGGTATCATATATTGATATATTATAATATATCATAAAATAACTTCCAATACTCCCGCTCAAGTTGGTGCCCAGAAATTTGAAGAGCCAGTTGTTAGGGGCCTAGTCGGAGGACGCGTCGGAGGCGAGGATGTCGACGACGGAGGAGGATACCGTGGATCCGGAACCGCTTCTGCCTAAGCGGGGCTTGCTCGTTGGAGGAGAGAGCTACCAATATCTCACAATTAGATGAAAGAAAACAGACTTTATTTCTTGCATGCCAATACGAGACCCAATGGGTCCCTTAAGTAGACTTACAATCGACACAAAAAGAAAAGAACGAGAAAGGAAATAAAATAACGATAAAGGAAATAACGACAGTCTTGGACATAAACGACAAAATGGGAATGCGATATGAAAGCATTATTAAGAAATAAATAATATAATAAGGGACCATAACATCTCTCCCGTCTTGGAAAGAGAGCTTGTGCTCAAGCTCAAGAGAGATCGACACGATGGTTGCCTCATCCGACGCCTTCATCATCAGAGTCAGCAACGTGTAGATAGAAAGCTGTTTGCACCTGTAGCCGCGAGTGTACTGTTCGTCGCAGTTCTAACATAAGCCTTGTGCGCGCCTTTCCATCATATCGGCCTGAGATAGTCGACGAACCGGTGGGGCTAGATGACCCTCGGTACGGCCTTGTTGAATGCCTATGTCGGTGGGAGGATAGGCCTTCTGTGCCAGTTGAAGGCGACAATTACATAGCCTGACCAGACTCATATCAGTCACTAAGTATGGAGGAGCTTCAAATTCGACATTAATTCGCAGGCGATCGCGAAGTCCGGCGGTGAAGATGGCGACCTGCATATCTGGAGAGAGCGTGACCTGTGCTAGGAGAAGCTGAAACTGGTTCAGAAAATCATCCACGGATCCCGTCTCACACAATGTCGTGAGGGCACCAAGAGGATTACCGCGGATGGGAGGGCCGAAGCGTAGGTTGCAAAAGTGTTTGAAATCTTCCCACGTCAGTCCTGGTTGATCGTTGATGAGACGAGTGACCCAAAGTAGAGCAAAGTCGAGAAGATGGAAGGAAGCCAGGGATAGCCGCTCAGCGGCCTGAATGTGTTGGTGGACAAAGAATAGCTCGCACCTGGTGGGCCAACCTAAGGGGTCCGTCTCCCTATCGTATGTTGAGAAGTCCAACCGTGTGTAGCGCGGCGGGGAAACAACTTTAGGGCATACAAGAGCCGTTGGTGGTTGCAGTGCCTGACTGCTGCTAGCATGCTCGTGTGCAGGAGCGGTGGAGAGATCATCGAGGCGCTTGGAGAGTGCAGTAATGACCTCTTGATGACGTTCCACAACGACAATTTGTTGCGCCATGAAGGTCTGCACCATGGTCAGAAGTTGGTTGAGATGATCCGATGAGTCGCTCATGTTATGTTGTGTAGAGGTTATTGTGCGATTTACGGGTCGGTTTGAGTTCAGATGAATGAGTGGCACAGTCAAACGTGAATTTGGTGTGCCACGTGATCATCGACGCTTCCCTATGTTGGTACAAAAGAGTTTCCAAGAATGTTGTGATTTTGAGATTTGACCAATCTCTCGTGACTTAAAGCCCAATCAGTGTTGATGTTAAAATATTTGGTGACCATGAAATTAATAATTTCACATTGTGGACCGTGTTCTGTTGGAAAGAATTATGATGGTCCCTGAGTCGTGGCTCGAATCAGGAAGGAGTGGGATTTGAATGGAAAAAACGGCTGGAGCCAAGTGTGCGAATGTTTCGGCGCGTCCGTCGCGTAACTTTGGGCGTCGATCAGGCGTGCGGTGGTAGACAGAAGACGAGCCGGCGTGCAGGCCGTGACCGACGATGATCCAGAGGTTTGCGCGCCAGTGCCCTCGTTGATTGGAGGGGCGCAACTCTGATCGACGACGAAATTGATGAGGTAGACAAGCTTTCTAGCTGTGGGGATTAACGACGTCTCCAGAGCGTCTACTCGATGATGGATACTTGCTTCGAAACTCCTGAGATGAACGACATCGTCGACAGGGCTTCGACAGGAATTTCTTGAGGACTGGCGTCGCTTTTGTTTGTTGCTGTGGAGGGCCACAATTTCTGTGGATACCGCTGGTGGAAAGGCAAAGAGGGGCGGCTCTATTGTTGATCGAACAGTGGCGGAAGGGCTTGGAGGAAAAAATGCCGACGATGGCTTGTGGGGGAAAGACCGGTGGCTCTGATACCAAGTTGTTAGGGGCCTAATCGGAGGATGTGTCAGAGGTGAGGATGACGACGACGAAGGAGGATACCGTTGAGCTGGAACCGCGACTGCCTAAGCGGGGCTTGCTCGTTGGAGGAGAGAGCTACCAATATCTCACAATTAGAGAAAAAAAACAGACTTTATTTCTTACATGCCAATACAAAACCCAATGGGTCCCTTAAGTAGACTTACAATCGAGACAAAAAGGAAAGAACGACAAAGGGAAAAAATAACAATAAAGAAAGTAACGACAGACTTGGACATAAACAACGAAATAGGAATGCGATATGAAATCAATTATTAAGAAATAAATAATATAATAAGGGACCACAACACCAATATTGCCTCAAATGCACTTGATCTGACTACCTGTTAAAACTTTATTAAATATGTCTTCTAATTAGTGATTTGTCATGATGTACTTTGTTGAGATCACACCTTGCATACGTGTTTCCCTTACAAAGTGGCTGTCCATTTTGATGTGTTTAATACTTTCATGAAACATATGATTTGATGCAATATACATGACATCCTTATTATAACAAATCTACTCAATAACAGACTTTCCAACATAACCCAATTTTTTTATTAATTGCTTAAGCCACAAAATCTCACACGTAGTATGAGCCATAACTTTATTTTCTGATCAGCACTTCATCTTGTTATGATATGTTGTTTCTCGCTCTTCCGGGATACAAGGTGTCCTTCCATAAAGACAATATCCTATTATGAATCTCTTATCAAATTGTGATTCAACCCAATATGCATATGAGAAGCCTTTTATTTCAATGCTCCTCATCTTCTTATATATAATGCTTACTCTCGGATCCTCCTTTAAGTATCTCAGAATACGGATAACAACATCTATGTGAAAGGAGTCCTCAGTGTTGCCATAAACTAGCTAACCACATTGATAGGAAAGACAATATTAGGTTTTGTAATGGTAAGGTAGCTTAGTTTCCCAACTAATTGTTTATACCTTACTGATTTGTCATCCAAGTTTCCTTCATCTTTCATCAATTTAGTGTTTGGATCGATTTCGATTTTCCAACATGTTTGCATCAATGCATTCCTGCTTCGGTTAGCAAGTCAATGGTATATTTTCTTTACATTAAAATTATATCTGAAGAGGTTAGAGCAGCTTCTATTCTCAAACAAATATGTGAACTTACACAAGTCCTTGGTTTGAAAGTGATAATGAATATATTTTTTAGTTCAGAAATTCCCTTTTTGTCCCAACTAGTGAAGAGGTTTAAATTCAAATATTTTCTTATTGTCCCAACTAGCAAATCAATGGTATATTTTCGTTACATTAGACTTATGACTGAAGAGGTACGAGCAGCTTCTAAAAAAAGGGTAGCCCGGTGCACAAAGCATCCCCGCGCAACGAGGGTCCGGGGAAGGGGTCCCACCACAAGGGTGAAATGTAGGCAAACCTTACCCTGCATTTTTTCAAGAGGAATTACCCAAGTCCTTAGTTTGAAAGTGATCGTGGATACGCTTTTAATTCAGAAATTCCCTTGTCCCAACCCGTGATTACAATACCGTCCACGTACACAACAAGAATAATACTCCCTTATTTTGTGTTTAGAAAAAAACAGAATGGTCAACTTTACATTTGTTTAGCCAAACTGCTCTAGTGTGCTCGAAATTTTTCAAACTAGGTTTGAAGTGATTGTTTGAGTCTATATAATGACTTCTTGAGTCTGTATAAGTCATTTTAACAATTGGAGGAAATGTTTCATCGTAGTCTAGCTTTCAGTGGAGCAACAAACTCATATGAATTCATCTTATTATCATACACCCATTTGTACTTAGCGATAGATTTGGCCCTACATAAATACACCCAATTCTACATGCCATTAGTATCCAAGCCAATCATTTCTTCCAACATTGCATGTTTCCATCCATAATCAGATAATACCTGTTGAACAATTTATTGTAGCATGTGACGTAACCTGGGTATAAGTCAATTTTAGCAACTGGAGAAAATGTTTCATCATGGTCTAGCTTTCAGTGGAGCAACAAACCCATCTGAATTCATCTTATTACCATACACCCATTTGTACTTTAACGGTAGATTTGCCCCTACATAAATACATCAAATTCTACATGCCATTAGAATCCAAGCCAATCATTTCTTCCAACATTGCATGTTTCCATCCAGAGAATGAGATAATACCTGGAACAATCTTATGAACAGAAACAAAAGACAAAGTAGTCATAAAACATGATATTTAAGAGATGTAGTGTCATAAGAAACATGCAATAGGATGGTAAGTACAAATCCGAGCACCTTTATGAAGGGTGAGAGTCAACTTGATGCATCTCGATTTCTTGTGACTTGTTTATTTCCGGAGGCAAACAAGGAACTCTCTAAACCCGGCTAATTTTTAGTAGTGGACTTCCCCGAGAGAGTGGGGACCTCGATAGCTATTTCTCTACTTTAGATGATTCAACTCGAATTGTTTTAGTGGTGTCTCCAAGCGCGAGTTTAGTTATTCTGCAAGCGGACTGCTCAAATAAGTGTCAAAGATCGTGTTTAATTTGGAGGAAATAGCGATAGTAGAAACTGTAAGAGATGCAAGCGCTAACAATTCGACCACATAAATTAATTGCACGAGTAAATGTTAACAACAGGGAGCGGAGTTGGTATACCTGCGGGGATTTCCCAGGGCGGTGGCGTTTCCACGGAATTTGGGGCAACTGACTGGACGAGAAAAAGGGGCTACGGTTTTAGAGGTGGCTGGTCAGGCTTATGGGGGAGGTTGGATGTTGAAGTGGCGGCTGGATGAAACGGTGGGGAACACAGGATGTCGTGGAGGTTGCGATTTGGTGTGAACTGTGAGGGAAAAGAAGGTGGCACGAAAGGCTGGAGTGAGGAGAAGAGCGGTGGTTGGAAGCCACGAGTTCAAACGGCGGCGGCTCTGGAGGTGTTGGAGGTAAACGACGGCGGTCCGTTAACCGGAGCAGCAACCCTGCGGCGTCTCAGACACAGGAAGGGTCAGAACTCTTCAAGGGCGTCACGCCTGCTGGTCGATCGTCGGCGACGACTCACTGAGCGGTCTTCAGTCCGGTCGTGATGGCGGTGTCCCTCGATTGGAGTGGAAGGACTGGCGAGAAGGAGGATATGGGAGCTGCGCTGGAAGATGACCGGGAGGAGCAAAGGCCCCCTCAGTCTTCTTTGTCCAGTCTGCCTGAATAGATTGATGGGATGGAATTTTAATAGGAGAAAAATGAGAGAGGTTCGGTTACAACAGGGGGGCGGTTTTCAATGACAATAATGGGGGGGGGGGGGGGGGTCATTGCCATAAATAAAGGGGGGGGGGTTGTAAACTCAAGAGGATTTAAATTAATTTTAAAGCTCCCAAATCAATTATGAATAAATAAATATTATTAAATTCAAAATTGATTCTTAGTACATGCAATTAAAAATATTGTCGCGCTTGCATCCTAACACCTCAAACCATCGGACCTATTCATTCAAAGTCGCGTTGGTCGGTCAAGCCAACAAGTCGTGACACCAAAATAAAATTGCAATAAAAAAACAACAAAGACTCATGACAAAAGTACTTAAAAAAACGCATATAATAAGCATAGCTCATCCAGATGCAACAACGGATGCATCACAACTCAAGAGTGGTATCATACCCTAATCTTGCGTAGTCATGATGGTGGTAATGATGAATCTGGTGTAAAAACTGTAGTATATTTGCATGTCTCCCTCCGAGAATGTGTGAATGACTGGGGGGGGGGGTCTCTTTGTGAATTGCTCCAAATGTCCCTTATTAGTAATAGGATGGATGGTGGCTTCTATAGTAATGAGCATCTCAGCCTGAGTAGAGTCAAATGTCAGTAGGGAAGAGGGTCATAATCATACACACGTGGAGGATGCAATGAACTCATATGACAAAAGACTCGTATGACAAAAGTACTTAAAAACACGCATATAATAAGCATAGCTCATCCGGATGCAACAACGGATGCATGACAACTCAAGAGTGGTATCATACCCTAATCTTGCGTAGTCTGATGGTGGTAATGATGAATCTGGTGTAAAAACTGTAGTATATTTGCATGTCTCCCTCCGAGAATGTGTGAATGACTGGGGGGTCTCTTTGTGAATTGCTCCAAATGTCCCTTATTAGTAATAGGATGGATGGTGGCTTCTATAGTAATGAGCAGCTCAGCCTGAGTAGAGTCAAATGTCAGTAGGGAAGAGGGTCATAATCATACACACGTGGAGGATGCAATGAAGTATTGCTAAAGTAATGTGTGCAGTCAAAGAAGGTGACGTCATGAGTCAGAAAATATCTCTTGAGGGCAGGAGTGGACTTTTAACCTTTGTAACTTCGTGAGTATCTAAAGAAAATGCATGCAGTAGCTTTTGGGTCATGTTTTTCCAAGCCAGGTCCTGAGTTATGGACAAAGCTTGTGCATCCAAACATATGAGGAAGTAGGAACAAGTTTTTATCAGGAAAAGAATATGATGAAGGACCTTATTGAGAATATGGGAAGACATTTAATTGATTAAATGACAGACAGTCAGGACATCATCCCAATTTGCGTTTGAAACATTCATGTGGAACATTATAGTTCGATTAAATGGTGACAATTTTTTCTTTCAGCTAACATTATTTTGTGCAAGAGCGTGATGGAAGGAAGTATTAAGTCAAAAAGGTAATCACAAAGCAGTTTGGATTGTTATACTCAGGAGCATTATCACTCCTAAGAGTTTTGGTGGTGGTAGTGAACTTATTTTGAATTGCATCATAGAATGTAATGAAAGCTTCGTATAAATCGGAACAAGTATGTATCAAAAACACCATAATACATTAGAGAAATCGTCAATGAAAGTAACAAAATATCTTGTACCATATAATGAAGTAGTACGACAACGACAGGGACCCCATACTTCACTATGAATGTGTTGACAAGTACATTTCACTTTTAGAATGACCCGAGAATGATACAATACACATCAATGCTTCGCATACTCACAAGACTCACATTCTAAGCTACATACATTAGAAAACCGAGAAAATATCAACTTCATTTGAGAAAGAGAGAGACCATGCCAATACTTAAATTACATAAAGGTGTAGATGCATGACATACAGTGGAAGAAAGCCATGTCAAGGTACTATATAGTCTACCGGATTTCAGTCCTCATAACAATTGCCCTCCTCGTCTTTTGGGTATGCTCAAATTCCGCCATACTCGCCTACGAGGCTACGATAGCCTGGATGATGCAGCTCTTCCCAGAAAAGAGCAACAGTCTCGTCGAAATATACAAGACTGTGTGGAAGTACTCGCCGGACAACAAATTGCTACTAGCCGGCCTCTTCCGAGTACTAGTCGTAGCATTTATTTTTTGCACTTTGAAATTTTTATCACACCTTGCAAGCAGGCAACCCGTATTTTTAGAGGTTGCCCGCGGGCAAAGCCCCCAGAGCCTATAAATTGGCCATGAACAATGGCTTTAGAGGCATCTCAAACACAAGCTAAGATCCCCTCAGTACTCGCATGCTCAAAAACGGAACTTGCGAGTACCTTAAGAGTATTCATTTTCAATGTGTAATCCGGTTGTAATCAACTTTAATCAATAAACACTATCACACACAACTAAGGTTCGAGCTGTGCGAAATTTGGCCTCGTGGCTTGCGACACCCATTCTCTTCTCACTTAGGTCTCGACTGCCTCGGGTACTCGCATCGTACTCCCTACGTCTCGCCATGGTATTCATAGCCAGAGTACTCGCCCACTCACAACACCCTATTTTTTGTATTTTTGTATTTTTGTATTGAGTGTAAAGTTGGGACGCTTTATGCCCTAACAAAATGAATACACGACCTTCTGATTTGAGTGGTCGAAGAACAATAGCTGCAATGACAGAACGAGATCAAACCAGGATGTCACCCGAGGATCACGCAATAACCCTAACGAGACAGTTTCGAGGGGGGAATTCGATCTCCTGCTCAATGCAGTTAGTTAACTTTATGAGCAAGTAACCTCACTGGTTAGGGTGATAACGACTCCAGATGCTCGCCCTGGTCCTCCAAATCTTCACAGGGTAAGGACCGAAAACGAGGATCTCGTGAATAGTAAGTGAGATCACTTCAGAGCGGCGGTGAAATCTAGCCCCGCGCGAGTAATCAATTTCGAGGAATTCACTGACCCTTCGGAGGTTGAAAAAGACCCTTCTCCTTTTTCTGACATGATCAGATGGGAACCGGTCCTAATAGGATTCAAGGAGCCTCACCTCTCCCGGTTCACTGGCAGGGAAGACCCCATTCACCACATGCAGGCTTTCGAGTCTGCAATCTCTCTCTGGAACATGTCTGATGGTATTCGATGCAAACAGCTGTCTATGACCTTAGATGGCAAGGTCAGGGACTGATTCTACAAGATTTGGCCCCGGTCCACCAACTCCTTTAGAGAGTTCCGAAAGGAGCTCCTTCTGAGGTTTACTACCTCAAGAAAGAGGAAGAGTAGTCCACAAACACTCTTCCCAATCAAGCAGGAGGTGTCCGCGACTCTCGAACACTACATCGATTGATTCCATGAAGAGATACTTTGGATCTTTGACGTAGATCCTTCCACAAGTAGTGAACGAAGGGGTCAACTTAGTTTACTACCTCAAGTAGAGGTTGACAGGAAAGTTCTCCGGTAGAGAACTCCAGAGATCAGGGAGTAGTGGGCTGCTTTGAGCTAAAACCTTCTCTTATCGCTTACTGAAGGGTGAACTTCTGTGGTGAAGCAGTGAACGAAGGGGTCTATCCAAAACGTCCGCCGATCAATCTCCATGACATCCACTTCCTCTATTGCTCCGTGGAACAACTCCGTGAGAGTTCCCCTTGCTGGGAGCCCATACTTTGCCATTTCATCAGCCTCATTGTTCTCTTCCCTTGGTATATGCTGGATACTGAAGGTACGAAACACCCGATTTGATGTTTAACTAGAACCATGTATTTCTGGAGGTACTTCTACATCATCAATGCCGATTTCTCGGGCCAGATTCAGCCCGACTATTAGCGCTTCGTATTCTTCAACCCAAAAGGCATGACGCGATAACAGTAACAACCGTCGTTCGTGTGAAAGACGTGTGAGGGATATCAGGCACATGCATTCAGATCTGATGGTATCCTGAGAAGGCGTCCAAAAAACTCATTACTGAAAACCCCACGGCGGAGTCGACCAAAGAGTCTATTCGAGACAGAGGGTAACAGTCTTTAGGGCACGCTTTATTGAGCCTTGTGAAATCCACACACATTCTCCACTTGTTGTTGGCCTTGCAGACCATTACAACATTGGAGGCCCATTCTGGATTTTGGATTTGCTTGATGAAATTTGCTTTAAGCAGCATGAAGACTTCTTCTCGAATAGTCTCAGCGAGCGTTGTGGCCACCGCTCGTTTTTTGTGCTTCACAGGTCTGAGGTCGTGGCTTATATTGAGGCGATGACAGACAACGTCAAGACTTATCTCTGGCATGTTCGAAGCTGACCATGCAAAGATATCTATGTCATCCAAACGGCACTGAATAAGAATTGCCTTGTCTTCTTCTTTTAGCTCATTTATGGAGACGGTTATGTCGCCGTCCACTTCTGGGACTTTAACTTGTTGAACTTCCTATGCGGGATCCAGATGGGTTCCCTCTGTCCAGGTAGCTAACCGCGCGAGCGCATCAGCGATTGCTTCTCGGGTGTCTGCTCGTCCTGAGGAGTACCCGCCTACATCTGCTTTCTTGGAGGCTCCGGGCGGACTCTGCTGCTCGTGTCCGCGCAACGGAAGGTTTCACCGGTTGCTTGATCCGAAGGTCGCATGTTCGAACTCTTGGTGCAAAATTTATCACCCAACTTCCCACACTTAGCGAGCACTTTAGGGGGCTTGGAGAAAGAGATCGAGAACCGCAACCAACCGCTCACTAACCCAAGGCTTGACGAACAGAATACAGAGAAAAGGAAGCCGCTAGCAGCGGCGGACACCAGACTTACCCGCATCGGAGAATGTCTCTCTTGTTGCGGGCTATGTAATTTCACAAAGAGTATTACAAGCTATTACAAGAGAATCTACTGAAAAAAGAAGGAAACGGAGTGATGAGCACTTGTAACCGCATCTACAACAGGGTAGACTCTGGTTTAAGTACCGTCCCTTTCCAAGCACCCCTAGCCCCTTATTTATATTCGAGGGTAGGCTGTCTGGCTGGTTGAGGGCATTTAATACAACATTAAATGCGCAACCACCTGATGTAACGAAGAGTCGGGTGGCGGGAGGTGAGAGAAGAGATCGCGCAGTAACCGCGCGTGCCGCTGCCGGAGATGAGAAGGACCCGCACGAGCTCTGGTACTTACCTGTCGCGACTTCTCTGCAGAGTTGTTAAGGAGGCTCCAGGGAGACTGCGCGAACCCTGCCGACCGTTGCTGTGCGCGTCCTTGATGGGTGAGCGTGCGGACTCGGAGAGGGCCCGCGAACACTTCTGAGTGCCTGCCTGGCTCCTTTTTGACCGACGCCGATGGATGCTGACCGCGGTCGCAGGATTTGGGCTAACAGATAGTATGTCAAAGCGGGTTGGTCTAATCTTGAGGTAGCCACCATCAATTGATGTTCGAGTGGAATATCATTATCCCAATAATATCACTCCATTTGTAAAATCCAATTAGTTGGATCACCATGGCCATCACGTGGAGGTTGAGAACCACTGGATGGTTGCATCCCACTCATAAGTTACAAAAGCAGCCTGCACTCAGGGTAATGCGCCAGAGACCAGCTGAAGGGCTCTGACCCACTTGGAACCATGGGGGAGTAAAGCTTTTACGAATTCAACTGCTTTAGTGATGCAACGACACATAAGAAGGACGCTGGGAAGGAAATCCCGAGTTCTGTGAGCTCTGCCAAGGCTTGTTCAAATTTTGGATGGCAACCTGGAGCTAGTTACAAGAATCAATAGGCTTTGATGAAGTCTTCAACGCCAGGATTGCGCCACCATTCCTGAAGGTGTCCGGCTATTTCGCCGGAGGCGCGACCTGTTTTCAGGCCGCTGGGTAAGAAATACGGAATAAATGGAGATTTTTGATGCATATATTGAGATTTTCCAGGTGTTTGGTGAGTATGCGGCAAGATTGAAGTTTCCGGCTAATTTTCCATCGGCAAAGAAAGAAGATCGACCCGCCTGTTTTGTTATGAACTTAACACTTGTTGCCAGATCATTGCTTGTTGAAGATGATGCTCACTTTGATGCTACTATTGATCATTGGTTGGAGATGATGTTCAATTTGATGCAGTTGTTGCCTCAACGAAAAGATCTGATCAAGAACTCTAGCTGCAACATCAAGAATAGGTAATATATGGTGACAACCAACAAAGTAATCTCCAATTTTGCTAGTGAAATATTGGAGGATTAGGCCAGTCTGATGAGCTCTCCGTATATGAGATTCAGCAAAAGATTCAGACACCTGAGGGCTCTTCTTTCTAAAAAAACAGATATTGAAAGACATGGCAAGAACAGTGAGGCGGGAATGAGAACTATTTCAACAAAAACACCATTGTAACGACCATGCGTTGTACGAGTTGCAGGAGAGATCACCGATGCTAGAAATGAAAATAACGTACGAGAAGAAGGCCCATAGGAGGAAGGCCAGAGGAGAGAATGGAATCAAGGGGAAGAGAGATGAATGGGAAGAGTTATTTTACAAGAAGAGAACTAAATTTCATTACAATAATTCCATTTCGCCCATTACAACGTATTAGGTTATATTTATATCCTTCACCAGTACAATATCTAAGCAAGACTTAATAGCCATCTAATTACAACTATGCTCCTATTATACTACCCTCGTTACAATCTTTAGATTGCATGGGCTACCTAAGATGATATTATATGATTGTGATGTTCTTTTTGTTACTTTTTTTAGAATACATTATAGTGTATGACCAACACCACACTTCAGTTTTCTACTGTCTATTACCCACACACTGATGGCCAGACTGAAGTAGTCAACCGTAGTTTAGGAAACCTCTTGCGATGTCTAGTGAGTGACCATCCATCTCTTTTGGATTATATACCAAGCCATTGCAATAGTTTGCATATAATAGTTATGCCAATATGTCTGCAAGGTTTAGTCCATTTCACATAGTTTTAGGATATAAATCTAGGAAGCCTATTAATCTTGTATCACTCCCATTTGCACCCCTCTCTAGCGTGTCAGCCTAGTCATTTGCATGAATCTGTCAGGCATAAACAATAAGTAATTAAAATTATAAAGTTTATACAGACATTCATGAAAGAAAACATAACTTTAGAGAGGATCAACAATTGATTCTCATTAAGTGTATGGGAATTTGTCAAGGAACAATGAAAAAAATTAAATCCTAGGTAAATGGTTCCCTACACTGTAGTACGAAAAATTTAGTCGACAGTAGATTGCCTACAAATTAAATATCATTAAGTGTATGGGAATTTGTCATGCATTCAACATTGACGATTTGACAACATTTTATGAACCCCATGAGTATTAGAGTTCAAATATTACCCCAGAGCCTCAGTCACTATCTATACCAGACTCATTTTTCTAGTTTCAGCCTTAGGTCACTACCCAAATACCAGTAGACTCACCAATTCCCACTTCAACACCTATTCCTCTTCTAACATTTGAGAGCTTACACTCTTCTACTGAGTGCATATCAGACGTTGCGAGTTATGACATTTTTGTGACACAAGATGAACTTACGGTATGATACCTGGTTCATTGGAGGGGGGCGACCGACTATTGATTATATTTGGATGGCGCCATCAGAGTTCTATTTGGCCTTGGGCTTCACTGAAAGCAGCTTTACTGCCCCACCCACAAATGTTCGAATAAAGAATTATGCTTGCAACTCGGCGCCGAAGATGAAGACATCACCCTTACTGATTTTGTGACAATTGAGCTCGAGGACAGCCTAGCTAGGACTCGCCTTTGAGGATAAGGTCGATTTTGAGGAGCGGAGTATTGATTCAACTATGCATGATAGTCAACATTCATGGATATTGCGTCTTTTGTAATGTTACCTCTCGATGGGCATTTTGGTAATTGAGCTTCTACCGAGTTCTTCCCCATATGAAGGAGAGTAGTGAGTCTTAGGAGGATATCTAGTGAGTTTTGTATCTCTCTTTGTAGTGAGATCCATAGGGTGAACCAACTCCCAAGTGATTGGCGCTAGCATATCTCGCGAAGGTGTATTTCTATTTTTTATCTACGAACAATTTTCTATTTTCGGATGCTATAAGTTATCCTGATAGCAGATATGATGTCTACATCATGATATTGCACTTTCTTAGGAGGCAGCCTCTTCACATGGTGGAGTAAGAAGCAAATAGTTGTTTCTAGATTCAATGTCAAGGTAGAATATCATGATATGGTACATACAACTTGTGAATTGAAGTAAGAAGAAAGAAGCGAACAATTGTTTTTAGACCCATTGTCGAGGTAGAATTTCGTGATATGGTACATACAAGTTGTGAATTGAAGCAACTTAGAACTCTTATGAAATACGTGGATGAGGCATACAATGTACCTCTTCATATCTACTGTGACAATAATGCAACAAACTATGCATCTAAGAACCCAATGTTTCATGAGAGAACCCAAAAATAGAGCTTGACCGTCGTTTCATCAAAGATGAAAAGTTATCAATGGGTCAATATGCACTAAGTTTGTTATTTTTGACAAGGAACTTGTGGACATCTTTATCAAGCCTCTTCCTACCCCTTTAATGATATATGTACCAAGATGGGCATGATTGATATTTATACTCTAGCTTGATGGGGAATGTTAAAGTTTGTGTTTTTATGTTATTTCTTTCTCACTTTCGTCTCACATTGTTTGTAGACCTTTGTATTGCCCACACCTCTCTTTCTATAAATATTTATAACCCACGATGAGATTAATTTCTACAACACGCGCAACAATATGAAGAACTTCGTGTGCGTGAGTATTGATGTGTTTGCAAGTGGAAAGATGGGAAGCTGGGCGGGGGAAGTTGGTTGCATAGGTTAGTGTGCATGCGAGCACATGGTGCCGTTGGATCTTGAATTGAGGTGCCATGGGTGGAGAGTATTCCACCAAGCGAACCGGCAGGATGCAATTCATGTGTAAGAGATCAGTGCAATTAGCAAAATGAGCATGTGTGAAAGAGAAGAAGCATAAGTGATTCTGGAAGAAGTTGCAAATTAACTGGACGAACAACTTACAAGAATTGAAAGATGTCGTTTTGACCATGTTGTGACTTTGATATCAAATAATTGCTGGAGGGAAGGTGGATGAAATGCTGTGTAGGGGAAGGAGTTCTGTAATTTCAATTCATTGTTCAATGATTCCAATTACAAGTCATAGTAGAAAGCAATTTCAGATCATAATCAAATAATACTAGCCTATACACATACATATGAGTAAGGACCCAAAGAGACTAAATTACTCTTAAAGGGTATTACAAATACGACTTGATAATAATGCCTAATTACAACTCTCCCCCTTAAGTCAGACGAAAGATATCAGTCATCCTTAGCTTGTGAATATCATCAGTGAATACACCACATCCAAGAATTTTGGTGAAGACATCTGCCAGATGATCTTTGAAATGATCAAAAGGAGTGACCACATTCCCTCTGACAAAGTGGTCTTTGATAAAGTGTCGATCAACCTCAACATGCTTAATCCTGTCATGTTGATCTGAGTTATGAGTTATACTGATGACTGCCTTATTGTCTCAGTATAAGGAGAGAGGGATATACTTCCGGAATCCTAGATCTTGTAACATAGAACACAGTCATAGTCCTTTGCTGAGACCTTTAAGCATTTCCCATTACTCAGCCTCCACGATTGATTTGACTACCACATTTTGCTTCTTGCTTCACCAGTTAACCAAATTTCCCCCAACAAAGGCACAATACCCCGTTGTAGACTTTCTGTCATGATGATTCCCAACCCAATCTGCATTTATGAAGACTTCGATCCTCAAGTGGTTGTTCTTAGAGAACAGGAGTCCCCGACCAAGTGTCTTCTTCAAGTACCGCAGAACACTGCATGCGGCCTATTGATGTCTGATCCTGGGAGCATGCATATATCTACTCAAGATACCTACTACATACGTAATATCTGGACGTATGTGGGATATGTATATGAGTCTCCCAACCAATCTCTGATAGCTCAAAGTATCCGTCCAGTCACCATCATTGTCTTCATCAATCTTATGGTTTTCCTCCATAGGAGAGTTTGCTGGGACACAACCGAGCATCCCGGTTTTCTTTAACAAGCCTAAAACATATTTACGTTGGGATATGAAGATACCTTGATTCGACCTAGTCATTTCAATTCTCAGAATGTATTGCAATCTCCCTAAATCCTTCACTTCAAACTCTGCAGACAATAGAGCCTTGAGATTTGCCATTTCCTTCGGACCATCACCTGTGATCACAATATCTTCCACGTAGACAATGAGAACCACACTTTTTTTATCACGTATTTTGGTGAATATGGTGTGATTCGACTGTCCCTGCTTATAACCAAACTTAAGCATGACCTTGTGAAACCTGCCAAACCATGCCCTGGGTGACTGTTTCAGGCCATAAAGACTTCTTTAAGTGATAGACAAGTCTTTCTGGTCCATATTTAACAAAACCAGAAGGGAATTTCATGTACACTTCTTCATCCGACTCACTGTGGAGGAAGACATTTTTCACATTCAGTTGATGAAGATCTCAACCTAAGCAAGCATCACAGGATAAGAGAACCCAAATGGAGTTCATCTTTGCCACCAGAGCAAAGGTCTCTTGGTTGTCTACTCTTTGAGTCTGAGTGTATCCCTGAGCCACCAGTCAGGCCTTGTAATGTTCAACCTTACCATCCTAGATTTGTTTAACAGAGAACACCCACCTCGAACCAATGACTTTTTTTCCAGGGGGAAGGGGAGATATCCCGTGTGTGGTTCCTTTCCACGGCGGACATTTCCTCCTCCAGAGCATGCATCCATTCAGGAACACCCAAAGCATCCTGCCAGGACTTGAGAATGGTAATTAAGGATAACGATATAACAAAAGCCTGATGTGCATGAGTAAGATGATGATAAGAAACATGGTTGGAAATAGGATGCTGCGTGCAGATTACTTTAACTTCAGCAATGCAAGAGGGAGATGGAGGTCAGCACCGAAATTTGAGTCTAAAGCAAGCACTGGTAGAGGTGGAACTATAATGGTCTTGTTACCTTTTTGTCGGCGATGATATACAAAAGGAAATGGAGGAATTATAGACAAGAGGAGAAAACTAGATAGGAGGCGGATCTTGGATGGAAAGGATAACATGAATCAGAGGAATGAGAGGGACATAAATACTAGGAGTATTGGATGCATTGTCACTAGTCTCCCCCCGACGAATGGAATGAGTCGGATCCAGAAAATAGGATTCCTCCTCGCGGAAGGTAACATCCATAGTACAAAATGTACGACATGACGAAGGGTGAGATAAGAACCAAACAACCCTCGATCATCATATCCCACCCCATTATCACTACGGAGGACACGAATAGTGCCCTTGAACTGGGTCATCACCATCTGATGGAAAACTTGAAAACAAGGAAAGACCTCAATATTTTTCTTTAAAAGATAAACCCAAGCAGTACGAGAAAAAAGTCAATAAAGGTGACAAACCAACGAAGACTAGTTAATGATACAACAAGGGATACCCCAAACATCTTAATATATGACAACAAAAGGACTTGCACTACCAGAAGATAAATGCGAAGAGTTATGCCTAACATGTTTAGACAACTTATATACATCACAAGATAAAGACTTAATGAAAGGGGAAAAAGGAAACACTTTTTGAAGATATAGAGGAAAGGGATGTCCGAGAAGCTAATGCCATCATCAAAAATCTGCAACAGTAACAATAGTGGACGAAAGAGCCTGAGGCGGAAGCTGTGAATCCAGGAAGTACAAACCACTACGGTTCCT
Organism: Dactylorhiza incarnata; assembly: GCA_033032865.1. Taxonomy (NCBI): domain Eukaryota; kingdom Viridiplantae; phylum Streptophyta; class Magnoliopsida; order Asparagales; family Orchidaceae; genus Dactylorhiza; species Dactylorhiza incarnata. Next base: position 692,708 of record JAWHQI010000384.1, read on the forward strand.
ACCCCTGCCAAGTTTCTGCTTTGTACCCAGTTCCTGAAAAACACAAGAGTTAGGAAAGAAAGTTTCTGAGCAGTTCAGAGATCTAGTAATATTGCTAATTTAAAGCAAATTGCAAGAAAATGAGGGAACATGTAGGACATAAGAGAGAGAGAGAGAGAAATCAATGGAGAACAGGAGATGTGTCCTTTGCCCACAATGGGGGACAAGGTGCCATTGTCAGAGACAACCTTGTTCTTATCATACAAAGGAGTGTAAGAAATAAAACCTGAGGAGAATTCAATCATGTGATGAGTCGATGATCCAATCCGATGGAGTGATGGTAACATCATGTGCATTGGGCATAGATGCAGTAACAAAGGAGGTAGAAGCACAAGAAGACACATCCGACCGGTAATGAAGTAGCCTCCTGAGTGCATCCAATTCATCCACTGCAAAAGGCCCAGAGGAAGGCACATGTGAGGGCTCATACACTTTTGTGGAATAAACAACATTATGAGGTCTCCCCCCCCCCCCGGCCGAGGACCCCCTCGGCTAGGAGCACGACCACGTGCTGGTGGAGCGAGATGAGGATGGAGTCTGAAGCACACATCCCGATTATGTCCTCCACGACCACAATAATCACACATAGGAACCAAAGTGTTGATATTGCCCCAACTCACACTGGTCAAGGCAGAGTGATTAGGAGGGATAATCGGACTGGGTGATTTTCGCTAGTCTTCGTCACCCAGAACCATATTGAATGCCTCCCGAAGAAAAGGTAGAGGGGAGCGATGAAGAATGAGTCCGAACTGTATCTGACTCCATGTTCAATCCCATCAAGAAGACATGAAGGCGGTAGCGTTCTTCCTTTCTCTGCAACTGAACTGTATCTGTAGTACAAGTAGGGGTGAAATGCTCAAAAAAATCCAACTTCTGATATAGTCGCTCGAACTCCAAAAAATATGATGAGACATTCAAGAATCCTTGATGCAATTCCCAAATGCGACGAGTTAGCTCGTAAATCTGTGTGGAGCTGCCAATCTGTGAGTATGTTTCGTGTGCCCGAGTCTAGATCTCATAGACAGAGTCCATAAGCATATAACTCTGATATACCTTCGGGGACATTGAATGTAGGAGCCAGGAGATGACAAGGGAATTCTCTGAATCCCAGCGCTTCCAAGAGGGATCGGTCTTGGATGGCTTCATGACAGTTCCATCAATGTATCTGAACATTGGATGGCTGCGAATCACATGGTTAAGCAGCTCGGGACCATTCGAGATAATTAGTCCCATCAAGTGGCACAATGATAATCTTCAATGAGCCAGTGTGGCCATGAGTCCTCTGAGGGTCACTCAATTATGACATCGTCACACTTGGCGAAGTAACAGATAATCACTCATGGTGGCACAACTTAATGGGAAGAAGAATACCCACTCTAGGTCAAGAGCGACCAATCAACAGAGACAGGCTGAGAAGGGAAAGAACTATGCTTCTCAAGGGTGATCTGACCTTGAGAAAAAGAAACAACACTTGGACGGGCTGAGGAACCAACCGCTTGCAACAAACGAATAGAGGAAGGCTCAATGAAATCCTCTTTTAGCTCCTTTACGGTCTTATGGGAAGCTGGACTGCCTACCTCACCAACATTCTGTACGTGGAGTACAGAACCAGAAAGGAGAGGGAAGCTGAGAAAGCAACATATCTTGCACGGGGATCAAATCATGCAGCCAATGACACATGGAATCAGATCTTGCAGACGACAACGACAACAGGAGACTTTAGGCAGCGGAAAGAACCATCGGAGAGTGAGCAGGAGGCGGCGGCGAGGCTGTCGGCTTCATCAGGGGTTGGTGGCCTCTACTTCCTCGGCAAATGGCGGCGGAGAGATCCACCTATGGAACGCGTGGGATCAACATCGTGAAGAAGCCCTCAAACTGGTTGTCGATCGACGGCGGAATGCGATGGGAGTCGACGACAGAGGCTAGCGATCGACGGCTATTGCGGAGACGACGAGAATGGCGGAGGGCGTGCGAGACGCGGGAGTTAGGTCTTCCTCTAATACCAAGTAGAAAGCAATTTCCGATCATAATCACATAATACTAGCCTATACTCGTACATATATATGAGTAAAGGCCCAAAGAGACTAAATTACCCTTAGAGGGTATTACAAATACAACTTGATAATAATGCCTAATTACAAATGTCATTAGCTCTTTATTATAGAAAAATAATTACTAAATAGTCCCAAAATAAATTTTAACTTAAAAATCCATGATTGCTAGAGTCTGATCATCTATTTTGAAATAAAGTTAAGCCTAATTCTTAAATAAAACTAAAATTAAATTCTAATCAAATTACTATCTTCTGCTGCTTCAATGACTGGCACTGATTTTTAAGCATTTGTTATGGGTTTTATAGATAGGGCGCAATGACGACAAATGATCCATATTAACCCCACTATGGTGGGATAAAGGCTTGAGTGTTGTTCTTGTTATTGTTATGGGTTTTATAGATCTGTTTTTTGTTGGCAGTTACATTATTAAGTTTCTATCTCAGGACTTAAAAATGAGATAGTTATCTTGCACTTTCTTAATCGCATAAATTTTTTCTTTGCACGAGTTGGCCTCTCTTTTCTATTTCAATGTCACACCTGTGATTTTGTGAAGTTTTTGCCTCTCATTTTGGGTTTCAATGTGTCAGACTATTGATGCGTTATCATCTGTCCCTTCATCGGAACTTGCCTTGAGGTTGTATTTACAATGTGCAGAGGTATGTAAGATTGCTGTTAATTTTCTTCTTTAACAAGGAACATCAACTATTATTGCTGATTTACTCATCTTTCTCAGACCGCCAACGATTGTGATCTGGAGCCTGTTGCATATGAATTTTTTACTCAAGCATTTATATTATATGAAGAAGAAGTCGCAGTAAGTAACTAGGATGTAAATATCAAGCCTAGTTAGGTTTTATTATCAATATAATAAAATACTAGTTTACCATGGACCTACTCAAGGATATATCACCTATGTTTCCTTAATTGCTTGATACAGGATTCAAAAGCTCAAGTTACTGCAATACACCTAATTATAGGAACTCTTCAGAGGATGAATGCTTTTGGAGTTGAGAATAGAGATACGCTAACTCATAAGGCCACAGGGGTATTGTTTAGATGCATCCTCATCAGTTTTTACTTCTGCTTGTATGACTACAAAGTTCTTCTTCATCTGTTTATTGTTTTTTCTTCCTTGCAGTATTCTGCTAAGCTTTTGAAAAAGCCCGATCAATGCCGAGCAGTTTATGCTTGCTCGCATCTTTTCTGGGTGGAAAATCAAGATGGAATCAAGGACGGAGAAAGGTAATGGCAATTATTTATTTGCTTTTTTTGTGCTTTGATTTAAGGAGAAATATTGCGTTAATCAGGCTATTGCAGCGCTGCATGACTCGCCTCTAGTATTGCTACACCGGCACAGTGCCCAAATTTTACACTCTCTTTTCTGAAACTACCCCAAGTCGCTTAGTATTAGTGTGAGCCTAAAAGTGTAAGTAAACCTAAAACTATAGCGTGAGTGTAATCTTTAGTGAATCTAAAACTGCAGCATGAGTGAGCATAATAGTGAAAGTGAGTGTATCAGAGCATATTAAATTCTCTTATTATACTCGTATAATATATGGACATGTGATTATATAAGAACATCTAAATTTTCCTATATTTTAGGAGTATAAAATTATGCTAATTATATCATTTGCAAGTATTACACATGTATTTGCTATTATACTCCTATATTTAGGACTACTATTACTTGATGTCTGATTTGACTTGCCAAAAATAAGTTTAATTAAATAGGTTTAATGTTTTTTATTTTTAGTTAATTTGTACTCATACATGATTTTTTTAATAGTATAATAGATTTTAGGTTGAGCAGGGCAAAGACGGAGTATTGGGAGCTTAAATTTAGCAGTGTAAGGACATATGACTTCATTAATAAGTTGGGCGATCAAAATATTTCCCGCAGTGAGTGCTTTAAATTTCTTGGATCAATAGTTCAAAAAGATGGAGGTGTTGATAAAGATGTGATACATAGAATCCAAGCATGTTGGTTGAAGTGGAGAGGCGCGTCAGGGATCTTATGTGATCGTAAAGTACCATTAAAACTTAAAAGGAAAGTTTTACCGTATTACAATTAGACCAGCGATGCTCTATGGTTCTGATCGTTAGGTAGTTAATTGTGCACATGAGCAAAAAATGGGAGTTGCGAAGATGAGAATGCTTAGGTGGATGTGTGGACACACGAGACTAGATAAAATTAGGAATGAATGTATCAGGGATAAGATAGGACTGACACCAATTGCAGAGAAGATGCAAGAAGCTCGACTATGATGGTTAGGCTTGAGTGTTGTTGTATAATAGACAGCCTGTATTACTAAGGGCCAAAATGGACTAGGTTTTCTTATCGTCTATATATTTTCTGTTGAGCCAGGTATGTGTTTTGTATTGTGTCATCAAATAATTCTCGAAGTTATGCTTCCACCAAATGAAAAAGAAACTTGACTTATTATATAATTGGTTTTGATGGGAAATCATATGATGTCATTTGTTAGTTGTGTAGTGAATCTGCAGAGCAGATAGGTCAAAGCTTGATTATTAAACTTAACAAATTATGAAACACTTCTGGAGAAAATTTGGTTCAGTCGTAGCTGACGTTGTCTTTTTGATAATATCACCAGATTAGAAACCTGTTGATTATGGCCTGCTTTGCTCAGCTGCTTTGTCGCAGCAGGACGCCCACAGTGCCTGCTCCATTTGCTTAAAATAGCAGGTCACTGTTGTTTTGCGCCCTGCCAACCGGAGCTTTTCTTGCTTGGCTGTCTATCACTATGTGCTTCGCACAAGGTTGCACTGCAATTTTTATGTGTTTGCAAATTATATAATATTATTACCCATGTATTTTCTTTTGGTACGTGTTTCAGGAAGATAAATTTTCACACCACTGAAATATGCTTGCTTACATATTTAATTGTCAAATATGATCGGATGGCATATATAAATAAATAACAGAGATGTGTGATTAGTATCTAAAAATCTCAGTTCAGTCCTATGTAAACCCTCGTGTACCTATCATTTCTAAATATAATTCAGTCCTATGTTTAAACCTCCTCATTTGTACCAATCATTTCTAAAAAACATATTATTTCGGTCCTAATTATTTTCTCATATTATTGCTGCAGAGTTCTCCTCTGCTTAAAGCGTGCCTTGAGAATTGCCAATGCTGCACAGCAAATGGTCAATGTTACGAGAGGCAGCAGCGGGCCTGCTACATTATATGTTGAGATACTCAACAAGTAAAACTACTTTCTGATTGAAATCATTTTCTCAAAATTATATTTAGGATGACATAATATGCTTCAATTCTTTTCCAGGTATCTGTATTATTTTGAGAAAGGAAACCCTCAGATCACAAGCTCTGCCATAGAGGGTCTGATTGAATTGATAATGACCGAGATGCATAGTGATAACCCGCCAGCAGATCCATCTGCAGACGCTTTCTTTTCGAGCACAATGCGCTACATTCAGTTTCAGAAGCAGAAAGGCGGCGTCATGGGCGAAAAGTATGAGCCCATCAAGGTTTAGTAAAAGAAAATTGGATGCCAATTCTCATTGGTTTTCTATTTGGAGAAATGAAATCATGTAAATTTTCCTGATAAGTTTCATTGGTTTCCTATTCAGACAATTTTCTATGCATTCTTTTTCATGGGTTCTGCTGTCGGCTAAAATATGTATATTTTTAGAGATCTTTAGGCATTCTGTGTTTTTTTTATTTGTGGAACATTTAAACAAAATTGAGGGCGTTCTCAACTCTAATTCCAAATCTGCATCTTATTGTGATTTCAAGTTTGATACCGAGCTCAAAAGAATGGTTTAACAGCCACAAGTTTTGGCTTTAAAGTTTAGATACTGCACTTGTATCAATATAACAACATATGATATCTGTTTGCCCAGAAGTTTGCGACCTCAGTTCTCGATCAAGATTACTGATCTCATCGGTCATAGTTTTCGGAGACCGCCCAGACAGCTCGTTCCGCTTCCAGCAAAAATTTCTAGGCACCGACGATATGACTCCAGACAGATCGAAGTAATTTATTGTTTGAGTGAAGGTGTTAGTAATGTAGACAAATATCTTAATAGATTAAAACTATTTCATTACACAATCATGCAAGTTGAAGATTATGAACATATGTAGATCATCAAAAAAGTGAGTGTATGGATCATTGATTAGCATAAAATATTGCTCATGCTTAGAGGCATGTTAGGCAAAATATACACAATTGTCTATAAATTATTTCATTGCACATAATTAGATTAAAGTCAAGGCATGAAAAATAGGACAATGTTTAATAAATTTGAAATTAAAATTGCTAATTTAAATTACTCTTTTTGTGTATGCCCAAATAAGATTGACCATTTAAAACATAGATGATTAAGATGCTGTGCTCATGTGAAGACATAGTCAAACAATAATTTAATATAGATAAGCAACAAAACAGCAAAAATTATTTTTGGATTTTGGATTATATATATTTTTGTTTAATTTTAAAATAGACCTAACAGAAAATAAAAATAAAATTAGAGAGAAACAATAACCAAAAAATAATTTGGCAATAACCCACACAAAAGTTTTCACATTTGCAAAAGAGGTCTAACGTCTGACGTTAAGTAGTTAACGCCGAAACAGGACACTGTTTTTTAAAGTTTTTGAAAAAAATTTTGTTGGAATAAATAACATGTCTATATGTCTTCATAGTGTAGAAATTTCAGATAATTTGGAAGATACTAGAAGGCAAATCAAGCATGAGTTTTGTAAATTTTTAAAATGGTTATATATCTATTTTTTTGTATTTTTGAGGTGAAAATAATAAATTAAGAGGCAAATTAATTTAAGGAAATAGCAGTAGAGAAATACCAGAAATATGACAGAGAAGACATAATTTAAATCTTATCAAAAAGACTAACGTCGGGACAGTACACGATTTTTAGAGATTTTTGAAAAAAAAATCTATGGAATAGGGAGTATGTACATAGAGACCTTAGGGTAGAAATTTCAGAGAAAATGGAAATGAGTAGAAGGCTTATTTAAGTATATTTTGGTGGTTTTCAAAATAGTTTTACCTTTTTTTTCATAACCTGTGATGAGTTTTCAATTTGTTAAGTCTAAGACTCCTAATTCTAATCTAAGTAGAGCAAAGCGGGAGTCAGGTAGAGGCTTGGTAAACATGTCAGCAAGTTGAGATTCAGTTCCAATAAAGTTTACATGAACATGTTCCTTTTTATGTGATCTTTAATGAAATGATGTCTAACGTCTATGTGTTTGGATCTTGAGTGATGAACGGGGTTGTTGGTTAAATCAATAGCACTCTTGTTGTCACACTTGAGTTCAATATTAGTTAGATGAATTCCAAAATCTTCTAAGGTTTGAGTCATCCATAAAGCTTGAGCACAATAACTTCCTAGTGCAATATATTCCGTCTCGGTGGTGGAGAGGGAAACAGAATTTTGTTTTCTACTTGACCATGCAACTAGAGAAGGACCTAAAAAATGACATGTGCCACTAGTGCTTTTTCTATCTAGAGAGCAACCCGCATAATCAGAATCGGAATACCCATGTAATAGAAAGGAATGGTTGGATACCAAAGTCCTAGTTTAGGTGTGCCAATAAAATATCTAAATATTCGTTTTACCACTTTTAAATGAGATTCTTTTGGGTTTGCTTGAAATCTAGCGCATAAACATACGACAAACATAATATCGGGTCTAGATGCACTAAGGTATAATAAGGATCCAATCATCCCTCTATATAAAGTTTGGTCAATGGAAATTCTAGTTTCATCTTTTCCTAATTTTAGTGATGTGCTCATTGGAGTACTAGCTTGTTTTAAGTTTTCAAATCCAAATCGTTTTAACATATCATAAACATATTTAGATTGACATATGAAGATTCCATCATTTCATTGGGTTATTTGAAAGCCTAAAAAATAAGTTAATTCACCAACTAGACTCATTTCAAATTCATTTTGCATTACAAGTACAACTTCATTACATAGCTCTTCATTAGTGGCTCCAAAAATAATATCATCAACATATATTTGTAAAATAATTATATCATCATTAATATGCTTAATGAAGAGCGTATTGTCGGCACTACCCATTTTATAACCGTGCTTTAATAAAAAAAAGATGTTAGACGTTCATACCAAGCACGCGGCGCTTGTTTTAGACCATAAAATGCTTTTTCTAATCTATAGACATGATTTGGAAATTTTTCATCTATAAAACCTGGGGGTTGTTTTACATAGACTTCTTCTTTAATTATCCCGTTTAAGAATGCACTTTTTACATTCATTTGAAATAGTTTAAACTTCTTATAACTCACAAATGCAAGAAAAATTCTAATCGATTTAAGGCGAGCAACGGGAGCAAATGTTTCATCAAAGTCGACCCCCTCAATTTGTGAATTACCTTGTGCTACTAATCTAGCTTTGTTCCTAGTGATTCTAGAATCTCCATCTAATTTATTTTTAAATATCTATTTGACACTAATAACGGGGTGATTAGATGGTCTTTCTACAAGCTTCCAAACCCTATTGCGTTCAAATTGATTTAATTCTTCATTCATAGCAATAAACCAAAACTCATCATTTAAAGGGGTAGAAACATTTTTAGGTTCAATTTCAGAGACAAAGCATAAATTAGAAAAAGATTCATTAAAGGAAGAGCGTGTAGTCACTCCTCTTGATAGTTCTCCAATGATAAGCTCCCTTGGATGATCTCTTGTGAATCTAAGCACGCTTAGAGGCACAAACTCTTCTTGCACCGGTTCTACTTCTTTGTCCTTTCCAAGTGATTCATCGTCATCAAGCTCCAAAGGTGAAGGGTGTTCATCTTCTTTTCCTACACTATTAGAATCTACACAAGGCATAGTTTCATCAAACTTCACATGAATAGACTCTTTAACCTTTTTAGATTTCTTACTATATATCCTATATGCCTTGCTAGTAGACGAGTAACCAAGAAAAACTCCTTCATCGCATTTTTCATCAAATTTAGCTAATGCATCTTTGGTATTTAAGTTAAAACATTTACATCCAAAAACATGAAAGTACGATACATTAGGTTTCTTTTGGTAATATAATTCATATGGAGTTAATTTCAAAATAGGGGGAAGCATGATACGATTTATAACATAACAAGATGTATTTACTGCTTCAGCCCAAAAGGATCTAGGCAACTCATACTCGGATAACATAGTGCGCGCGAGTTCCTGAAGGGTTCTATTTTTCCTCTCCACCATACCATTTTGTTGGGGGGTGCGTGGAGCTGAAAATTCATGCTTGATACCTAGATTATTATAGAAAGTGGTGAAACTATCATTTTCAAATTCCCCTCCATGATCCGACCTTATGCACTTTATTCTTAAGTCTAATTCATTTTGAATGTGATTACAAAGTTTTGAAAATTCAGAAAATGCATCGGATTTGGAGGTGAGAAATAAAGTCCATGTGAATCTAGAGAAATCGTCAATCAATACAAAAGTGTGTTTTTTACCCGCAAGACTACAAGTGCTAATTGGCCCAAAGAGGTCCATGTGAATTAGTTGCAAAGGTCTTGTGGTGGATATTTCACTTTTACTTTTAAATGATGTTTTTGAAAATTTTCCTTTTTGGTAAGGCGAGCATAAAGAAGATAGATTTCCATTTAGTATTGGCAACCCTCTAATAATTTTATTTTTTGACAATTTTAAAATCAACTTAGTGCTAGAGTGACCAAGACGCCTATGCCACAATTCAAGTTCTTCATTTTTTGAAATAAGACATTTAAGTGATGCATGTGATAGATCATGAAAAGTAATTAAATAGACATTATGAACTCTTGGTGCAGTGAGTACAATATTATTAGACTTAGGATCAATAATTTTGCACAAATTTGAAGAAGACTCAAATAACACATTCAGACCTTTATCGCATAGTTAACTAATAGAAATTAAGTTGTGTTTTAAGCCTTCTACAAATAACACATTTGTAAGAGAGAAAGATTCGTTACCCATTGTACCGGTGCCTAATATTCTTCCTTTTCCATTGTCACCAAACGTCACAGTTCCTCCTTTTTTCTTAGAGAGGCCAAGGAACTTTACTTTATCACCCGTCAAGTGCTTGGAGCAACCCGAGTCCAAGTACCACATGTGTCCTTTGTCCTTAGCCTGCCAACATACCTAAGAAGAAAATGTTAGTGAAGATCCGGATACCCATGATGTTCCTCCCATAACATAGGTGGAGACCTTAGGTACTCAGATTTGTTTTAAAGTGCGCTTTCCCTTCTTCCTACAAGAGTCCGTGGTGTGCCCAAACAATAAGAAATTGGCACAAGCAACAAAAGGGGTTGAGACCTTTTTTGTGACTGTTGTTGACTCTTGCTGGTATACACAGAGGTAGAGGGAGTAAAGGAATTATATTTAGAAAACAATTTTTTATTCTTGGAAACAGAGCTAACGCCAGCATTAGTAGTCAACGCTGGGCGGTAGGTTTCAGAGACAAATCCCAGCCCAGACTTAGCAGACCCATGGCACTGGTTGCCCAAAATCATGTCCAGTGATTTTTGGCCAACCCCAAATTTGTTTATTGCCATATTAAGATCATTTATTCGGGCTTTTAAGTTGAAGTTTTCACTTACTAGATTTCCACATCTCTTTGCAAAATTTTTCTTTTCATTTTCAATTTGAGAAAGAGATATGTTCAACCTTATTTCTAAGTCTCCCTTTTCTTTCATGAGTGATTCGATATTAGAGAGAGCCTTAGAAAGGTAGTTTTCAAGTTCCTTTGCTTTTGTCAAATGATTGTCATTCTTTTGGCAAGACATTATTTCTTTATTTAATTTTTGATTTTGTTTCAAGAGTATTTTATTTTCTGTTTTAAGAAGCTCAAGATCTTTTAAATTTTTACCAAACGATTTGCATGTATTTAAATATTCAACATAAAGATCATCATAAGTTGAAGGGATTACCTCAGTGTCGCTTTGGACACTGCACTCGTAATCAGTTGGTTCTTGGTTCCTCCCCATGAGACACAAATTTGCCTCATCATCCTCGCTTGAACTCAAATCGTTTGAGCATCCAGATGAAGAATCATCCCATGTTGCCGCCTTCAAGAACTTCTTCTTCTCCTTTCCTTTATGCCGCTTTTTTTTTGCTCCTTCAGGTATTTTGGGCATTGGCTTCTTATATGCCCGGTTTCTTGCAGTGGAAGCACTCGGGAGGAGGTCGCTCTTCATCGTCGTCGCTTGATTTTTCCTTTTTCTCCTTTTTGGAAGATGATCCATTACGAAAGTACTTGCGGAAGGTATTCCTTCTTTCTGGATTCTTCATGAACTTTGTGAAGTTTTTCACAAAGAGACTCTCCTCGTCTTCTTCATCATTGTCATCCTCTTTTCTCGACTTTAGTGCCAAAGCCTTCTTCTTTGGCTCCTTATTGTATTCTTCATCTTGAATGTTGAGTTCGACCTCATGGGTTTTGAGATTCCCAATGAGGATCTCGATCTGGAGCCGCCTTAGATCATGCGATTCATAAATTGCAGTCACCTTTGGATTGAACTTCAGAGGAAGAGACCGAAGGATCTTTCTCACCAAGTCACCGTTTGAGAAAGTTTTCCCAAGAATCATTGAGGCGTTGAAAATCTTGGTCAAGCAAGTATACATTGAGTCCACGTCCTCATTTGGATCCATCCTGAACCTTTCAAACTCTGATTCCAGTTGGAATAAATTTGAGTCTTTGACCTGCGAGGTACCTTCATGAGTTATTTCAAGCAAATTCCAAATGTCATGAGCAGTTTCACAAGCACAAACTCTATTTAATTCGGTCCTATCTAATGCGCAGAATAAAACATTCATAGCTTTAGCATTATTTTTACATTTATTTTTATCCCCATCATCCCACCTATCTCTAGGCTTTTCCATGGTTACTTCTCCGACAATATAAGTAGGAGTTGTATATGGTGTTTCATTGCTAGCCCAGACATTTAGATCTAAATTAATTAGAAAATAACGCATTCGCGTTCTCTAATAATTATAGTCAGTTCCGGTGAAAAGTGGAGGTCTACTTATTCATTGCCCTTCATGAAAAGCGAGATCACGAGACGCCATTATTCCCAGTTGTTAGACCATTTTGGAATAACCTCGCTCTGATACCACTTGTTGGATCGTGAGGCGCCCTTAGAGGGGAGTGAATAAGGGTTTTAAAAACTTATACTTTATTTTAAAACATTTGTAATTAGAAAAGAATAAATCAAGTAATATAAAAGAGAAACATGATTTTATTAATCTTGAGATATTAAATTACAAAACTTGATTTCTTATGACGCTAAAAATCGTGGGCGATAAATATAAAAATCCTTTTTGTTTTCTATCCCGACTCGTATCCCCACGAACCAGTGGCTTTAGCCTATCCTCCCCCGGATATAGCCTCAAGCCGCTCTAGCCTTTCTATCCCCAGAAAAGGCCTCGAGCACCTCATAGATCTACGCCCTAGACCTAGTCGCCAACACGAGGCGAATTCACTCCACGATGGTAATAAAAAGAGTTACAAAAGAAAATACAAAATATAATAAAAACTCCCTATAAAGAATTCTGGAGAAGGTGAAGGCTCGCTGGATGTTCTTGAAGTTGAAGCGTGCGTCCTTCACGTTGCATAAGCGTTGATCCGGCTCTCCTTGAATTCTTCTTGTTGAAACTTGTGTGGGAGAAGATTGTTTAGAAATACGGCCCTTGCAGAGATTATCAAGTGCTGGAATAGGGCTCTCGAAAGTCAGTAGTAGGGGAAGACGAATTCCATCTATTTATAGGCCAGGAGGCTAACGTCGGCGTTGACGCTAACGCCTGGCGTTGACCCAGTTTGGAAATGTTTTGATGGCTCAGATCTTCAAAATAGGAATGAGATTCTGCACTTTAGGAATCTTTCATTTTAGGCAACCCTAACGCTGGCGTTGAGGCTAACGCTGGCGTTGAGGCTATCGCTGGCGTTAGGTCAAATCATTCATAAAGTGCCCATTCAATCACGGTTGCTTCCCCTCTTGCCATAAACCTTGAACGTTAACACCCAGCGTTAAGTCCTAATGCCTGACGTTGATCTTCTCTCATTTCTTCAGTCGACAAGCCATCTAGTCGATCGACAGACCATCCCGTCGAACGGCAGACCATCCTGTCGAACGCCAACGCCCAACGATAAGCATAATGCCTGGCGTTAGAATATATTCATTTAAGCATGTGGACAGTTCCAGACCAATGGAGCAACAACCTAGTGTCATACATATTCAAAACCTGCATGCTAAAAACACAAAGGCAAGCAAGATCAAATACAAGTTGGATTTGTTATTCTCAAATCAAAGGGATGCGAAAAACCATGTTGTGTTAAGGGTAAAAGATGTGTGTTGTGTGAATGATTTCCTCGGATGAGATAACTTTGATGGAATCGATTGATAATGATATGGATAATGATGGTTTGTACTAGAAGATGAGATTAAAGCTTGTTTTTACATATTTAATACATAAGAGATACGATCTTGCGGGTACAATAATTATTTGGGTATTTGAGGGATGACCCAAGGATATGACATCGTGAATTTTATGGTTGATTAACTGCTTGACTTTGAGGCCAGCCTCCATGAATGCAAAATTTGGATACATTTAAATGATGATGTTGAAAGTGCTACACATTATTTGGATAACGATGTCTGGGGTTAGAAGAATCAATTTAGTTTTTGCAAAAATCTGGAAGCACATTATTCTCTTGAAGGAGGATTCTAAACTTTATCAGGAAACAAGAGTGGCAACCTTTTGCGTATCGGGTTCACTGATCTTAAAAGATTTTAGATCAAGGGTGCAATGAAGGTTGGTTTATTAAGTTGAGGGAACAAGGGATTATGGGTTTCGGTGGTTTCCAACCTACACGCAGTGGGAGCGTGGCTATAAACCCAACCATGTATTTTCACCACCATACTTATGTCTTCATCAGGATGAGAGACACTTAAGAATTCTCTGTGCATAAATTAATTATAAGTGTCACGAAGTATAATAAAGGTACACTTGGGTGAAATTTGGGGTGATGTGCGATGCGATGTGGGTAAGTAATGCCATGCGCAAGTGTTAAGTGGGAGTCAGGACATACTAAACTAATAACCTCGTCAAGTGTACTCCGAATTTGATTTACATAGCCTGACCTTCAATCCGCATAGCCCCAACCTAAATTTCGTGGATGAAATTGTTTCTTCGTTTATTGGATCTGTAACATCCCGGTTCGAGCTAGACCCCTCGGAAGTGTGTTGTGTCGCCGAGAGTTGACTCGGGCTCGGTGGAAGCCCTAAGACCCTGAGGTGGTCAGGTTGAGTCGCGGCCAACAAGTGATGATTAATATACTTCACTTTAATTATAATGTTGTAAGTGTAAGTATGTCATGGAAGTCGAGAAATAGGCCTTCGCAGAGGTAAGATAGGTTAGTTTAGAAAATTGGGGAAAAGAAATCATTAAGTCAAAATCGGCTGAGCTTCCCGTCGATCGATGGGACCGTCCTGCCGATCGACGAGAGCTTCCGTGGATCCTTGTCATCGACTGGGAAAGGTGGCCTTTTAATCATTAAGTCAAAACCGACTGAGCGTCCAGTCGATCAACGGACCGTCCCGTCGATCGATGGGATCTCCTGTCGATCGTTGCCTTCAGCTGGGAGCTAACGTCGGCGGTAGCTTCTGCTAATGTTGGCGGTAGCTTCTGCTAACGCCGACGGTAGCGACTAATTCTATTCCTGTGACTTTTCCCATGGTGGGTGGCTTTAATGGCATAAAATAAGGCTGTAGTGGAGTTGATGTCCAATAGGAGGCTGACACCAAAGGTTAGAGTTTCAATGCATGGCTTGGAAAAGAGTTTGGCTATTAAATGCTTATTAATGCAAACCTCTCTCTCTCTCTCTCTCTCTTTTCATTCTCTCTTAAACTCAAAGGGGCTGAACTCCCCTAATCAGATTACCCTATTCATCTTCTTCTCCTTCTTCTTTTCTTCATCTTCTTCCTTACCCCTTAAGAGAGTTAACTTAGGGTTTTTGAAAGAGCAAGATTGGAGAAGAAGATTTGGAGCTTGGCCGACAACCACCATGCTGCCATTAAGATGAGCTTGAACCATGGCCAAAAAATAAGGTGACTTCCGACTCCTCTCCCTTGGTGCTAGATCATAGAGAAAATTAGGAGAGGTGTTGAGCTCAAAAGAGCTTGGCTTGTGAGTTTGCTTGTGAGTTAACTTCCCGTCGAACTCCTTGCAGTCGGCGGGAAGGGTTAGCTTCCTGTCGACATATTCGGGAAGGGTTAGCTTCCCGTCGACATCGACGGGAAGGGTTAGCTTCCCATCGACATCGACGGGAAGGGGTGTCATCTGTATGGCTAATGCCTGGCAGTAGCGCTACCGCCGGCGTTAGCAAACAGGGAACTTCAGTTCTTCCCCTTTGGTGGGGTAGGAGTTCCTGGATTCCCATGTCAATTGGGTGAGGTGTAGATGAATGTTATGATTCTGAAATGGGGCATTTCGATGCACAATTGAATGAAGAAAATAAAGGACTTGTTTATATAAATGCTCCCATCGTTTGATAATCTATCAGATGATTAGATTTGTGATAACAATATGTACACCCCTGCTGGATTTCATAATATTTGGATAAGTGGTATTAAAGTTATTGTCATTTCAATTGATAACTTGAAGGAATTTAAATGCTAAATGTAAAGGCCGATTGGGCCGAAATTTTGTATGAATCATGTACATGCTAGTATGGACCTGCGTTAATAATTTCATATTTATTTTTGTTGAGATGTCTCCTTAAATGAACCTTCAATTGTTAGTTTTATGTGGAATCGTAAAAAGGACACGTTAATATAAATGCGCACATCGTTTGACAATCTATCATATGTTTAGATTGGTGGTAACCTCTCAACAAGGTTAATAGCTTTAATCGTGTTGGAACACGTTGAAATTTGTGCCTGAGGATTAAATATTGGTGATACGTTCGGGCTTACTTATTTAGTAGATATGAATATGTCTCTATACGTACAAGTAGTCCTGCAGGGTCTCATAGAGTAATTTCTATGTTATACGCATGCCACCACACAAGAGTTATAACAACTCGGTATGGGTAACATTGATGGCTTGATGCGGGTTATAAGATATGGTTATATCTTACGGTGAAATGTTAAGGGCTCAGTTGTTGGGGGCCTAGGATGCTAATTAGCATCGGTTGAACTCGGAGGATGTGAATTGTAATAAGACTCCATCCATGAGCCCTTGGGTCCTCGATAACACAGATTATGCATGGGAATTTCATGAATATGCATGGTTTACACATGGTGGTGTAATGATCCTAGTTGGAGGATTACTTGTGGCGGGTCTACGGGCTTGCTAGTCGTGACACCGACAGAAGCTAGCAGTTGGACTCTAGACCGATTGGGCTGTGTTCTTGGTGTTCACTTCCCAAGACCCCTTCCATGTTATGAAGACTCAGCATGATGCGAGCAGTATGCAGGGTCTCTGATGTGTGTTCTTAGCGTTGAGGCGTACATAGGCCTAGGTATGGTAGTGTTCATACCCGCCTAGTAGTGGAGGAGCCCATTCCACTGTCTCCGTCTGGCTACGACGTGAGGTGCCTGAGTGGTTAGCTACCCTCAAAAATCGGGAACTACAGGTCTATGTCGACATAGCAAACCTGCATGGGTGAGTCATCATATCATAATCATTGCATTGCATTCATCCTTTCATGATCATAATATTGCACCGCATCAGGTCCATCATATAAATTAGTATGGGCTCTTTTATATGATGGGTCCCAAATTGGAAACCATAACTTATAAGTTTGTATGGGCATTCATATAAGTTAAGGTACATTTTGAAACTGCAAATATACTGCTTACTTCTGTACTGTTACACTGCATACTATACCTTGCTACTCGTCACCATGCTAGCTTAGAATTATTTCTTACTTCACTATCATAGTAACTGCTAGCATAAATGTACTCTTGTGCATAGTAGCTTTATTTCTACGGTTAAAATAGATTTGCTAAGATTGCACCCTTACTACTGTCACCTGCTTTGCTACTACTGTTTATATTGCAGCTTCTTTTCAATCCCTTCCGCCCGGTGCCTTGGAGTCGCCGGGGGAGAGGATGTGAAGCCACTTAGTCATTATGACTAACAGTTGTTACACCACTATTGTACGAGCACCCTCAGGTGGAACAATAGCGTACGATACAGGAGGACAGCCAGGTTAGGGGATAGGGCCTGCGACGATGGTACCTTCGCTACCGTCCCTGACATCTGTGAGCGAGTGTTTGAGATCTCGCCTTAGGTCAAGTTTGTACTATGATGTTTAACAGGGCTTATGTAGCTACCTGTTCTTTTGTACTGTAATGTACATTTCTACTTAGTTGTGAATAAATGGCTTCTGTTGTTTTGTATTATTGATGGGTTGGAATGATAATATTTGAGAATAGCCGGCAGGATAGGCGTCTTGTGGAGGGGGCTAGCCCTTGTGCTGGCACTTCCGCAAGGCGGCTGTCCTCTTGACTGCTGTTTTTCACCCTTCCTTCCCTTTTGATGATAAGTTTTCTTATCACCCTTCTCCTTCCTCTTGACTGGACAGACAGCAATGACATGTCCAGACTTGCTACAGCAATAACAAATCACATTATTTGAAACATGTTTAGAATCATGCTTGTCCCCCTTGGGGTGCTGTTTGTCTAATCTGTTGAGATCCTTCCTGGAATGTGAGGAGGAGGAAGGCTTGTTCTTCCACTGCTTCCTCATCATCATCTTCTTGAAATGACTTGAGAAGACAGCAAACACTTCATCAGAAGAGCTGCTATCTTATGAGCTGGGCTCTGAATGTTCTGAGCCAGCAACCCTTCTTGCAGGTGTAGGCATCCTTGCCTTGCTCTTCTTGGAGCCCTCAGCCTTGAGGGCCACAATCCTCTCCCTTTCTGAGGCCTGGAGCATGTGTCCTCCTCCTTCCTAGCAGATAGCTGCATCTCATAGGAGAGCAGCTTTCCAAATAGAGTATGGGGAGGAGTCTCACCCAGCTTTGTCACCTCCCTGATGGCACAGATCTTGGTATCCCAGTCTCTAGTTAGAGATCTTAGGAATTTGTCATTCAGCTCATAGTAAGTGAAGGTCCTTTCATAGGTCCTCAACTCATTCACTATCCTGAACATTCTTTCATAGCAATCAGCTATGCATTCCAGGCTTTGTTGCCTGAAGGCTTCATACTCCTGATTAAGGAGGGATTTCCTATCATCCCTCACTTCCTCAGTCCCTTCTATGTACACAATTAGTGTCTCCCACAAGTCCTTGGCAGTCTCATAGTGTACCAAGTTTTGGAAAGTGGAATCATCAATTGCATTGACTATCATATTTTGAGCTCTTTTGTCCATTGTTGCCAATGCAATCTCATCGCTTGTCATTTCAGTATATGACTTGGCTACATGTCTAGTAGGATCAATAGTGGAGGGCTTTGTGACAACAAAGGGACCCTCTTGAACAGTGATAAAAATCCTAGGGTCTGAGGCCTCCATGAAAAGCCTAACCCTTTGCTTCCAAATGCCATAGGTTTCCTTTTTGCATATTGGCAGCTTCATTGACCCCATCTCCTTATGAACTCCATTGGTAGCCATTGGATTTAGATTTGACTACACCTATGTAGGATCTGGTCAGACTGTTAAGTCCTTTTTGACGAACCTCCCTCTGATACCACTTGATATTTTATAGGTATCTAGTCTAATTCACCTAGAGGGGGTGAGGTGAATAGGTCTCTTTGAGTTTTACTACTTAATTATTGCTAGCAGATAAGGAGTAGTAAGTAAAAGTTCAAGCACACACAGAAAACACACAAGTGTTTATAGTGGTTCCCCAAGACAGTGTGTCTATGAGTAGTCCACTTTCCCTATACACCTTTAAACATTATGTTAGACAAGGCAACCTCCTCCAATCTCAGCTCATAGATCTTACAACACAGATTCCTCAGGATCTCTCAGGCTCTCTTCTAGCCCTACCTCAGGCTAACCAGCCCTACCCACTCAGAGTGCTCCCACTCCTACAGCTCAGAAATCACCTTGATCTCTTACCTCAGGCCTATCAAGAAGCCCTTCTTCTCATGCAAAATGCCTTACATCTCAGGCTCAACATCCCTACCAAACTCAGGCAATGTGCCATACAACTCAGGTTCAGCAACCCTACAAACTCAAGCAATATGCCTTATAAGCTCAGAACTACACAGTTCATACAGTGAGTAAATGTTTAGCTTACAACAATTGACAGTAATAGTATAATGTCTTCTGTTGTTCCTGCACAGCTGATGCTACTTTAAAGTTGGGCTGAATGAAATCTTTGGTCCTTGCTTCTTTCTGATCCTTCTCTTCAGTAGAGGAGTAAAGATCTTCTTGCTCTTCTGGATAGAAAAGTTATATTCTCTCCTTGTTTCTTCTAGCTGGTTCAGTTAGCAGCAGGAGAGAAAAACTTGAAAGCCGTCAATGGAATAATGATAATGGTTCTCTACTTTTCAGCACACCAACAGATCCCTCCAAAAGTGCCCTAAGTTGTTCTTTTATACTACATTTTTCTTCAACGGCTCTTAGGAAGGGGCCCTGACACTTTGGAAGAGAATGGAAAACTTTATCCTCCGTTTACAGTTGTTTGCGCCAAAAGCAAGTCCCGCCAGTGTCATCTTTCTGATTTGAATCTGTCTCAGCGGTTGGCCTGAGACAGTCTTCCGTATCAGCGGTTTAGTTGTTTTGGTCTTAGCGGATCCGCCGAGACAGATAGTCTTCTCAGTGGATTTTGTTTATCTGCAGCTCAGCTGAGGCAGACCTCTTCTCAGGGCTCCTGACCTCATCTCAGCGGTTCCGCTGAGACAGTGAGTTCTTCTCAGCGATTTTGACAGCAAACCACTGAACTTATCCCAATGCTTGGAATATCTTAACCCTGCATATTCCTGATGCAAAATAGGGTTTATCAAATACAATGTGTACTTAGCATTGTGAGTGATGCCACTTTAAATCAAGGGAACATTGAGGGCAATATTCCCAACAATATTACATCAAGAGTATAATTTAAAGTCATACTGGTATCTATCTTGAAGTCACTACTTGGAAAGGTAAAGAAAAATTATTGACTTCAGATTGCAAAGAAGTCTGAATACTGTTAAGTAAAAATCGATGGGACGGTCTGTCGATCAAACTTGTATTATCGACGGGAAGATAGGTTGGCAGAATTAATTGACTTGACAGACTATCTATGCTAAGCTTAACTGCTTTCTTCCAAGGCAAAATCGATGAGACAGACTATCGATTCTGCAAGTCGACTGAACAAGAATCAACTTGATCAATGTCGATCGACGGGAAGATTCCCATATCGACGAGATAGTTTACAGTTTATTCATAATTATTCTAAGTGCTTGCACAGTGCGTGTCATCATTATATTCCCAATCTTTTCATGCTAATCAAGACGCATATTACTGATTCATCTATGTAAGTCTTTAACAGATTGAATTTGTTGGAGAATTGATTAAGGAATGAAATAATCAATTATCATTTCTAGTATATCTGCCAGAATTCTGCATTCCTTCCTGACCTTAATTACTGTATATGGAATATTCCAAATTGAGCCAAATTTGAATACTTCCCTTTATTGGTCAAATTTGAAAGTTCAAATTTTCTGATACTTATTGCATTCCCCGATCTTCTTCATTTCCTTTTGAAGGTTTACATCATTATAAAAGGAGAGAATGTCATTCTATTATGACTAATGATCTGAAGCATCCAAATTCGACAGCAAAGAATCCTAATTCATTTTTCCATCAACAACAAGATCACTCTAAATTCTCCAGAGTGTTAATTGACTCATTTTCTGAAGAAATTTTAACTGCTCATCCACTTAAGGATTACTGCTGCTACTATTTATTCTCTTGATTCAGATTTACTATTCAAGCTATATTCTATTATCTATCAAGGAAGAAGAATACTACTGAAAATCTTCTACTCAAGACTCAAGATCTGAACTTCAATCTTTTACTGAGTCAATCATTGTAAGACTATAATTATATAAACAGTGTTGTAAGATCTTTGTGATCTGAGTGTAGGATTTCTGTGAGAATCTGAGATAGGATCTTTGAGATCTGAGTGTAAGACCTTTGTGGACTGAGGTAGGATCTATCTATAGATATGAGTGTAAGTCTTATATTATAAAGACTGAGGTAGGAACTCTGTTTGAGTTCTGAGTTTTGGAGGAGATTGCCTAGTATAGCACATTGCTAGAAAGGTGAAGGGGGAAAAGGGATGTACCCAATTCTTGGGGAACCACTATAAATCCTTGTGTCTTTTGTGATTGCTTGCTTTGTATTTTAATTTCTCAAAAGATAGCATAAATCACCCATCACACTATTCACCCCACCTCTAAGTGTGATCTTAGTCACTTCTTAAGAATATCAATTGGTATCAGAGCCAGGTTCTGTTCTAAATAACTTTACAACTAAGGAACAAGATCTACTAAGGATTGATCTATATTCACAACATGACTGGAGAGAATTACAAAGAACTCAGTTATATGAAATTGCCCATGTTCAAAAAGGAGAACTTTGCCATATGGAAAGAAAGAGTGAAGCTTTACATGGAGGCATCTGATCCAATGATTTTTATGACCATTGAACATGGTCCATTCATTCCAATGAAGACCCCATCCTCCAACACTGAAGTTGCAGTTCTCAAGAAATATGTTGAGATGAATATGGATGAAATAGTACTTGCCACCATGGACAAGAGGGCCAAAAATATTTTGGTAAGTGCTATTGATGATTCTATATTCCAGAATCTAGTACATTGCAGAACTGCCAAAGAAATGTGGGACTCTCTTGTGGTCTACGCGGAAGGAACTGTCGAGGTCAGGGATGATATAAAATCATTCTTGAATCAAGAATATGAGGCATTCAGACAGGATACGAGGGATTTTATCTCTCAATGCTATGAAAACTATTTCAGGATTGTGAATGGTTTGAGAACCTATGGAAAGGGGTTTTCTAATTATGAACTCAATGACAAATTCTTGAGATCTTTTCACAAAGAATGAGACACTAAAATATGTGCCATAAGAGAAGTAGGAAATTTGTGCAACATGGAACTCCAAAACTTGTTTGGAAAACTCCTCTCTTATGAACTACAAGTAAACACCAGGAAAGCTGAAGAAGATAGTAGTAGGGCAAATCACAAAGAAAAATCAATAGCCCTCAAAGCTAATAACTCCAACAAGAACAAAGAATCTGAAGATGAAGAATCTGAAACAAGCTCCACCAGCACATGACTGTTTGATGGGGAGCTTACTCTATTCTCCAAAAACTTCATGAAGACTCTCAGAAAAAGGAGGAAAGAAAAAGGAAAACATTCATCCTCCTCCAGCTCAAGAAGAAACCACAACTCCCATAAGGAAAAAGGAGACAGGTATGATTCCAAACATAACAAACACTCTTCTGTTGAAACTATTTGTTATGGATGCAGGAAAGCTGGACACATGATAGCTGAATGTCCTTCTAAAAGAAGAGACAACAGAAAACCTTAAGATAAAAAGGCTTTCAGGGAAAAGAGCTTCTTAGCTAAGAAGTGCAAAATCCTAAGTGATGATGAGAGCATCTCCTCCTCCTCATCAGAAGAAGAAGAATATATGGCAGCCATGACCATAAGTGAAGAAGAAAAATAGGAGAATTCCCTATCTGCACAGGTACCTATCAAAGCCTCTTTATCTATTTCAGATACTAATTCTGAGGCAAATCTTTCCTCAGAAGATGAATCTGAAGGGGACTTATTAGATCAATATGTAGAATTGCTTGAAGCCCTTAAAAGAAGCAAGAAGATTTGCAAAGAGCAAGCTGAAGAGATCTTATCTCTTCAAGCAAGAAACTCTGACATCTCTGAAAAAAATTGAAAGGCTAACTCTAGAGAATGCAGAATTCTGCCAACTCAAGAAGGACTACAATGCAAGCTCCAACCTTGAGCTAATAAGCAAGTTTGGGAAAACTCTGAAGGCTTTAATTGACAGCAAGGAGTTGTGCAAAGTTCTCACCAGAGAGGTTGAATCTCTAAAGAAAAATAGTGATCAATCTAGTACCCTGATATCTAGGGACAAGAAAATAAAAAATTTGGAAGACAAACTTCCTATTGAAAGAAAGCTTGTAGCCAACTTTTCCAAACCTAAGACCATTCTTCCCTTGATTGATGGGTTCTTCTCCACTCATAGAAGAGGCCTAGGATACCTTAAGAAAGGTAAATCAGGCAAAAACCTATGGATAAGAAAATCAACTTTTGGAAGGTAATATCACCCTCCAACAAGTATGATCTAGAATCCATTTATGGACACCTCAAGAATGAGTGCTCCATAAGTGGAATCAAGGATGTGCCCAGCGCATCAAAGGTACCTCATGAAGAGATCATCATGAGGAAACATGAATCCCTTGTATCTAGGAAGGGGAAGGCATCTTTAAAGAAGAGTGACCTAAGAAGCAAAGTTGTGGGTGGGAATAACCAACACCACAATCACATGCAGTGCAATCCAGTCTCCCTTAAATATCCTTATGCTCACATACAAAGGAGTCATGTTCCTTCTGAAATCAAGAAAAGGAGATACAACAAGTTTGAATATTGGTGCTGTGACAAGATTGGCCACTTTGCAATTGATTATTAGTTCAACCCAACAGTTCCAAGGGCAATCAATGCCAAGCTAACAAACAATGTTGTTAAGAACCATTCTGTACATCCTGGAGTAGATAGATCTAGTGTGTTCTTCATGACTAATAGGAATCTAGGGCCCAACTAATTTTGGGTGCCTAAGAAGAAATAATTTATTTTTGCAGGTATGCCCAAAGACCAATAAAACTCCAATCTAGTATTTGGACAGGTAATGTTCCAGGCACATGACTGGAACAAGAAGTCTTTTGACATAATTCACTTTTGTAGAAGATGGTCCTAAAGCGATATTTGGGGGATCTGACAGAGGGAAAACAAAAGGTTATAGTAAAGTCACTAATGACATAGTTACCATCTCAAGGGTAGCTTATGTGGAAGGATTGCAACACAATCTGATAAGTATAAGTCAACTTTGTAATATTGACTATGTAGTCATTTTCCACAAGGATAAGTGCCTCATTAAGAATACTGAAAACTCTGAAATTATTATTACACCTAGGAGTGGAAATGTGTATTGTCTTAATTTTCTTTGCTCTAGCTTGTAATCCCCTATATGTTTAATGGAAACTAGTAGGGCATTTGTTTGTATCCAATGACACAAGAGACTAGCCCATATAAATTACAAATCTATCAATAAGCTTATATCAGAAAACTTGGTTATAGATGGCCCCAAGTGGAATTCACAAGAAGGCCCTTGCCATGCTTGCCAAATGGGAAAGCAAACAAAGGCCTCCTTCAAGTCACTTGGATTGAAGGATTCCACTAGATGTTTATACATGTTGCACATGGGCTTGTTTGGCCCAATGTCAATTCAAAGTTTAGGGGGAAAGTCTTATACATTTGTGATTATAGATGATTACTCTAGGTTTGCATGGGTGTTCTTTCTTAAACATAAGTCAGATACCCTAGATGTCTTCACCACATTTGTCAAACAAATTCAGAATGAACTAAGCTATTCAGTTGTCAAAATCAGAAGTGATCATGGAATAGAATTTCAGTCTGGAGCAATGACAAAGTTTTGTGAGAGTCTAGGTATCTCACAAGAGTTTTCCTCTCCAAGAACTCCACAACAAAATGGAGTTGCTGAGAGAAAGAACAGGACACTCATTAAGGAAAGCAGATCCATGTTGAGTGACTCCTTACTACCAGAATATTTATGGGCTGAGGTAGTTAGTTCGGCTTGCCATGTGCAAAATAGAGCTCTAATCAACAGAACTCACAACAAGACTCCCTATGAACTCTTGGAAGGTAGGAAGCCAACCTTAGCCTACTTCAAGATTTTTGGAAGTAAGTGCTATGTCCTAAACAATGGGAAGCATCACTTAACAAAGTTTACTGATAAATGCTTTGAAGGCATTTTGTTGGATATAGCCATCATAGCAGAGCCTATAGGATATATTTAATCCATTCCAAAACTATAGAAGAATCTATTAATGTAGTATTTGATGAATCCAGTATGATACTTGAAGAGCCTTCTAGAATTTCTGTCATAAGCTCTAGTTCGAAACACAAAGAATTGAATACATCAATCCCAGAAGAGGAAAAGGAACTCCCTCCTCACATTCAGTGGGAATAAATGTAGGGGGAGTAGAAAATCAAGATGATGATTCTACCGAAGAAGATACTCAACCAGCTTAAATGCAATAGGAAGCACCGCCAGTTGAAGAAATTTCAGCAGAAAATAGAAGGCTGGCAACTGCTATCAAGTTTCAAAGAAATCATCCACCTGATCAAATTATAGGCAACATTAATCAAGGAGTACAAAACAGAAGCAGCTCAATGAATGAAGCATTATTGATAAGTTTCCTCTCTCAAGAAGAGCCAAAGAAATTTGAGGATGCAAATAAAGATCTATTTTGGATTTTGGCCATGCAAGAGGAATTAAATCAATTCAAAAGATGCATGGTATGGAAATTAGTTCCAAAACCACATGGTCATAACATAATTGGAACCAGGTGGGTGTTCAGAAACAAACTGGATGAGCAAGGAGTCATTATCAAGAATAAGGTCAAATTGGTGGCTAAAGGATATAGACAGGAAGAAGGAATTGATTATGATCAATCATTTGCACCTGTAGCAAGGCAAGAAGCAATCAGACTCTTTCTTGCCTATGCAACACACAAAGGATTTAAAGTCTACCGGATGGATGTAAAATCAGCCTTTCTCAATGGTGATTTGAAAGAAGAGGTTTATGTAGAACAACCTCTAAGTTTTATCAACTCAACTCATCCTGATCATATGCAGACTTTGTAGGTTGCGAAGAAGATAGAAAAAACACTTATGAGACATGTCAATTTCTAGGCAAAAAATTAATCTCATGGAGTAGCAAAAAACAAACTATTGTTGCTATTTCTACTGCAGAATCAGAATATATCTCTGCTGGAAGCTGCTGTGCTTAACTTCTATGAATACAACATCAATTGAAGGACTATTATGTTCATCACAAGAAGACATCACTATATTGTGATTCCTCAAGTGCTATATTTATAGCAAAGAATCCAGTCTCTCACAGCAGAACAAAACACATTGAAATCAGGTACCATTTCATCAGGGAGCATGTTGAAAAAGAAGACATCTGTCTAGAATTTGTCCCAACAGATAGACAAGTGGCAGACATCTTCACAAAGCCCCTGGAAGAAATGAAATTTACTCAATTTAAAATTGAACTTGGCATATTGAATTTGGATTAATATCTACCACAATGTGAAGGTCAAAATATTGGCACTCGCATATGGTACTCTAGCATTTTACTCAAGAGTGTGGAACAAAAATATGCATTTAAAGAAATAGTAGACAGGAAATAAGACAAATCGACT
Source organism: Dactylorhiza incarnata (assembly GCA_033032865.1). Classification (NCBI taxonomy): domain Eukaryota; kingdom Viridiplantae; phylum Streptophyta; class Magnoliopsida; order Asparagales; family Orchidaceae; genus Dactylorhiza; species Dactylorhiza incarnata. The sequence continues at coordinate 719,290 of JAWHQI010000384.1, forward strand.
GGACTGGTTGCCTATTGAATATATATATATATATATATATATATGAGGATTGCTTTCTCTAGTTATTAATTTAATCGACCCTTCAAATTAGGCAATGCCGTCAAATCAGGTACATGCCTCTTGAGCTACCTAGTTTATATTAAACCTAGGGTTTAAAAAGAGGGCTTAAGAAAAAATATACTTTAATCGTAAGCCGCATACCCCACACCACTCCTCCCTCTCGTCGATAGCGTGTTCTTCTTCTTCTTCTTCTCCAATGGCGCCAAAATCCGACTCTTCCAAACAAAGCTCAGTGAACATTGGTTGCGAATTGGTGAGAAATAGTTTCGACTCTACCAGCGAAGACATCCAGAACATCATATGGCTAATTACAGCATCAAGTTTGGAAGTCATCCTCTCAGAACCTTCTCTTATCTTCCAAATAGAAGTATTGGAATTTTATCAGAATGCCATGTTAAACAACAGTGGGACAAGGATAAAGAGCAGCATAGGCAGTAAAGAATTCAGAATCTCTTCCAGCAGTATTAATCGACACCTACATCTTCCACTACTAGAAGAATAGGAAGATGAAGAGGCAATAACTGAGGAAGACTGGCAATCTTCCCTGGAATTCTGTGAATATACAGAGGAGACAAATGGGTCACTACATAGAATGAAAATGAATACACAAGGAAAACTATTGGCAGATATTTTTGAAAAATCATTAATCTGCAAGCCAGGATCATTTGATAGAATCTCCAGGGATATGTTCTCCCTCATGACAAGAATAATACTAGTCAATAAAACATACTGAAGTAAGGCCATGTTTGAAAAGATAGTGCAAAGCTTGGACAACCCAAAATTTGGCAAAATCATCTCTCTCTATTGTTGGATCGGTAGGCGCCCTTAGAGGGGGGGGGGGGGGGGTGAATAAGGGTTTTAAAAACTTATGTTATATTTTGAAATACTAGCTTATGATAAGAAATCAAAATAGTGATTTTATTTAAAGATCTAAATTATTTTATAATAAAGGAGAGGATAATAAACAATTTAGAGAAATGAAGAACAAATCAATTTTATTAAAGAGAGACATGATTATTATTAATAAAATTGATTACAAAATTTTGACTTCAATGACGCTAGAAATCAAAGCGAAATATGAAAGACGAAATATCAAAGCGAAATCAAAGCGAAATTTTGATTTCAATTGAATCGTCGAACGCAAAATCGTCGAACGCAGATTCAATTTCGTCGAACCCAGCTTCCGTTCTCAGCGACTTGATTTCATCGATCGCAGCAGCAAGTTTGTCGAACGGGCTTCCTCATTCGTCGAACGGAAATTCGTCGAACGCAAGATCGTCGAACGCAAGATCTGTTTTCGTCGAGCGCAGCAAACAGTTCGCCGAGCGAATTTTCGTCAAACGCAAGCTAGCGCTAGGTGCTACCGCCGGCGCTAGTAGGAGTTTTGGATTTGATGGCTCAACTTTGGGGGCAACCTTCTTATGTAATCCTTGAGTCATGTGGACTTTGTTATCCTGCACACTTAAACACACAATATCAAATACACATAGGTTTTCTTATTCTCAAACTTAGTAGATGCGGAAGACCTTGTTCCAACATCTATCTCTGTATATGTTTACCCTCTGAAATGGATCCCAATCTGGGGATGCTAATTCATTACCTTAAGAAGATTGATCTAAACACACTCAGAAGATGGGATCAACATGTCCCTCATCCAGTGAGAAGCAAAGAAACAACCCCTACTGAAAGTGAGGTTAGATCTAAAAGTTACTCTAGAGGGGGGGGGGTGAATAGAGTGTTAAAAGTTTTTCACTTATTTTTATAGCGGAATTAAAATAGTGATACTTATATGTGTATTGCAGAGTGAGTTATAAAACAAAATAAAAACAAAGCACACAACACAATACAACAAAATAAACACAACACATAGGACACAAAGATTTTATAGTAGTTCCCCAATAAACCTGGGTACGTCTACTCTTCTACCACCCTTGGTAGGATTCCACTAGGTTTTTGATCAGGTGCCCTATCACCAATGGATTTTTGATCAGGTGTCCAAACACCAAGGAGCTTTTGATCATGTGCTCTAACCAAACTAAAGGTTTTTGTTCAGGTGCCCTGCCACCAAGGGGTTAACTTTTGAAGGGAGTTATAACCCTGTACAAGAGGGGATAAAGAGGGTTTAGATGTTCTTCTCTGTCAATAATCTAAGAGAAGACTCTAGTGGAATGTGTTGTTGTAAAGCTCCCCCTGTCTGATTGAAAATGGTTGACAGTTGAGGATGGAGCTTTCTCTTGAATGTAATATCTTCCTGTATCTTCATGATAGCTGATGAATCTGAGAGACCAAGATTTCTCAGATTATTTGTTGCTCTTGAAGATCTGATCTAGAAACTTGCAGCAGAAATCTGAGAGATGATTTGTATTGTTGTTCTCAGAGAATAAGATGGTGCTGTTGTAGAAGATGAAGATGATCTGTGAAGTTTTTTCTTTCTTCTTTCTGTATTTCTCTCGACAACTATCTTCTTCTTCTTTCTTACTGTACTGTAATGTAATAAAATCCTGTAAATCTTCTTCCTTATTCCTTTTGAAATCTTTGGCTAATTTGAAATCCAAATCCTCTGTATAAGGAATATAATATTCTGAATTGAATGTTTCCTTGGAACTGCAAACTGATATTTAATTCCTTTTCCAGTACGCCAAACAGCTATTTTCTCGGGAAGAGAATGGAAAGGAATAAAATAAAAAGGAAAGATAATATCCTTGACTTATCTGGAATAAATATAGTCATTGCTGATAAATCTGAGTTCAGAGAAAAATATAACTGATCTTCTGAAATAAATCTGCTGAAGAGAATTTTCGCCGATCTGAATAAATTTTGTCGAACACAATCTGCAGTTCGTCGATCTCAAGCTGGAGGTCGTCGAACAGAAAGATAACATCTGATAAGCTAGCTGGAATATTGAATTCGTTGAGCTGAGAAGAACTTTCGTCGATCTGAACATCTGATACTTATTCTTCGAACGCAGAGCTGAGTTCGTCGAACGCTGAGACGAGGTTCGTCGAACGATGAGACTTGGTCAAACTTGTCGACCGCTGAGACTTGCCAAGTTCGTCGAATGCAGGAGCATGCCGTTCGTCGAACGCAGGATTGAGTTCGTCGAACGCAGTATGGAGTTCATCGAATGCAGAAAACTTATCTTTTCCTTAGTTCTAACAGCCTAAACCTTGACCCTTAAGACTATACATTGGGGTCAACTTAGTCCTAATAAACAGATAGTGATTCTAGCCCAAATCAGTAATAGGGTTGTTCCAACACCTACCAAGAAAAAGAAAGGAAAAGTCTCTCTAGCTTCCAGCCCCCCATTCTCCCGAGGGGGAGTATGCAGCACCATTACTCTCCACCATAGACCTATTACTATCCACCCAAGTTCAAGAAGCCACTGAGATCATGGACGAGTCTAATGAACACACTGTGACAATTCCCTCCCCTATTGCTGATTTGGAGAAAGAGGCTGCAATTCCCTCTAAGACACACCATATGATAGATACTATAATTGATGAGTTGGAGAAAGCTTATCCTGAGGAATAAAGGATAAATAATCCCATCAAGACCATCACTACTGAGAAAATAGATACCCTTGCAGAAACTGAAAGAATTGACTCTCCACATAATGATGACTATGAAGGGGAGTCCCAACTAAAGGACTCTACCCAAGACCCCAGCTGAAATTCCTGAACAAGCACCTTCTCAAAGGGATGAGTTGGACTATGTTTTTACAAGGCTAGAGATAGTCCTCTACAAAGGTAAACAAGTTGAAAAAGAACTATCACCCTCAAAGCCATCCAAGGCAGACACTCATGACTGCCTCTATGAAGACATAGATTTTGGAACATTTCAACAAAATTCTCCGTCATCTGTCCAAGCACCACCCATTCCATCCAGCCACATCCCTGTATCATCTTCAACATCCCTGCTAAATCAAATTCAACAACTACTTGAGAACCAGAGAAAACAGCTAGAGGCATATGTAGATAGATCTGTTCAATCTCTAAGAACAGAAATGACACAACACTACAAAGAGCTGCAAAATGATGTAGATCACATGAACATACAATCCTACAAGTTCTTTGACAAAGCAACAGGTGCAGTAGATTACACATCCAAACAGCTACAAGAGGCAAATAGGAAAATGGATGATATAGTGAATAATCAATACAACACCTCTACAAATCTGAAGAATGCTTTTCAAAATTCTGAAAACCTCATCTTAGATAGCAGAAGAGTACTTCTAGAAACAATTGCTGAAGAGAATCAGCAATTGGATATTCATCTTCTAGAAACCAAAAATCATATCTCTGATGGAGTGAACTATCTTCATAGGAAGATATCTGACAGCAAAGCTAAAATATGCTCCCACCTATCTGAAGAAGTCAAAAAGGGGGAGGAAAACCTCAGGAACTCTTGAGCAGATCAAGCCATATGGGTGACCAATGAAGCAAGGACTACTTTGAATCTACCAAGTTTAAACTATGAACCTCAATATGACGACGATGACAACTTTGCACCCCTTGAGCAATATTATAACAGCCCTCCAAGAATGGAAGCTTGCCCATCTCACTCTCAAAAGAGAAAAGAAGTTAGCTCTGAAGAGGATTGGCAAGCAAGGCAAAGAAAAAGAGAGAAACTCAGGCAAATGCCAAGCTATGAAGAATGAAGCCCTGCCTCCAAGGAAATCATTCTCTCAACCTGGAGAGATTTTGGAAGCAAAGGACTGCACATAGAAAGATTTTATAGCTCCGTTGAATTAAAGAAGCATGAATATTAAGAGACCAGGAGAAGGCTTCACTGGAAAAATAAATATCAAGGACCAGCTCCTCCTAGGTGTATTCCAAAGCCAGGAAACAACTTCACCAGGCAGAAAAAGAAGGCCGCTGGAGAGAATGATTAAACATCTGAAATTTATATGTGGATTTTGTGACTACTGTTATAACATTATTATCTTAAGCCCATGAACTCTAGCTTTTAATATTTATCTAAGTGCTCATATTATATCAATTTGCTCTTTACTTTATTTTAAAAAAGGTTATTATTATGTGAGGTTCTTACTTCTTCAAATATGAGGAGATTGTTGGGAATTTGATCCCCAAGATTCCTGATTTGAAGAAGAACATTAACATAATAATGAACCTATTGTGTTTGATGATTCTTGATTATACTTGAGACAGGTACTCAAACACTATGTTTGATTAAAATCATAAATATTGTTGAGGGTCACTTAGACCAAGCAATTTTTATGATATATTACATTAAGAGTATAATTTAAAGTCACTACTTGGAAAGGTCAAGAAAAATTACTGAATTCAAAATGCAGAGAAGTCTTAATACTGTTAAGAAAAAATCTACGGGACGGTTTGTCGATCGAACTTGTATTATCGACAGGAAGATAAGTTGACATAATTAATCGACTTATTAAACTCCGATTTGCACCACGAAGTCCTTAGACAGGAAGGAGTGTGATGCTCCAGTATCAAAAAGAGCTCTCGTCGGATAGTTGAAAATTAGGACAAAGCCTAATTGCACACGCAAACAAACATATAGTCGCACACGAAGTATAAATCACGTCAAACTGTAAAAGCTAAATTATAATTCATACTTGCGACAACATCATTTTGTTGGATGGATTCCTGTTGGCCAATCGAGTAGCCTCTCGGCTGGGTTGGAGGATGCTGGGAAGTAGAATACTGTGCAGTTTTGCCTTTCTCCACATAAGTTGAACCCGCCACACGAGCATGGTCCAATGGTCAGTTTTTTGCCTTCGGGGGACCACTTCGACACTCGGGCTTTATGTCCCACCTTTCCACAAGTGAAACACATAATGATACCCCATGCAGTAGTTTCTCCCAATACATTAGTGGGAGCTGGTTCCACGAACCTAGACTTCCTCTTGTTCTTTCTGAACTCAGGTTTGACTGAGAGGTCGGCACATGAAACTCTGGCTTCTTTGCATTGAGGCCTTTCACGCGCTGCACCCTTTGCATATCCAATTCGGATGATCTGGCAGTTTGCACCAGAACATGAAAGCCAAAAGTCATTGGGCCTCCTAGAAGCATCCTCAACTCATCACGAAGTCCTTCATAGAACTTATTCATCTTTGTATCCTCATCTTCCACCAAAGATCCCACATAGCGACTCAGTCTGGTGACTCATGTAGTCGTCTACCGATCGATCACCTTGAGTTAACTACAAGAATTGGTTTTGCAATGCAATGCGCTGGGTAGAGGGGATATACCTCTGGGGGAACAGTTCTGAGAATTCTACCATCGAGATATCAGTAATCTCTCTACCGCAGAACTTGTGCACTTCTAGTTCTTCCCACTAGAGCACTGCCTTTCCATTCAGAAGGAAAGTGGCTAAGGTGACCATCATTGCTTCCTCGATTATTGTCTCCCTTAGAGTTCTCTTTACTCTTGACAGCCAATCCTCTGCCTATGTTGGGGATTCGGTCCCTGAGAAGGTTGGAGGATGGAAGCTCAAAAAGTGCTTTAGTTGTAGGTCACGGGCTCGTCCCACAGCTACGAGCTCAACTCTACGTTCCACCATAGGCTCCACTGCAGGTTCCACTACAGCGACTGACACTGGGGCCATATCCGGAGTGGGAGTAGTAGGCTATCCAACATGCCCTGTGTTGGGATCATTGTCCACAATGTCTTAGATTTGGAGAAGTCTATTCATAAGTCAAAGATATATCTCAGAATGTATTTGATATACTCTCTAGAATCAATGTGCAGGAGATCAGGTCAGGCAAAGTGCTCAAGGAATTCATCCAAGTTCACAAGCGTCGAGACAACATACATCTCTCGACGCCTGTGACCCAGAAGCGTTGACTCATGTCTACTGCTCAGGTAGACAAGGTCGCCGCTGAAGTTATGAGACCAAGTTTGGAAGCATCGAGCCAAGTTATATCACTCGACGCCGTGGAAAGAAAAGTGTCGACCAAAGCTCAGTTAGCTCTACGCCAACCAGAAGTGTCGAGATATGAAGGCATAGTTAAGAAGCGTCGAGCCCCTGTACGTTGCTCGACTTCTACAGATAAAAAGCGTCGACTAACTGATGATTGCTCAACGCTTAAGAAGGAGGAGTCGAGAGCTTCTGTCTAAGATGTATGTGTCGAGTATCTACATATCGCTCAACGCCTAATGGAAAAAGCATCGACAGAGATGCTCAGCGCTCAACGCCTCTTCTACAGATACTCTGAGCTGAGAAATTTCTTCTATAGCCAGCTGAGCCTTTGTTTCTTTTGAAGACGTTGAAGACCGTTGAAGACTTTGCGTCATGCCGACGTGGAGGAGCGTAACAGATGTTACAGATGGCGGGCTATAAATAGAAGGCATGACCTATGGGTTAAGTAGTTGGAAACAGTTTTCCGATCATTCAAAAGCCATTATCGTCTCCATCATTTTGAGGGAAAGTCTGAGATAGAATCTGAAGAAGTCATCTTCTCTTTCAGAACTGATCTAACTTGAAGATTTCATTCAACAATCTGGTGTTGATACATCTTTCTGAAAGAAGAAGACCAAGAAGGAAGAATCTGTCTTCCTAAGAAGAAGAACAGTTTTCACAGCCTGTCGAATCAAGAAGATCATTTGCTGCTGCTGTTCTATTGAAGTTTTCTGTCTGATCATTCAGACAGATCAAGAAGACTCAACCATCTGAAGAATCTGAGTCTAAGTATTATTATTTTCTTTATCAATCCCTGTAGGATCTGAGTTGTCAGATCTGAGTGTAGGATCTGTCAAGGATCTGAGTTATAAGATCAGGTGTGATCTGAGTTGTAGGATTTAGGGGTGAATCTGAGCTGTAGGCCTAGTTATAAAAGATGAGGTAGGATCTGTGAGATCTGAGTTTGTAAGATCTGCTGAGATCTGAGAGAGTAAGATTTGTGAGATCAGAGTCTGTAAGATCTGTTGTGATCTGAGCTGTAAGACCTGTTTGTGGTCTGAGATCTGGAGGAGATATAAACCCTATCTAGCACACTGCTAGAAGGGGAGAAGGGGGAAAGTGGATTACCCAAGATAAGGGGAACCACTATAAAATTCTGTGTCTTTTGTGTGTGTTCTTATTCTTGAAAGCTCTGATCAGTTTTATTTTGGTTATAGTCAAGAACTGCAATAGTTTTTAAATAACCTATTCACCCCCCCCCCCCTCTAGGTGATTAGCTACCCTTAATTAAAGTCTTTCAAGTGGTATCAGAGGGTTGTTGTTCAAGAAAAGGTTTAACAGCCTGAACAAGATCTTCTAAGGGTAGATTTCTGAAGTCGTGATGGCTAATACAGAAGGAAACAAAGAATTCACATCTATGAAGCTACCAATTTACAGAAAAGAAAACTTTGGGATTTGGAAAGAAAGGGTCAGACTCTTCATGGAAGCCTCTGATCTTAGGATATACATAACTGTTCTAGAGGGACCTTTTGTTCCTATGAAAGTTTCATTTACAGATGGAAGTATCAAGACTCTTAAAACTTATTCTGAAATGACCAAAGATGAAGTGATTCTGGCCTCCATGGATAAGAGAGCTCAGAACATCATTGTGAGTGCTATTGAGGATTCAACCTTCCAAAATTTAGTTCATTGCAAAACTGCCAAAGAAATGTGGGAATCTCTCATTGTCTATATGGAAGGGACTGAAGAAGTCAGAGATGACAGGAAGTCTCTTCTAAATCAGCAATATGAAGCTTTCAGACAAGACAAGAAAGATTCAATAGCAGTCTGCTATGAAAAATTCTTCAAAATTGTAAATGGTCTAAAAACTTATGGAAGAACTTTCACAGATTATGAGCTGAATGATAAATTCTTAAGATCACTGAATAAAGAATGAGATATCAAGATCTGTGCAATCAGGGAAATGGGAAATCTGGGAAATATTCAGCCACAGAATTTATATGGGAAACTCTTGTCCCATGAACTTCATCTGAATACCAGAAAAGCTGAGGAAGGACACAGCAGGGAAAATCCTATTGCTCTGAAAGCAGAAAGCTCCAAGAAAAGCAAAGAAAGAATGTCATTATCCCCCAGGATACCATCTGAATCAGAAGAATCAGAAACCAGTAATCCTGATTCTGAAATATCAGATGGTGAATTGGCACTCTTCACCAAACAACTAAAAAGGATGTTGAGAAGAAAACAACACTGGAAAACTAGACCCTCTCAGTCATCCAGATCTAAGAAGCACTCCAATTCTTCAGAAGGATTCAAACAAGACTCCAAGAAGGACATGTATAACTCTAAACACAATAAATCTAATTCAGAAGAAATTGTGTGTTTTGGTTGCATGAAATCAGGACACATGATTGCTGATTGTCCTTCAAAGAGAAAGAACAACAAGAAATCTGATGAAAGGAGGCACAAATCTGACAAGAGACATGAGAAGAGTCTAATAGCCAAGAAGGGCAAAGTCACTCTTAGTGACAGTGAATCTCAGTCATCAGACTCAGATAGTGAGGAGGCACTCATAGCTCTGATGGCTGCCAATGAAAATGATGACAGTCTAAATCATAGATCTATAATAAGAGCCCCACTATCAAGGTCTGATAGTGAAGAGGATGAAGAAAATGCAGGACTCGTGACACTGAGTGATCAAGAAGATCAGGAGACAACTACTGATATAAAGGTACTTGATAAAACTCCTCTATCTGATTCTGATTCTGAACCTGAAATAGATTCATTCTCTTTTGATGAAAATGACTCACAATCTAAACTTCATGTAGATGAAATTATTGAAAAATATCAATTACTTCTTAAAGCACTTAAAAAGAGCAAAAGACATAATAAAAGATTACAAAAAGAAATATCTGATTTAAAGCAAACTAATTCCCAAAGCTCTGAGGCAGCTGAGAGGCTGAATCAGACAAGCAAAGAACTTAGCAAACTAAAAGTCATGTCTATTATTCACATACAGACTTTATGCACTAAGGAAAAGTTAATAAAAGAACTTGAATCAAAACTCCTAGCAGAAAGGAAACTTGTAGCAAAGTTCTCTAAACCACAAACTATCCTTCCTATAATAGACACATTTTCTGCACAATACAGATCTGGCATAGGATATGATAGGAATGCAGATAATAACCCTAAAAGTAATGACAAGGCACCTATGCAACCTATAAAATTTAACAAAGCCATGTCTATCTCAAATAAGCATGATCAAAAAGGTGTGCATAAGTTTTATAAGGGTGAATGTTCTAATAGCAAAGATGACTCAATTCAACCAAGTAACAATAATGCCAAATCACTATGCAAAGAAAAAGTATTAACTAATCATGACTCCTTTGTATTGAAAGCAAACACAAAATCCAAAAGAAAGGAACTAAGACCTGAAGTGAAAACCACTACTGTCAAGAAAACAGAACCAGTAAAAGTTACTAAACCAACTTACATAGCTCCTTTGAATAAGGCAATTAAGCAAAATATGAGTCAACATAAAGAAGTAAGAAGACCTCCAAGGAGATATAACAGATATGAATGCTGGTGTTGTGGAAGGGTTGGACATTTTGCTCTTGACTGTTGGTTCAATCCAACTGTTCCAAGATTCACCTCTGGGAGACCAGTACTCAGACCTATGGCAACTCTCACAGCACCAAGGATTATTCAACAACTAAATGTTCCAGCTCATACTAACAAGGTTTTAGGACCCAACTTGGTGTGGGCTCCTAAGAAAAGGTAATTTCTTTTTGCAGGGTTGTCCAAAGACCAATCAACTTCTTATCTAGTACTTGGACAGTGGGTGCTCTATGCACATGATAGGAACAAAAAGTCTGCTGAATGATTACACTCCTGTGAAGAATGGACCAAAGGTTATCTTTGGAGGGTCTGAAAAAGGTGAAACTAAAGGTTATGGTAAAATCACAAATGGAATTGTCACCATCACCAAAGTTGCTCATGTTGATGGATTGCAACACAATCTCATCAGCATAAGTCAATTGTGTGATATTGGGTATGACATTTCATTCCACAAGGATGAGTGTCTGATTAAGAAAGAGAATGAGATAATTCTCTCAGGCACTAGGAGTGGCAACATTTACTGCCTAAACTTTATATGTTCTGATCAAGCTAATTCCATATGCTTAGTAGCAGAGAATAAAGTTTCTAGTAGTGTTCAATGGCATAAAAGGTTAGCCCACATAAACTATAAGACTATAAATAAGCTTATTTCAAAAGACCTAGTGAGAGCTGGGCCTAAGTGGAAATGTGTGCAGGAGGGTCCATGCCATGCTTGTCAAATGGGTAAGCAGACCAAGCCATCCTTCAAACCAATTGGTGAGAAGGATTTCATTAGATGTCTATACCTACTTCACATGGATCTATTTGGACCAATGTCTATCCATAGCTTAGGAGGAAAGTCATACACCTTTGTAATTGTTGATGATTATTCTAGATTCACATGGGTATTCTTCCTTAAACATAAGTCAGACACTTTAGAAATATTTATCAGCTTTGTTAGGCAAATCACCAATGAAATAGGAAATCCTGTAGTCAAAATCAGAAGTGATCATGGGACTGAATTTCAGTCAGGTGCAATGACCAAATTTTGTGAAAATCAAGGCATTTCTCAAGAGTTCTCATCTCCTAGAACTCCCCAACAAAATGGGGTTGCTGAGAGAAGAAATAGAACCCTTATTGAAGCTAGCAGGAGTATGCTAAGTGATTCTTCTCTTCCTGAGTTTTCTGGGCTGAAGATGTAAACACAGCTTGCCATGTGCAGAATAGAGCTCTTATCAACAAAAGACTGGATAAGACCCCATATGAGTTGTTGAAAGGTAGAAAACCCACTTTAGCCTATTTCAAAATATTTGGTAGTAAATGCTTTGTATTAAATAATGGAAAGCTCCATCTCACTAAATTTGCTGAAAAAGCACATGAGGCAATTTTTGTTGGGTATAGCTCTCAAAGTAGAGCCTATAGAATTTTCAACAAAAAGTCAAATAGGATAGAAGAATCTATACATGTTGTATTTGATGAAACCAACCTTATTTATAAGGATCTGGGAAGTTTATCAAGTTGTGCAGGTTCTACACAGAAATTAAAGGAGATGAATATCAATGAACAGCACAATGAGGATAATGAAGAAACTAATGAGACTATAATTGTAACTAGAGAGGATGAACCTCAAGCAAAAGAAAATTATGAAGAACCTATTGCTGTTGAAGAACCACCACATCCAAAACCTCCAGAAGAACCTACTCAAACAGATGCACCAGAATCTCAAAGGGAAAATGAAAGATGGAGGAATGCAATCAAACATCTGAAGGATCATCCCAAAGAACTGATCATAGGAAATCCAAATAATGGTGTGCAAACTAGAAGAGGAAACTCAATACATGAGGCATTGCATCACAGCTTTTTATCCAAAATAGAGCCTAAGAAGTTTGATGAAGCAAATAAGGACACTTCATGGATATTAGCTATGCAGAAAGAGCTAAATCAATTTGAAAGGTGCAAAGTCTGGATATTGGTTCCAAGACCAAAGAAACACAAAGTCATTGGGACCAAATGGGTATTTAGGAATAAGCTGGATGAAAATGGTGTGATTATAAAAAACAAAGCAAGGTTGGTTGCCCAAGGATATAGACAGGAGGAAGGCATAGATTTTGATCAAGTATTTGCTCCTGTGGCAAGATTGGAGGCAATCAGACTATTCCTAGTATTTGCAGCACACACAGGATTCATAGTCTATCAAATGGATGTAAAGTCAGCATTTCTTAATGGAACAATATTGGAGGAAGTATATGTTGAACAACCCCCAGGTTTTATTGACTCTACTCATCCAAATCATGTCTATCTATTATTAAAAGCACTGTATGGTCTGAAACAGACACCTAGAGCCTGGTATGAGACATTATCTAGATTTCTTATTTAGAACAAATTCTCAAGAGGAAAGATAGACACGACATTGTTTCTTAGGATAGTTAAAGGTCACATTATTCTAGTACAAATATATGTAGATGATATAATATTTGACTCAACTGATAATAACCTTTGCAAAAGGTTTGCAAACCTTATGCAAGGGAAATTTGAAATGAGCAGCATGCGTGAGCTTAAATACTTCTTAGGACTCCAAGTGAAATAGTCTGAGGAAGGAATTTTTATTTCTCAGACCAAGTACACAAAAGAGATTATCAAGAAGTTTGGAATGGAAAATTCCACTGTCATGAAGACACCTATGGCAGCAAATATGTCACTGGACAAGGATGAAAAAGGGAAACATATTGATGAAACCTTGTACAGAGGCATCATTGGCTCATTGCTCTACCTAACTGCTAGCAGGCCAGACATTATGTTCTCAACATGTGTGTGTGCTAGATATCAAGTAAATCACTACACTGCTGTCAAAAGAATCCTGAGACATCTGAAGGGCACTCTTAATCTTGGCCTTTGGTATCCTAGAAGCAATGACTTTGAACTAATTGGCTTTTCAGATGCTAATTTTGCAGGATGCAAGGAGGACAGAAAAAGTACATCAGGAACATGTCAATTTCTTGGCAAAAGACTAATATCTTGGAGTAGCAGGAAGCAGACCAGTGTGGCTATTTCTACAGCAGAATCTGAGTACATCTCAGCTGGAAACTGCTGTGCTCAGCTACTATGGATTCAACACCAACTCCAAGACTATAAAGTTTTGCTAAGTAAATCTCCTCTATATTGTGATTCAACTAGTGTTATTGCTATAGCTAATAATCCTGTATCACATAGCAGAACTAAGCACATAGAAATTAGATATCATTTCATTAGAAAACATGTAGAAAATGGAGATATCACAATTGAATATGTCCCCACTGACAAACAAGTTGCAGATATATTTACTGATGAAACAAAATTCAATAACTTTAAAATTGAATTAGGAATGCTAAAAATGGATTAAAGTTGTATTGAAATAAATAAATGAAAATAATGATTGTGTCCTACAAAGTGAGTAGAAAGAACATCTGGCGTCGAAAAGAAGATACCTGGCGTCGACTGAAGATAGATGGCGTCGAAAGAAGATACCCGGCGTTGAGAAAAGATACCTGGCATCGAGAAGATATCTGGCGTCGAGAGAAGATACCTGGCGTCAACTGAAGATAGATGGCGTCGAGCTATCTCAACGCTTGTGCGAACATAGCTAGGCCATCTCGACAGGGTAAATTTGAACCATTAGATCAATCCTGTCA